>CM024635.1:37415196-38015196 GCA_014182715.1 Eucalyptus cloeziana | reverse complement strand
CCCAAATCGATCCCAACCGTTGACCTCTCTGGCCTTGATTCTGACCGGCGACCATTAGTTGTCCAAGAGGTTGCAAGGGCTGCTCGTGAATTCGGCTTCTTCCAAATAGTCAACCACGGCGTGCCCACGTCGGTCCTAGACCGAACGATCGAAGTAGTGAAAGCATTCCATGAGCAGCCAACGGAGGTGAAGGCGAAGATCTATTCGAGGGAATCAGAGACTTGTGTCACCTTCTTCTCCAACCTCGGCTTGCTTCAATCCAATACAGCTTGCTGGAGGTAATGTGAATTTCAATTTCTATGTTGGGTTGACAAGACACGAATGTGAGTGACTTGAAATTGGCATGATTGTATATTGTTCTTCTGCATAAACATTATTTCTCATTGTCCCCGATGAAGTTTCAATTTTTTTTTTCTAATAATACGAATTTATCGGCGACAGAATACAATGATTAAACCCAAGGGAAAAGTACCCAAAAAAAAAAAGTCCTCAATTTATTAAATTTGTGCCACTTTAATTCTAAATGTTTTAATTGTACTAATTTAGTCCAAAATCTTTTCACATGTTGCTAATTGAGTTTACCTAGCCAATTTAGGGAAAAATCTTGACGTAGATGCTAGCAATCTTATGTAATAGGTTGGCGCTAACGTTGATAATTTTTATAATTTTTAATAACTTAATTAGTTCCCCCCCCTCTTTGGTTCTTTCCTTTCCTTTGCTCTTTCTTTTTTGTTTGGATGGAGGGCTAACAAGGGTTGCTAGCACTAGGCAAGGGTGTCACGACCGTGACACCCTTGCTGTGGCCTAGGACAGCTGCAACACCTTCGCCGAACAAAGTGAGGGCACGCGGTCCCTCACCCAAATTTGAGCTAGACAATGGCTGTAGCACCCTTGCTAGCCTTGGATGAGACCACAATGCCCAAATTCGATGAGGGTGTGCGGCCCTTGTCCAATGCCATCAAGGGTGTCCTAACCTTCATTTGTGGTCAACGAGGGTTGAGCGCCCTCATTCCAAAAAAAAAAAAAAAAAAAAAAAAAGGCAAATAAAAGAAAAAAAACAAAAGAATTGTAAAAGTAGAAAAAAAAAATTCCATGTTGTCGCTAATTGTGCCATATAAAATGACCGGTGTCTATGTCGGCAATTTCTAGCTTGAATTAATTAGATGAACTCAATTGACAATACATGAAAATATTTAAGACTGAATTGACATAATTAAAAGATTTAGGACTGAATTGATACAATTATAATAGATATAAGATTTTGATATTACTTTTCCCCTAAGTTCGAAGTATTGATGTGTATGAATTCATTTGCACTTTTTCTTAACTGCAAACATTTCAAACATTTAAACCACAGGGGATTCGCCCCAGTGGCCACCCTTCCAACTTGGAAGGGGGAGGTGGGGGTTCAAATCCCCACATTATTAGGGGGGATTGGCGTGTGGATGATTTCATTTCAGGAGTGAGTTTCGACTCCCACGCTTTGCAAGGAGGCAGGGCAAAAGTCTAAGAGTGAGTGTTAGAGTATGATTAGAGTATGACCGGAAAAAAAAAACATTTCAAACATTTATAGTACATCAATGCGGATAGGTGAGTTCATATAAAATTTCATAATTGTTAAAAATTTAAATAATATTTTAATTTTGAAGAAGCGAGAAGATAAATTGTTCATTGCTTTATAAGAAG
Organism: Eucalyptus cloeziana; assembly: GCA_014182715.1. NCBI lineage: Eukaryota > Viridiplantae > Streptophyta > Magnoliopsida > Myrtales > Myrtaceae > Eucalyptus > Eucalyptus cloeziana. The sequence goes on along the minus strand of CM024635.1, from coordinate 38,013,510 downwards.
CACAAGCAAACAAGCCATAAAGTTCCACGTGCAAAAAGCAAGTAGAAAGAGTATTTGTGTTTTTCTTAGTTAAGGCGAAGAAAACGAAGAAATTTGTTCAATGCACACAATAATATTTCAGGGATACGCTCCGGATAAGGTCGGGTCCCATGCCTAGTCGACGAGGAAGAAATCCCGGAGGTGTGCAGAAATGAGGTGATGGAGTGGAATCAACACACCCAAAGGCTAGAAGGCCTCCTGATGGGACTATTGAGAGAGGGGTTAGGATTGAGTCCAAGCAAAAGCTCCAGGATTTGACGTGCGGGGAGAAGAGAAACATGACGGGGCATTAGTGTCCCCAGCCCGAGGTTAGATTTGGCAATTGGCTTCAGGACCCACACCGACAAGGGCGTGATCATGGTGCTCCTGCAAGCTGAGGTCGGATTTGACAGTTGGCTTCAAGACCCACACGTCGGCGGGTTGCAGGTGAAGCACGGCAAGGCGTGGATGGATGTGATACCCGTTATGGGTGTTCTCATCGTAAACATCGGTGACCTTCTTTAGGTAGTATTCCATTTATGCAAGTTTTACAGAACCTGTCAAATCAAAAGTTGTACTTTATAAAGAGATGATATTAATGATCTTTTAAATTTTGATCTAATATGTGATATTTAAATTTTAGTATAATTCAGTGTGATATTTGAACTTATGATATGTGTTCAAATTAGTCCAGAACTATATGAAAATATTTAATTTTGTCATTTTATTAACTTAAATTCAATGACAATATTAAACATTTTCATTTAGTTTGGAGAGTAATTTAAACATAGAGTTCAAGAACCATATTGAAGAAATTAAAAATTCAATGACGACAATATACATTATGCTAAAATTCAGATATCGCATTAAACAATTTAAAAGTTCATAGATCATATTGCGCTTTAGACTAAAATTTAAAGACTACATGTGTCACTATCTCTTCTACAAATTAATTGGCTCAACAATCACCTTCTTTTTATAGAGGACATCGATTTATCTATTTGCATAAATTTGGATTTCCTCATATCATGTCCAACGAAGAGTACAAAAGTGTGGAGTACCGAGTGTTGACCAACCCAGGCCCCGAACCACGCTTGTCGGTTGTGGTTTACTACTATCCGAGAGATTGTGAAAGCCCGATCGGACCGATCCCAGAGCTTGTGTCGCTGGAGAAGCCTGCTGCTTTTCGGCAATTCAAGCTCGAAGAATATCTAAAGAGATTCCACGCTGGGGAACTGGATGAGAAAACTCCAAAATATTTACTTCAGGGCATGATTTAATCGGTATATAGGCTGATATAGACGATTAAAGAATAAGATGCTTCCCTGTTATTAATAAAAGGAAAAAAGAAACCGGTGGACGATTAAGAAAACATAGGAGGAGCAATTGTTTATCGAGTTGTAAGGTGGGTTTGGATTTACCAGGTTGCCAAGCCATTATCGAAGTCCTAGCAATGTGCGTGTATTTACATTTAAGACTGCGTCTGTCTCTTTTTCTCCACTATTAATCAGTTACGTCTGGTAACATTTACCGTTCCTCGTCGCCTTTCTATTGCAGTTCTCATCGACATCGTCTATCCTTTAATTCTCACTTATTATCTTTTTGCGAAGTATTAATTAATTTCCTATCTTAATGTGAAAACACAGCATTAGTTCCTTACACCGTTGTGAGAAGATCGCTAAGATGGTGGAAGTGGGAATGTACTCTACACCAAACTAGAACAGTGCGACATTCGATGAGGTAGTATAACGTGTCATTGAAGATAATTTTCGGCCGGTAGCGTCAGCATAGATTACTTGAGCAGTATTTGACTGTTACATCCGAATAATGATTTGTTACGCTCGACCTATCTATTATATACAATTAAAGCTAGTAATTGAGAGGACGCCCGCTTCAAAGGTCGCCAGGCAACACGTCACGTTATCTTTGTCTTTGCCAGCTGCAATGCACGTAGCAGAGTTTTGCCATATAGCACATCTTCCATCAATAACCTTTTACCTTATTCGGCCCATTTGGTTTGACTTTGTGAAATATCCTTAAAACAATACAAATACTTGCTGAATTAAAGAGATTTTTCAAAAGGCTACAATGTTTGATAAATTATAATTTTAAAGAGATTTTTCAAAAGGCTATAGTGTTTGATAAATTATAATTTTAAAGTGCATTGAGAAATACTTTTGATTTAAATACCGTTTGATAAAAATTACATTTATAAATGACTTTTGTTATTTTTTTTTTCAAGTCTCAAATTATCTTAGGTGAAGCCCGGCAATTGGCAGCCCAAAACAACCATCGACCGAATCTAGTCACCAAATAGCCTTGCTTGAGGTTGCGCGACCTCAAGTGTCACCTGGGTCACATGACCTCAAGTGGCATCGCTTGGGTCACAAGAACCCGAGTGATGCTTGGGTTGTGCCACCCCAAGTGATGACACTTGAGGTCAAACAACCTAGGTGACGTTGCTTGAGGTAGGCGACCTTAGGCGACACCTTGGGTTGCGTGACCTAGGCAACGCTTGCAATCGTGAGACCATAACCTATGGTTGCCAGGGATACATGACCTCTTAGGTGGTGGTTGTCGGCCTCTGTCCAAGTCGTCTATGCAAACCAGGGAAGATCAACAATGAACGCGAACAGTGCCTCAACTTATATTCCCAAAATGTTAAAAGCACAAGATAGGTGGTTTCCCAATTCTAGCATTTGGCCAATGAGGTCCCAAAAACGCTTGCCAAATACTTCATATTTTCCCCATGGCCCATTGAAAAAACTGAACCACATGTGGCATTCATTTGTCGTCTTTAAACTTTTTATCTTTTATTGATTTTAAATTTCAATAAATAGATGAAGAGAGAGTATGTCTATTTCATCTCTTACTGGTCAGAGTCAGAATAATACTCATAATTGGATTGTGTATAATTCTCTTTAGGGTGTCCATAACTCTCAGAACTTTTTAAACATATACTAATGTGTTTCAAAGCTATCCAACCATATACTATTCGCCTCAATCTAATACTCAATATTATTTCGAGGAGTTCGATCATCATAGTTAGAACTAGTCTCAGAACTGGTTCGTGTCAAAAGAAATTGGTTCGAATTGGTTTCCACTAATTTGTTTTCTGGATAGTACGGATCACGACTCTTTCATGAATGCGAGAATCACTCAAAACAAAGTATTAACCAATAATAACATAAGATTGAAATTTCATTGAATTTTTAATAAAACTAATCATTTTAGATAACCAATAAAATTGTGCCACGTAGCATTCACGCATCGGTATTGTGCATCGTGGGCAAACATAGTGTTGGTGTATGGTAACGGCACTCAAATGTTAGAGCTATGAATGACTACCCAATTTTAGTTTTTCTTAAGGTGTTTTCGTTTGAGTGAAAAAAAAAATTGCGAATTAGTTTTCTAAACTTTCACTCATTTGGTTTACTAAAAATGATCAGTGAATAGAAAAACATTCATAGTAAAAGAAAATGTGCATGCTTAATATTAAGAAAATGATTTTCTTAACTTGAAAAGGGAAAAATATTTTCCTAAAAAAGAAATGGTAATTAGCACTCGATTTAATTGGTACCATCCAACCGAATCCAATTCAATTTTGTTTACTTATTCAATTTCAACGAATGAATTCTCAAGTTCAACCAACCTTTTTCAAAATATCAAGATCAAGTGGATGAATAAAAATCTTGAGCTTGAGAAAGTCTTTAATTTGATTTGTCTATCATTATAACAAGAAATTCCATATTATCTATGGAATTCTAACCTGAACTTTATTTATAATTCATTATTTTGATCCCATTGGGCCTTATTTATTCTTTTTTCAATAGAGCCTTATATGCCTAGTCAAAACCAAGAAATAACACCTCACGTGCGAAATTATAGAAGATCCCTTTTAAGATCAAATAATTCCATCGGATTGAGTATGATTGTATGTGTGATAGCATCTACTATACCAAGAATATCAATGAACTTGATTTTGCATTGCTCAGGATACCCTTTTTTATCTTCTAGAATCTATTTCTTAGTTCAAGATCCCTCTTACTAATTGGAATCAAAGAATTAGTAGATTTGTTCCACCCAAAATAGGAATGGGCTAGGGTTATGAACTTATAATCTATAATCTGATGATCGAGTTGATTTCCTTTCTCATGAAATTTTCTTCAAAATAAATGCATCCGTAATTTTAAAATCTTTACCTCTCATGTGCTTTTATTTAGTTTTTAATATTAAACACCGATATCTTAGTCTCTCGTAGGCTCTGTTTGGATAACTAGAGAAAAGGGAGGGCATGAAAATTGGGAAAGTTTTTGAAACTTTTGTGAGAGAGAGAGAGGGAATTTAAAATTTTCTCCTCAAACTTTCTTTTCCCACCCTTTCTCTAACTTCCCGAAAGAAAGTGGTAGTCTTTTGAATTCATAATATAGTGCCTAAGACAAATAGGTATTCTTTTAAAACAATTTATTTGTCTTTGTAAAGTTGTTAGTCAATATTAATATGATGATAGAAATTGTGAAATAAAATAGAGCGCTAGTAATGCTACAATTCTTCTAGGAATTTGAACATACATACAAGAAGTGTGATAAGTTCTTGCTCCATGACTCTCGGTTCCAATTTGGAACGGAGAATCAAAGCGGTGGTTCCGATTTCACTCAGGTTGTGAGAAAAATCAAATTCTTGTAATAAAATACAAGAGTTGTACAATTTTTCTAAAAAAACATATCTTGTTCAAAAGGTTACATTGTTTTTTGAACTCTCTCTTTAAAAAGTATATGTTTTTTTTTTTTATTAAAAAGAATTTCATAGTATTCGATGGACATTTCATCTTATTCAAATAAATGTTAGGGGTTTCATTTGACCTTTAACCCTTCAGATATTAAAAAGTCGAACTTTCATATAATGCTAGAGGCTCCAAGTTCAAAAGGCACCTATTAAATAGCAATAATCACCTCCAATTTGTAATGATCTGTTCCTTTTACAAATCAAGACAGTATTTCTGTTTTGGCCTGGATGTTCTGGGGTGGCTTGGAGGCCTCCACATGGGATTACCGTGTGCAAGGACAAGGTTGAGGGCGCGCATGATAAAATTTCTATTTCTCTGTTTCTTTGTTCTTCGGAATAGGTTTGGAACAGAAATCCGTTTGATAACGCAATTTGATTTTTCTATTTCTGAAACAGATTTCTATTTCAGAAATAGAGAAATCAAAAGCTGAAATTTTTAATTTCTCAGTTTCTAAAATAAAAATAGATTTTTTTTTGGTAAGGTAAAAATAGAATTTTTTTTTCTTTTCTCCACTTGGGCATCCTTCTTCGTTCACGGGCTTTTCTATTTGGACGTTGCTTCTCCTTCTCCTCTCAACGCTTCAACCAAACCCTAGCGCTGTCGACTCCGAACAACCTGTCCATCCTCGCCGTCAACTCCGAATCCATCCTTCTTACCATTGTTGACTCAACTCCGAATCCATCCTTCTTACCATTGTTGACTTTGCTCATCTCGCCGTTGCGCCTTAGACCATCCAATTTGCTCCGGTCGTCCCGTCGGACTCGTCCCTTCCTTCCTCTCCGATCTCTTCCCTCTCTCTCTCTCTCTCTCTCTCTCTCTCTCTCTCTCTCTCTCTGTGCGCGATTTGTTTGTTATGTTTTCCTTGGTTGGGGTTTCGCTGTTCTTGGCCATTCTTGTGCCGAGCTCGATCGATGCGTGCTGTGCTACTATTTGGTGTTTCCGGGTTGCGCATTGTTTGTTTTGTTTTCCTTGGAGGGGTTTCATTGTTCTTGGCTATTCTTGTGCCGAGCTCATCGATGCATTGTTTGTTCTATTTTCCTTGGTTGGGGTTTGGCTGTTCTTGGCTGTTCTTGCGCCTCGGTTTGAGGTGATCGCGGAGGGATCCTCGGATTGTGAAAGCCCAATGGCTTGGCTTGGATTGGATTGGGTTGTGGTTGTGTCGTCCGGGGGTTTGGCATGTGTCGGCGTGGTTAGTGAATTGGTTTTAATGGGGACGCTTTGGTTAGTGAAATTGTATTTTCACCTTTTGTAATGTATTAGTATTATTTCGACTATTTTTTTTGTATTTGAGGATTTTCTATGTTGTTTTAGTATTATTTGGACTATTATTTTGTATTTGAGGATTTGCTATGTTGTTGTTTAATCAATTTATATTCCTAGAAATAGAAATTTTATTCTGTTATCAAACGGATCTATTCTAGAAATAGAAATTTTGAGTCGTTATCAAATGGGTTTCTTTGATCATAAACTTGTCCGGGAATAAAAATTGAGAAATCAATTTCTGGAACATAAATTTTGTCATATGCGCCCTGAGTGTCGATGAGTTGGAGGAAGCAACGCACTTTGAGACGAGGACCATGGTGGGGGCACTGCTAGTCTACTATCCCTAGCCCCCGCCTCCGTACGACGGTCGGCTTAACGTCTCATTTGGACTTACTAGGAGTGATCACGTTGCCCTTGGAAAATCAAGTTGGTAGGCTACGAGCCAAAGCATGGTGAAGACATGAGGCCTTTTATCGGGGGGCCTACGTTGGTAACAGATTTCCAAGTAAAAAAATTCAAATCTTATGGTTTTTGAGATATTAGCCAAAGTTAATTTGATTGGCAATTCTTCGATCATCCATAATTATCAGGATAAGATAGACCCGTTAAACAGGTGAGTTGGGTCGGGTCATAAATGGTCCGATCCAAATCAACTCATTTAACCCGTTTATGACTCATTTATTGCAATACAAATTTTTTGACCCATACCCAACCCAACCCATACTCGACCCATTTAACTAAACTTAAGAAAGCTTATTTCTTATATATATATTTTTTAAAAATGATATTGCTAAAATAGTTTTATACAACACAAATTTATTGGACAAATTTTATAATTTTAAAATGATTATTTTAAAAAATCGATTTTTAATTATTTTTATTTTTTAAAATTAAATTTTTAATTATTTTTATTTTTAAAATATAATTTTTAATTTCTTTTTCCTTTTTATTTTTGTTCTTCTTCTTCTTTGGCCGGCAATCGCGGCGGCCAGCCATAGGCGAGCCTCGAGCTCGCCCGGCTCACCGACGTCGGCGAGCTCGCGTCGGTGCGTTCGAGTCTCGCTAGATCGGCGAGGCTCGAGCCTCGCCAGGTGTCAGCGAGGCCTTCGCCTCGCCAGATCCGACGAGCTCGAGCTCACTCGACGCAGGTGAGCTCTCACCTGGCCGGTTGCGGCCATCGCCATGCCATTGTCGTGCTGGCGATCGGAGGAAGAAGAAAGAAAAAAAGAAAAAGAAAAAAAAAAGAAAAAAGAAAAGAAAAGAAAATTATAATTTCAGTTTTTATAAAAAAATATTTTTGTAAAGTTAAAGAGAGAAGAGAGAGATTGTGAGGTTTTGGGTAAAAATGGGTTCTAAATCCAACCCATTTAAGACCCACTTAAGACCCACCTATCTTAAATCTTTAGTTGTTAAACCAATTTAACTAACTTCTTAAAAGAACAAGTGATCTATATATGACCTATTTATGATTTAAATGGGTCATATATGGGTCTATGACCCATTTTGCCACCTCTAGCATAAGATTAAGCTCATTCCAATATATGGTATACCATAATGTATTATTTAGGATTAATACCACAAAAAGTCTCAAACTGGTATATATATGACAAATTTATCTTTCGTTAGTTTCTGTTAAATTTTATCGTTAAATCACTGAATGACATGTGACAATTGACGGGTGTACTAATTTAGAGTTTTATCCTTTGTTTGTCAAATGTGTACTGGTTCATGGTATTAATCTAATTTAATGAAAATTAACGAAAGGTAAAGTTATCATAAATATACTAATTTGGGGTTTCTGATAGTAAAAAAAGTTAATTTACGATAAATTTGTCTATTTGGTTATAAATTTTTCAATTTTTTCAATTTAGTAAAACCTTTTAACGAATTACCAATATAGTCATTTCAACTAATTTTGACCGAAAATTGCTAATGTAATAGTTCAATAAATATCTACCATCCTATGTGGTGCGTTGATATTGACATGGATTATTTTCAATTTTTTTGAAAAATTCATACTTTTATTATTCTTTTTTCTTTTCCCTCTTTCTACATGGTGTTGGCAACCTATGCCATGAAGCAATTAGGTGAAGGCCATGAAGCCCTCACTAGTCACGAGTGAGGGCTCGCAACACCCTCACTGACCACAATGAGGGCTCGTGAGCCATTAGTGGATTCAACGAGGGTCGTGACATGCTTGCTAGATCTAGCAAGGCAGGGGTGTCGTGACTCTGACCGGCCACAGCAAGGGCTTATGAGCCCTTGCTCAAATTTAGCGAGGGCCCCAACCCTTGTTCGTGCCCCTCACCCAAGGTTTGCAAGGGCTTCGCAGCCCTCACTAGGGGTGATCGGGTCCAGGGGTGGGTAGGGTCTAGCACCGGGCCCCGTCTTTCGACCCTATTATAACCGGTTCCCATTTTATGGACCCTATATCCGACCCTGTTTGTATTGGACCCTGTACCCGACCCACCCTATTTTTCCGATCCGGTTTCAGGGTCAACCCTGTTTCCATTGGAACTTGTTTTACGATTTCTTGATATCCTAAACAATTTCAAATTTTATATTAATAAGCGAGAAAATAACGTAATCCTCATAATTTATATTGAAACATTAAGCACTGATAATAAATTAATACATGAACTTTTTTACTAAACGGAAAATTAATGATCCATATGGCTAATTATAATAAATAAAATCATAAGACAAAGAATTAGCAACAAAACATGGGTCTAATATTAGTTTTATTCCCACAACTATTATATTAAGCTACTCGTTTATGCAAACATAACTCTTTATACAAAATAGAAATTAGGCAAACCAATCCATGTGATACACAAGAATTTGGCGGCGAACATTGTTCGTCCATCGATGGTGTGAGAGGGAGCCAATGAGAAAAGGGAAGCAAGTGAGGAAGAGGAATGACAAAGGAGGAATGCTGTGCGTGTTTGAGTGAGCCAAGAGGAAAAATATCGTGTGATTGCGAGAGTAAGAATAGATATTGAGAGGAAAAAAAAAGTTCTGTACCTCTACTTACAAAACCGGTCTAGGAACCGGTCCCGAAACCGGGTTCCGGGTGGGTAATCACTTGGACCCTATTCCCGGACCGGTTTAAACCGGTTCCGAATTTTGGGAACCTGTTCCCGGACCAGTTTCAATGGGAACCGGTTCCCGACCCTGTTTTCAGGGTGGGCCGATCCGGGAATAGGGTATACCCGGTCCGGTTGCACACCCCTAGCCCTCACCCATGGGTGAGCAACCCATTGGCCTTGTGAAGAAAAAAGAAAATGTATTTTTTTTTTTAAGTTCATGTTAGCATTGGGTATGCCACATAAGGCAACAAGCATTGATTGAACTTCAATGATTTTTGATCAAAATTAGTCGTAAAGACTATATTGACAATTTGTTTGAAGGTTTAGATCTAAATTGGCAAATTGTCAAAATGTATAAGACTACATTGATATAATTGAAGGGTCTTAGACTAAACTAATTATCATATAATAGATTTATGACTTTCTGGACAATCTTGCCGACTTAAACATGTGTATCTGAAAAGTAACAAAACGGATCTATGATGTTTACGTAAAATTTCCCACTCTAAAAAATTATCATTAAAATATAGATAAAGCCAACATTAATTGAACATTTTAATGAAAAAATTCATGCTAAAAATAAATTTTAAAACTTTATAAAGTTTTATTTTTACTCGGCCTAAGGTCATCCCTAATTTGCGCGTGGGCCATTCTTATATGAGCCCAAAATTTTGAGATTGCTGGTTGGCGGTTAGGGTGGTTCCAATGAACCGTCCTTTCCAAGTCAGATGAATCTCAATAATTCATGTATTGATATAGTCACGAGGCACTCTTGAGTAGGCCCAAGTATAGGGATACCCTTGAATAGTAACTCTTGCCAGTATATCAACACAAAAAAAAAAAGAAAAAGAAATTGTAGGCAATCAAATTGGAGCCTACACTATAATATAAGGTTCACCTTGTATTTTTCTGTTTTCTCAAACTCAATAATTACTCGACATATAATATTTGACCAAATGAGGTTATGACTAAGTGTCATGAAAGTATCAAGGGACCATGCTTTATGTTACATTATTTAAAATACCAAATTAAATTATCATTTAACAACTTAAATTTTTAAATTTCGAAAATCTTAATGTTGAGTTTAAATCAAGCCTTCATCTAACAAGCACCTTAGCTAAAGACAAGGTATAAGCCAAGCAACTCATCTTTTTCCATCCGACAACTTCTATCACACACCCAATCTTTTGAATGCCATGGTCCCCTCTCTCTCCCCTTAATATCAACCCCCTTCCCCTCTCCTCCAAAACGCACACGCTCAAGCAAAGTTCAGGAGAAGAAGATGACAGGAACCATGATCGGTGTCGCCAACGCCAATGAACAAGAAGCCCTCGACAGAGCCCAAGAGGTCCGGCAATTTGAAGACTCCTACCTCGGAGTCAAAGGCCTCCTCGACTCGGGCCTCTCCACCCTCCCTCCCATGTTCATCCACCCGCCCGACATTCTATCCACCCTCAAACCCGGTGCTGGGCTCAAGACCGATTCAATCCCCATCATTGATCTCTCCGGCTCGGACTCCGACCGACGACCCTTAGTCGTCGAGGAAGTTGCACACGCTGCTCGTGAGTTTGGCTTCTTCCGGATAGTCAATCATGGCGTGCCCATGGAGTTCCTGGATCGAACGATCACGGCAATGAAAGCGTTCCATGAGCAGCCAGCGGAGGTGAAGGCGAGGATCTATCGAAGGAAGTCTGAGACCGGGGTCGCCTTCTTCTCCTCCAGCAGTCACTTGCTTCACTCTGACACGGCTTGCTGGCGGTAATGTGAACGATAATTTCTATGTTGGGTCGACAAGACACGAACATGAGTGAATCAAAATTGAAAAAAATTATCAGAAAATTCTTAAACATAGTGCATGGGATGCCAATTCAATTTTAAACATTTTGGATAATTTGTCAATTTAATCATTCTAGCTAATTTTGGCAAGACTTTATTAATATGGATACCAATTATCCTAAGTGACATAACTGGCACTAATGTTGACAATTTTTGTAATTTTTTAACTCCTTTTTTTTTTTTTTTTTTTACTAGCCATGCCATATAAGACCGCCGACATTCACGGCAACAAAGTTTTATCAAAATTGGTTGAAACGACTATATCGTCAAATTATCAAAATGTTTAAGATTAAATTTATTAAATTGAAATATTTATGATTGAATTGATATCTGTGCAATATGTTTATGACTTTTTGGGTAATTATCATCTGGAATTGACATGAATATTAAATTGTCCTTTTGTATAAATCGAAATTTTCACTATCCCAAAAGAAGTTTCATGCACACACATACATATATATTTGCAATTTATATGAATTTATCGGTGACAATACAATGACTGAGGACATAGTACCGAGTGTACGAATTTATCAGTGGCAATACAACGACGAGCACAAAGTATTGATGTGTACGAATTCATTTGGACTTTTTCTTAACCATAAACATCTCAAACATTTACGCTATATAAATGCGGACACATGAGTTCATATATTTTTTCATATATTTTTTTTTAAATTTATATTATATTAAATTTGGACAAGCGAGAAGAAATGTTGCTCGGTGATTTACAAGAAGCACAAACAATGTGCAGAAAGCAAGTAGAAAGAGTGTTGACGTTTTTTCTTAATTAAGGTGAAGAATAAGAGGAAATTAGTTCAATGCACAAAATGAATATTACAGGGATACACTCGGGATAAGGTCGGGTCCTATGCTAGCAGACAAGGAAGAAATACCAGAGGTGTGCAGAAATGAGGCGATGGAGTGGAATCAACAGACCCAACGCCTCGGAGCCCTCCTGATGGGACTGTTGAGCGAGGGGTTAGGATTGAGTCCGAGCAAACTCCAAGACATGACGTGTGTGGAGAAGCGAAAAATGTTGGCGCATTACTATCCCTGCTGTCCCCAGCCTGATCTGACCATGGGCCTGAAGTCCCACACCGACACAGGCGTGATCACAGTGGTCCTGCGGGAGCAGCCCGGCGGGTTGCAGGTGAAGCACGGCGAGGCGTGGGTGGATGCGACGCCCTCTCCGGGTGTTCTCATCGTGAACATTGGCAACCTTCTCCAGGTAATATTCCATTCATGCAAGTTTCAAAGCACCGGCTAAATTTAAAGTTGTATCTTGCAAATTGATTGGCCTGACAATCACCTCACTTCTATAAAAGGACATAGACATCTCTATTTACATAAATTTGGATTCACCCAGATCATGTCCAATGGCGAGTACAAAAGTGCGGAGCACCGAGTGTTGGCCAACCCAGGCCCCGTACCGCGCTTGTCCGTGTCGGTTTTTTACTATCCGCTCGAATGCGGTGACCAAATTGGACCAATCCCGGAGCTCATTTCGCCAGAGAAACCTGCTGCTTTTCAACAATTCAACCTTGGCGAATACTTGGAAAATCACTTAAGGACATGATATAAGAGGCATATAGGCTTACATAGATGGTGCAAGAATAAGATTCTTCCTTGTTATTGATAAGAAGCAGTCGTCTATTAAGTTGTAAGTTCGGTTTGGATTTGCGAGAGTTCCAAGCCATTGTCCTAGTTTCTAAGACTGTGTGTGCCTATATTTAAGAATGAGCCATCTTGTTTCCTCCCCAATAAGTCGCTATGTCTGGCAATAGGAACATTATACTACTTCCTCATCCTATTTTAACTGCATTTCTCATCGAAATTGTCTATCCTATAACTCTCTTAATTAGAGTAAATCAATTTCATTTTGTAAATAATCTGATTTCTTAACTTGAAATTGGATGACCTAAGACTTATCTTTATGCTAAGTACAAATGGATTCCTACATAATGTGAAAACTTACCACGAGATTCTTATCCCGTCGTGAAAAATTTAACAAAGATTTAGTTCTTTTTGAGTTTTGATATTATCATGATTTTGGAGTTTATGATGGATATGAGGAGAAAATTACTCATATCAACATTATGAGTTCGAGTTGGAAATATACTCTACACTGAACTAGAACAATGCGAGATATAAATGAGCATAAGTTAACTCATTAGAACAAAAGCAATGAAGAAGTCTACTTCAATTTAAATAGCAAGTAGATGTGATGTAATATAACGGGTAATATCTTTCATACATTTGTATATTCTTTCCCATTTAAAAATATGCATCATGATTCGAAGTTATCTACAACGACACTAATTTTGAGCCAAAACTCTAGAATGCTAAATAGAACTTTAAAAAAAAATTAAAAAAAAAACTGGATTTTAGTTTCCTAAGTTTAATAATAGGAAACGGACAAAAATGTAGAGATGATCACATAATTTCAAAATGCATTAGGTGAGGAGGCAGAGTTGAACTTTAGTGTTTTTTTAGATTGGATTGGATAGCTTAAGTGGACAAGTTTTTACAGCATTTGGTGATACTCCTTGTCTGAGAATGGTTGATCAGAGCCCCGTTTCATTATTTCTTTGAACTCTATTATGTACACTTAAAAGCTAGAAATTGAGAAAATATCCGCTCCAAAGCTCATCAAGTCACACTTAATTGCATTTTTGTCTGTCATATGGCAAAATACATGACATAGTTTGGTCACATTACACATTTTTAACATTAAATTTTAATCTTTTTCACTTGTATTCTCTAAACTCCCCATAATTTATTGAGTTTAAATAACAAAAAATGAGAAAAAGAAAAAGAAAAAAAGAGAGTGAATATACAGATTTTATCTTTTCAAAACCGAAAGAATATTCATTGCTATGTCAATGACACTTCACTTTTAAATCTATGGTTGCCACATAAGGCAAGATGCATGGCATAGTTTTGCCTCGCAGCCCAACCACTGAGTTTTTAGTTTATTCATTTGTCATTTCAAATTTCTTGTCTTTTGTTGATGTTAAATTCCAAAAAATGAACAAAGAAAGAGTATCTCCAATTAAGTTTATTTATATCATTCCAACACACGCATTCGGCATCTTCCTCTCATGTCGCCTCTGCGTCCTCCCCTTTATCTTTCCTTGCAGCACGACACTCGCATCGGTCGAACCAGAACTCGTAGTCTGCAGCCATGGGCGCCACCGACACCACTCAACAAGCCTTCGATCGAGCCCAAGAGCTTAAGCGATTTGAAGAATCCCAGCTCGGCGTCAAAGGTCTCCTCGACTCCGGCCTCACCTCCATCCCTCCCCTCTTCATCCACCCGCCCGAGACCCTCTCCGGCCTCAAGCCCGCCCACCCCAGGCCCGTTTCGATCCGTTCAATCCCCAACATTGACCTCTCCGGCTGCGACTCTGGCCAGCGGCCCTCCATCATCGAAGAAGTGGGGCGCGGGGCTCGTGAACTCGGCTTCTTCCAGGTAGTCAACCACGGTGTGCCGACGGAGGTCATGGACCACATGATCACGGCGGTGAAGGCCTTCGACGAGCAGCCAATGGAGGCGAAGGCGAGGATCAACTGGAGGGGGACGGGGTCGCATTCTTCTCCAATGTCGACTTGTTCCGCTCCAAAGCGAGAAGGTAATTGACATGAAACGATGTAACATATATGACTAACGGAAGATGATGACACATCCTAATGTGACGAGTATGGTATTGAGAAATTATACGACTGGATTGCATGAAGTGAGAGAACTCATTTTTATTCTTAATATCGAAAAATGAAAAAAAAAAAAAAAAAGAGAGAAGAAAATTAGGGAAGCAAAAGAATTAGTTCAAACCAATGCAAGAAAGTGGTGATCGGTTCCTAGTCCGGTCCGGGTCCAATAGAACCAATAACTATTTTTTTCATACTTCCATCCGATATCTTATCGTCAAAAGTATAATTGGAAACAAATTCAGAGCTCGAGAAAAATCATATGCTTTCATCCATATATTTTGTTATCCAATTACAAGTTCCTATTTTCTCGGAAATAATAAAATAACCCGCTAATTTTTTTGAAGAAATAAAAAATATATATATGTAGTTAATCCGGTCCAGTTCTCCCTAATAATTAGGAACTAAACTACCTAGACACCGGTTTCACTTTTAAGGACCGGAAATTGAATTGACGCTCCTAGGAATCGGACCCAACTAGCTGATTCGATCCAGTCTAAGTGGTTCTTGATTCAAACGATTCATTTTGTATATCCTTGACTTAAGGAATGATGTTGTAGGGACACGCTTCAAATAAAGCTGGAGCTAAAAGCAGACATAGAAGAGATCCCTAAGGTGTGCAAAAATGGATGATGGAATGGGATCACTAGATCCAATGCTTAAGAGGCATCCTGATGGGACTGTTGAGCGAGGGGTTGGGATTGAGTCTTGGAAGATATAGGAATTGACGTGCCCCGAGAGTAGGGTCACGATAGGAAATTAGGGCTCGTTTAGTAACGATTCTGTTCCGAGGAACAATTTTTGATTAGAAATGATTTTTTTAAATTCTATTTTCGGGAACAATTCCTAAACAAAAGAATGTATTTGGTAATTTTACAAAATTTCTATTCTCGAGATAGAAATGTGTTTGATATGATTTTAAAATTTTTTAAAACTTTAATTATATTTTCTTATTTTTCTTTTTCTTTTTCTCTTCTCCTTCCTCCTTCTTTGTTGTTAGTCATTGGCCATTGTTGTGATTGGCGACCGGTTGGTGAGGTCCAGCGAGCTCAATTTGACAATTGGCTTGGCATCCCACACGGACCAGGGAGTGATCGTAGTGCTCATACAGGACCACCTCCCGGGTGTGCAGGTGAAGCATAGTGACAAGTGGTTGGATGCGCCGCCCGTCCTGGGTGCTCCGGTTGTGAACATCAGTGACATCCTTCAGTTAAATTTATGTCAAGTACTAGGAGCGTCTCCAAAGTATCCAAGCTAGTTTAGAAGTAACATTATACAATAAAATATAGATCTGATTTATGTAATTTCGATTTTCCTAGATCATGTCCAATAATGAGTACAAAAGCGCAGAGCACCGGGTGTTGGCCAACCCTAACCAAGAGCCACACGTGTTGATAGTAGTTTTCCACAACTTGAGCAATCTGGACATTCAGCTTGGACTTTTGCCGAAGCTCAAATCCATGGATAAACCCGCTGCTTTTCTGCAGTTCGCCATGGACGAATACTATAGGAGATTCTATACTACAGAGTTGGATGGAAGTCTGATAAACTCCTTTAGGGCATGACTGAGAGGCGCACAGGTAAAAAAAAAAAAAAAAAACCATGCAAGAATAAGATTGCTTCCTTATGATACTGGAGAAAATACTGGATTCTTCCCCAAATTCTACTGATCATTAATATATATCATTAATATATATATATATTATATTAAAATATAGAGCATGTATGTCCTATTATATTTTCTTTTTTTTTTTCCTTTTCAAGTCAAATTTATTTTAAACGTAACTTTCCTGAATGTATTCTAAAAACTCACTTTTTCTATTATGTTCTACTTACTCTGGAAATATAATATTATCACGTCTTTTCAGCTTCACGATAACCTCCCCTTATACATGATATTCTTTTAGAAAATTATATATATATATATATATTTATATATATATATATATCATTATTGAATACATCCTATCTTTTCTCTCATCTTAAATACTTTATTATTAGTATTTTATATCATATCTTCTCTCGTGATTTATTGAGTTTAAATTTCAGAAAATAAATAAAAAGAGAGTATATCTAGATTTATCTCTTCAAAACTGAAAGAACATTGATTGCTATGCTAATGGCACTTCACTTTCTACTCTATGGTTGCCACATATGGTAAGATATCTCAAATAGTTTTGCCACATGACCCGACCACTAAGTTTTTAGTTTATGTATTTGTCATTTTAAATTTCTCTTCTTTGGTTGATGTTAAATTCCAGAAAATGAACAAAGAAAGAGTATCTCCAACTGAGTTTAATCTTCAAAATCAATGATAAATTATACTAGATTTTTTTCTCTTTTGGATTCGAACTTGAGGACTATGGATAAATTAGAGAAAGCAGTTTCAAATATACTTCTGACTAATATTGAAGGTTCTTAAATATCATTTTCAATGATAAGATTTCGATTTAAATTTTATAATTGTTTATTGTTTAACCAATAAAAAATAATTGAATGAAATCAGAAGTTATATCTTTATAATAAAGAAACTGCTCGATAAAAGATAAACAAAAGTTGAACAGACTAAAGACACATGCCCTTAATTAAATTATTGCTAATTCAAATAATAACTTGTTTTATTCATATAAGTCCATCTAGCGCATCCAAATATTTCAGAAAAGATCTTTCGTAATATGGATTACGACAAAGGTCTTGAGCTTTAATTTTTGTAATACGAGTTTTTCTTTTCTATTGCAAATAGAGCATTTATATTTCCGTTTCATTGGTTTTGGATCCCACGACAAAAAAATCTTTCATCAAGTATTATATTTTAGTTTTTATTGAATGAGACTCAGGTTTTGTGTTGGCTTTGGATAAAGAGGGTCAAATGCGAATAAGACTATAAACTTTACAATCTCGCAATTAAAGAAGTAGCTAGCCTGTTGCACATTTGATATCAGCGTTAATCAATGTCGAAACCTAATTGATGATATCATTTAGATGTACTTTACATAATAATGGAAGCCCATTAAAATCAAAGTAGTATATACAATATTGAAGACACTTTGACAATGCTATGCACAAATAAGATGCCTAACAAAGCACTACTTTTACTAAGTTTGAGGACACAACGTTGGAATCTAATCAACAACGTTGGATAGTGATGAACACCTAGTAGGCCACAGTCTAAGACAGATATGAGGACACAACGTCGGAATCTAATTAATGACATTGGACAGTAGTAACAACACCTAGTGCACACTGCCCTTAGAGGTGTATGTGAAGACAATGTTGGAATCTAATCAATAATGTTGAATCGAAGCAACACCTAATGAACACCATCTCTAGATGAGGATGAGGACACAACGTAGGAATCTAATCAATGACGCTGGACGATGGGTTAGCACTAGAATCTAATCGACAACATTTTAGGAGATATAGACACTCACGGAATTGGATTTACAATGGAAATTTTAAGCTACAATTAGGCTAAGACTAAGTAAAGAAAAAGCAATGTAAAGTAGTTTTGTATGTTGTTCGAGGGGCTCTCTATTGGATGGCTTGTGGGATTTATAGGCTAATCCGATAACTGTCAGTAGTTTATTACTTCCGTCTCAAGAGTCACTCCACGTTTCAAGCTGAATCGTGTTATCCATGCTTGTTCGATAACTGTATCATGGCTTACCTAGCAAGTATTAACCACTCCTTCGAGTTTGGCGCCTTTTAACCTTTTCCCGCCTATTTTCACCGCCAAAGTTGCGTATTCCTCATTGATCTTTGTCTTCGACATGTGGTGCTCCATCACTTCATCATAATGTTACTTGTTTTGGTCTATCGAAACTCAACCCATAATTTCTCAAAATTTTTTTATTATCTTCATGAGCTGGGCTGATGTAAATTATGACCCATATACGGTTGCGATGATTGTTTCAAGATTTTTTGTCCCTCATGCCTTATATGTGCCTGCAAGAATATTTTTGGGTGTCGATAATTTCATTATGATTTCTTCTTTTTTCATCAAGTTGCTCCAGTGGCCACCTTCCATCTTGGAAGGGGGAGGTTGGGGGTTCAAATCCCCACCTTCTTAGGGGGGATTGGGGTGGGGACGATTTCATTTTAGGAGTGAGTTTTGACTCTCACGCTCTATAGGAGGCATGGCAAAAGTCTGAGAGTGAGTGTTAGAGTAGGATTAGCGTAGGACCGATCAAAAAAATAAAAACTTATTTTAAATGCCCAAATGAAAAATAACTTATTTTAAAAATAGATTTCTTGAATGTACTCTATTGCGGGCTTAGGAAACATAACATTAGTCTTGTTCTACCTCATAGTAATCCGGCTCCTTAGATATGACATTCTTCTGAAAAACTATAAATATATCACTAATAAATATGCCTAAAAAAGTACAGCAGGAATGCCATAATTTTCATATGGTACTCACTTGAGTATTGTAACTTTATTTTTTTGCTCACTTGAGTATCATAACTTTCTTTTTTTGCTTATTTGAGTGTCAATTCTAGCAAATCATCTTACGTTGATGTTTTTAATAATTTCCCATATGACGTGGATTTTTTAAAAATAAATTAGTTTTTTTTTTGAATTTTTCATTTTGTTTTTGTTTTTGTTTTCCTTTTTTTTTTAGGGCCGACAAGGGTCGTTGGTGACCCTCGATAGCCGCAAAACCCTCACCCTCGGCCTCAAAGGCCCGAGGCAAGGCCGCCGCCTTGTTTTAATACAGACAAGCCCCCACCAAGCACGTATTGAGCTAGTTTAATGAAAAGCACTTTTGTCACTATTTAAAATAAAAGAATTAGATAGTGTTTGTCATGAGCTATCTATAACTAGGTAATGTGTACGATTCAAGTCTAAATATATCACGACCATCATTTTGAATCGTCGAACTAGAACATTGTTAGGGAAATTTCATTTTCAAGCAAGAAGAACCATATCATTCGGTCATCATATAAGAGAGAGATAACAATTTAAAATTTATTGTTTTGATATGAATATGGGTTGTGTACAAAAAAAAAAAAAAAGAGTGCATAGGATAAATAAGATTATTTGGAATCACAAAATCAACGGAACACATCATTTCTTACTTTATTTTCTTATATTAATGAATGTGGGAGATGTCTCTTCCTCTCACGTTGCCTCTTCATCCTTCAATTTCTCTTTCCTTGCAGCACGACACTCGCATCGGTCGAACCATGGGCGTCACGGACGCCACTCAACAAGCCTTCGACCGAGCCCAAGAGCTCAAGCAATTCGATGAATCCAAGCTCGGAGTCAAAAGGTCTCGTCAACTCCGGCCTCACCTCCATCCCTCCCCTTTTCATCCACCCACACCGGGACCCTCTCAAGCCTCAAGCCTCCCCAGCCCCGGCCCGTTTCAATCCAGTCGATCCCCATCATCGACCTCTCGTGCAACGACTCCAGCCGCCGGCCCTCTGTCGTTGAAGAAGTGGGGCGCGCGGCTTGCGAGCTAGGCTTCTTCCATGTAGTCAACCACAGTGTGCCGACGGAGGTCTTGGACGCACGGTCATGGCCGTGAAGGCCTTCAACGAGCAGCCGATGGAGGCGAAGACAACAGTATACCGGAGGGAGATGGAGACCAGCGTCGCGTTCTTCTCCAACGTCGACTTGTTCCACTCCAAAGCGGCTAGCTGGAGGTAATCCACACAGCCACCTCAATTACTTTTGTTTTAATTGATAAATTTGTTGAAAATTAGTTGTATATCATTTATGATCGTGTCAAATCAAGTTTAGAATATTTAGCAAATGACACGAAATGATATAACGTATATAACTAAAGGAAGATGATGACACATCCTATTGTGACGAGTGTGATATTGAGAAATTATATCACTAGATTGCATGAAGGTGGGGAATTTTTTTTGTTTTTAATTCCTTAAGGGGACCAACAAAAGAAAAAGTCATTATCTATGTAAAAAAAAATGGGGCAAGCCAAAAGAATTAGTTCAAACCAATGCAAGGAATAATGTTGCAAGGACACGCTCCGGATAAGGCTGGACCCAAAAGCGGACATGGAAGAGATCCCCGAGGTGTGCAGAAATGAGGTGATGGAATGGGATCAGTAGATCCAAAGCCTAGGAGGCATCCTAATGGACTGTTGAGCGAGGGTCTAGGATTGAGTCCAGACAAGCTACAAGAATTGACATGCCTAGAGAGTAGGATGATGGTGGGGAATTACTATCCATATTGTCCCCAACCCGACCTGATGGTCGGCTTGGCGTCCCAAACGGACCCGGGATGCTCTATCCATATTGTCCCCAACCCGACCTTGGCATCCCAAACGGACCCGGGGTGCTCTTGCAAGACCACCTCCCAGGCTTGTAGGTGAAGCATGGTGACGAGTGGTTGGATGCACCACCCATTCACGGTGCTATGGTTGTGAACATCAGTGACATCCTTCAGGTAAACTTTTGTTGAGTACTAAGAGCGTTTCCAAAGCACCTGAGCCGGCTTAAAAGTAAGATTGTTCAATCAAATAGAGATATTATTTACGTGATTTCAATCTTTCCAGATCATATCCAACAACGAGTACAAAAGCGTAGAGCACCGGGCATTGGCCAAACCTAACCAAGAGCCACATGTGTTGATAGTAGTTTTATACCACCTGAGTAATTTGGATATTTAGCTTGGACCGTTGCCGGAGCTCGTATCCTCAGACAAACTTGCTGCTTTCAGCAGTTCACCATGGGCGTATATTTGAGGGCATTCTTTACTACTGAGTTGGACAGAAGTCTGGTCGATCACTTCAGGGCATGATTTAGAGGTGCATGGAGCAGAAAAGATGATACGGGAATAAGATTGCTTCCCTGAAGTATACTAGTACTGGGGGAAATACTAGATTCTTGCCCTAAATTCTACTGATCATTGAAAGGTCGAGCATCTATGTCCCCTTATATTTTATTTTTTTTGTCAAAATCGGAACTTATTTGAAATATTGCTTTCCTGAATGTACCCTAAAAAAATCACGTTTTCTGTTATGTAGGGAGCATAATAATAGAGCGTCTTTTCCGCTTCATTGTAACCCTAGCCCTCCTTCAAATATAATATTCTTATAGAAAATTATATATGTATCACTATTAAATAAGTCTTATCTCTTCTCTTACAACAAATACTATATTATTAGTGTTACCAAAAATTTAAAAAATATGCATAATACAGACAGGCCGCACAAAGCGCTAATTGAGTAGCTAGTTTAGATAGAAAATAGAGGAGTTAAATGAGCGAGTTCAAATGAATCTAATAAATCTCAAGAAAGAAACGGAAAATTTTTGAAAATATACATGAGATTTCATCTACATACCACTGGTAGATGATACTGAGTGCTTGGGTAATTGGTCTCCTGGTTTTTCAAAACTGGCTCTTTGCTGTCTTCTTTTTCCGAATAATTGTTGACACCGAGTCCTCGGTGATTATGACCGTTGCCAGTATGGCCCTATCCGGATTTCCTTTGATAGAAAATGTCTTCTGCAAGTCCAGTGGGCCCATTCGGTTCCTGATTGCCCATGAAGACAAGTTTTGGTGACAACAATTATTTTATCAGATTAATGATTGGATAAGAACCATTTCTTATTTAATATAACCTTCGACAAGGGTAGTTGTTGTTTTAAGCAAATTATTAGTATATTATTTAGCTTTTGGTGTCTTAAAAAATGAAACTTTATAAAATAAACTTAAACTGCGTCACTATATAAAGATATATCAATTTTCTCTTTGGTATGTATCTGACGGTTCTAAACAAAAACACTTTTTGCTATTTCTACTTATTTATGTTTTGCTAAGCGGTGTTTTTTTACATTAGGTCATAATGACAAATGTTATTGAAACCACTTCATGTGTTGTTCAAAAATAGCTTATTTGTTGGAATCCATCTATTGAATCATAACATTATGACCTTTAGTTTCAATCACGCAATCAAATCATTGTTGGGAAAATTTTTTATTTTTAGGTTTCAGTGAATTATTCAAAACCAGAATTCACAAGCATTCTGACTGTCAAAAATCATATTAATCAAATATCACACCAGAGAGAAATAAAGACCAAAGTTTTGTAAAAACTAATTTTCTCGGATAATCAATAAAATTGTGTCGCAGCAACACTCTTGCATTAGTATTTCGTATCATAGACAAACATAGTTCAGGTGTGTAATGGTCATGGCACACAAATATTAGAACTTTATTTATTTATCAGAAAATGTGACATTTTTAGAATATTTTTTTTAGGAAGTTATTTTTGTTAGGGCTAGACGAATCACTTGGTAGGGGATGAATAGGTAATAATGTGGAATAAAAATGTTATTGTGGCAGAACAAATATTGATCATTTGTTTGAATAATTGTCAGATCTTACTAGTGCGCAAATAATCCTTAAGACATATAAAATAAAGAGAGGAAGGGAAAGAGAATTTGCACACAAATAGTTATAGTGGTTCGGCTTTAGCAAGTCTACGTCCACTCTTTTGCACTAACAACCGATTAGCTGGATTTCATTAGATCAATCTGTCAAAGGTTGCAAGATCTAAGTATCGAATACTTAAGCTTGTGTGAACAATTTTTCACACACTCTCAACCTCTAAAACATTATAGAGTATAGCTCTTAAAGACAAATTTTAATGAATGAAAAACACACAAAACTTAGGAATTATAGACTTTAGAATTTTAGCTCTCTATGTTCCTTTCAACTTCTCGATCTTCTTATATAAATCACTATATCCAAGCTGACTATTGGACATTTCCATAGAAGTTTGCTCAGCCAAACTTCCCATTGGTCTTGAACATTGTCAGAAGACCTGATAACTTCAAGGTTGCCAAGATTGAAGTCTCTTGTTGATTCCGCCACCCATACACCAGATGGAATTACCTTTAGTAGAGTGATTCATTTGGAAAGAGTTTTCTGCCCTTCGAAGATTGATATATCCAAGATTTGTTAAAATCCATCTCAAAAGATTGAATTTGATATTCCTTTCTTCTTGGATAAGTCTCTTAATTATAGAAAGAAATCTGCCAATTTTCTGGCCGTTGCACAAGGATTGTCTTCTAGAACAATACCCTAATAATCAAATATCAAAGATATTAATTACTTCACTAACGTCTGATGTTGCTCATCAGGGTTTTCACCTGGAAAACATTTTTCATCAGAGTAAAAGAAAATTTTGTTAATCATCAAAACTAGTAAGGGAATTTTCCTCAACAATCTCCCTCTTTTTTATGATGAAAAAACTTTTCACAGCGGAATCGATTAAAGAGATGAATTTGACAAATCTTTGAAAATAAATTTGGATTTTAAGCGCAAATTAGATTTATAAGAATGAATAATATAAAAGTTGAAAATCTTATAGATATTTTAGGAGTGTTGGACACTTGAAAGTGCCAAAACTTGGCACAAAGGGACAGTTAAGTGTCAAAATCGGAACAAAATGGATCACTTAAGTGTTAATTTAGCCAAACTCTGGCCAAAATGGTGACGTGGCGATTTTCTGGCGAGGTAAGTGCAAAATGGCGTCGTTTTGCACGTTGACGTGGTTAGAAAATGCAAAAACGACATCATTTTCTTTCCGACGTGGAAAATAGTTAATATAATAATTAATTAAATTAAATTTAAAACTAAATTTATTTAAAACATTTAAAAATGAGGGGGAAGGGAGGCGGTTGAGGGCTGAGCCCTCGCTGCCGCCGCCCCACCGCAACCAAGAAGGGTCGACAACGGAGGGGGGAGGGTTGGCCAGCTGGCAGTGTGGGCCCGCAAGCCCTCGTCGGATCTAGGGGAGGGCCACAACCCTCGCCCAAATCTAGGGCGGCTGAGGGCTGAGCCCTCACCGCCGCCAAGAAGGGCCGATGACAGAGGAGGGAGGGTCGGTCGGGGTCGCCAACCCTTGGCCGACAGGCGACGAGAGCCCGCGAGCCCTCACCCGGCCAAGCCAAGGGTCGCGCCTGCTGGGGGGTCGCCTCAGCAAGCGGCGGCTGTTGGCTGGACTAAGCGAGGGCTGCTGATCCTCGCCCTAGATCTAGGCAAGGGCTCGTTGACGCTCCCCCCACCGTCGCCGGCCCCTCTCGGCAACGGCGAGGATGCGAGCGAGGGCCTGTGAGCCCAACTAACCCTCCCTCCTCTATCACCGGTCCTTCCCACCGCGGCAAGGGCTTAGCCCTCAGCCACCTCCCTCCCCTCCCCCCCCCCCCCCTCTTTTTAAAAAAAAAATATTTGCATATTTATTTTTAAATGTTTTAAATAAATTTAGTTTTAAATTAAATTTAATTAATTTTTATATTAATTTTTTACCATGTCAGCATCAAAACAACGTTGTTTTTGCATTGTCTAGTCACGTTAGTGTACAAAATGACGTCGTTTTGCACTTACCTCGTCGAAAAATCACCACGTCACCATTTTGCCCGGATTAGTACTTAAGTGATCCATTTTGTTCTGATTTTGGCACTTACGTGTCACTTTCCTAACTTTTTGTACTTAAGTGTCCCTACGTGCCAAGTTTTGGCACTTGGGGTGTACTTCTCCCAATATTTTAGATAAGGATAGAAAAAAAATCAACCAATCTTGCAAAAAAAAAAAAAATGATCTTCAAAATAGTAACCGCAATGCATCAAAATCTTTGAAAAAGTTCTGTCCTCGAAACTCCTCGAAGTTCTACGCATTTCTCCCCCTTTTTATCAACAACACAAAAGGTAATAGTGGTAATATCAAACTATAATAGCATACCAATAATTTCAATACAAGTAAGAAACAGTCATCAAAACACACCTTAATAAAATCAATAAGTCAAACAAAAAACAAGCCAACACAAATGAAATTATCTCATAAATTTTTGAAAAGAAATTTGAAAAGATTATTTTGAGGTGGAAAGCTGGTTTGGGTCTTGAGCTTGAGGGCTGGATAGAGGAACATCATCTGGAGGCACAAGTACTAAGACATATAGGTTCATTTGATTGATGGTGTTTTCAAGCTTCTGAAGTCTTCTGTCCCCATCTTGCATGAGCCTTTAGATCTAGTAGTTCATCTTCTTGATCTCATCTTTGAGTTCTTTTAGTCCATTAAGAATACTTCCATTCGAATCTGCAGCAACCTTTGGTTGAGGAATGATCTCAACAAATGAATTGTTTTTCCTTTCTTTATTAACCTGCCCTATTTCCTCAGCCCTTCTAACCTTAACTTGATCCCCCTCAATTGGAGTATCCTTTTCTGCTTGGTTCTCCCCCTGCATCTACTTCCTTGTCTGCAACCTCAACAAGCTCCTCCGCAACAGAAGTAGCAGTTTAAATTTATTGTGCATGTGCCTTTGCATTCACAGTTGGACTTAAAGGAACTTCTTCCAGTACTTGATGTCCCTCCCTACAACTAATCCTGCACTTCCTTAATTACTGGATGTCCATATAAAGTGGCAATGTCCATCACCACGGGTGTTGGACCACTAACACTGACATCCACATCAAGCACCACATCCCTAATTGATGCAAGAATATCAGCCATTCTGTGTTCCTTTTCTTACACAATTGCTTTCCTCAACTTCTGGTCTGTCTAGTTCAGCGTCATCTACAATCTTATTCTCCTCTAGATCAAAGTCTTCATTCAATAGGCTATCTCCAATTCTGTCAATTAGCCTATCTAGATCATCCCCCTAATCTTCTGTCAAATCAAGATCCTTATAGGAATCTTCAATCAATCTTTGCATGAGTGACTGAGATCCACTTTGATTAGCCCGAGTTCTTCTTCTTTTTGTAGGAGGTGAGGCTAAGTCTACTACTGGACCTTCAACATTAGTTTGAATGGGCTTGCCATGTTTGTCCTGTCATTGTCCTCGAACAAATCTAAATCCTATCTTCTTCATCATTTTTTCATCCATGGATAACAAAGGGATGCTTCTTCGTGAAACTTGCTGGGATCTCAATACCATAATGCATGAAAATTTTTTGTAATCAAAGATCCATAGTGTAACTGTCCTTTGGATTTTAAAGGAGTTTAGTACATATGAAGAATGACCATGTGTGTGAGTGAACAATGGTGGTTATTCAAAAGAGCCTAGATGATCATGGCTTCATACTGAGAAACATTTGTTCTTAAGGAACCTTTTGGCGTAAGATAGTTAATGATAATCTTGTGCAAAACAATCTGTTTCAGAAGAAAGTTATGATGTGAAACATGAAACAAAGCATCTCATGAAAAAGCTAAGATACTCGAGAAAGATTGATAAGCTGTGTCAGGATCAATATCAATTGAGACAAACTCTAAATGATTAACACCAAGAATTCTTGCTAAATTGGTAGCATGAATAATAATGGATTTATCAAAGATGGTAAATTCAATGGTGTCAGGAGAGTAAAATAACAAGCTTGAGTAAAAGTATGTAGTTAAAGATGGATAATTTGGAAAACTTTCAGCACACAAATTTGTCATCAGAAGTTTGTCGAAAATATGCTTTATCTTAATTCCAGAAGATTCAAAGAAATCGAAGTAAACAACCCTTTGTTTTATCACTCCTCTTCCTAATAGCTTTTGCAAATATTCAGCATGACCAATCGATCTAATCAATTTACCAACTCTACTCCCAATAGCAACAAAACCAACAAGTTTTCTTGTAAAGTTCATGAATAACTTCTCATCATTATCACCCTTCCTACCATCATCCAAATCCTTCGAAGATTTACCCTTCCTCGCAGACATAGGGATTTCAGCCACTTTTTCCTTTCCCTTCCTAGTAATAGAACTAACCCCACTCAATATTCTAACAACCACATTCAATAAAGTATGAATAGTTTCTACAAACATCAAATCAAGGGCTTCTCATCATCAAACCCATTCGTAGCCAACAATGTAGAGATTACCTCCTCATTGTCTCCCAGACTTCAAAGTAAGGCAATGGCTTCCTTCAACTTGCCACTTAGCTGAGGAGTTGCTTTCAGAGGTGGCGAGAGCCTTCCTCGTCGTGCCATCAATATTGTCTGAGGAATCAGATAGTTCCAAGTGCTCAACACTTCCCTTTGCTCACGATGCCATCCCTGCTAAACATCTGGATCTTCGTGAGCCACAGGACCTAGACTTCGTTCCTTGAACAAATTTTGGTGCCATGGATGGTTTTTACAAAGAAAGTTTTGATCTTTGAAGAGAAGAGGAAGAGGGTTTTGAAGAAGAATGATTTTTGGAGAGAATGGCTTTGGGGAATGAGTTTCGGGAATGAGACAAAGGAAGAGAAAATTTTCGAAATCAAATAAAAGAAATCGAAGAGACACGATTCTTCAAATAGTAGTTTCCGAAAATAATTTTGAATAAAAGATCCTATTTCTAAATAATT
Organism: Eucalyptus cloeziana; assembly: GCA_014182715.1. Taxonomy (NCBI): domain Eukaryota; kingdom Viridiplantae; phylum Streptophyta; class Magnoliopsida; order Myrtales; family Myrtaceae; genus Eucalyptus; species Eucalyptus cloeziana. Next base: position 37,985,508 of record CM024635.1, on the reverse strand, counting down.
CAAGAAATAATTGTCAATAAATTTACAAATAAATATTAAGAAAGAGATTCGTACCTTAATTCCTACCAAAATAGAACTTACCTGCCAAAGAAAATGATATAATCCAAGAATTCCTGTCTTTATACACTATGATCAAACGGGTTAATAATCGCTAATTCATTGCAGATAAAATCAAAAGCTTTCTTTTGTAAAGGTTTAGTTTATATATATGCTAATTGATTTTTCGAGTCAATGAATTGGATATTGACATCACCACCTTGAATGTGATCTTTGATGAAATGATGCTTGATCTTAATATGCTTGGCTTTGGAGTGCAAGATTGGGTTCTTCGTAAGATTAATGGCATTGGTGTTGTCGCACTTTGTAGTTGTATTTGAACTTTCAACACTTAAATCTTTAAGCTATTACTTCATCCAAAGGATCTGAGCACAATAGCTTCCAAGTGCCAAGTGTTCAACTTCAATTGTGGATAGAGGCATGATAGTCTGCTTCTTGGAGTACCAAGATATCGACATATTACCTAACATCTGACAGGTTCCAGATGTACTCTTTATGTCTATTTTGCATCCTGCACAATCTACATCAGAATATCTAGACAAAACAAATTCTGACCTCTTTGGATACCATTGTCCGAGAGAGGGGTAAGTGTTCAAATATTTGATAATTCTCTTTATAGCAAATAAATGAGACTCCTTAGGATCGCACATGCAAACATTGAACAAAATATTAGGTCTAGAATCTGTAAGATATAACAGATATCCTATCATACTTCTATACAACTTCGATCAACCTTGTTACTTTTCTCTTCCTTGTCAAGCTCTAATGAGTGAGACATTGGTGTTTCTGTCTTCTTCAAGTTTTCCATTTTGAACTTCTTCACAACTTCTTTGGCATACTTTATTGAAAGATAAAGGTGCCATTCTTTTCTTGTTTTATTTGAAGTCCAAGAAAGAAAGTCAGTTCACCTATTATACTCATCTCGAATTCATCTTGCATTAGTCTTGAGAACTTCTTGCAAAGACTTTCATTGGACGATCCAAAAATAATATCATCAACATAAACTTGTACTAACAGAATATCCTTACCTTATCTTCTTATGAAGAGTGTAATGTTCACATTACTTTTAACAAAACCATTTTGGATAAGGAAATTGTTGAGTCTTTTGTACCAAGCTCTGGGGGCTTGTTCCAAACCATACAACGCTTTCTTTAATCTCAAAACATGATCAAACTTTCTAGGTTCTTCAAATTCAGGAGGTTTTTCTATGAACACCTTCTCTTTAATGAATCTGTTTAAGAATGCACTTTTCAGGTTCATCTGGAAAAGTTTGAAATTAAGAAAACAATCGTAAGCGGGTAAAAGTCTGATAACCTTTAACCTTGCTATGGGAGCATGTGTTTCTTCATAGTCAATCCCTTCTTCCTCGGAATAGCCCTTAGCCACAAGTCTTGCTTTGTTTCTTGTAACTTTGCCTTTGTCATCTAGCTTGTTTCTAAAAACCCATTTCGTTCCAATTACCGAATGATCATTTGGCCTTGGTACAAGTTCCCAAACATCATTTAGTTTGAATCGATGGAGCTCTTCTTGCGTGGCTCTTATCCAGCTTCATCTCAGAGAGCTTCCTCAATTCCTTTCGGCTCCACTTCTAAAATGAATTCTAAAGTACCGATAGCATCTTTCAAAGTTGATCTTGTTCTTATCTTGTTTTTAATATTCCCAATGTTGAGGTCTTTTGGATGACTGAATTTGTGCTTCCAGCTTTTGTTGTATTTGTCCTCCGATATGGAAATTTCTTCTTTGTCAAATTGCTTCTTAGGTTCATCAGATGTTGTAACATCTGATACTGATAACTTCTAAATATCTTGCAACTACTAAAGAGACTCCTATTATTGGGAAGATTCAGGTTCTTTTACAATACCTTTATTGTTCTTCTCAAACTTCACATTGATTGATTCTTCCACCATTCAAGAGTTTTTGTTGCAAACTCTAAAGGCCTTGCTAGCAAACGAATATCCTAAGAAAATTTATTCATCTAGCTTCTCATTAAACTTTCCAGATCGATCATTAGCATTCTTAAGAATAAAACAATTATAGCCAAATACTCAAAATATGAGATGCTTGGTTTTCTACCTTTGAAAAGCTCATGGTGGGATTTCTCTAAGGAAAGTCTGAGAAAAACATGATTTATAATGTAGCATGCAGTAGAAACATCTTTTGCCCAAAAATATGATGCAACTTTGCTTTATATTAAGAGAATTCTTGCCATTTCTTGTAAAGAATGATTTTTCTTCTCTACAACACCATTTTATTTGAGGGTGTAGGGAGTCGAAAATTGATGCTTAAATCCATTTTTTCTCACAAAAGTCAAAGAAACTTTGATTTTCAAACTCTCCTGAATGATCAGTTTAACGCAAGAAATAGTATAACCCTTTTCATTTTGAACTCTTTTTGTAAACTTTGAAAAAAAAAAAAGAAAAGGAAAAGCTTCATGCTTATGTGCGAGAAAGAAAACCCAAGTACACTTGGTGTAGTCATCAACAATGACTAAACAATACATTTTTCCTCCAAGGCTTTCAATTCTTGAAGGACCCAAGATGTCCATATAAAGAAGCTACAAAGCATGTTTAGTAGTAACATAATCAATGGGTTTGAAAGTACTTCTTAATTGTTTTTCAAAAGTGCACACTAAACAAGTTTTAGATTTTTCAAATTTAACTTTTGGTAGCCCTCATACGAGTTTCATTGTTAACAGCTTCTGGATTTGCTTGGTGCTGATATGCCCAAGTTTCCTATGCCAAAGGTCTGACTCATCCTTGATGGATACCAAGCATTGTATATCATTAGACTTTATGTTTAATATATATCCCCATGCGTTCTCCTTATAAAGGATTGTTTGTTGTCTTGACTTGTTCTAGATTACTTGTCTTCTTGGAAGCAAATTCTAAAACCGAAGTCACACAAATGACTAATGCTGAGAAGGTTATAATTCAACTCTTTGACTAAAGAAATGTCCTTAATTGTAACACTTCCAATTTTGACTATCCCTTTGCAAATTATTTTTCCTTTGTTGTTGCCATCGAAAGATACACTTCCGCCATTGAATTTTGAGATCTCAACCAACTTAGATGGATCTCCTGTCATGTGCTCGGAGTATCCACTATCAAGGTACCATTTATTTGCCTTTTTTCTTGGCACCTGCAATCAACAAAATAGATTCTAGCCTTCTTTGGTACCCATACTTGCCTAGTTCCTCTTCGGTTAAAAGGTTTAGCCATACTTAGAAAGTTTCTTTGAATTGGTCTCTAATCTTTTTCGGGCAATTATTTTCAAAATGATCTCGATTCCCGTAGATCGAACACTTAAGGAAATTTCAACCAACAAGTTTTACAAATTATTTTTGAAAATGATGCTTGCAAATGGTCTTTGAAGGTCATTGTTTTATTCTTTCCTTGAATTTTGGAAAATCAATTTGTAGATCATTTGAGATTTTGCAACCAAGACAAGACTTGTTATAATAAGGTATTTGAATCGGAAGAATATGTTCTAGGGTGTTTTGACCAATAGAAAATCTTTTTTAAACAACAGAAACTTCCTTTTTCAATAACTCATTTTCCTTCAAAACAAGGTCTTGATTCTCTTGAGTTTTGGAAAGATTTTTCTTAAGAGTTTCAATTCTTTCCTTTTGAAAAAGATCTTGTTGCTTTAATTTTGAGTTTTCCTTTTTCAATTTGGAAATGTTGCTAAGTATAGTTTTGTAATCGGAACATAATTTATCTATGTAATTTGAGACTTCTTCGAGTATATCAAAATTGCTTACCTCGATTCTTCTTCAGTATCTAAATTTGCCATCAAACAGATGTTGGCATATTCTTCATCACTTCCTTCGCATTCCATATCACTCCAAGTTTCAGTCTTCAGTTCTTTCTTCCCTTTTTCAACTTTGTTTTTTCTCTTTCTTTAGTAATGAACAATTTGGCTTGATGTGTCATCTCTTCTTACACTCAAAGCAAATCACATCTTTACTTTCTTCTCTTTCACTTAAATTCTTCTTTTGATCAAATGGTCTCGAGGATCTTTTTCCCTTGAATTTTCTTCCTTTTTTGGCCATCTTGCAGAATTTCTTCACCATAAGAGCCATATCTTCGTCGTCTTCATCCTCATCCTCAAAATCTATATCATCGAAATCGTAGTTAAATTTTGATGCAATCATTTTCTTAAATCTAGTGTCTTCTTCGTTTGGACGTTCTTCTTCATAGGATTGGAATGTTTCTACAAATTCATCCATAGAGAGAAGTGATATTCTTTGAGTCTCTTGAATGGATATCTTAGTGTTGTTCCACTCCTTTGACAGTCCTCGAAGAATTTTGTTTGCTTTCATAGGGTTTGATACAGGTTGCCCTTAATATGTCAATCCATTAACAATATCAGTAAATCTGCTGAACATGTCAGTTATGGATTCTTTAGGTTTCATCTTGAAAGCTTCGTATTGCTGGAGAAGAACGTTTATCTTCATCTCCTTGAGTCAATCAGTTCCTTCGTATGTCACCTACAATCTATCCCAAATTTCTTTCGCTAATTCACAAGAGGAAATTCGGTTATATTCAATAGGAGATAAGGCACAATATAAGAAATAGACTGTTTTACCATCCAATGATTCTCTTTTGGTGATATCCATATCAGATAGAATTGAGACTTCTAGTTTTTTGCCATCTTCTTCGAACAAAGAAGTTTCAGGTCGTATGCTTTTCAGGACAACTTCCCACTCTAAAAGATTCTTGGATCTAATGAATGCTTTCATGTTGTTCTTCCAGATGTTATAATCTCTTCCGTTGAAGTATAGAGGCTTTGTATCACTTTGTCCTTCCATCAGTCCTTATGTAATATTGCTAGCCATGGAGAGATCGTTAAGTCATAAGTAATAAAGCACTTTAATAAGGAGCAACTAGGCTCTAATGGCAATTGTTAGGACAAGACGAATCACCTAAATGGGGTGAGTAAGTGATAATACGGAATAAAAACATTATTGCAGCAGAACAAATACTAAAGAGTAACGGAAGGAGAATTTGCAAATAAACAGTTGTAGTGGTTTGGCTTTAGTAAGTCCAAGTCCACTCTCCCACGCTAACAGCCGATTAGCTGGATTTCATTAGATCAATCTGTCAAATGTTACTATTAGGGAAATCCCTTATGATGTTTTGAAAATAACAAAATAAATTAAATGCTACTAACGTGTTTAATGATTGAGTAACAGACTATGCAGATGATAGAATGTGTGAAAGATATTATCAAAGTCTATACTTGAAAGAACCAAAAGATAGACTTTATCCTAAAACTAAACTTATTCAGACTACGTTCGGACTTTAAGGCTAAATATGTTCAAAAGCAGACTCTAAGGATGAATATATTCAGATTCACGTCCAAATTGTAAAGTCTACTTCAGATGGAAGACATTTAGACTTACATACAGACGGAACAAGAGACTTTACATATAGATAGAATATGATAAGGTCCAAAACGTGATGGATCCAAAACATGATATGTCTAGAGCGACACAAGTACAGAATATGATCCAGAACGTGATAAGTTTAGAATGAAGCAAGTTCAAAATGTAGCAAATTCAGAATGAAGTAAGTTTAGAACGAAACAACCTGGCAGAATATGACACAAGCCTAAAACGTATAACGGCTAGTGATCTGGTTTGGATTTTACATCAAGATAGATTCAATTGACCCAATCTAATTGATCGACAATTGGATCTTGAAGACAAGAATTTTCTAAAAGAATAAGCTCTACTTACAGAAACCAATATTTCGTTTGTATAGACGATCAGAATTAACTTGGGATTTTGCTTCTATCACTCAATGGCTACTAAATCTTCTTGATACAGATTTGTCCAATGGGTAGATTGGAAGATGATCCTCTAGTTACTGTCTAATGGTTAATTTTGAAGTGGATGAGTATTTATGGAGAGCAAGGACCGGGGAGCAAGTAATAGACGAAAGCGTAGAATCTAGAATTCCAAGTTTGAGCGAATTTCAATCATACACTTGTCTTCATGAACTTAAACGTTTATGATCATGAGAGAAATACCAAAAGAGTGACTTAGTGAGATAGTGTGATCTACCACTAAGTGTTTGCACTCAAAGTTGTGATCTCTTGTTAATCATATAGTGAAATCTAGCCAGTAAGCTATCATCGTGGGAGAGTTGAGAAAGACTTAATTTAAGCCAAACCATTATAAATTTCCTGTGCAACCTTCTATTATCTTAACTCTCCTTATTTAGCTTATTGTACACTTATAGGTTATTTCAGAAATTTGTTCCATCGCATAACAGATTATGAACATCTACTAGAAGTCTGGTAGCTCATTTATGAAACTCTAATCCTTATTTAAACTTTTTTCGCAACTTATTTTCTTCCGCATTTATTTGTCAAGATTTCTTTTAAACACTTCTTTACCCTCCCCCCCTCTAAGTGTTTGTACTAGCCTTATCAATTACAAGATCTGAGTATCGAATACTCAAGCTTGTGTGAACAATTTTTTACACACTCTCGACCTCTAAAACATTACAGAGTATAGCTATTAGAGACAAATTTTAATGAATGAAGAACACTCAAAACTTAGAATTATAAATTTCAAAATTTCAGCTCCCTATGTTCCTTTCAACTTCTTGATCTTCTTATATAAACCTTTAAATCCAAGTTGACCATTGGACATTTTCATAGAGGTTTGCTTAGCCAAACTTCCTATTGGTCTTGAATGCTGTCAAAAGATTTAATAGCTTCAAGGTTGCCCATATTGAAGTCTTTTGTTGATTATGCTGCCTATACAACATATGGAGTTTCCTTAAGTATAGTGCTTCATTTGGAAAGAGTTTTCGCCCTTCAAAAATTGATATATCCAAGATTCATTAAAATCTATCTCAAAAGATTGGATTTGATATTCCTTTTTTCTTGGATAAGTCTTTTAATTATAGAAAGAAATTTGCCAATTTTCTACCTGTTACATGAGGATTGTCTTCTAGAATAATATCTTGATAATCAAATATCAAATATATTAATTACTTTAGGACTTAGAGTCTGATCCTCCGAGTCCGATGACTAACGTCTATGCTGCTCATCAGATTTTTTACTTGGAAAACACTTTTCATCAAAGTTAAAGAAAGTTTTGTTAATCATCGAAACTAGTAAGGGAATTTTCCTCAACAATTTTCCAAGAAAATAACAATTTTTTTCTAGTGCTTAGTTGAAACTTGAAAATGAATTAAATAAATATTTTTGTCATTTGATATGGAAAATTTGATATGATTTTTCTTAGGTAAAATCATCAAAAAAATTCCAATTATCAATAATTTTTATTTTAATTTTCTTTTTTTTTTTTCCTTCTTCCTTGGTCAGTCACTGACCGCGGCGAGAGATGAGCTTACCAGCCTCGGGCAAGGCTCCACTTTGCCAAATCCAATAAGGCCGTGCAACCTCGAGCCTCGCTAACCTTAGCTATGCTCGTCCCTCACATGTGGCGGGTCGTCGGCAATCATTGTGGCTAGCAACTGGCCGAGGAAGAAGGAAAATGAAAAATGAAAAAAAAATTAAAAAATTCAATTTTTTTAAAATTTTTTATAAGAATTAAAATTTCATTGACCAAGAGCCTAGCCCGAGCACTTGGAATCTTTGCATTTCCTTTGTGAAATTGGGCTTGAGTACCAAGGATCGGAGCTTAGGGATTGGAGACTCGAGCATGACCTTTACAGACGCAAGTTCAGGTGCACAAGCACCAAGGCTTCGAGCTTAGTCTCATTGGATTCGAGCTTAGGCGTTGGAGACCTAATCCTAAACATTGGGAATCAGTATTAAGGTTTTCATGCCCAAGCATAAAGTTTTGGATTCAATCGTCAATATTTAATCATATTTTGGAAAATATTTTTTGATTTAAAAAAAAATCATTTTCTTGAATTTAAGTATAGGTTTTTTGTTTAATCATTTCTTAAAGTGAACCAAACCTAGGAAAATGAGGAAACTGTATTCTCGAAAAATATTTTTCGTAAAACAAACTAAACTTAAATTTATTATTAACTTCCCGCCCCTCGAGTTTCTCCACGCTAAGCTTTTTACCTATCTTGTGCTTTTATTAAGTTGTTAATATAATACACTGAAAAAAAAAAAAAAAAAAAAAAAAAAAAAAAAAAAAAAAAAAAACAAACAAACAAACAAACAAACAAACAAACATACAAACAAACACTCTTTTTATTCCATAAGTGCCATGGTTTCCCCGTATCTCCGATTTGAATCCTATCTTCAGGATAAAGAACAATAGTGCTTAAGCCAGTAGCCAATTTTTTGAGCAATTAATTCGCCCTAGTGAAGTCGATGCTCTATCGAAGAGGTGGTAGCAATTCCGAAATTGAAACAGGCCATCGTAATGCTGCAGTTTTTCTATAATTTTCTATAAATTTGGAAAAATATATAAAGATGTCATAGAATTGGCAGGAGCAATAACGACTGATAATTGAACAGTTGAAATATAGTTGAACGACTAATCATCATCGAAACAACGCCTTAAAAACCTCTGTGATTTCCCCAATTTAAAAAAAATAATTACATCGTGTAATCAAGATGTATGTAAGAATTATTGTGGCCCACATGATATGATTTATTATATGGTTTAATAATTATTGTTATGCTATAAGAATAATACATATTGATTTTGAGGAGTTACGACTCTAATAAAACGAAGAGGTACGACTTTAATTGAAAGGGTATATCGCTTTGATGGAAGGCACCTTTTCAACAAACGTACAAATAGAGTTCGGTCCTCTCTCCACCCACAATGAACAACAATAACCTAAAGGATTTTGGTATTCTCTCCTCCATCGATAGAATACATCAAGAATAGTGGGTTAAGGGAGAGAAATCGGATTTCTTCATCTAGTTCGAGTACTTTGGGTTTTCTACAACGATCATCAAGTTCAACGCTATGGATAAAGGTATGTTTTCATCTATTTGTGAAAATCATGAAGATCAAAAGATCACTGTGTTTATTATGAGTTTTCGCATTACAGATTTAATATGTATTGACTTACAGTTGGTATCAGAGCATGGTTTATGATGATCTCACGATTTTTCCGTTTATAGAAATATTATGATTTATGTTTGATGATTTGTTAAATGATCCTATTTGTAGTATTTATTGTTGTTAAAATGTTTTCGGATGATTATGTCAAAGAAAATCCGAATGATGAATGTTTTCATGTTGAAAAATGTCGAAAAATGAAAGAATTCGAGCGAAACAGGGGATGAAAGGACGAATAATGGCGAAGGAAGACTATTCCGCGCGCGAGGAGGAAAGCGCGTGGTCTCCACGCGTGCGCTGCCGTTGCAGGCGCGTGGAACCACGCGCCAAGTGCCTTCACGCACGTGCAACCGCTGCGCGCGTGGAGTCCACGCGCGCGGAACTGCGCGCACGCCGATTGGCAGGTGCGTGCAACACACGCGTTGGGCGCGCGCGTGCGGGCACGCACCCGTGGTGGATCGAGCACGCGCCTGACGTACCGAGGGCGGTCTTTTACCTTTTTGCCCCTATGCCATTTTTAAAATTCCCATTTTGTCCTTCTCGCAATTTATTTACGGTTCTGCCCTTGCTGTTTATTTACCATTTTGCCCATCGATTATAAATTTATGATTCTGCCCTTATGGAATTATGATTTTACGGTTCTGCCCTTACTGGTTATTTACCATTTTGCCCCTAGATTATAAATTTATGATTATGCCCTTATGGAATTATGATTTTACGATTTTGCCCTTGCGCCTTGATTAAGTTTTTGTCCTTGTGTGCAATTTGGTAAATATTTATATTTTACAATATTAAAAATTCATATTATGAATGGTTTGTTAGTCACCAAAGTGGCCAAATCTTGAAGTCTTTTGAATTTTTGATATTGTAAATTGTTTTATTCAATTACCCATGATTAATTGATGCTATTTATGAAATTGATATGTTTCATATCATTATTGGTGTTATGGGTATATTGAAGTTCATTTATTATAAAAACTTAGGGATTAACCCAAATGTTAATTATTTTCTATAATTCATGAACGTTGTGGTTGATAATTAATATGACTTATTACTTTTGTTTGTTATCCAAAGATAGCAAATAAATTTTAATAAAATATATTTACAATTATCAAAGTTATTAGCATCATTATGGTTTTTATATATTTGTATATCATAGGATCGCCCAAAGGAGAACTATGATATACATGTATAGTTTAGTTTAAATCTGATTAGATGATATTCTCAAAGCATTAATGTATAAGTATTTTCTTGCACATTTGTAGTATCTGTACCTGTTTCACTTCATTCACACGCCTCATCTGTTCCTTTATTCAATGGGACAAATTTTCCTGATTGGAGTTAACAAGTCCAGTTTCACTTAGGTGTCATGAATCTTGATTTAGCGCTTCAAGCTGAGAAACCAGCTGCTATTACTGATGAAAGTAGCAATGATGAAAAGTCTTTCTATAAAGCTTGGGAGAGATTGAACAACTGAGCTTAATGTTCATGCGAATGACTGTTGCAAACAATTTAAAGACTTCTCTTCCCAAAACTGACAATGCTAACGAATTTATGAAATTTGTGAAAGAGTGTTCTCAAACTGCTGATAAATCACTTGCTGGTACATTGATGAGTACACTGACCATCATGAAATATGATGGTTCATGTACCATGCATGAGCATATACTTGAAATGACGAATTTAGCAGCAAAGTTAAGGACTTTAGGGATGAACATGGATGAGTACTTTTTAGTACAATTTATACTTAATTCCTTGCCTCATGAGCAATATGGGCCATTTCAAATGAATTACAACACTATAAAGGATAAGTGGAATGTAAATGAATTGGCTAGTATGCTAGTTCAAGAGGAAACAATGATAAAGAATCAAAAGACTCATTCTGTTCATCTCTCAAGTCATCAAGAAGTTCGAAAGAATTTCAAGAGGAAAGGTGGAAGGAGCAAGAAGAAAGGACTGCATGTCTTGAATGACTCTTTAAAGGCTTCTCAAATCCACAAGAAGGAACACAATCTTATTAAGTGTCATTTTTGCAACAAAATTGGACACTTGAAGAAAGATTGTCTGAAATGTAAGGCTTGGTTCAAAAAGAAATGTAAGCCTTGTGCTTTAGTATGTTTTGAATCAAACTTTACTGAAGTTCCTCATAATACTTGATGGATTGATTCCGGTGCCACCACTCATGTGTCAAATACGATGCAGGGATTTCTTACAATTCAAACTATAAAGTCAAATGAAAGTTATGTAATTACGGGGAACAGAAACAAAGCTCTAGTTGAAGGTATTGGCACTTATCGTTTGATCTTAGATATTTGGCATTATTTGGATTTGTTTCGAACCCTTTATGTACCTACATTTTCTCGCAATTTAGTTTATTTGCCAAGACTTAATGTAGCGGGATTTTATTGTAAGTTTGGTTATGAATCTTTCAGTCTATTTAAGAGTGATACTCTTATTGGAATTGGAACTTTATGTGATGGTCTCTACAAATTTAAGCTTGACAATACTTTTGTTGAGACATTAATGACCTTGCATCATAATATTGGCACTAAACGAAGTTTGGTGGATGAAAATTCTACTTACTTGTGGCATAAACGTTTGGGTCATATATCCAAAGAAAGAATGCAAAGATTAGTGAAGAATGAAATTCTTCCAAATTTAGATTTTACTGACCTTGGAATGTGTATTGATTGTATTAAAGGTAAACAAACAAAGCACACTAAGAAAGGTGCCACAAGAAACACAGAACTTCTTGAAATTATACATACTGACATATGTGGTCCATTCGATGTTCCATCTTTTGGTAAGGAAAGTTACTTCATTACCTTTATTGATGATTTTTCACGTTATGGTTATATTTATCTATTGCATGATATGTCTTAATCAATAAATGCACTTGAAGTGTATATTAAAGAGGTTAAGAGACAATTAGATAGAAAGATAAAAGTAGTAAGATCAGATAGAGGCGGTGAATATTATGGAAAGTATAATGAACGAGGACAATGTCCAGGTCCACTTGCTAAATTCATTGAAAAACATGGCATTTGTGCTCAATACACAATGCCAGGTACACCACAACAAAATGGTGTAGCAGAGAGGCGTAATCATACTTTAATGGAAATGGTTAGGAGTATGATGAGTCATTCATCTTTACCCTTGTCTTTGTGGATGTATGCTTTAAAGACTTCTATGTATTTATTAAATAGGGTTCCTAGTAAGGCAGTTCCAAAGACTCTCTTTGAACTGTGGACGAGAAGGAAACCTAGTTTACGACACCTGCATGTTTGGGGTTGTCAAGCAGAAGTAAGAATTTACAATCCACATGAAAAGAAATTGGATTAAAGAATGACTAGTGATTATTTCATTGGTTATGCAGAGAAATCCAAAGGGTATAAATTTTATTGTCCTAATCATAGTACAAGAATTATTGAATCTGGAAATGCTAGGTTCATTGAGAATGGTGACATCAGTGGGAGTGAAAGAATGCGTGATGCTTGCATTCAAGAAGTAAAGGTAGAAGTTCCTATACCCGAAGCTTCTAAAGTTGTTATTAGGGGTGATCGGGTCCAGGGTGGGTAGGGTCTAGACCTGGACCCTATTCCCGACCCTGTTATAACCGGTTCTCTTTTTTTGGACCCTGTTCCCTACCCTGTTTGCATTGGACCCTCTTCTCGACCCACCCTGTTTTTCCGGTCCGGGAACGGGTTAACCCCGTTTATATTGGAACCTGTTTTTGCAAAAATTTTCTGTTTTCACCATTCTCACAGGACCTTGAAACAGCTCAATAACAAAGATGTGAATGGCGGACGAGAAAAGAAGAAACACAAATAATGAAAACAACTAAATGCGAGAGTCCATAGTTAATGATTGTGGCCTTGTCAACCACTTTGTTAGTGAGCTTCTATTTCGAGAGGCAAGCTCTCACTTGATCACCGGCCACACCTCATACACAAAGAATGACACATCGAGTGATACGGACGGGGAAAATGAGATATAATAGAGAAATCTGAGCATACAAGCAATGGTTCCAACACTGAACTCCGTTCGTATAGAAGACTCAACTCAAACCAGAGAAATCAAGACGCAATTTCCAACATGAGAATCATAACGCCAATTCAATAACAAATGAGCATCGTATTCCAACTCAACCGACTACAGTGAGATTTCATAAGTCAAGAATGAGTTGAGTTGATGCATTACGACTTTCGGCTCAATGATCTACTAGAAACACATCCGGATCTAGTTCCAAAGCATTTCATCAAACACGTGATATGCATTTCCATCAAGGAGTTTATACAAGAATATGAATCAACGATTCACTTTTAGAACCATATAATCCCTGTTTTCACCATCTCCCAATCCAGATTTATCATTCTACATCCAGCAAAACCAGGTCAACTCACGAGAACGCCAGCAAAATTCACTGAGTAAGAAGCCCGCGGCATGAATCGCCGTCCCGTTAGGCAGGGAACAGATACCAACGGCCTAAAGAGGGGGCTCGACTTCGTACCTGTAGGCTCTGTCGCCGATGCGGGGCGGCGAGGATGGCCGGGATCAGGAAAAGAAAACGGGTACAAATGCAAATCAGAAACGACGCTGCAGCAATTGGGTTGGAGGCAGGATTCACAAACAAGGATTCGGCAATATCTTGAATTACAGAAAATCAGCACGAAGACTTCTTCGCCCGTCAGATTAAAACACTGGAAGATCTTGAATTCGGAAGCGGCAGCACACGACGCCCGACAAAAAAAGCGGGTACGACTCAAAAACCAATCGGCCTATCGACCAAGTACCTGGAGATGCTGCAAGATGGAATCAAGAACTCAGAACAAAGCCACCAGAGACAATCCCTAGAATCTACAAGAGTCCAAACACGAGAGAGAGAGAGAGAGAGAGAGAGAGAAGTACGAGTCAAGAAGAAGGGAAGGGAAGGAGACTTCGGGCCGTCGATGAAGGGAAAATGCGAAGTGTTGGACGGAAGGAGGAGGCAAGAGACGTGCTTAAGCCATGCCAACGCCAAGCACTCCTCGTTTGAAAATCGAAACTCGCAAGGAAATTGCAGGCCGGCACTGATCTGGAGGACGGAGATGAAGCCGGTGTACGACGAGTCAAGCTTGGACCCGGGGGCGACGGCGTCGAAGCCCACCTTGCCGCCCGGAGGTCGGTGATGTTGACGAAGCCGATGTCGCGGGAGGAAGGCGATGGTGGGCGCAGCGCTCGGATGGATGGATCAACGGAGGTGAGACCGTGAGAGCTTGAGAAGTTGAGAGTAAAGATAGAAAGAAACGAATTAGGGTTTTGCCTTAAAAACCGGTTCTCAAACCGGTTCCCGAACCGGTCCGGTCGATCCGGTTCCCGGGTGGGTATTCCCTTGGAACCGGTTCCCGGACCGGTTTCAACCGGAACCGGTTCCCGACCCTGTTTTCCGGGTGGGCCGATCCGGGAACCGGGTTGACCTGGTCCGGTTGCACACCCCTAGTTGTTATTCCTGATATTATAGCACAATCTAACAATAATAAAAAACAACAAATTAATAAATAACCACTCCATAATGAAGATATCAATAATGAACCTCAAATAGCTAAGTCACAAGAAATAGTATTAAGAAGATCTCAAAGAGAAAGGAGGTCGGTTATTTCTGATGACTATATGGTTTATCTACAAGAGTCAGAAATTGACTTAGGAATTGGAAATGATCCAGATTCATTTTCCCAAGCCATGGAATGTGAAGATTCCAATGAATGGTTTAATGCCATGCAAAAAGAGTTAAAATCCATACATCAAAATTAAGTTTGGGATATTGTTGAATTGCCTAAAGGATGTAAGAAAGTCGGGTGTAAATGGGTCTTTAAGACCAAGCGCGACTCAAAAGGCAATATTGAACGACATAAAGTCAGACTTGTTGCAAAGGGTTTTACGCAAAAAGAAGGCATTGACTATAAAGAGACATTTTCACCAGTCTCTAAGAAAGACTCACTTAGAATCATGATGACTTTGATGGCTCATTATGACTTGGAGTTACACCAAATGGATGTAAAAACCACTTTTCTTAATGGGAATTTAGAAGAAGAGGTTTATATGGACCAACCCGAAGGCTTTTCAGTTAAAGGAAAGGAACACATGGTATGTAAATTAAAAAAATCAATATATGGACTTAAACAAGCTTCCTGACAATGGTATCTTAAGTTTAACAATACCATAACTTCATTTGGATTTAAGGAAAACACCGTTGATCGGTATATATATATATATATATGAAGATTAGTGGGAGCAAGTTTATTTTTCTAGTTCTGTATGTTGATGATATTTTGCTTGCTGCTAATGATTTTGGTTTGTTACATGAAACCAAGAAATTTCTCTCTAAAAATTTTGAAATGAATGATATGGGAGAGGCAACGTATGTGATAGGAATAAAAATATTCCATGATAGATCACAAGGATTATTAGGATTGTCTCAGAAAGCCTACATTGAGAAAATTTTAGAGAGATTTAATATGAGTAAATGCTTAGCGGGAATAGTTCCAATTCAGAAAGGTGACAAATTTAGCCTTATGCAATATCCGAAAAATGAATTGGAACGAGAACAAATGAAAAATATTCCTTATGCATCTGTTGTGGGAGCTTAATGTATGCACAAACTTGCACCGGACCCGGACATCGGTTTGCTGTCGAAATGCTGGGTAGGTATCAAAGTAATCCTAGAATGGATAATTGGAAAGCTGCAAAGAAAGTTCTTAGATACCTGCAAGAAACGAAGAATCATATGCTCACTTATAAAAGATCCGATCATCTCGAGGTGATTGGATATTCGGATTCAGACTTAACCGAATGTGCCGATACAAGAAAATCAACGTTTGGTTACTTATTTCTTCTGGCTGGAGGGGCAATTTCATGGAAGAGTGCGAAACAGTCGGTTATTGCTGCATCCACTATGGAAGCTAAATTTGTGGCATGCTTTGAGGCCATTATTCATGGATTATGGCTGCGGAATTTTATTTCAGGGCTTGTGGTTGTCGACAGTATTGCCAAGCCGCTGAAAATTTATTGTGATAACTCTACAGTAGTTTTCTTCTCTAAGAACGACAAGTATTCTAAGAATGCTAAGCATATGGAGATTAAATACTTGTCTGTTAAAGAAGAAGTTCAGAAACGAAGAGTGTCAATTGAGCACATTGCACCAAACTTATGATAGCAGATCCCTTAACAAAAGGACTGCCGCCCAAAATATTTAATGAGCATGTTGAAAAAATGGGCATTATTGAACGTCATTAATGTTTGTATTATGATTGTATTAAGTTTATGTATTTGACACTTTGAGCTCACTTATGTATTTCTGATATTTCCTGTTTTCTATTTAGTATACATTATGGAAATAGATGAATGTTAAACAGGATAGTTTCTAAAGAAACATTATAGTTGGATTATTACTGTCCTTCTCATTTATGGATCATGTTAAGTAAAGTGCTATAGTTGTAGTGCATAGAAGGGACTATGTCGATTAATGACATACAACCGCTATGACTCACATTAGTTTTCTTTATTTAATTGTGATTATTATGTGATTGTCAATTTAATGAAATTTTTTATAGCATAATATTATTGTACACATTACAGTCTTTGTTAAACCATGAAAGGAATATCATATGGACCAAGTGAGAGAATGTAAGAATTATTGTGGCCCACATGATATGATTTATTATATGGTTTAATAATTATTGTTATGCTATAAGAATAATACATATTGGTTTTGAGGAGTTACGACTCTAATAAAATGAAGAGGTACGACTTTAGTTGAAAGGGTATATCGCTTTGATGGAAGGCACATTTTCAACAAACGTACAAATAGAGTCCGGTCCTCTCTCAATCCACAATGAACGACAATAACCTAAAGGATTTTGGTATTCTCTCCTCCATCGATAGAATACATCAAGAATAGTGGGTTAAGGGAGAGAAATCGGATTTCTTCATCTAGTTCGAGTACTTTGGGTTTTCTACAACGATCATCAAGTTCAACACTATGGATAAAGATATGTTTTCATCTATTTGTGAAAATCATGAAGATCAAAAGATCACTGTGTTTATTATGAGTTTCCGCATTACAGATTTAATATGTATTGACTTACAATGCATTGACTCGTAAGTTTGTCTCTCATTTTTACGTTGATTTTTCCATCACTTTCTTTATTCTCTCCCATCGCCTCTTCGTCCTTCCCCTTCTCTTTCCTTGCAGCATGACACTCGCATCGGTCGAACCAGAAACTCGGAGTCAATCCATGGGCATCACCAACACCGGCCGAGCCCAAGAGGTCAAGCAAGTTGACGAATCCAAGCTCGGAGTCAAAGGCCTCGTCGACTCCAGCGTCACCTCCATCCCTCATTTCTTCATCCACCCGCCCGAGACCCTCTCCTTCCTCAAGCCAACCCAGCCCAGGTCCAACTTGATCCCCACCATCAACCTCTCCGGTTGTGACTCCGGCTGCCACCCTCCATAGTCGAAGAAGTTAGGCACGCAGCTCGTGGGCTCGGCTTCTTCCGGGTGGTCAACCAAGGCGTGCCGGCAAAGGTCCCGGACCAGACAATCTTGACAGTGAAGGCCTTCCACAAGTAGCTGGCAGGCGAGGATCTACCAGAGGGAGATGGAGACTGGGTCATGTTCTTCTCCAACCTCAACTTGGGGTGAGTTTGGAAAGGCTTTTAGGAAATTTTTGGGAAAATACAAATGGTAAATTGTATTGCAAAAGTCGATTGTGAAGTACTTTTGAAAAAAATAGCGTTTGGAGAAATTATATTTGCAAAGACTTTTGTTATTTAAAAAAAAAAAAAAAAAAAAGAGTTGGCCGGCCAAGGATAGGCAGTCCCGTTCAACAAAGAAGAAGAAGATGAACAGTTATCGAGGGCAAAATCAGAAATATAAAGTTAGTGAGGATAATTTCGGAAGAAATTTTTTACTAACCCAAGACTTAGCATACTGAGAAAGCCGAAGGCAGCCCCCTAAGCTGCCCTAGGCTCTCAGCCTTCTCAAGGCTTATATTTGGGAAATGAGGTTTAAGAAAAAAACCGTCAAACACTCTCTATTTGGTCCAAGGGGTTTTGGACCCTCGAGGGACTCTAGGAAAGCTTTTCTTAAACGCACCCTTTGTTCCACTCCAAATCGGTTAGTTGGAGGTAATCAACGAAGCCACTTCAATTAGTTTCGTTCTAATTCATGAATTTGATAAAAATTAGTATTTTGGACAAGCTTGATTACCATTTGAGATCGGGTCGAGTCAAGTTTAGATTTTTGTAGAAAACTAGTAAAGGACACGAAATGATATATCATATATTGAGAAATTATACAGCTGGATCGCATAAAATCAGGGACGCATACTTGTTTTAGTT
This sequence comes from Eucalyptus cloeziana, assembly GCA_014182715.1. Classification (NCBI taxonomy): domain Eukaryota; kingdom Viridiplantae; phylum Streptophyta; class Magnoliopsida; order Myrtales; family Myrtaceae; genus Eucalyptus; species Eucalyptus cloeziana. The sequence continues at coordinate 37,967,060 of CM024635.1, read as the reverse complement.
TCTCACGGGCACAAAAGAAAGAAGTCATTTGAAAAGAAAGAATCAGTTCAAGCAATGCTCCAAGTAAACTCCTGTTGAGGACTAGAAGTGTCTCTAAAGCACATGAGTCAGTTCAAAAGTTACATTCTTCAATGAAATGAAGATCCATTCACGTGATTTCGGTTTTTCCCAAATCTTGTCCAATGACGATTATAAAAACATGGACCACCGAATGTTGGCCAACCATAACCAACAACCACGTGTGTCGGTAGCAGTTTTCTGCAATCTGAGGCAATCGCGAGAATGAGTTCAGACCGTTCCCGGATCTCGTGTCCTCGGATAAAACCGCTTTTCGGCAGTTCAACCTCAACGAGTACATGTGGAGATTCTTCACTACGGAATTGGACGGTAAGAATTTGATAAATTACTTCAGGGCATGATCGAGAGATGCATAGCCCTAAAAATACTTCCCTGAGGCACTTAAGAAAACGCTAGATTCTTCCCCTAAATTCTACAAATCGTTAGAACGTGTGGACTATTTATATTCTATTATATTCCACACTCTTATTCATATCAACTTATTTCAAATATGACTTTCTTGAATGCACTCTAAAAAAGCTTTTCTTTTTTCTATTATATCTTAATCACTTACGGATATATAACATCATAATACCTTTTCCGTCTCATGGTAACCCTAGTATGATATTCCTCTAGAAAATTATATGTGTCACTATTAAATGAGTCTCATCTCTTCTCCCATATTAATTACCGTATTACTAGCGTTCCTCACTATTAAAAAATATGCATATAGACAAGCTCGTAGAAAGTGCCGATTGGGTAGCTAGTTTCAATAGAAAATAGAGGATTTTAACGAGCGATCTCGGATAGAATCTAACAACTCTTTAGAAAAGAAAAGGAAAAATATCGAAAATATGTGTTGAGTTTTTATCTAAATATCTACTTGTTACAGGGTCAGGAGGGGTGAGCAAGGTCTTCTCCTTCGCCCCTTGCAGCTCAGTATAATTGACCCAGAAAAAGAAAATACCTAGTTTTATTTGTGGTTGGAAAATGTACACTTTTTGTCCCCCATCCATGGGTCAGCAACCCGCTGGCCTTGTGAAGAAAAAAAGAAAATGTTTTTTTTTTTTAAGTCCATGTTAGCATTGACTATGCCACATAGGGCAGCAAGCATTGATTGAACTGTTACGTCAACGATTTATGATCAAAATTAGTCGTAAAGACTATATTGGCAATTCGTTAAAAAGTTTAAATCTAAATTGGCAAATCGTCAAAAATTATAAGAATAAATTGATATAATTGAAAGGTTTAAGACTAAACTAATTATCATATGATAGATTTATGATTTTCTAGACAATCTTGCCAACTTAAACATATGTATCTGAAAAGTAGCAAAATGGATCTATGATGTTTACGTAAAATTTCTCACTCTAAAAAATTATCATTAAAATTTAGATAAAGCCAGCATTAATTGAACATTTTAATGAAAAAATTCATGCTGAAAATAAATTTTAAAACTTTACATAGTAATAATAAGACACTTAAGAAAAAAAAAAATTATCTTATCCAAATATTTATTATTACTCGGCCTTAGGGTCATCCCTAATTTGCGCGTGGGCCATTCTTATATGAGCCCCAAAATTCTGAGATTGCTAGTTAGGGTGGTTCCAATGAACCGTCCTTTTCAATTCAGATGACTCACACTAATTCATGTATGGATATTGTCACGAGGCACTCTTGATTGCCCAAATATAGGGGTACCCTTGAACTGTAACTCTCGCCAGTATATCAACACAAAAAATAAAATAAAATTTGTAGGCAATCAAATTGGAGCCTACACTATAATATAAGGTTTACCTTGTATTTTTCTGTTGTTTCAAACTCAATAATTACTCTATCATGACATGTAATATTTGACCAAATGAGGTTATGACTAGGTGTCATGAAAGTATCAAGGGACCATGCTTTTTATTACATTATTTAAATTCCAAACTAGATTATCATTTGACAACTTAAAATTTTAAATTTTGAAAGTCTTAATGTTGAGTTTAAATCAAGCCCTCATCTAACAAGCACCTTAGCTAAAAACAAGACATGAGCGAACCAACTCATCTTTTTCCAGACAACAGCTTCTATCACGTACCCAATCTTTTGAATGCCATGGTCCCCCCTCTCTCCCCTTAAAATCAACCCCCTTACCCCCTCCAACAAAACACACACCCACCCAGGCAAAGTTCAGGAGAAGAAGATGACAGGAACCATGATCGGTGTCACCAACGCCAATGAACAACAAGCCCTCGACAGAGCCCAAGAGGTCCGGCAATTTGAAGACTCCAACCTCGGAGTCAAAGGCCTCCTCGACTCGGGCCTCTCCACCCTCCCTCCCATGTTCATCCACCCGCCCGACCTTCTATCCACCCTCAAGCCTGTTGTTGGGCTCAAGACCGATTCAATCCCCATCATTGATCTCTCCGGTTCCAACTCCGATCGACGACCCTCAGTCATCGAGGAAGTTGCACGTGCTGCTCGTGAGTTTGGCTTCTTCCAGATAGTCAATCATGGCGTGCCCACGGAGGTCCTGGATCAAACGATCGCGGCAGTGAAAGCGTTCCATGAGCAGCCAGCGGAGGTGAAGGCTAGGATCTATCGAAGGGAATCTGAGACCGGGGTCGCCTTCTTCGCCTCCAGCGTGGACTTGCTTCACTCCAACACGGCTTGCTGGAGGTAATGTGAATGTCAATTTCTATGTTGGTTTGACAAGACAGGAACATTAGTGACTCGAAATTAAGAAAATTACCAAAAAAAAGTCTTAAATATGTTGCATGGGAGGCTAATTCAGTTTTAATTTTTTTTTATAATTTGTCAATTTAGTCATTCAAGCCAATTTTGACAAGAAAATACTAAAGTGGATGCCGATTATTTTACTTGACATAGTCGGCACTAATATTGGTAATTTTTGTAATTTTTTAACTTATTTTTTTATCTATTTTTTTATGTTAGCCATGCCATGTAAAATTGTTGACATCCATAGCTAACGAAGTTCTATATTGTCAAATTGTTAAAAGATTTCAGATTAAATCGATCAAATTGAAATAGTGAAAAGCCACCAAAAATCCCAAATTTTATTCAGTGTGACAAATTTACTTCAAACTTTTTATGTAAGATAAAAAACCTCAAACTTTACTTAGTGTGATAAATTTAAAAATTTTTTTGACACAAAAAACCTCAAATTTATACATGCGTGACACATTTACCCTAAACTACAGGGCATTTTCGTCTTTTACTTTTTAATTTTTTTCTCTTTATTTTTATGTTTTCTTCTCCTTTCTTCCCTTCACTCGCATGGCAGAGGAAGCTAGACTTGGGTGAGGACCCTTAGGTAGGGCGAGGACGGCCCTCATTAGATTCAACGAGGGCAACCCTCGCCCCACCTAGCTAAGGGCCGCCCAAGCCAACACCAGAGAGGCACTCACTAGATCCGGCTAGGCGAGGGCCACCCTCGCCCGCCCAAGCGAGGGTGACCCTCGCCCGACGCCGGTGAGAGCGGCCCTCACCTGAGTCCAGCTTCCCTCCACCAGCCTTGGCGGAGAGAAGAGAGAAGGAGAAAAAAGGAAAAAAAATTAAAATAATTAAAAACGAAAATGCCCTTCAGCCATAGAGTTGGGGTAAATGTGTTATAGTTAATAAAAGTTTGGGGTTTTTTGTGTCACAAAAAAAAAATTGGGATAAATTTATCATATTTGGTAAAATTTGAGGTTTTTGGTAGCGTTTTCCCATTAAAATATTTAAAACTGAATTGATATTTGTACAATATATATATATATATAAATAACTTTTTCAGTAATTATCATCTTGAATAGACGTGAATATTAAATTTTCCTTTTGTATAAATCGAAATTTTCATTGTCCCAAAAGAAGTTTTGCGCACGCACACATATTAGCAAATTATATGAAGTTATCAGTGACAATACAATGATGGGGCATAGGATACTGATGTGCACGAATTCATTTGGACTTTTTCTTAACCATAAACATCTCAAACATTTACACTTTTATAAATTAGGACACTTGAGTTCATATCATTTTCATATTTTTTAAAAAAATTTATACAATGTATTAAAATTGAACAAGCGAGAAGAAATGTTGCTCGGTGATTTACAAGAAGCACAAACAATGTGCAAAAAGCAAATAGAAAGAGTGTTTGCATTTTTTTTCTTAATTAAGGTGAAGAATAAGAAGAAATTAGTTCAATGCACGAGGTAAATATTACAGGGATTCACTCCGGATAAGGTCGGGTCCTGTACTCCCAGACAAGGAAGAAATACCGGAGGTGTGCAGAAATGAGGTGATGGAGTGGAATCAACAGACCCAACGCCTCGGAGCCCTCCTGATGAGTCTGTTGAGCGAGGGGTTAGGATTAAGTCCGAGCAAGCTCCAGGACATGACGTGTGTGGAGAAGCGAAACATGTTGGGGCATTACTATCCCTACTGTCCCCAGCCTGATCTGACTGTCGGCCTGAAGCCCCACACCGACAAGGGGGTGATCACGGTGCTCCTGCAGGACCAGGTCGGTGGGTTGCAGGTGAAGCACGGCGAGGCGTGGCTGGATGTGACGCCCTCTCCGGGTGTTCTCATTGTGAACATCGGCGACCTTCTCCAGGTAATATTCCATTCATGTAAGTTTCAAAGCACCGGTTGAATTAAACGCTGCATCTTGCAAACTGATTGGCCTAACGATCACCTCCCTTCTACAAAAGGACATAGAGATCTCTATTTACATAAATTTGGATTAACCTAGATCATGTCCAATGACGAGTACAAAAGCGTGGAGCACCGAGTGTTGGCCAATCCAGGCCCTGAACCACGCCTGTCGGTAGCGGTTTTCTACTATCCGCTCGAATGCGAAAATCAGATCGGACCGATCCCAGAGCTCGTGTCAGCAGAGAAACCTGCTGCTTTTGGACAATTCAAGCTTGGCGAATACCTGAAGAGATTCCAAACTGAGGTGCTGGATGGGAAAACTTTGAAAAATCACTTCAGGACATGATATAAGAGGCATATAGGCTAATATAGATGGTGCAAGAATAAGATGCTTCCTTATTTTAAATAAGAAGCAATCGCTTATTAAGTTGTAAGTTCGGTTTGGATTCGCTAGAATTCCAAGCCATTGTCCTAGTTCAAAGATGATGTGTGCCTATATTTAAGAACGAGTCATCTCATTTCCTCCACAATAAGTCGGTATGTCTGGTAACAGGAACATATACTACTTCCTCGTCCTATTTTAACTGCACTTCATCATCGATATTGTCTGTCCTATAACTCTCTTACTTAGAGTACATCAATTTCATTTTGGAGATAATCAGATTTCTTTATTTGAAATTGGATGATCTAAGACTTATCTTTATGTTAAGTATACATGGATTCCTACTTATTGTGAAAACTTACCACGAGATCCCTATCCCATCATGAAAAAAATAACAAAGATTTAGTTCTTTTTGAGTTTTGATATTGTCGTGATTTTGGAGTTTATGATAGATATGAGGAGAAATTTCTCATATCAATGTTATGAGTCCGTGTTGGAAATATACTCCACACTAAACTAGAACAATGCAAGATATAAATGAGTATAAGTTAAATCATTAGGACAAAATCAATGAAGAAGTCTATTTCAGTTTAAATAGCCAGTGGATGGGATGTGAGGTAATATAAAGTGTAATATCTTTTATACATACACATATGTACATATATACAAGGATCGATGATGAAGAATTTAACTAGATGATAATTTGTATACTCTCCCCCGTCTAGAAATATACATCATGGTCCGAAGTTATGTACAACGATACTAATTTTGGGCCAGAACTCTACAGCGAATGCTAAATAGAATTTAAAAAAAAAAAAAAAAAACAAAACAAAAAAAAAAAACAAACAAACAAACAAACTAACTAACTAAATTTTAGCTTCCAAAGTTCAATAATAGGAAACGGACAAAAATGTCGAGATAATCACATAATTTCAAAATGCATTAGGTGAGGAAGCAAAGTTGAACTATATTGTTTTTAGATTGGATTGGATAAGCTTGAGTGACCGATTTTTTACAGCATTTGGTAGTACTCCTTGTCTGAGAGTAGTTTATCAGAGCACCGTTTAATTATCTCTTTGAAGTCTATTATATACACTTAAACCTAGAAATTTGAGAAAATGTCCGCTCCAAAGCTAGTCAAGTCACACTTAATTGCATTTTCGTCTTTGTCATATCACAAGATAAATGACATAGTTTGGTCACGTTACACATTTTTAACCATTAACTTTTAATCTTTTTTCATTTGTAATCTCTAAACTCCCCATAATTTAAAAGTTTAAATTTCAAAAAATGAACAAAAAGAGTGTATATATAGATTTTATCTTTTCGGAACTGAAAGAGTATACGTTACTTTACCAAATGACACTTCACTTTTAAATCTATGGTTGCCATATATGGCGAGACGCATAGCATAGTTTTGCCTCGTGACCCAACCACTAAGTTTTTAGTTTATTCATTTATCATTTTAAATTTCTTGTCTTTTGTTGATGTTAAATTCCAAAAAATGAACAAAGAAAGAGTATCTCCTATTAAGTTTATTTATATCGTTCCAACACACGAATTCGGCATCTTCCTCTCACACCGCCTTTCCATCCTTCCCTTTATCTTTCCCCGCAGCACGACACTCGCATCGGTCGAACCTGAACTTGGAGTGTCCAGCCACGGGCATCACCGACACCGCTCAACGAGCCTTCGACCGTGCCCAAGAGCTCAAGCGATTCGAAGAATCAAAGCTCGGCGTCAAAGGTCTCCTACACTCCGGCCTCGCCTCCATCCCTCCCCTCTTCATCCGCCCGCCCGAGACCCTCTCCAGCCTCAGGCCCGCCCACCCCAGGCCCATTTCGATCCGTTAAATCCCCACCATCGACCTCTCCGGCTACAACTCCGGCCAGCAGCCCTCCGTCGTCGAAGAAGTGGGGCACGCGGCTCGCGAGCTCGGCTTCTTCCAGGTAGTCAACCATGGCGTGCCAACGGAGGTCATGGACCACAGGATCATAGCAGTGAAGGCCTTCGATGAGCAGCCGATGGAGGCGAAGGCGAGGATCTACCGGAGGGGGATGGAGAACGGGGTCACATTCTTCTCCAACGTCGACTTGTTCCGCTCCAAAGCAGCTAGCTGGGGGTAATCAACACGAAAAGATGTAACATATGTGACTAAAGGAAGATATGACACATCCTAACGTGACAAGTATGATATTGAAAAATTATATGACTGGATTGCATGAAGTAAGAGAACTAATTTTTATCCTTAATATCAAAATTTAAAAAATTTTTAAAAAAAAATTGAGCAACCAAAAAGAATTAGTTCAAACCAATGCAAAGAAGAGGTGATTGGTTTTTAGTCCAGTCCAAGTCCAATAGAACTAGTCAGTATTTTTTTTTTTTTTTTTTATACTTCCATCAGGATATCTTATTGTCCAAAGTATAATTAGAAACAAATTCAAAGCTCCAGATAAATCCTATGCTTTCTTCCAGATATTTTATTATCCAATTACAGACTCCTATTTTCTCGGAAACAATACACTAATTTTTTTGAATCAATAAAAAAAAAAAAAAAATATGTGTAGTTGATCCAGTCCAATTCCTCCTAATAATCAAATAATCGGATTGCTCGAATACCAATTCCATTTTTAGGAATTAAGAATTAGATCGACACTTCTAGGAATTAGACCCAACTAGCTAATTTGGTCCGGTCTAAGCGATTCTTGCTTCGAGCGATCCAGTTTGTATGCCCCTAACATAAGGAGTGATATTGCAAGGACACGCTCCCAATAAAGCTGGAGCCAAAAGCAGACACGGAAAAGAACCCTTGGGTGTGCAAAAATGAGGAGATGGAATGGGATTAATAGATCCAACACCTGGGAGGCATCCTGATGGGACTGTTGAGCGAAGGGGTGGGATTGAGTTTTTTGTGGTAAAAAAATTAGTTTGAAGTAAATTTATCATAGAGGTACCTATTTTGGATTTTTCAGGTATTAACCCATTAAATAAAGAGTAATCTATTTTTCTTCACATAGTCGGTAGGTTTGGCAACATCCACTCATTCCTTGCCCTCTTTTCACTAATATTCCCATCGAAATGGTTCGTCCTTTAAATATCACTTAATTGGAGTATATTAATTCTTTTTTTGTGGATAATCAAGTTCTTTTATGTCAAAATTTTAATAATCTGAGACTTATCATTCTACTAAAAATTGATCGTTTTCCTATCTTAATGTGAAAACAAAGCATGAATTCCTTATGGTGCTGCGAGAATTGTAAATACAATTTAGTTTTTTTAATCCTAATTGGGATCGTAATTCAATGATCATAATTTAATTCATTAGAACAGAATAACTGGAAAAGCCTCTTTCAGTTTAATCAGCTTGTGACTCTGAGGTAGTTTAACGTATCATTTTGGAAATTTATTTTTTTGGCCAGTGGTGTCATTGTAGATTACTTGTACAGTATTTGACAATACATCCAATATAATACTCTTATATATATATATATATATATATATATATATATATATATCTCAATTTGAAATTTTTGCCTTCTCTCGATTAAAATTCTACCTCCATCACTGTTTAAAATGAAGGAATCAGGTAATGTTGATCACGAGCTATCTATCAATGGCTAACTCATCCCAAAAATAAAAAAGGTTGAGTTGTGCAATATCGCAATCTTTAGTTTTTATCCCCCAATTAAAACGTAGTTGTGAATATATTAATTTTCAGGTTCCGATACATTATTTTAAGTGGGAGATCACAAGCCTTTGAGAATCATACAAATCAGACTGTCACATTTTTTCTATCACCCGATTAAAACCTCACCGGGATAACTTTCGTTTTTAGGTTCCTATGCATTGACTTGTAAGTTTATTATCTTGTTTTTACGTTGATTTCTTGGTTCATATCATCCACCACATTGTATACGGCCTCTTTGTCCTTCCCTCTCTCTTTTCCTTACGCGACACTCGAGTTCATACCCGGAACAAGAGCATTGCTCGAACCAGATCTCGGAGCCACAGCACGGGCGTCATCAGCACCGATCGACAAGCCTCCGAGCAAGTCCAAGAGCTCAAGCAATTCGAATAATCCAAGCTTGGAGTCAAAGGCCTCCTCGACTGGGGGCTCACCTCCATTCCGCCCCTCTTCACTCAACCGCCAAAGACCAGCCCACCCCAGCCCAAGCCCAGTCCCAGGCCCAATTCGATCCCCACCATCGACCTCTCCTGCTGCTACTCTGGCCGGCGGCCTTTTGTCGTCGAAGAAGGTGGGACGCGCAGCTCACGAGTTCAGCTTCTTCCAGGTGAGCGACTACGGCATGCCGGTGGAGGTTCTGGGCTGCACAAGCACGGCGGTGAAGGCCTTCCATAAGCACATGAGAGACATCGTCCAAAAAAATCCTAAATGTATTACAGTTTTACTGATTTAGTGTAATCTGTCCGGCGGAGGCGTCGAGGGCAAGCGGCGTGGGGCACATCGACTGACGTTCTAGCGCGTTAGCGACATTCTTTGGCGAGGGCGAACATTGATGTTGATAATTTTTAATAATTTTTTTTAATATTTTTGAAATTTTTTATTTTTTATTATTTTTTTCTTTTCTCCGTCAGTCATTGAGCCCCTAGCAATTGGCTAAAGGGAAATATTGTTTAGGTTCAGCCTTGTTGGCCTTGGGCGAGGGGCACCCGCTAAAGGCCAGTGAATGCTAGTCTCGGACGAGGCTTGCCCTCGCCATGGTAAGAAAAAAAGAAAAAAAAAACCGAGAGAGAGAGAGAAAGAGAGAGAGAGAGAGAGAGAGAGAGAGAGAGAGAGAGAGCAAAAACACTAAAAAAAAATTGTCCATGTTGGTTCCATGACACTTAGGACGATTAGCATTTATATGAGTGATTTTTTAGTAAAAAATGATTGAGTTTATTCAATTGGCAAAATGTGGAAATATTTATAATTTAATTGGTACAATCAAAATGTTTAAGATTAAATTGATAAAAGTATGATAAGTTTGAGACATTTTAAATAATTTTTTTTTGAGCAAATGGAGGTGAAGGCGAGCATAAACCGAAGGGAGATGGAGACCCGCATTGCGTTCTTCTCCAATGTCTGACTCGTTCCACTTTAAAGCAGCTAGCCGGAGGTTATCAACACAGCCACTTCAAATTAATGTTGCTCTAATTGATAAATTGTATTAAAATCAGTTCTATAAAAGCTTGATTACCATTTATGATACTGTCGAATCAAGTGTAGAATATTTTAGCAAAATGACACGTAATGACACCCTCTTGATAATGTTGGGGCCGAAATTAGCGGACATGGACGATATTCGCGAGGTGTTTAAAAAAGAGGTGACCGAATGGAACTAGCAAATCTAACGACTGGGAGGCCTATAAATGGGACTATTGAGCGAGGGGCTACATTGAGTGTAAGCAAGTTGTGGTTGGGGACAAGGATCATGGCGGTGCATCACTATCCCTATTATCCCTAGCCTGACCTGAGAGTCGGCTTAATTTCCCGCATGGACTGGGAGTGATCATGCTGCTCCTACAAGACTAGGTTATAGGATTGTAGGTGAAGCACGAGGACGAGCTTTCGTTATGAATTATGACTCTCACCATGTGCTACAAACCTTTTTAAGTTATGATAAAATAATGAACACAACAACAAGTAAATCAGATGATTTGAAAGCTCCCAAATTCACAAAATTGCCATTTGACCTAAAAAAAAGCCAAATCTTTCTTGGAATTTGAAGTTCTTAGTTTACCACGACACTCAACTTGTGCTATAAACCATTTGCGCATAAGTCGGCCTGTCTACCGGCAATGCAACCTATGCCGTCTACATGAGGAGATTTCTTCAAGGAATCGGACAGCAAAACTTCGATAAATTACTTCCGGGCAAAACAAAATTTCTTTCATCCAAATACTTATTCATACCTCCGCCTAAGGGTCATCCCCGACTTGCACGTGGGCTATTTTCATATGAGCCCCAAAATTGTCACATTGCTAATTATAGAGTTGCTGCAATCGGCTGTCCTTTTCAATTTAGATCCTACACTATAATATTGCCCTGTATTATATTGTTTTTTTAAAACTCAATAATTGCTCGATCATTATAAGGAATGTTTGACCAAATTGCCAATTATAGAGTGGTTGCAATGGTCTGTCCTTTTCAATCTAGATGTATCTAAATGGTTACATGAAAAAAATCATAGACAATCAAATTAGAGCCTACAGTATAATATAGGGTCGCCTTGTATTTTTCTGTTTTTTGGAAACTCAATAATTGCTCCATCATTATAAGCAATATTTGACCAAATGAGGTTATGACTAGGTGTCATGCAAGTGTCACGGGCCGATCGATTGGGATCGTGACCGCGCGGCGACTCGGGCACTTTAAGATCGGATTGGATCGCCGAAGCACCTAAGCCAAGCCTTACTCGATCGAATGCTCACTCGCTCGCTTACCCGGATCGTAGAGAGAGAAAGAATCTAGAGAGAGGAGCTCTGGAAAGAAGACTACTTTGTATTGCGGAAGTAGTGGATGATTACAAATTAAGGAGGACACCCCTTCTTATAGTCGAGGGCCTCGGATTACAACCATTGATCTAGACTTTAACCGGTGGACGAAATTGCACCGCCTCATCTACCGACACTAATGGCGGCTACTAACCACCGACACTTATGACAACTACCAACTACTAGCTACCGACATAAATAAGGCTAGGGATTTCTAGAAGCTTCGGGGAGAAGACTCGTTGGGAATCCGAGCGAGCACAGGAACTTGACCACGGACGAGTCAGGGTCATACTCGGGGAACCTCTTGGATCGGACTTCAATCGGCCCGTGACATTCTCCCCCACTCAATCGAGCGACGTCCTCGTTGCTCACAGCTTGACGGGTAGCCTTCTTGGTACGAGCACTGGCTTTGGCACGGGCTCTCTTGTTTCGGTATTGTTTGGTGCGGACGCTCACATACGATGGACCGCAACCTTCTATGATCAGCTTGGACTTGGCGCACGGCTCCACCTTCGGTTTGGTCGGAGCATGTGGCGTGTACTCAACCTCGGGGAAGAGCACTTAAATCGGCATGGCGTGTGTTGGAGTAGGATCCAACTCTACCTTCGGCTTCACCTCGGCCAGTTTGTTTAGTCGCTTCATGGACTTCAAGTTCTTGTCGAGGCGTCGGATTGACGCGATGGTCTTGGTATCGACCACCCCTTTGATCATGAGGATGATCGTCGAGCATTTTTGGTCGGGGACTATGATGCATTTGGTCCTCATGTCGATCATAGCTCCCACACTTTCGAAGAATTGCATACCCAAAATGAGATCATAGTCGTCAAGTGGGATTACCTCGAAAGTCATCTTGCCTTTCCATCCGCCAATCTTGACATCCACATCGGGAGATGCTCCTACGCCACAGAAGTCGCCTGAATTGATGGGCTTGTATGACCTCCCGGATGGCTCCACGCGAAGATCCAAGGCTTTTGCCGCCTCAGTTGACATGAACATGTTCGACGCTCCCGTGTCAACCAAAGCATAAAGCGTTCGGCCGCACACTTCGACCTCTACGAAGAACATGTCCGTGTTCGGTGCAATTCCTCCTTTGGTTGGCGACCGGGCTTGGACGGAGTTGATCCTCTTCACTGCTCCAAGCCGGACTTGTCTTCCCTCTTCTTTGGGTTCCTCCTCTTCGATGGCAAGGAGGGTGTTGATTCGACCCCTCTTTGGGCACTTTTGGGTCCAGTGCGGACCTTTGCAAATAAAGCAAGGAGAGGGCAGAGGTTGATCGAACTTACTCACGTAGTCCGTCGGTGGTCGACCCCTTTGGAAGGACGGTTTGGAAGTTCCTTCTCCCCATGTTTTGGCTCGGCCGCTTTGTTCATGCGCGCCTCGGGGAGTGCTTCTCGCTTCGTCTTTGCAAGGTCGATCCGACCTCCAATCTCTTGCTCGGTTGTTCCTTGGTTCAACCTTGGTAAGGTCGACAAGTGACTCGGCCATACTTAGCGCACGCGCAAGGCTACTCACATCCCGCCGCTTCAACTCAAGTTGTGCCCATGGCTTCAATCCATCCATGAACGCTCCGAAGGCCTCCTCTTCGCTTAGGTTGCGAATTTGGAGTTTGAGCTCCGTGAACTCCTTCACGTACTCTTGGATCGCACCTCTTTGCTCGAGGCGATGGAGCATGCTACGGGCTTCTTGTTGAGCGAACTCGGGGAAAAAGTAGTCGCGGAACTCCCTCACGAAGTCATGCCACGTGTTCACGGGATCGGCGCCGCGTCTAACCTCATCGCACCTATTACGCCACCAAAGCATGGCCGTATCAGTAAGGAACATCGAAGCGGTTCGTACCTTGATCGGCTCGTCTCGAATGTTGACGGCGCCAAAGTATTGCTCCATGCTCCAAACGAAGTTGTCCACCTCTTGGGCGGATCGGTTGCCTTTGAACTCCTTTGGTTTCGGCACCTCAATTTTGGGTATCGCTTGAGTAGACACCGCACCATTGGTGATGCTAAGTTTGCATAGGGCGAGCTCGGTCTTGATCTCTTGGATCTCCGCCTTCATGACTTCGACCTCTTCCCTACACGGGCTTACCTCCTCAATCACTTGGACGCGCTCGTTCAAACCATCGATCGATGTTTCGAGAGCTTCGTCCTTGTCGAACAACGGAGCCGTAGCTTGGTTGATGCCGGTCGTGAAGTCCTCACGGAGCGAGCCCTCAACCTCCATGATCCGATCTCGCACATCGTCAAGACCTTCTATGAGTTCGAGCACGGCACTCCGGACCTTCCCGAGCTTCTCATCGAACGCAGCTGCAGCATCCACCGAGGTCTCCCTCTTCTTTGATCGGCCACGAGTCTCCTTGACTTGCCCGGCCTCTCCAACTATAGCCGCATCTTGGCTTGACATTCTTTCAAACAGTTAGCGCTCTTCAATCTTCGGAAACAGATCTCTCTTTTGCTCTGATACCACTTGTCACGGGCCGATCGATTGGGATCGTGACCGCACGGCGACTCGAGCACTTTAAGATCGGATTGGATCGCCGAAGCACCTAAGCCAAGCCTTACTCGATCGAACGCTCACTCGCTCGCTTACCCGGATCGTAGAGAGAGAAAGAATCTAGAGAGAGGAGCTCTGGAAAGAAGACTACTTTGTATTGCGGAAGTAGTGGATGATTACAAATGAAGGAGGACACCCCTTCTTATAATCGAGGGCCTCGGATTACAACCATTGATCTAGACTTTAACCGGTGGACGAGATCGCACCGCCTCATCTACCGACACTAATGGCGGCTACTAACCACCGACACTTATGACGACTACCAACTACTAGCTACCGACATAAATAAGGCTAGGGATTTCTAGAAGCTTCGGGAGAAGGCTCGTTGGGAATCCGAGCGAGCACAGGAACTTGACCACGGACGAGTCAGGGTCGTACTCGGGGAACCTCTTGGATCGGCCTTCAATCGGCCCGTGACACAAGTGTCCAGGAACCATGCTTTCTATTACATTATTTAAAATATGAAATTGCATTCGCATTTAACAACTTAAATTTTTAAATTTCGAAAGTTTTAAAACTGAGCTCAAATCAAATCTTCACCTAACAAGCATTGAAGATATGTTGTGAGCCAATCAACTAATCTTTTTTCCATGCAACAACTTCTGTCACCTATCCAATCCTTTGAATGCCATGGTCCCCTCTCTCTCCCCTTAAAATCGACCCCCTTCCCCCCTTCTCCAAAACGCACACACTCAGGCAAAGTTCAGGAGAAGAATATGACAGAAACCATGATGGGTGTCGCCAACGCCAATGAACAAGAAGCCCACGACAGAGCCCAAGAGGTCCAGCAATTTGAAGACTCCAACCTCGGAGTCAAAGGCCTCCTCGACTCGGGCCTCTCCACCCTCCCTCCCATGTTCATCCACCCGCCCGACCTTCTATCCAGCCTCAAACCTGTTGTTGGGCTCAAGACCGATTCAATCCCCATCATTGATCTCTCCGGCTCCAACTCCGACCGACGACCCTCAGTCATCGAGGAAGTTGCACGTGCTGCTCGTGAGTTTGGCTTCTTCCAGATAGTCAATCATGGCGTGCTCACGGAGGTCCTGGATCAAACAAGCGGGCAGTGAAAGCGTTCCATGAGCAGCCAACGGAGGTGAAGGCTAGGATCTATCGAAGGGAATATGAGACCGGGGTCGCCTTCTATGCCTCCAGGGTGGACTTGCTTCACTCCAACACGGCTTGCTGGAAGTAAGGTCAATGTCAATTTCTATGTTGGGTTGACAAGACCGGAACATAAGAGACTCGAAATTAAGAAAATTACCAAAAAAAAAGTCTTAAATATGTTGCATGGGAGGCTAATTCAGTTTTAAACATTTTTTTTTTTTATAATTTGTCAATTTAGTCATTCAAATCAATTTTAACAAGAAAATACTAAAGTGGATACCGATTGTTTTATGTTACACGTCGGCACTAATATTGGTAATTTTTGTAATTTTTTAACTTCTTCTTTTTTTATCTATTTTTTTACATTAGCCATGCCATGTAAAATTGCTAACATCCATGACAACGAAGTTCTATCAAAATTGATTGAAATGACTATATTGTCAAATTGTTAAAAGATTTCAGATTAAATTGATCAAATTGAAATAGCGAAAAAGCCACAAAAAATCCCAAATTTTACTCAATGTGACAAATTTACCTTGAAATTTTTTTGTGAGATAAAAAACCCCAAATTTTACCAATTGCAACACATTTAACCCAAAATTTTTTTGACACAAAAACCCCAAATTTATACATGCATGACATATTTACCCCAAACTATAGGGCATTTTCATCTTTTACTTTTAATTTTTTTCTCTTTATTTTTTTTTTCTTCTCCTTTCTTCCCTCCACTGGCATGACAGAGAGAAGTTGGACTCATGCAAGGACCCTTAGGTCAAGCAAGGACAGCCCTCACTAGATTCGACGAGGACAACCCTTGCCCCACCCAGGTGAGGGCCGCCTAAGCCAATGCCGAAGAGGCACTCACCAGATCCGGCCTAGGCGAGGGCCACCCTCTCTCGCCCAAGCAAGGGTGACCCTCTCTCGACACTGGTGAGAGTGGCCCTCACCTGAGTCCAGCCATGGCAAAGGGAAGAGAGAAGAAGAGAAAAGGGAAAAAAAAATTAAAAACAAAAAAACAAAAATGCCCTTGAGCCGTAGAGGTGGGGTAAATGTAATTTGAGGTTTTTTGTGTCACAAAAAATAATTTGGGATAAATTTGTCATATTTGGTAAAGTTTGGGTTTTTGATGGCATTTTCCCATTGAAATTTTTAGAATTGAATTTATATTTGTACAATATATATATGAATTTTTCAATAATTATCATCATTATCATCTTGAATTGATGTGAATATTAAATTTTCCTTTTGTATAAATCGAAATTTTCATTGTCCCAAAAGAAATTTCACACACACACGCATATTTCCAAATTATACGAATTTATCAGTGACAATACAATGACTGGGACAGAGTACTGATGTGCACGATATCAGTGATGGTGACAATACAATGACAAGGCACAGAGTACTTATGTGCATGAATTTATCAGTGACGGTGACAATACAATGACAAGGCACAGAGTACTGATGTGCACGAATTCATTTGGACTTTTTCTTAACCATAAACATCTCAAACATTTACACTGTATAAATTAGGACACTTGAGTTCATATCATTTTCATATTTTTTTAAAAAATTTATATAATATATTAAATTTGAACGAGCGAGAAGAAATGTTGCTCGGTGATTTACAAGAAGCACAAACAATGTGCAAAAAGCAAATAGAAAGAGTGTTTGCATTTTTTCTTAATTAAGATGAAGAATAAGAAGAAATTAGTTCAATGCATCAAGTAAAAATCATAGGGATTCACTCCGGATAAGGTCGAGTCCTGTACTCCCAAACGAGGAAGAAATACCGGAGGTGTGCAGAAATGAGGTGATGGAGTGGAATCAACAGACCCAATGCCTCAGAGCCCTCCTGATGGGTCTGTTGAGCGAGGGGTTAGGATTGGGGAGAAGTGCCAAAAAAGTCTAAACCTTTTGTTTTTGTCCATTTAGTCATAAACCTTTTTTTTGTACCGATTTAGTCCTAAATATTTTTACGTTGTGCCAATTCAGTCATTTCAATCAATTTTGGCCGGATTTTGCGGCGGGCCGCGGCGGCGCGTAACCTGTCGGCGGCCGACGTAAGACAATTTTTAATAATATTTTAATATTTTTATTTTTATTTTTCTGTTTCTTTTTTCTTCCTCCGGCTGGTCGCCGAAGCTCAATGACCGCAAGAGGTGACGGCCGGTGAGGGCGAGGGCGAGGAGGCGGCCTCACCGCGATGCGCCATCCCCTACTCGCGCGCCTGTCCACGCGTCTTCGCCTCACGTGCTCGTCACCCGCACCCTGCTCGCCATCCGCCGGAGCTAATCCAGCCTTTGCCGTCGTCATCGCCATCGGCGGCCTTGTGCCGAGCCGGCGGGGCTCACCCTCGCCGGCCATGGGTGAGGCTCGACCCTCGCTAGATCCGACGAGGGCGAGCCTCGCCGCCCGAGCCTCGAGGGTGGCCTCACCGCCCGCGCAAGGCCGCCCTCACGGCCACTAGCAAGGTGGCCGGCGAGGTCGACATCGACCTCACTGGTCGTCACCTCTAGCCGGTCGCCAAGCTCCGGCGACTGGTTGGAGGAAGAAAAAAATAAAAAATAAAATTAAAAGAGAAACATAAAAATTAAAAAAATATTAAAATATTATTAAAAGTTGCTCACGTCAGTAGACCAAATCGTCCGTCAAATAAAATCCAGCCAAAATTGGCCGGAACTAACCGAATTGGCACAATGTAAAAAGGTTTATGACTAAATCGGCACGAAAAAAAAAAAGATTTAGGACTAAATTGGCACAAAGACAAAAGGTTTATGACTTTTTTAGCACTTCTCCCATTAGGATTGAGTCCGAACAAGCTCCAGAACATGATGTGTGTGGAGAAGCTAAACATGGTGGGGCATTACTATCCCTACTGTCTCCAGTCTGATCTGACTGTCGGCCTGCAGCCCCACACCGATAAAGGGGTGATCACAATGCTCCTGCAGGACCAGGTCAACGGTTGCAGGTGAAGCGCGACGAGGCGTGGCTGGATGTGACGCCCTCTCCGAGTGTTCTCATTGTGAACATTGGCGACCTTCTCCAGGTAATATTCCATTCATGTAAGTTTCAAAGCACCCGTTGAATTAAACGTTGCATCTTGCAAACTGATTGGCCTAACGATCACCTCCCTTCTATAAAAGGACATAAAGATCTCTATTTACATAAATTTGGATTCCCCTGGATCATGTCCAATGACGAGTACAAAAGCGTGGAGCACCAAGTGTTGGCCAATCTAGGCTCCGAACCACGCCTGTTGGTAGCGGTTTCTACTATCTGCTCGAATGCGAAAATCAGATTGGATCGATCCCAGAGCTCGTGTCAGCAGAGAAACCTGCTGCTTTTGGACAATTCAAGCGTGGTGAATACCTGAAGAGATTCCAAACTGAGGTGCTGGATGGGAAAACTATGAAAAATCACTTCAGGACATGATATAAGAGGCATATAGGCTAAATATAGATGGTGCAAGAATAAGATGCTTCCTTATTTTTAATAAGAAGCAATCGCTTATTAAGTTGTAAGTTCGGTTTGGATTCGCTAGAATTCCAAGCCATTGTCCTAGTTCAAAGACTCTGTGTGCCTACATTTAAGAACGAGTCATCTCATTTCCTATATTTAAGAACGAGTCATCTCATTTCCTTCACAATAAGTCAGTATGTCTGGTAACAAGTGTTGGATGAAATTTCTTAAAGTATTTTGAAGTTGACAAAACATTTTTATCAGTCTAGTCTGAAGACTTACGACTCTATTGACAAAGTCGAAGATCAAAGTCTGAAGATCAAATCAAGCTAGCAAGACTCAAGACTTATATTTCAAAGTCTACTCACATGGACAGTTTCCAGGACGACGTTTATTCTGATCTTATATGATCTTTATTCTAATGACTAGTGGATATCTTTCTACTGGATTCAGCACTAAACGATCTTACTTTCATATGGAATATGTTTAAATTCTCTAAAGATTTCGCAACTTATATTTGGAAGGATCTACTTATGGAAACCGAGATCCTGATTGTATGGGCAAGCAGGATTGATGGGCTATCAACACTTACCTTAAAGAGCTCGAGATCTCTCTAATTGATTCTATCCAACGGGTTGATTGGAAGAACTTCTTTGGAAGGTGCCAACGGTATTGAAGGCATAAAGAAGTATATAAGAGAGATGCTCTAGTTGTTGAAGGGTGCGGATAGAAGAATTCCAAAGTCTGAATCTCCTTTTTCTATTTTGCGATATCATTCTTCGAGCGATATTTGTAATCAAAAGAGAGATCATATTATAGTGAGACCTTGAGGAAGTGTAGTAGAGTTTTCTACACTTTGTGGACTCAAGAGCGTGAGGCCGTAATCACTCTTATTGATTCTTAGTGAAATCCAGCCCGGAAGGGGCTGTCAGTGCGGGAGAGTGGACGTAGGCTTGATCTAAGCCGAACCACTATAAATTTGGAGTCTTGATTCTCTATCCCTAATCCTTTATATCGTTAACTGTTTTCATTTGCTGCAATTGTTGGTTTTAAGTTACTTATATCTCATTCGGTTTAATTTATTAAAATCGCTTTAAACACCTATTCACCCCCTCTAGGTGCTAATTCTAGTCCTAACAATTGGTATCGAGCTTGTGTACTTGCTTATAAAAATTGTCTTTACTTCTAAGTAAAAGATCTATGGCTAATATGTTGCATACGGGGTTGGTTGAAGGTCAAAGCAATACCCGGACCTCCATACTTTGATGGAAAAGACTACAGCATATGGAAAAATAAGATGAAGGCATTCCTAAGATCAAAAGATCCTTTGGAATGGGAAGTGGTTGATAAGGGAATCATTCCTGCTGCTGCATCAAAATCAGAGAGAGGAAAAGAAATTGATGTTTCTACTCGTCTGACTCAAGAAGAAATCACCAAGAGACGGACTCTTGACGCCAAAGCTATTTACTCTTTATATTGTGCTTTATCCCCTACTGAGTATAACAGAATATCTTCTTGTGATACAGCAAAAGAAGTATGGGATAGGCTTCACATTACCTATGAAGGAACTGATCGTGTGAAAGAAACGAGGATCAACATTCTCTTGGGACAATATGAAGTCTTTAAGATGAGATCAGGAGAATCAATAACCCCGACATGTTTAGTCGCTTTAATGAAATTGTGAATGGTCTTGAATATCAGGGACATCCAATCTCATGACATATGAAGGTCAACAAACTCCTTCGAGGACTCTCAAAAGACTGGAATTATATAAAAACCTCAATAAGAGAGACACGAGGGATTGCTCCACTTTACGTAGACGAATTAGTTAGGACTCTTCAATCCTATGAAGTGGAACAGACCAACGAAGATGAAGACTCAAAAGGTAAGAAATCTATTGCCTTAAAGTCTAATGACTATTCTGATGTTACGACTACGAAGAAGAACTAGATGATGAAGAGCGGCACTCATGATAAAGAGATTCAGAAAGTTGAACGAAAAAGGAAGAAAATTCAATTGGAAGAAACAAAATTCTCAAAGGTTTCAAAACAGGTCAACAGAGGAAGATGATTCAAACAAAGAAGTGACTTGCTTTGAATGCAAGAAAAAGGGACACATCAAACCCAACTGTCCTCTGTTAAAGAAGAGAAAAGGGAAGACGAGAAAAACAGGAAGGCACTCAAAGCGAGACTTGGAGTGATGCGAATGTGAAGATAGTGACGATGATTATGCCAATATCTGTTTAATGGTAAAATCGGACTCGGACTCGGACCTTGATTCGGACACGAGACTCGGACAGCGAACTCGAGGTTAGTAACTTGAAAATTCCTGTTAAAGTTTCTAAATATATTGATGAACTTTGTCTTAGTCTGAAAATCTCTCTTAAGAGGATCTCCGAATTGAAAAGGGAAAATTCTATATTGAAACAACAGGATAAACTTATGAAAGAAGAGTTTGAAAAACTGGAAAAAGATTTTGCTGTTGTGAAAGAAAACTCAGACAGTATTTCAAATGAAAATAATCTTTTGAAAAATGATATTACTAACATATCAAAAAGATTTTCAAATGGTTCTGAAAAGTTGGATAAGATTCTTTCGATACAAAGACCATATTTTGACAAGTTAGGTCTTGGTATGACTTCGAAACTATTCCACGATTGATTTTCCGAAGGTAAAAGAAAGAATTAAACAATGACCAGCTAGAATTGTTTACAAGAATCATTTCCGAAAGTTTTTGTAAAACCTGTTGGTAGAAATGCTCTGAGATGTTCCAAGTGTAAAAGCTTAGAACACTTTAAGAAAGAATGTCATTTGGTTTGGAGACCTATTAAAAAGAGTTTGGGCTAAGACTGTCTATTGTTCTAACACTTCGGACCCAAGATGGTATGGGTACCAAAAGAGCTTGATTTACGGTTAATTGCGAGGTTACTATCAAAAAGAAGATAAAATGGTATCTTGATAGTGGCTGCTCAAGACATATGACGGGAGACTCAAGCTGCTTCATAAAACTTATCCCGAGATAGACGGAGGAAAAGTTTCCTTTGGTGGTAACAACAAAGGAAGGATTACTGGTCGAGGAACAGTGAAGATTGGAAGTTTGTCTATAAATAATGTTTCCTTAGTTGAAGGATTAAATTACAACCTGCTTAGCATAAGTCAGTTGTGTGATTCGGGTTTCAAGATCAACTTTCAGGAAGAAACGTGCTCCGGAATTAGTAAAGACTTCTCTCAATCCTTTGCGGTCGAAGACATGGAAATATCTGTCTTACGGATGTGAATCAAGAAAGATCACAATGCTTAATATCGGTACAAGATGAAGCAAATCTATGGCATAAAAGCTAGGCCATATCAATATGAAGCAAATCAACAAGATCTCTACAAAGAAACTTGTTCGTGGATTGCCTATTCTGAATTATTCAAAGTCGATCTATGTACACCATGTGTCTTGGGTAAACAATGAGAAACTCTTACAAATCAATAAATAAAGTTTCCACTAATCATGTATTGCAGCTTTTGCACATGGATTTGTTTGGACCTACCAGAACGAAAAGCATTGGTGGTAAAAGGTTCTGTGCAGTAATAGTGGATGACTATTCACGATTCACTTGGGTCTACTTTCTTACAAGTAAGTCAGAGACTTTCTCTCTCTTTTCAAAATTTGCTAAAAAGGTGTAGAATGAGAAAGGTCACACTATCTCAAGCATTCGTACAGACCATGGAGGTGAGTTTGAAAATCAAGATTTTGCTAAATTTTGTGATGAATTTGGTTTTCAACACAAATTCTCCTCTCCATATACACCCGAAACAGAATGGGGTTGTGGAAAGGAAGAATAGGTCTTTACAAGAAATGGCAAGAACACTTTTAATTGGAAATCAAATTTCTTCAAGGTTTTAGGCGGGTCATTTCAGTACCGCTTGCTATATTATAAACCGAGTGTTTTTAAGGCCAATTCTTGAGAAAACTCCTTATGAAATTTTTAAAGGGAAGAAACCAATAGTTTCTTATTTTCAAATATTTGGTTGCAAATGTTTTATTCTAAAGAATGCAAGTGATCGTGTTGGTAAGTTTGAAGAAAAATCGATGAAGGATTCTTTCTTGGATACTCTACTACAAGCAAAGCTTTTAGAGTGTTCAACAAAAGACTCGAGGCTGTGGAAGAATCAATGAATGTCAAATTTCAAGACTCTCCACAAGTTCAGCGAATCGGGCGAAGATTCGAATCCGCTCCGGAATCACTAGATCTAACTCCACTAAAGCAATTACTAATTCGGAATCGCACAACAAGCTACCGATGAAGAATCTACTCAAGAAGAAGATCAACAATCTATCGGAGATCGATCGAATGGAAGCACAAGTCTAGTCATCCCGAAGAACTCATTATTGGGAACATTAATGAGGGAATTCGAACAAGATCCAAAAGGCGAGAAGAGTCTAGTCTTTTTGCTCTTATATCCGAAATAGAACCCAAAAATATTGAAGAAGCTTTAGCGATGAAAGCCGGATTGAAGCAATGCAAGAACAGCTCGAGACAATTCAGTATTAACAACGTATGGGAATTGACTCCCAAACCAAAAGGTAAATCAGTTATTAGAGCTAAATGGGTTTTCAGGAACAAAGTTGACGAAAAAGGCAAAGTAACAAGAAACAAAGCAAGACTCGTGGCTAAAGGATACACGCAAGAAGAAGGGATAGATTATGATGAGACTTACGCTCCAGTAGCAAGGTTAGAAGCAATCGGATTACTACTTGCTTTTGCTTGCTATAAGAATTTCAGGTTGTTTCAAATGGATGTCAAAAGCGCTTTCTGAATGGATTTATTCAAGAAGAAGTCTACGTGGAACAACCTCCTGGATTTGAATATTCAAAGAAACCGGACTCGTGTTCGACCGAAGAAAGCTTTATATGGATTGAAACAAGCTCCTCGAGCTTGGTATGAAAGGCTAAGTAATTTCTTAATTCATAGTGGCTTTTCTAAAGGAAAGGTAGACACTACTTTGTTCATTAAAAAGGAAGGTAAAAGCTTTCTACTTGTTCAGATTTCTGTTGATGACATCATATTCGGATCATCTAATGAGACTCGTGCAAGAAATTTTCTAAGTCTATGCAGGATGAATTCGAGATGAGCATGATGGGTGAACTATCCTTTTTCCTTGGTCTACAAGTCAAACAACTAAAGGAGGGAATATTCATTCATCAAGAGAAATATGCAAAAGAACTTGTTAAAAAGTTCGGTCTGGAAAATTGCAAAAAGACGGACATACCGATGTCAAGTTCCTTGAAGATAGACAAAGATGAAGCGGGAAAGAAAATTGACCAAAAATTATACAGGAGTATCATTGGTTCACTTCTTTATCTTACGTATCCGGACGACATATTATTTAGTGTTTGCATATGTGCTAGGTTTCAATCGATCCTAGAGAATCTCATCTAAGTGCTGTTAAACGTATTATTAAATATGTTGCTACTACTACTAAGATCGGTCTATGGTATCCCGAGAATGAGACTTTACACTTCTTGGCTATTCGGACGCGAGATCTTGCAGGTTGTAGAGTTGAAAGAAAAAGCACTTCGATACTGTCAATTGCTTGGAAACAGGGCGTATCTTGGTTTTCAATGAAACAAAGTATCGTGGCTCTTTCAACGGCTGAAGCGAGAATACGTAGCTCTTGGAAGTTGCTATTCTCAAATACTTGTGGATAAAACAACAACCGCAAGACTTTGGCATTGAAGACTCTTGCACAGAAATAAGATGTGACAACACCAAATAAGCAATCAATCTTACAAAGAATCCTATCCTACATTCAAGAGCAAAACATATTGAGATTCGACATCACTTTATAAGAGATCATGTTCAGAACAAAGAGGTCTTGATACGGTTCATAGACTCAAAGAATCAACTCGGACATCTTCACAAAGCCACTTGAGAAAAGCTTGTTTGAGTCTATTCGCTCAAGACTCAATATATTATCTCTTGACGAATGTTGAAGCTCGGACTCGAAACTAAAGTCTGCCAGAGCATCAGACTCAAAGATTGAAGACTAAGAATACGAATTGACACGACTGTAAGTTATTTATTTAAACCGTCTTATCAATAAGGTAAGACTGTCTGTTTATCTCTAATTGAGCTTATTAAGGCAGTTACACTTTAAAGGGGGTGGTTATCGTTTTATTTAGGCAGTTACTTTTCAAAAGGAAATTCTTAAAAATTTCCAAAATTTGCGACGATTGGTTTTTCCCCCGTATCTGTTATCTTTTATACACCTCTTTTCCTTCGTTTTCACTTTACCCAGAAACCCTAGATCAAAAGCTTTTCACTGCTCTGTACTTTTTCTCTCCAAAACTTCTTCGTTTCAAAATTCTCAACTTTCTTGCGACACAAGTGAGTAAGCTTCTCCAAAGAAAGCACAATGTCGTATCAAAGGAAGTCATCCGGAATAGCAAACGAGGGGACCACAAGGATCTAGTGAGGGGCCTACGCACTTCGATCGACGAAGAAAGCAACTTTCCTTCCGAGCAAACTCCTCAACGATCTCAACTGCAGTCTTCCCCAACTAGACCTCAAGAACATCGTCCTCAAAATACGAAAAGTTTTTGAAGATATTGAACCAGAAGAACTCTTAAGCCTGCCTTTGTTTATAGGCTCTACTACGTATTAAAGGAATGAGGTTCTGCGATGACATTCATTGATGAATTTCTGAAAGAGAAGGGTTACAGAAATGAGACTCATTTTCTCACCGTCATGGAAAGGTCAGGAGTTGTTCCTAAGGGAACGGCTGCAAAAGCATTTGCAAATTTTTCTAGTGACCCTAGGTTTGGTAGTATGAATCAGCCTGAGGGAAATGATGATGACGAAAAGATGTTCATACACTTTAAACCATGGATGGGTGTGGCTGCAAACCTTCGAGGGAAGAATGATGAACTGTTCCGCTCGGACGGACACGAAAGAAGTATGAAAAATTGCTTTGAAGCGTGGGGTGATGAACCCACGGACTGTGGATTTCGATTTTCTGGACCTTTTGAGCATAAATCTGCGAGAGAAATTTGAAAAACTGCAACTTTATCAGTTCTGCACAGACTGTGACATGGCACATTCCGAATTAACAGCGTACTTCTACTCCAATCTCAGTTTTATTGATGCAACAGCTTTTCTTTCAGCGTAATGGATAAAGAGTATGTGGTAGATAAGGATATTTTGGCTGATGTACTTGGTGTAGAAAGATGGGCTTTCCAATCAATCAGTGTGTCTGTAAGCCATGCTACTCTTGAACTAGCAAGGGACGAGACTTGCGAAAGGTCGACTCTCCTACTCCCGAGAATGAATGCAACAAATACTTTGCTGCACAAGATTGTGATCAACTGTCGAGACCCAAATCGACATCCAAGACGGATGTATCAATTTACGAAGCTAAATTGATGTTTGCCATCAAAACGGTCTAAACTTCTCTTTGCCGCATACCATCATATTTCACATGTACAGATGCATGGCAAAGGACAAAGGAAAACTTCCTTATGCTGCTCTCATTACTCGTCTCTTTAGACATCTAAACATTCAACCTCATCATATTCTCACAGTGAAGACTATTGATAAAATGGTCATCGGGTTGAGGATGATTACCAAGATGCGTCTGAAAGAACTTAGCAAGAAGCTGGAGCAATTCAAGGAAAAGACTCCTATCAAACTCGACCCGGACTCATCGGCAGCCAAAAGGAAAGGGAAAGATTCTGTGGTTAGTTCTACCAAGAAGAGAAGGGCAATCATCCCGGAAGATGAAGATGATGAGGATGCTATACCTATCTCTACTCGATTTCTCAATTTACTTTCGCATCTATTCCAACTATTCCGTAACATCAAGTTGCAGAGAAAGAGAAAGAGAAAGAGAAAGAGAAAGAGAAAGAAGAAGAGAAAGAGGAAGAGAAAGAAGAAGAAGACAGAGGAAGAAAGAGAGGAAGAGGAAGAAGGAAAAGAAGAAAAAGCGGATGAACCGAACGAACAGATTCTCCAACGAAAAGGAGGATCTACAACAGCTGTCACGAGGACACTCCTTAGAAAGAAGAGTTCTTTTCTCCTCCGGAAGACATGGAAACGGGGGAGATAAAGAAAGAGAACACACACCTCTTCTGCTTTGACTTTTAGAGAAGAGGATGCACAAACAGTGTTAGTCGATCACCTCCGATGCTAAGGATATTCATGCTGCGCTTTCCTGAAGGAGAGGCATCATCTCCACACACCGAACTTCCTACGACATTCATACGGCTTGACTCCACCATCGACCGAGCTGAAACAAGCACTCGGATCGACAACACTTTGGAGATTTTCAAAGGCTGCTTGAGCTCATCTTGGAACTTAAAGGTCAAATTTATGCCATGGGATATGAATTTTAGAACTTGCAGAATGAAAATCATGCAATGTTCATCACTTTGCATGATCAGCTTAAAGATGTTCAGCGTCAGATTCAGGATACTGCAAAGGGCACTACTCTCACCCAAGTACGGGAAGATTTGAGGAAGTTGGAAGACACTATCAAGTCTATGGAGGACTTTCAACTTGTTCGCATTCCTCGAGCTCCATGATTTTTTTATGCTGACAAAAAGGGGAGAAGACTTTGCAGATTTTCGAAGATTTTCTGTTTTCAAAACAAACCAAATCTTATCTTTTTATATTTTTGCTATCTTGACTTTGACTTCAGTTTTTTTTTTAACGTGTGCAGTTTTTGAATGTGTGCTCACTATGGCAATACATTAAGCTTCGTAAATTAGATAGTACTGTCTTTTTATGACTAATGAGGTTTCGGTGAATGCAGATCGTATACGGGGAAAGTACGTACGGGATATCCGTGTACAGGATAACTTCTACTATCTTATTTAAATCTTTTATGATGCTTGCTTAAAAGTTGTATTGCAGGGCGATAATATTCAAATCTGCAGGAAAGTTTTGTCACCATCAAAAATGGGGAGATTGTTGGATGAAATTTCTTAAAGTATTTTGAAGTTGACAAAACATTTTTATCGGTCTAGTCGAAGACTTACGAGACTCTATTGACAAAGTCTGAAGATCAAAGTCGAAGATCAAAGTCGAAGCTAGCAAGACTCAAGACTTATATTTCAAAGTCTACTCATATGGACAGTTTCCAGGACGACGTTTATTCCGATCTTATATGATCTCTATTCTAATGACTAGTGGATATCTTTCTACTGGATTCAGCACTAAACGATCTTACTTTTCATATGGAATATGTTTAGATTCTCTAAAGATTTCGCAACTTATATTTGGAATGATCTACTTATGGAAACCGAGATCCCGATTGTATGGGCGAGCGGATTGATGGGCTATCAACACTTACCTTAAAGAGCTCGAGATCTCTCTAATTGATTCTGTCCAACGGGTTGATTGGAAGAACTTCTTTGGAAGGTGCCAACGATATTGAAGGCATAAAGTAGTATATAAAAGAGATGCTCTAGTTGTTGAAGGGTGCGGATAGAAGAATTCCAAAGTCTGAATCTCCTTTTTCTATTTTGCGATATCATTCTTCAAGCGATATTTGTAATCAAAAGAGAGATCATATTATAGTGAGACCTTGAGGAAGTGTAGTAGAGTTTTCTACACTGTGGACTCAAGAGCGTGAGACTGTAATCACTCTTATTGATTCTTAGTGAAATCCAGCCATAAGGGTTGTCCGTGCGGGAGAGTGGACGTAGGCTTGATCTAAGCTGAACCACTATAAATTTGGAGTCTTGATTCTCTATCCCTAATCCTTTATATCGTTAACTGTTTTCATTTGCTGCAATTGTTGGTTTTAAGTTACTTATATCTCATTCGGTTTAATTTATTAAAATCGCTTTAAACACCTATTCACCCCCCTCTAGGTGCTAATTCTAGTCCTAACAACAAGAACATATACTACTTCCTCATCCTATTTTAACTTTGTCTGTCCTATAACTCTCTTACTTAGAGTACATCAATTTCATTTTGTAGATAATCGGATTTCTTAATTTGAAATTGGATGATCTAAGACTTATCTTTATGTTAAGTATAAATGGATTCCTACTTATTGTGAAAACTTACCACGAGATCCCAATCCCATCATGAAAAAATGACGAAGATTTAGTTCTTTTTGAGTTTTGATATGGTCGTGATTTTGGAGTTTATGATAGATATGAGGAGAAATTTCTCATATCAATATTATGAGTCCGTGTTGGAAATATACTCCACATTGAACTAGAACAATGCGAGATATAAATGAGTATAAGTTAAATCATTAGGACAAAATCAACGAAGAAGTCTATTTCAGTTTAAATAGCCAGTGGATGGGATGTGAGTTAATATAAAGTGTAATATCTTTTATACATACACATATGTACATATATACAAGGACCGGTGATTAAGAATTTAACTAGATGATAATTTGTATACTCTCCCCCGTCTAGAAATATACATCATGATCTGAAGTTATCTACAACGATACTAATTTTGGCCCAGAGCTCTACAACGAATGCTAAATAGAATTTAAAAAAAAAAAAAAAAAAAACTGGATTTTAGCTTCCAAAGTTCATTAATAGGAAACGGACAAAAATGTCAAGATAATCACATAATTTCAAAATGCATTAGGTGAGGAAGCAAAGTTCAACTTTAGTGTTTTTAGATTGGATTAGGGAAAAAGTACCCAAAAATCATAAATTTATTACATTTGTACCAATTCAATCCATCTGGCCAATTTTGGCAAGCCAACGCTGACGTGGACGTCGGCCAATAGCCAGATGTTGACGTGACAATTTTTATGATTTTATTATTATTTTTCAATTTTTTTATTAATTTTTTTCTTTCTTTTTCTTTTTCCTTTTCTTTTCCGGCAGTGGTTGACGAGGGGCATGAAGCCCTCACTGCTGCCGACGAGGGTCATGGCCCTCACCTGGCCTCTCCCAAGGCTGCCAGCGAGGCCATGGTGACCATCGCTAGGGCAGAGGCGAGGGCCGCAAAGCCCTCGCCAGCTACCGGCGAGGGTCGCAGCCCTCGCTCAACCTCGCCCAGGGCTGCGAGCGAGGCGGCTTAGCCCCCATCGGGCGAGGCAAGCCTCGCCCTAGCCTTGCCACAAGCAAGGCGGCCATCACCAGGCCGGTGTGCGGTGATGGCCGACTTCACCTGCTACCTTCGCCCACGGCAAGGCCAAGGCAAGGCTAGCCTCGCCCAAATCTGCTCTTAGTCGCCTTGCCCGCAGCCCTAGGTGAGGCCAAGCGAGGTCACGACCCTCAGCGGTGGTGGCGAGCTTTGCAGCCCTCGCCTGCCCTTGGCGATGGTCGCCATGGCCTCGCCAACCGCAGCAAGGCTGGCCTCGCCCCTAGAGGCTCGCCAGCCACCATTGGAAAAGAAAAGGAAAAAAATTAATAAAAAATTCGAAAAAATCATAAAAAAATCATTAAAAAAAAAAATTGCCACATCAACGTTCGGCCACCAGCCAGCCAAAATTGGCCGGATGGACTGAATTGGTACAAGTATTAAAATGTTTAAGACTAAATTGATCCAATTGAAAAGTTTATAACTGAATTGGTATCAATGTAATAGGTTTATGACTTTTTTGGTACTTTTTCCATTGAATTGGATAAGCTTGAGTGACCGATTTTTTACAGCATTTGGTAGTTGATCAGAGCACCGTTTAATTATTTATTTGAAGTCTATTGTATACACTTAAACCTAGAAATTGAGAAAATGTCCACTTCAAAGCTAGTCAAGTCACACTTAATTGCATTTTCGTCTCTGTCATATGACAAGATACATGACATAGTTTGGTCACGTTACACATTTTTAACCATGTGTAATCTCTAAACTCCCCATAATTTATAAGTTTAAATTTCAAAAAATGAATAAAAAGAGTATATATAGATTTTATCTTTTCAGAACTGAAAGAGTATACGTTGCTTTGCCAATGTCACTTCACTTTTAAATTTATGATTTTTTATATATGGCGAGACGCATAGCATAGTTTTGCCTCGTGACCCAACCACTAAGTTTTTAGTTTATTCATTTTTCATTTTAAATTTTTTGTCTTTTGTTGATGTTAAATTCCAAAAATGAACAAAGAAAGAGTATCTCCGATTAAGTTTATTTATATCGTTCCAACACACGAATTTGGCATCTTCATCTCACACCGCCTCTCCGTCCTTCCCTTTATCTTTCCCCGCAGCACGAAACTCGCATCGGTCGAACCTGAACTTGGGAGTGTCCAGCCATGGGCGTCACCGACACCGCTCAACAAGCCTTCGACCGAGCCCAAGAGCTCAAGTGATTCGAAGAATCCAAGCTCGGTGTCAAAGGTCTCCTCGACTCCGGCCTCACCTCCATCCCTCCCCTCTTCATCACCCGCCCAAGACCCTCTCCAGCCTCAGGCCCGCCCGCCTCAAGCTCATTTCGATCTGTTCAATCCCCACCATCGACCTCTCTGGCTACAACTCCGGCCAGCAGCCCTCTGTCGTCGGAGAAGTGGGGCACGCGGCTCACAAGCTCGGCTTCTTCCAGGTAGTCAACCACGGTGTGCCGACGAAGGTCATGGACCACATGATCACGGTGGCGAAGGCCTTCGATGAGCAGCCGATGGAGGCGAAGGTGAGGATCTACCGGAGGGGGATGGAGAACGGGGTCACATTCTTCTCCACCGTCGACTTGTTCCGCTCCAAAGCAGCTTGCTGGGGGTAATCAACACGAAACGATGTAACATATATGACTAAAGGAAGATATGACACATTCTAATTTTTATCCTTAATATCAAAAATTTAAATAAATAAATGAAAAGAAAATTGTGCAAGCAAAAAGAGTAAGTTCAAACCAATGCAAAGAAGAGGTGATCGGTTTTCGGTTCAGTCCAAGTCCAATAAAACCAGTCATTATTATTTTTTTTATTATATTTCCATCCAAATGTCTTATTATTCAAAGTATAATAAGAAACAAATTCAAAACTTGAGAAAAATCCTATGCTTTCTTCTAGATATTTTATTATCTAATTACATACTCCTATTTTCTCAGAAACAATAAACTAAACCCACTAATTTTTTTTAATCAATAATATATATGTGTGTGTAGTTGATCCGGTCTAGTTCCTCCTAATAATCAAGAACCAGATTGCCCGAATACCAATTCCATTTTTTGGATTTAAGAATTAGATCGACGCTTCTAAGAATCAGACCCAACTAGCTAATTCAATATGATTTAAGCGATTCTTGCTTCGGGCGGTCCAATTTATCTGCCCCTAACATAAGGAGTGATGTTGCAGGGACACGCTCCCAATAAAGCTGGAGCCGAAAGCAAACATGGAAAAGAATGCTGGGGTGTGCAAAAGTGAGGAGATGGAATGGGATCAGTAGATCCAACGCCTCGGGAGGCATCCTGATGGGATTGTTGAGCGAAGGGTTGGGATTGAGTCCCGAAAAGCTATAGGAATTGACGTGCCCGGAGAGTCATGGTGGGGAATTGCTATCCGAATTGGCCCCAGCCCAATCTGACGGTGGCTTGGGTCCACTTGACAATGTTCTAATTTTATTTTTTATTTTTTTCACATCGAAATAAAAAAAAAAATCTTTTGATAACATTAACTATTTTTTTTTTTTATTTTCCGAAATAGAAAAGTGGTCGAAGATCGCCTAATGGGAAATAGATTTGGAACAAAAATAAAAAGTAGAAAAAAATAACTTCTTATTATCAAGAACAATTTTTAGAAATAAGTTAATCTTTTTTTTTTCCTTTTCTTCTTCATTGCCGCCACCCCTCATCGATGCCATCACTATTTGGCCACCACCCCCATTGCCGCCCGCTGCTGATCTCCGCTGCCTATAAACGGCGACATTTGGCAAGGAAAAATAAGAAAAGAAAAAAAGAAAAAAAAAATCTTAAAAAATTTAAAAAAATTCTACATTACCAAACACATTCCTATTCTTTTTCCATTCCAACAGTAGAAATTTCGTATTATTACCAAATGTGTTCTTTCACTTAAAAATTGTTTTGAGAAATAGAAATAGAAAAAAAATTATTTCTAAAAAAATTGTTCACCGGAGTAAAAGCGTTACGAAAGAACCCTTAGCGTCCCACATAGATTAGGAGTGATCATAGTGCTCCTACAAGACCACCTCCTGGGATTGCAGGTGAAGCATAGTAATGAGTGGTTGGATGTGCCGCCCGTCCTAGGTGCTCTAGTTGTGAACATTGGTGACATCCTTCAGGTAAACTTCCATTGAGTGCTACGAGCATCTCTAAAGTACCCAAGCTAGTTCAGAAGTAACATTATATAATGAAATAGAGTTTTGATTTATTTAATTTCGATTTCCCAGATCATGTCCAACAATGAGTACAAAAGTGCGGAGCGCTTGGTGTTGGCCAACCCTAACCGAGAGCCACAACGATGGTAGTTTTCCACAACTTGAGCAAGCTAGCGTTCGACTCAGACCCTTGCCGGAGCTCGCATCCTCGGATAAACCCGCTGCTTTTCGACAGTGCACCATGGACAAATCCTATAGGAGATATCATACTACGGAGTTAGAAGAAAGTCTGACAAACTCCTTCAGGGCATGATTCAGAGGTGCATAAGCCAAAAGAGATGATGCAGGAATAAGATTGCTTCCCTATAACACTGGAGGAAATACTGGATTCTTCCCTTAAACTCTATTGATCATTATCTATCTCCTATTATATATATTTTTTTTCCTTGTCAAGTCAAATTTATTTTAAATATAGCGTTCTTGAATGTATTAAAAAAATTACTTTTTCTATTATGTTTTGCACACTCTAGAAACATAATATTACCATATCTTTTCAGCTTCACAATTGTTAGGACTAGAATTAGCACCTAGAGGGGGGTGAATAGGTGTTTAAAGCGATTTTAATAAATTAAACCGAATGAGATATAAGTAACATAAAACCAACAATTGCAGCAAATGAAAACAGTTAACGATATAAAGGATTAGGAATAGAGAATCAAGACTCTAGATTTATAGTGGTTCGGCTTAGATCAAGCCTACGTCCACTCTCCCGCATGAACAACCTTTCTGGCTGGATTTCACTAAGAATTAATAAGAGTGATTACAGTCTCACGCTCTTGAGTCCACAGTGTAGAAAACTCTACTACACTTCCTCAAGGTCTCACTACAATATGGTCTATCTTTTGATTACAAATATCGCTCAAAGAATGATATCGCAAAATAGAAAAAGGAGATTCAGACTTTGGAATTCTTCTATCCGCACCCTTCAACAACTAGAGCATCTCTCTTATATACTTCTTTATGCCTTCAATACCGTTGGCACCTTCCAAAGAAGTTCTTCCAATCAACCAGTTGGACGGAATCAATTAGAGAGATCTCGAGCTCTTTAAGGTAAGTGTTGATAGCCCATCAATCTGCTCGCCCATACAATCGGGATCTCGGTTTCCATAAGTAGATCCTTCCAAATATAAGTTGCGAAATCTTTAGAGAATCTAAACATATTCCATATGAAAGTAAGATCATTAAGTGCTGAATCCAGTAGAAAGATATCCACTAGTCGTTAGAATAAAGATCATATAAGATCAAAATAAACGTCGTCCTGGAAACTGTCCATGTGAGTAGACTTTGAAATATAAGTCTTGAGTCTTGCTAGCTTCGACTTTGATCTTCGACTTTGATCTTCAGACTTTGTCAATAGAGTCTCGTAAGTCTTCGACTAGATCGATAAAAATGTTTTGTCAACTTCAAAATACTTTAAGAGATTTCATCCAACAATCTCCCCATTTTTTATGGTGACAAAACTTTCCTGCAGATTTGAATATTATCACCCTGCAATACAACTTTTAAGCAAGCATCATAAAAGATTTAAATAAGATAGTAGAAGTTATCATGTACACGGATATCCTGTACACGTAGACTTTCCCCGTACACGATCTGCATTCACCGAAACCTCATTAGTCATAAAACAGACGGTACTATCTAATTTACGAAGCTTAATGTATTGCCATAGTGAGCACACATTCAAAAACTGCACACGTTAAAAAAAAACTCAAGTCAAAGTCAAGATAGCAAAAATATAAAAAGATAAGATTTGGTTTTTTGAAAACAGAAAATCTTCGAAAATCTGCAAAGTCTTCTCCCCCTTTTTGTCAGCATAAAAAAAATCATGGAGCTCGAGGAATGCAAACAAGTTGAAAGTCATCCATAGACTTGACGGTGTCTTCCAACTTCCTCAAATCTTCCCGTACTTGGGTGAGAGTAGTGCCCTTTGCGGTATCCCGAATCGACGCCGAACATCTTTAAGCTGATCATGCAAAGTGATGAACATTACATGATTTTCATTCTGCAAGTTCTGAAATTCATATCCCATGGCATAAATTTGACCTTTAAGTTCCAAGATGAGCTCAAGCAGCCTTTGAAAATCTCCGAGTTGTCGGTCGAGTGCTTGTTTCAGCTCGGTCGATGGTGGAGTCAAGCCGGTATGAATGTCGGCGGGAAGTTCGGTGTGTGGAGATGATGCCTCTCCTTCAGAAACCGTGCAGCATGAATATCCTCGGCATCGGAGGTGATCGACTAACACCTGTTTGTGCATCCTCTTCTCTAAAAGTCGCGGAAGAGGTGTGTGTTCTCTTTCTTTATCTCCCCCTGTTTCCATGTCTTCGGAGGAGAAAAGAACTCTTCTTTCGAGGAGTGTCCTCGGTGACGCCGTTGTAGATCCTCCTTTTCTCGCCGGAGAATCTGTTCGTTCTGGTTCATCTGCTTTTTCTTCTTTTCCTTCTTCCTCTTCCTCTCTTTCTTCCTCTGTCTTCTCTTCTTCTTTCTCTTCCTCTTTCTCTTCTTCTTGCGTGTATCCTTTAGCCACGAGTCTTGCTTTGTTTCTTGTTACTTTGCCCTTTTCGTCAACTTTGTTCCTGAAAACCCATTTAGCTCCAATAACTTATTTACCTTTTGGTTTGGGAGTCAATTCCCATACGTCGTTAATACTGAATTGTCTGAGCTCTTCTTGCATTGCTTCAATCCAGCTTTCATCAGCTAAAGCTTCTTCAATTTTTTTGGGTTCTATTTCGAAATAAGAGCAACGGCACTAGACTCTTCTCGCCTTTTGGATCTTGTTCGAATTCCCTCATTAATGTTCCCAATAATGAGTTCTTCAGATGACCGGACTTGTGCTTCCATTCTTGGTCGATCCGATAGATTGTTGATCTTCTACTTGAGTAGATTCTTCATCGGTAGCTTGCCGTGCGATTCCGAATTAGTAACTTGCTTCGGTGGAGTTAGATCTATCGATGTCTCGGAGCGATTCTCGAATCTTCGATCTGTATCTGCTGAACTTGTGGAGAGTCTTGAAATTTGACATTCATTGATTCTTCCACGATCCTGAGTCTTTTTGTTGAACACTCTAAAAGCTTTGCTTGTAGTAGAGTATCCAAGAAAGAATCATTCATCGATTTTTCTTCAAACTTACCAACACGATCATTTGCATTCTTTAGAATAAAACATTTGCAACCAAATATTTGAAAATAAGAAACTATTGGTTTCTTCCCTTTAAAAATTTCATAAGGAGTTTTCTCAAGAATTGGCCTTAAAAACACTCGGTTTATAATATAGCAAGCGGTTGAAATTGACCTCGCCCAAAACCTTGAAGAAATTTGATTTCCAATTAAAAGTGTTCTTGCCATTTTTTGTAAAGACCTATTCTTCCTTTCCACAACCCCATTACTGTTTCCGGTGTATATGGAGAGGAGAATTTGTGTTGAAAACCAAATTCATCACAAAATTTAGCAAAGTCTTGATTTTCAAACTCACCTCCATGGTCTACGAATGCTTGAGATAGTGTGACCTTTCTCATTCTGCACCTTTTAGCAAATTTTGAAAAGAGAGAGAAAGTCTCGACTTACTTGTAAGAAAGTAGACCCAAGTGAATCGTGAATAGTCATCCACTATTACCGTGACAGAACCTTTTACCACCAATGCTTTTCGTTACGGTAGGTCCAAACAAATTCATGTGCAAAAGCTGCAATACATGATTAGTGGAAACTTTATTTATTGATTTGTAAGAGTTTCTCACCTGTTTACCCGATGCATGGTGTACATAGATCGACTTTGAATAATTCAGAATAGGCAATCCACGAACAAGTTTCTTTGTAGAGATCTTGTTGATTTGCTTCATATTGATATGGCCTAGCTTTTTGTGCCATAGATTTGCTTCATCTTGTACGATATTAAGCATTGTGATCTTTCTTGATTCACATCCGGAAGATAGATATTTCCATGTCTTCGACCGGTAAAGGATTGAGAGAAGTCTTTGCGATTCCGAGCACGTTTCTTCCTGAAAGTTGATCTTGAAACCCGAATCACACAACCGACTTATGCTAAGCAGGTTGTAATTTAATCCTTCAACTAAGGAAATATTATTGATAGACAAACTTCCAATCTTCACTTTGTTCCTCGACCGGTAATCCTTCCTTTGTTGTTACCACCAAAGGAAACTTTTCCTCCGTCTATCTGGATAAGTTTTATGAAGCAGCTTGAGTCTCTGTCATATGTCTTGAGCAGCCACTATCAAGATACCATTTTATCTTCTTTTTGATAGTAACCTGCAATTAACATAAATCAAGCTCTTTTTGGTACCCATACCATCTTGGGTCCGAAGTGTTAGAACAATAGACGCAGTCTTAGCCCAGCTCTTTTTAACAGTCTCCAAACCAAAGGACATTCTTTCTCAAAGTGTTCTAAGCTTTTACACTTGGAACATCTCGAGCATTTCTACCAACAGGTTTTACAAAAACTTTCTGGAAATGATTCTTGTAAACAATTCTAGCTGGTCTTTGTTTAATTCTTTCTTTTACCTTCGGAAAATCAATCGGTGGAATAGTTTAAAGTCATACCAAGACCTAACTTGTCAAAATATGGTCTTTATATCGAAAGAATCTTATCCAACTTTTCAGAACCATTTGAAAATCTTTTGATATGTTAGTAATATCATTTTTCAAAAGATTATTTTCATTTGAAATACTTTATCCTGAGTTTTCTTTCACAACAGCAAAATCTTTTTCCAGTTTTCAAACTTTTCTTTCATAAGTTTATCCTGTTGTTTCAATATAGAATTTTCCCTTTTCAATTCGGAGATCCTCTTAAGAGGGTTTTCAGACTAAGACAAAGTTCATCAATATATTTAGAAACTTTAACAGGAATTTTCAAGTTACTAACCTCGAGTTCGCCGTCCGAGTCGTGTCCGAATCAAGGTCTCGAGTCCGAGTCCGATTTTGCCATTAAACGATATTGGCATAATCATCGTCACTATCTTCACATTCGGTATCACTCCAAGTCTCTGCTTTGAGTGCCTTCCTGTTTTTCTCAATCTTCCCTTTTCTCTTCTTTAACAGAGGACAGTTAAGTCTGATGTGTCCCTTTTTCTTGCATTCAAAGCAAGTCACTTCTTTGTTCGAATCATCTTCCTCTATTGACCTGTTTTGAAACCTTTGAGAATTTTGTTTCTTCCAATTGAATTTTCTTCCTTTTCTGTTCAACTTTCTGAATCTCTTTATCATGAGTGCCGCTCTTCATCATCTAGTTCTTCTTCGAGTCTCGTAACATCGAAATAGTCATTAGACTTTAAGGCAATAGATTTCTTACCTTTTGAGTCTTCCTCTTCGTTGGTCTGTTCCACTTCATAGGATTGAAGAGTCCCAACTAATTCGTCTACAGAAAGTGAAGCAATCCTCTGTGTCTCTCTTATTGAGGTTTTTATATAATTTCAGTCTTTTGAGAGTCCTCGAAGGAGTTTGTTGACTTTCATATGTCCTGAGATTGGATGTCCCCGATATTCAAGACCATTCACAATTTCGGTAAAGCGACTAAACATGTCGGTTATTGATTCTCCCGATCTCATCTTAAAGACTTCATATTGTCCCAAGAGAATGTTGATCCTCGTTTCTTTCACATGATCGGTTCCTTCATAGGTAATGTGAAGCCTATCCCATACTTTTTTTGTATCACAAGAAGATATTCTGTATACTCAGTAGGGGATAAAGCACAATATAAAGAGTAAATAGCTTTGGCGTCAAGAGTCTGTCTCTTGGTGATTTCTTCTTGAGTCAGACGAGTAGAAACATCAGTTTCTTTTCCTCTCTCTGATTCTGATGCAGCGGCAGGAATGATTCCCTTATCAACCACTTCCCATTCCAAAGGATCTTTTGATCTTAGGAATGCATTCATCTTATTTTTCCATATGTTGTAATCTTTTCCATCAAAGTATGGAGGTCTAGTATTGCTTTGACCTTCAACCAACCCTGTAGGCAACATACTAGCCATAGATCTTTTACTTAGAAGTAAAGACACTTCTTATAAACAAGTACACAAGCTCTGATACCAAATGTTATGACTAGAATTAGCACCTAGAGGGGGGTGAATAGGTGTTTAAAGCGATTTTAATAAATTAAACCGAATGAGATATAAGTAACATAAAACCAACAATTGCAGCAAATGAAAACAGTTAACGATATAAAGGATTAGTGATAGAGAATCAAGACTCAGGTTTATAGTGGTTCGGCTTAGATCAAGCCTACGTCCACTCTCCCGCACGGACAGCCCTTCTTCCGGCTGGATTTTACTAAGAATCAATAAAAGTGATTACGGTCTCACGCTCTTGAGTCCACAGTGTAGAAAACTCTACTACACTTCCTCAAGGTCTCACTACAATATGATCTCTCTTTTGATTACAAATATCGCTCGAAGAATGATATCGCAAAATAGAAAAGGAGATTCAGACTTTGGAATTCTTCTATCCGCACCCTTCAACAACTAGAGCATCTCTCTTATATACTTCTTTATGCCTTCAATACCGTTGGCACCTTCCAAAGAAGTTCTTCCAATCAACCCGTTGGACAGAATCAATTAGAGAGATCTCGAGCTCTTTAAGGTAAGTGTTGATAGCCCATCAATCCCCGCTCGCCCATACAATCGGGATCTCGGTTTCTATAAGTAGATCCTTCCAAATATAAGTTGCGAAATCTTTAGAGAATCTAAACATATTCCATATGAAAGTAAGATCGTTTAGTGCTAAATCCGGTAGAAAGATATCCACTAGTCGTTAGAATAAAGATCATATAAGATCGGAATAAACGTCGTCCTGGAAACTGTCCATGTGAGTAGAC
Source organism: Eucalyptus cloeziana (assembly GCA_014182715.1). Classification (NCBI taxonomy): domain Eukaryota; kingdom Viridiplantae; phylum Streptophyta; class Magnoliopsida; order Myrtales; family Myrtaceae; genus Eucalyptus; species Eucalyptus cloeziana. The sequence continues at coordinate 37,927,259 of CM024635.1, read as the reverse complement.
TTTGAAATATAAGTCTTGAGTCTTGCTAGCTTCAGACTTTGATCTTCAGACTTTGATCTTCAGACTTTGTCAATAGAGTTTGTAAGTCTTCAGACTAGACTGATAAAAATGTTTTGTCAACTTCAAAATACTTTAAGAGATTTCATCCAACAACAATAACGTTCCCCCTTAGACATGATATTCTTCTAGAAAATTATATGTATCATTATTAAATAAGTCCTATCTCTTCTCTCATATTAAATACTATATTATTAGTATTTTATATCATATCTTCTCTCCTGATTTATTGAGTTTAAATTTCAGAAAATAAATAAAAAGATAGCATATCTAGATTTTATCTCTTTGAAACTAAAAAAATGTTTGATCCTATGCTAATGATCCTTCACTTTCTACTCTATGGTTGCCACATATGGCATGTCAAATAGTTTTGCCGCGTGACCCAAGACAAAGTTTTTAGTTTATTTATTTGTAATTTTAAATTTCTACTATTTTGTTGATGTTAAAATCCAGAAAATGAACAAAGAAAGAGTATCTCCAACTAAGTTTAATCTTCAAAATCATTGATAAATTACATAATCTATAAGAAATTAGATAATGAATGAGTACATCTAGATATTTTTCTATTTTGGATTTGAACTTGAGGACCGTGGATAAATCAGAGAAAGTAGTTTCAAATTCACTCCTGACTAATATTGAAGGTTCTCAAATATCATTTTCAATTATATGATTTCGATTTAATTTTATAATTGTTTATTGTTTAACCAATAAAAATAATTGAATTAAATCAGAAGTTATATATTTAGAGTTAATACCTTGAAAAACCCCATATTGGTACACCTATAACAAATTTACCAAAAACTATTTTTTTTAACCATGAAAAACCCCAAACTGGTACACTTATAACAAATTTATCCCGACTGACCATAAGAAACCTTAAATTTGTACATTTATGACAAATTTGTCACAAACTAATTTATTCGATTGTAAAAATCTCAAATTGGTAAATTTGTGACAAATATACCCTCTACTAAATTGGATTAATACCACCAAAAAAAAAAAAAAATCACGAAAATTGTAAATTGTGACAAACGGAGCGTAAAATCTCAAATTGGTAGACCAATCAATTGTCATGGGTCATTTAACTTAATAATTTAACAATAAAATTTAATAAAACCTAACATAAGGTAAATTTGTCACAAATGTACCAGGTTTGGGATAAATTTGTCAAATGTATACCAATTTAGGGTTTTTAGTAGTCAAAAAAATAATTTTGGTAAATTTGTCACATATGTACCAATTTTGGGTTTTTCGAGTATTAACCCATATATTTATAATAAAGAAACTGCTTGATAAAAGATAAACACAAGTTGAACAAACTAAAGACACTTGTCCTTAATTAAACTATTGCTAATTCAAATAATAACTTATTTTATTCAAATAAATCGATTTAGCGCATCCAAATATTTCAAAAAGATCATTCATAATATGGATTAGGACAAACGCCTCGAGCTTTAATTTTTGTAATACAACTATTTCTTTTCTATTGCAACTTATTTGCAAATAGAGCATTTATATTTCATTGCGATTTCTTTTTTTTTCATCAAGTCAACTTATTTTAAATGTCCAGACCAAAAATAACTTATTTTAAGTATAGATTTTCTGAATGTACTCTATTGTGAGATTAGGAAACATAATATTATAGTGTTGTTCTACCTCATAGTTATCCGGCTCCTTAGATATGACATTCTTCTTAAAAACTATAGATGTATCACTAATAAATAAGCCAGGAGAACAACAGCAAGAATGCCATAATTTTTGTATAGCGCTCACTTGTGTGTCATAATTTTTTCACTCACTTGAATGCATATTCCGACAAATCATCCCACATTGATTTTTTTAACAATTTCCCATCTGAAGTGGATTTCTTTAAGATTTTTAAATTTTTTGTCTATTCCCTTTTCTTTGCCCAGTGAGCCGCCTTGCCTAGATATAAACAAGCCCCCACCAAGTGCGGATTGAATAGCTAATTTAATTAAAAGCACTTTTGTCACTATTTAAAGTAAAGGGAATTAGATGTATTTGTCATGACCGATTATCGCGACCAAAATTTCAGGTGCACTACTTAAAATTAGATTAGTGGACTACTAAGTCTAACTTAGCTTGGGCTCTTCTAAGTCCATACCAATTCGCAACTTAAGTTCAAATATTTAGCATACAAAAAAGAGTCGTCACTAATCAGTTTACGGTAGATCGATTAAACATCTTAAAAATAACGGAGAATTATTTTATTTCTACGAACTAGAGACTTTGACTTGATTACATTAGATTTCTTTAACGCATTTTCGATACATTTCTCTTTTTATTTCGAAAAAATATTTTGCAAGCAACTCAAATTAATTTTAATTCATCTCCCTAACATATGAGGCGTTCATGCGAATGCGCAAACCACCAATTTAACACCTAAGTAAAGCAATAAATAAATTTCAAGACTTATCTCAAAGCAACAAAATCATATACAATGTTAAATCAAAATTTATATTAACAGTTTTAAATATAATTTATACTTAGCACGCAATTTCTTTTTTTTTTTTTTTTTTTATTTATTTAATGAAAATCATGCAATATGCAATGCATGCTACTAATCCAATATGAAATAACATGACATAGTAGTATAGCCTAAACTATATGAATGAGTAAAATAATTTTTTTTTTTTTTGTGTTTTCTTAACAAACATGCAATCTAAAAACCAAAATGACATAATCCTAATGATGGATAATTTTGAATTAAATGAACATAGCAACAATTACTAAATGACATGCATTTTATAAATTTAATTCTATATGACGTGCACATGATTTTTTATTTTTTTAATAAGCATGTTATCTATCATAATATGCAATGACATGCAAAGAATACCTTAATTCTTTTTTTCTTTTTCTTTTATGAAATTCAAAATTAAAATTGCTTAATAATTAAACGTGCAATTCAAATTTTTAAAAAAAAATAAAAGCATTAACATCCTAAATGATTCCATTTTTTTTTTCAAATAAAATCCATATTCTAAATATGTAAGATAACAATAAATATTCTAAAATAAACCTAATCATAATTCAAATATTTTTGAATTTTTTCTTTTACGAAAATAAAATTGATTCAACCAACATAACAGCAAATCAGAAAAGATAGAATTGATATCTATAAATTGACAAACATATCTCACGTATGAGATCGGGTCAATCAATTTTTAAATAAATCGCAAATCGAATAATAAATCGTGAATCGAATGTCGGACGTGAGATTGAATTAGCGATTTTGCAAGAGATTGTGAGTTGGATTTCGGACGCAAAATCGAACTGTTAATCCCTAATTTGAGGAGCTATTTCATGTCGGAATATCAATCATACATTTAAGGAACAATTTCACTAAAAAGACAAAACAAATGATAATAAATAAATAAATGAAATAAAAAAAGCAATTACATAATTTAATTTTCTTTTTTTTTTTTTTTTTTTCTTCCCAAGGCTTGTGCTCGTGTGGTGGCTGGTCACCTGGTCACCGTCGGTCACCGGTCACGTTCGTCGGATCTCCGGCACGGGGGCTCTGGCGAGGGATCCGGTAGCTGGCGAGGAAGGCCCGAGATCTGCTGCAGGGCGGCGGTGAGGAGGCATCGGGCAGAGGAACGGCCGCGGCTACGTCACGGCTGGGAACGGAGGCGGAGCAGGAGCGTCGCAGGCGGAGCGATTGGGTGCAGAGCTGGCGAGGAAGCGGCGTCGGGCTGTGGCAGAGGAGCAGGTCGTCAGGCAGAGGGCGGAGCGGCTCGACTCGGATTAGGGTTGCTGGTGGAGCGGCGTCAGGGGGTCACGATGGCGCGATGGACGGCGCGTCGCTCGGGAAAAAAACCGGCGTCACAGGGGCTGCAGCGACGGTGGCGGCTCGGGCGGCAGGCGTCTCGGTGGCTGGCGAGTGAGCGGCAGGAGACGTCGGAGCACTGCAGGGGCGTTGCGGTGGTGGGTGGTCGTCGGACAGGCGAGCAGTAGCGCGAGCGGAGCAACGGTGCAGAGGCGGAGGCGCGGCAGAACAAGGACTGAGGCGCGACGAAGCAGGGGGCTGCTGCTTCAGGCGTCGCTGGTGATGGTGATTTGCTGCGGTCGCGGGCTGCTGCGGCGGTTGCTGGAGGCGCGCGGTGGTGGCTTCTGGCAAGACAGAGCAGAGCAGAAGCGGCTCAGGCGTCGAGTCGCGCGCCGGTTGCAGGTGCGGAGGCCGGCAGGCGGAAGTGTCGCGGCCGGAGGGGGCGGAGCAGTGAGGAAGATGAACAGTCTTCCCCCTTTCCCTCTTTTTTCTTCCCATCTTTTTCCTTTACCTGTTCTGCTGTCCCCTCACGTCCCACTCTCTGCTCACGTCTCCCTCACTGCCCTCCTCTCTGTTCTCTTTCACTTTTTCACTTCCCCCTTTCCTTTTTTTTTCTTCCCTTTTTTTTTCCTTTACCTGTTCTGCTGTTCTGCTGCCCTGTCCCCTCCGTACGTACCTTTTATAGGCAAAATAAATATAATCTTTTGTGAATATTACCTATAACCTCCCCATCACAAAATCCTATTATTTTTCTTCATCTCTTTCATATTCTTTACCGATTTTAGTGAAAATCTCAAAAAAACATCTGGAGTAAGTTCATTAAGTGGACACTGTATCAAACTACTTTTATCTCAAATAAAAACCCAAACTTTTAATCTTATTTATAGCTTGGGATAGTTTTGTCTAAGAACATTTTTTTCTTTAATTTTTTTTTTCTTTCTTCATCTTCCTCACACCTCCTTCGCTCTACATTGCCTCCTCCCTCAACACCATAATGAGGGCCTCTACCAGTGACCTCGTGAGCTTCATGTCATCACGTAGTTGGTCATAGTGACAAGAAGTCCAATTAGAGTTATTTGCTACTGGCCACCTTCTCAGATGCTAAAATTCTCAATCCCTCAAGATGCATCAAATCTCAGCTCACTTGTGCTCAACCTAAAGTTCAAATTGACCTCCATCTAACAATGACGATGTTGGATTTTCTATCAGGGGTAGCGGTCGATGAGGTCGAGAGCTCGAATAGGACTTGTCAATGGTGGCAATAGGGCAATGAAGTACAACAATTTCTACAATTAATGATGTCAGATACGACTAATTATCAATCTCAAAATGGGATATCGATTGAGGAGAAAAGCTATGTCGATGAAAATGACAAAAGTGTGAGTGGGTGTCTCCAGACTAGGGATTATTGAAAGGAGCCATTGGCATTGCAAAGGGGAAGGGGATCTTTGAAAGATTGAATTTACATAAGAAAGGCAAACCCAAATTTGAAATTAATGAGGCAAACTCTTGCCAAGGTTGAAATAGTCGCCAGCTACAACAAAATTGTTTTTTGGCATGAAATTGTTGATCACCAAGTGTTAATTGAATAGAGGCATAAGTTAGTTAAATAAAACAATTTGGTGATGGTTGGATATTGCTACTTTATCATTGGCAAGAAGGATCAAAAACAACACAAAAAATTGCAATTGTTGGGTTAGGGGAAGGCCCGGAATAAGTGGAGTTTGATGCACTCTCGAGGTGAGAGAAATATGTCACCAAAGGGATTAGTTGCATGGCTTGGGAGTTGGACAAGAAGTTGAGTCTTAGTAAAAGTAGATTCATATTATGACTTTGAGATCATAATTTGCTATAAATATTGGAATAAAAAGAACTTAATTTTGAAAGCTCATTTCAATTTCGTGGAATTGTCTACAAACCATTTTGAAAAGCGAAATTTAAAATTTTTAACAAGTTAGACTACGTCGTAATGGCTCGTGTTAAAGAAAACCCAATCTTGGTCATACAACGAGATGACACAAAGAGCGATGGAGGGGCTAATAATTGAGATGATGTAGAGAGTGAGAAAGATGAAGAAAGAAAAAAGAAGAAAGAGAGAGACAAAAAAAAAAAAAAAAAACAACAATGTCTTTACCAAAAAAAAATAAATAAATAAACAACAATGTTCTTGGACAAAAGTACCCTAGATGTGAATAAAATTAGAAGTTTAGATCTTTAATTGAGGTAAGTTAGCCACTTCGGGTCATTATTTGAAATAATGTCCACTTTAGGTCATTTTTTGAGAAAATGATTCTACTTTAGATCTTATTTGAGATTTTCCCCTGATTTTATCGCCTATTGCTAAAATAAAATGCAATATGATTTTTTTAAATTCCAAAAATTCTACCGTAATATCATATCAAATCTCCATTTATGTAATTTTTGTCATTAAAAAAAACGGCTTAGGCTAATTTGCTCGTTTCATGGACTTAATTTGGCCTACAATTTAAAACTCAAAATCATCAATTCGAACTCACTTGTCACCGGTCAAATAAATAAATACAAAAAATTACAAATTAAAAATAAATGCACATAAATCTATATGTTATGTAATTAATATTTTTTCAGGGAATAAAATTATCCTTAATTTTTAATGCGATAAATGACTAAACGGATCGCCAAAATTTAGGTGTCAACACCAATCTATCACTAGGTAATGTGTCCAAATTGAGTTTGAAAACATCACGATTAATAGTTTGAATAGTCCAATTGAAATGTTGTTAAGAAAATTCTCACTTTCAAGCATCTAGAATCATATGATGTCATACGAGAGAGAAATAACAGTTTAAATTTATTATTTGAGATCAAAGAGTGAACAAAACACATCACTCCTTTCTTTATTAAGAACGAAAGAAAAAGGAATACCACGTGCACATGTACTTTTCAGTACAAATTAAGGACTTCCCCTTAAATTAGTTTTGATGATTACTTCCCACATGTGATCTACTTGATTAGTATAAACGGGTTTTAGTTGTAAATATTAAAAAACCCAGAATAACTACTGTCAATTGAGAAGATTTTACTTTAAAAAATAACATGTTCAGCTGCATGAGTCTTCGTTTCTGTCCTTTAATCTGTGAGTCAATATCCTTTATTAATTTGATTTTAACAACAGTTAAAATTCCATAAAGAAAAATCAAAAGCACCCGATGACTGTCTCTCGCAAGTTTTGTCTTTATATAATGAATGTGGGAGTTGTCTCTTCCTCTCACGGCGCTTCCCTTTCTCTTTGCTTGCAGCACGACACTCGTGTCGGTCAAATCAGAAACTCGAATTAGATGTGTTTGTCATGAACGATCTATCACTAGGTAACGTGTTCGAATTAAGTTTGAAAACATCACGACTGTTAGTTTGAATCGTCCAATTGAAATGTTGTTAAGAAATTCACGACTATTTTTTTTTTTTTTTTTTTTTTTTTTTTTTATCGTTGGAGATCATCCTTCGGGGATCACATGACCCTCTAGTGCTCGATGGCACTGTCGGGTCTCGCCGCAAGCCGCTATTTAGACATAAACCTCGGGGGAGGTTACCTGTCGATCAAACTAAAAACTCGAATTAGATGTGTTTGTCATGAACAATCTATCACTAGGTAACGTGTTTGAATTGAGTTTGAAAACATCACAACTGTTAGTTTGAATCGTCCAATTGAAATGTTGTTAAGAAATTCACGACTGTTTTTTTTTTTTTTTTTTTCCTATTGATCGAGCAATCGCTGGAGATCACCCTTCGGGGATCACATGACCCTCTAGTGCCCGATGGCACTATCGGGTCTCGCCGCAAACCGCTATTTAGATATAAACCTCAGGGGAGGTTAGCCCAAGACCCCAACACCAGGACCCCCCGCTTAAGACACTTCAGCAATGAGATGATTCGAACCCTCGACCTCGGCGATGAGGGAGAACGTACACCAATTGCATTGCCGTGATTAGGTAGAAATTCACGACTATTAGTTAAGAAAATTCTCATTTTCAAGCATCTAAAATCATATGATATCATACAAGAGAGAAAAAACAATTTAAAATTTATTATTTGGGATCAAAGAATCAACGGAACAAATCACTCCATTCTTTCTTTATTAAGAACGAAATAAAAAGGAATAACACGTGCACGTGTACTTTTGAGTACATTTTAAGGACTTCCCCTTAAATTAGTTTTGATGATTACTTCCCACATGCGATCCACTTGATTAGTATAAACGGATTTTAGTTGTAAATATTAAAAAGCCCAGAATAACTACTGTAAAATGAGAAGATTTTACTTTAAAAAATAACATGTTGAGCTGCATGATTATTCATTTATGTCATTTAATCTGTGAGTTCACTTTAATCGATATTTAACGATCAAGGGTCATTTGTATATATATCTTGTCAATGTCCTTTATTAATTTGATTTTAATACCAGTTAAAATTCCATAAAAGAAAATCAAAAGCATCCGATGACTGTCTCTCGCCAGTTTTTTATTTATATAATGAATGTGGGAGGTGTCTCTTCCTCTCACGGCGCTTCACTCTCTTTCCTTGCAGCACGACACACCTGTCGATCAAACCAGAAACTCGGAGTCTCCAACCATGGACGTCACGGACACCACTCAACAAGCCTTCGACCGAGCCCAAGAGCTCAAGCAATTCGATGAATCCAAGCTCGGAGTCAAAGGTCTCGTCGACTCCGGCCTCACATCCATCCCTTCCCTCTTCATCCACCCACCAGAGACCCTCTCAAGCCTCAAGCCCGCCCAGCCCAGGCCCGATTCAATCCGTTCGATCCCTACTATCGACCTCTCCGGCTGGGACTCCTGCCGCCGGCCCTCCATCATTGAAGAAGCGGGGCGCGCGGCTCGCGAGCTCGGCTTCTTCCAGGTAGTCAACCACGGTGTGCCAACGGAGGTTATGGACCGCACGATCACGGCCGTGAAGGCCTTCAACGAGCAACCGGTGGAGGCTAAGGCAAGGATATACAGGAGGGAGATGGGGAGGGAGATGGACACCGGCGTCGCGTTCTTCTCCAACGTTGACTTGTTCCATTCCAAAGCGGCTAGCTGGAGGTAATCGACCAAGCTTAATTACCATTTAGGATCGCATCAAATCAAGTCTAGAATATTTAGCAAATGAATGAAAATTTATCCAAAAAATTCTAAACTTATTGTACCGCAGTCAATTCAGTTCTAAATATTTTAACATATCAATTTAGTCATATATATCTCAATTATGACAATTTAGGATGCGTTTGTTTGTGTTTCTGTTTTTTTTTTTTTTGTTCCAGGGAATAGAAATAGAAAAAACTTTTCCAAATGACGTTTTGAATAAAAGAACGCGTTTGGTGAACTTGTTCTGAAATAAAAAAAAAAAAAAAAAACATGTTTGGTAAATTTGTGTTCTTTTTTGTTTCTTTTAATATTTTTATTTTATTTTTCATTTTTTTCTTTCTTTTTTTTTTTTTTTTTTTTTCCTTGTGGCCGGTCGCGGGCCTCGACCATGGTTGGCAACCGCCCGATGAGGGCCGGTGGCCTCGCCCAACCACGGCAAGGCTCGCCGGCCCCCGACGAGGCCAAGCCTCATCGGGCCACCGCCGAGCCGGCGTCGCCCAGCCAAGGTGAGGCCAAGCCTTGCCCAACCACGCGAACTCGACCTCGCCAGATCTGGGTGAGCCCGAGCTCGCAGCCAAGGCGAGGCCGAGCCTCACCAGGGGCCGGCGACGCTTCGGCGAGGTCACCGGCCCTCGACGGTGTCACCGGCCAAAGAAAAAAGAAGAAGAAAAAAAAAAAGAAAAGAAAAGAGAGGAGAGGAGAGAGAAAAGTTATTCTAAAAATTGTTCTAGAAACAAAAAACAACTTTTTTTTTATTTCTTTTTTCTTTTTTTTTGTTTCCGGAACAAAAAAAAAACAGATTTGGAACAAAAACGCAAACAAACGCGTTTTTGTTCTTTTTTTGTTCCTAAGAACAAAAAAACAAAATTTTTGTTCTTAAACAGAAATAAAGAACATAAACAAACACCCCCTTAGTCTCAAATCTTTTAATAGTTTGCCAATTTAATTTAAACCTTCTAATGGTGTATCAATTTAGTTATTTCGATCAATTTTTACCAAAAATAATTGACATAGAAATTTAGTTAATGTTGGCCGTAATACGTGATAGACATTTTTTGCAATTTTCTATTCATTATGATTTTTTTCTTTTTTCTTTTTTTTTTCCCTTTTTTCCCTCCATTGGCCATCGTTGGGCTTCATCGATGGCTAATAGAGGTTGTTGGCCACAAGTGAGGGCCCCCTTGTCGGCCCTTGACGTGGGCCACATTCACCTAAGGCCGGCAGAGGTCATTAATCATTGATGACACCTGGTAGAGGGAAAAAACGAAAAAGAAAAAGAAAAAAAAAAATTATTCATAAAATTGAACTACTAAAAAAATTGCATGAATTGTCAACATCAGCACCGGTCGTCCTAAGCGCCTGTCGTGCCATGTAAAACGTTCGATGCTGACTAAAACGCCACGTAAGCAATTTTGGCAAAAAATGACCGAAAGAACTAAATTGATAAATCATTAGAAAGTTTGGACTAAATTTATAATTTATCAAAAGGTTTAGATTTAGGATTAAATTGACACGATTGGAAAGTTTAGAATTGAATAGGGTGTAGTATAATAGGTTTTTGACTTTTCGGATAATTTTTTTAACAAATGATACGGAATGACACATTGTATAAGATTAATGGAAGACGGTGATGCATCTTAATGTGATGAGCATGATATTGATAAATTATACATATGGATTGCATGAAGTTAAAAAATTAATTTATATTTTCAAGGGGACAAACAAAAGAAAAGTCATTCGAACATTAAAAAAAAATTGGGCAAGCAAAAAGAATTTGTTTAAACCAATGCAAGGAATTATGTTGCAGGGACACGCTCCAGATAAGGTTGGAGCCGAAACCGGACATGGCAGAGATCCCCGAGGTATGCAGAAATGAGGTGATGGAATGGGATCAGCAGATCCAACGCCTGGGAGGCATCCTGATGGGACTGTTGAGCGAGGGGTTGGGATTGAGTCCCGGAAAGCTACAGGAATTGACATGCCCAGAGAGCAGGGCGATGGTGGGGAATTACTATCCATGCTGTCCCCAGCCTGATCTGACGGTCGGCTTAGCGTCCCACACAGACCCGGGAGTGATCGCAGTGCTCTTGCAAGACCAACTCCCAGGTTTGCAAGTGAAGCACGAGGACGAGTGGTTGGATGCACCACCCATTCCCGGTGCTCTAGTTGTGAACATTGGTGACATCCTTCAGGTAAACTTTCGTTGAGTACTAGGAGCATTTTCAAATCACCTGAGCTAGTTCAAAAATAACATTATACAATGAAATAGAGATGTGATTTACGTGATTCAACTTCCTAGATCATGTCCAACAACGAGTACAAAAGTGCAGAGCACCGAGCATTGGCCAACCCTAATCAAGAGCCACGTGTGTCAATAGTAGTTTTCCACAACTTGAGCAATTTGGATATTCAACTCGGACCGTTGCCGGAGCTCGTATCCTCAGATAAACCTGCTGCTTTTCGGCAGTTCACCATGGGCGAATACAGGAGGGCATTCTTTACTACTGAGTTGGACGAAAGTCTGGTCCATTACTTCAAGGCGTGATTCAGAGGTGCATGGGGCAGAAAAGATGATACGGGAATAAGATTGCTTCTTTGTTGCACTGGAGGAAATACTGGATTCTTCCCCTATATAATATTGATCATTGAGCGGTAGAGTATCTATGTCCTATTATATTTTGTTTCTTGTCAACATCGGAACTTATTTGAAATATAGCTTTCCTGAATGTATTCTAAAAAAATCACGTTCTCTATCATGTAGGGAACAGAATAATACAGCCCCTTTTCTGCTTCACTGTAACCCGAGCCCCCCTTCACATATACTATTCTTCTAGAAAATTATATGTTTATCACTATTAAATAAGTCTTATCTCTTCTCTTATAACAAATGCTATATTATTAGTGTTACCAACAATTTAAAAAATATGCATATAGACAAGCCGCATAAAAAGCTAATTGAGTGGCTAGTTTAGATATAAAATAGAGGAGTTGAATGGGCGAGTTCATATGAATATAAATCTCAAGAAAGAAAAGGAAAAAAAAATTGAAAATATACATGAGATTTCATCTACATACCACTCACCGGTTACAACTAAGGAGGGGCAAGCAAAGGCTTCTCCTTTATTTATTTTTTTGGAAAACTTCAAATAAAAGCTCGAAATGCCCTCATTTTCTCAAATAAGAGCCTAAAGTGGACATTATTTCAAATAAAGGATGAAATGGTCATATTAGTCTCAAATAAGGATCTGAAGTGATTATGATTATTTTAAATAAGGGTTTAGCCTCACTAGCTTGTCGATCGGCAAAAATTCCCACCGATTAAGGATATTTTCGTTAAAACACAATATAATATAAATTAAAATTAAATTAGATTAAAATTTTTGAAAGAAAAATTCAAAAAAAAAAAAAAAAAAAAAAAACTATAGGCAGGAGGGAGGTGGGAGGGCTCCCTCCTCTTTGTGGCCACTGCCCCAACACCAATGGGGCGGCAACGATGGCTGGTGGGGTCGTCGGTGCCATGGCAAGGGTTGGCAACCCTCGTCAACCAAAGCGAGGGCCTCCATCCCTCTCATGTGTGTTACTTTTTTCTTTTTCTTTTTTAATATTTTAGTTTTTTTGGGAAAAATAGAAAAAAAGGAAAATTTTTAAAAAACTTAAAAGACGAAATCGCTCTTCATCGAAAAAAAGCTCAAGCCCTTCTTTGAGATTGATATAACTACTTTAGGCCCTTATTAGAAATAATATTCATTTCAAAGTCTTATTTACTAAAATAAGAACAATTCGGGCCCTTATTTAAACAATGTCTATTTTATGCCATTATTTGGAATTTTCCCTTTTATTTTCTTTTTATATAAAAATCTTATAAAAATTATATTAATTACTGTTTTGTCAAGAATCTTCTCGGAGAAAATATCTTTCACCGAAAGTTGAATCTTCGACCTTTTTTTTTTTTTTTTTTTTTTTTTGGTATATCAGGTTATGTGTCGAAAAGGGAATGATTAATTCTACTCTAACGGCGATAACAATGAATAAAGATAAATCCAATGGGGCTTGTAGATAATTGCAGGATAAATGATGATTAAAGTAAATGTAAAAAGCAACAAATAACAGATGTATTGCATTCTCTGTCAATTTTTTCATCCTTTTACAATCACTTCTCTTCGGCTATTTATAGCCGGATAAAAGAAAATAGCTGTCTCGACATTTCAAATAATCTCTAGAATTGTCCGTGCGCTTTCAATAAATGTACTATGGCTACGCTTGGTACTAGTTTGGAAAGGGACTTTGGGTGTCTAAGGATCTTTGGGCCAATGTATGGGTGTTTGATAAAAATTTTAGAGATAAGTCTTTGCGGAAGTCCTAAAACTTGTTTGCGAAAATGCATTTGAGTCCTAAAACTTGCAAAAAGTGCAAATAAGTCCTAAAATTTGTCAAAATGTTTCATTTGAGTCCTAAAATCGACGCCGTTAGTTTTATTGACGGAAAATGCCGACGTGGCGCTGACGTAGTATTTTAAATATTTTTTTATTTTCCAGCTGGTTTTTAAAAATAATTTTTTATTCAATTTTTTAAAAAATTATATTTAAAAACTAAAATTCAATTTTTAAAAACTGTTAAAAAAGAAAAAGGGCGCGGAGTCGCCGGCCGCCCATCACCGGAGGGGCCGGCGACGGTCACCGGCCTCTCGCCCGACCAAGGCGAGGGTGCCCGGATCCGGGCACACACCGGCCCTCATGGGGGTCGGCGACCATCGCCCGCCCCCAGGTGAGGCCTCGCCGGCCCTCACTGGGCCGGCGGGGCTCACCCAAATCTGGGTTGCGCCGCCCCGGATCCGGGCTGCACCGCCGCAAATCCGATGACCGATGCTTCATTTGTTCTTTGTTGTGTCTTCGTCGGAGCCCTCCATCGTCCACGAGCTCGTAGCTCCGTGTGTCTCCGAAGCCCGGCCCGGCCGATCGCCGTGCTCGACGCTCGACGGCCACACCTCCACTTCTGCTCCGCGCCCTTGCGTCCACCATCGCGCTGCAGCGGCGGTGCATCCCTCACCCGCGACTAGCTGCGGCTCGCGATACCCCCTCGAAGTCCCGACATTGTTTTACGCCTTGTTCATTTCTGCAGATCCCGTGACCCCTCTCGCCTCCGCCTGCCGTCGTTCACCGCCACCCTCGTAACCCTAGCTGCCGTCGGAGCCCTATGGCGAAGCGAGGCCGACGATTCCCCTCGACGAGACGTCCCGACACCCGCTGCCCACATCGCCGCCATGCTATGCAAACCGGAGCCGTGAAGCCGACTTGCGCATCTCGCCATGGACAAGCCCGTGAAGCCGGCGTGCCCCGGATCTGGGCACCCTCGCCGCGTCAGGCGAGGGTGGGGCCGGCGAGCCCTCGCCTTGGTCGAGCGGCGGCTGGCGACCGTCGTCGGCCCCTCCGGCGATGGGCGGCCCGGCTCCTCTTGCCCTTTTCTTTTCTTTTTAACATTTTTTTTTAAAATTGAATTTTAGTTTTTAAATATAATTTTTTTTTAAAATTTGAATAAAAATTTATTTTAAAAAGCCAGCTGGAAAATAAAAAATAATTTAAAATGCCACGTCAGCATTTTCCGTTAGTAAAAACCGACGGCGTCGATTTTAGGACTCAAATGAAACATTTTGACAAGTTTTAGGACTTATTTGCACTTTTTGCAAGTTTTAGGACTCAAATGCATTTTCGCGACAAGTTTTAGGACTTTCGCAGCACTTATCCCAAAATTTTAAACCCACCTTGAAACAAAGGTTGCCTTTAAAAGGCTGAAAGTCCAAAACAAGTCCTAGGCTACCTTGGACTTTCAACCTTCTCGGAAGGCAAGGGAAGTAAAAAAATTTCTTCCAATTTTACCCTCACTGATTTTTTGATTTTCCGACTTTGCCCTTGTTTGCGACTATTCATCTTCTTCTCCCTAGGGTCGGCCAGCGTGTTTGCTATGATTGCAAGGGTTCGACCATGGACTAAAGAGAGGCCGGCGAACGTCGCTAGCAACCCAAGAGACCGTCGTCAACGGTTGCACGACCGTCACCAAGGGGTCACACAACCTAGGCTAATGTCATCTAGGTTGCGCGACCCTCATGAGGCCAACTAAGGTTGCCCGATCTAGACAGTAGATGGCCCTTGGCGGTCACGTGACACTAGCAAGGGGCTGCCTAGTGTCGGGTGACCTAGCTAGCCCTCATTGCGGTCGAGTGACCTTTGCGAGGTTCACGTCGATGAGGACCTGGGTTTGCGTGACCCACTTGGCCCTTGCCGAGGTCGAGTGAGCGCCACCCAACTGGCTCTCGCCAAGGTCGAGCGACCCGAGCAAGGGGTTGTGTGGTGACCCTGGCGAGGGGTTATGCTGGTCACACAACCTAGCTGCCCTTCATTGGAGTTGAGTGACCTCCGCAAGGGTTGCGTCCGCAAGGGTTTGCTTGACCCAAGTGGCCCTCACCGAGGATTGCCCAACCCTAGTCGATCTTCGCCAATGGTCCCCAAGGGCAAACAACGGCCACCGATGATCCACTAGCAACCGATCTAGATCACTGGCCATCTAGTCTATTACGGGCAACTTGTTTTTTTTTAATAACTAAAGTGCTTTGTATGAGTATAATTTTTCTAAATACAATTTAACTCAAAGATATTTCACAATGGACTCTTAAATTACGATTAACCAACATAATTTGCATTTTAGAAAATTCATTTAACTTAAAATCCTTTGTATCTTTTCAAAATCTTTTCCCAAAATCCAACCAGATGATACTGAGTGCTTCGGTAATTGATATCCTGCTTCTTCGGTAACTGGCTCTTTCCTATCTTCTTTTTCCGAATAATTATTGATACCGAGTCGTCGGTGACTATGACCGTTGCGATTATGGCCTCATCCGGATTTCCTCTGATAGACAAGTCTTCTGCAAGCCTAGTGGGCCCATTCGGTTCCTGATAGCCCATGAGAACAAGTTTTGGTGTCAACAATTAATTTATCAGATTAGATAAGAACCATTTCTTACTTAACATGACCATTTATAAGATGACCTTCGATAAATTATATGTTGTTTTAAGCAAATTATTAGTATATTATTTAGCTTTTGGTGTCTTAAAAAATAAAACTTCATAAAATAAACTTAAACTGCACTTCTATATAAAAATATATCAATTTTCTCTTTAATATATATCCATCGGTCCTAAACGAAAACACTTCTTGCTATTTCTACTTATATATTTTTTTGCTACGTGGTGTTTTTCTCCATCATGTAATAATGACAAACATTATCGAAACCTTTATAGCCCCACTGTCGCGACCTAAAATTTCCGGGTGCACCACCTAAAGTTTAGGCTAATGGACTACTAAGCCTTAAACTTAGCTCAGGCCCTCCCAAGCCCATATCAATTCGCGACTTAAATTCAAGTGTTTTAGCATGCAAATGATTATTATCTAAAAGTCGCCACTAATCGGTTTACGGTAGGTCGATTAGACACCTAAGTAAAATAATGGGAGAATTATTTTACTCCTACAAACTAGAGACTAAAGGTATGGGGATTGGTTACACTAGATTTCTCTAATGCCCTTTCGGTATCATTTCTTTTTAATTTTCAAAAATAATTTTGCAAACATTTTGGATTTATTTTAACCTAAATTACTATCATGCAATGGGGTGATCACACGGGTGCTCAATCACTACTAAACATTCAAATTAAAAAATAAATAAATAAATTGCATCACACAAAACAAGCAATCATTTTTTGGGTTTTCTTGAAATTGGAATTTTTTCATAAAACATGCATTTTACCTTCATGACCTAATTTGCTAACAAACAAATTCTAATTAAATGAACCTATTATGCAAACTATGCACCTAATATTTTTTTTTTGTATTTTTTATTGAAATTCGGAATTAATAAAAATCCTAATTAAACTATCTAAAAAAGAATAATTTTCTAATTTATTTTAGGGATTAATTTGACTTAAACCCTATCCTATCTTAGAAAACTATTTTTAGAAAAATGAGATAATTAAAATGTGCAAACATTATCAAAAACCCTATTTATAAAATAAATAAAAAAAAGTTATTTACGCCAACCCTAACCTATTTCAAAAAATTTATCAAAAATGCAATCCTACAAATGTAATCCTAAAAAAAAAAAAAAATTCTAATTTATTAAACATACATGTCTAATTTACTAAACCTACATGCTTTGATGCAAGATTTTGATTTTTTTTTTTTTAGGCAAGTAATTATTTATCAAATAAATATTAGATCTAAATAATCAAGATATTCAACAAATAAATGATTAAAGTAATCGAAAAAATAACATGTTGTCTCATAGGTTAAATTAACGATTACTCTAACCCTAAACATCACGACAAAAAGCTCAAAATAATTAAAAATTTGATCCGAAGTTTTACGAATCAAATTAATAATTATAATGATTTAACAATTAAAATACTATCAAAATGCCCAAAAATTAATATAATTAAAAAAATGATCTGACATCTTACGGATGAAATTAATAATTACAATAATTTTGGACAACACTCCTGCGGATAATGACTGCAATAAAACGAAAATCAATTCCCAATGTTCTAATTGGTACAATAATAGCAAAACTTAAAAAAAATAACACAAAATAAATGAAAGATAAAAATAAAAATAAAAGCAAGCAACCTAAGGAAAAGGGGGCAGCGGGTTGGTCGACGCCGGGTGGACGGTGGACGGTGGCCAGCATTGGAGCTCCGACAAGGGGGCGTCACGGGGCGTGAGGCTTGCTGTTGGGCACCGGGGAGACGCGAGTAGCGGCGGTGTGGGCTTCGGCGGTGTCAAGTTGCGGTAGGGATAGCGGCACGGCCGTGGCTGAGTGTCAGGTGGAGGCGAGCAAGGACGTCGGGACTTCTGGTACTGCAGATCGGCGATGATAGGGCGAAGCAAGGGCATTCGGGTCGCGGCTGCTGCGAGGGTCTCAGATCCGTTGGCGTCGGGCTTCACAGACGATGAGCGAAGGCGAGATATGCTGGGCAATTGCGGGCGAGTGGCAAAGCAAGGTAGGAGCGGCATCGGCGGGGGAGGTCGTGGACAACTGGGCTGGCGGCTACTAGTGTCACGACGAGGGAGACTCAGGTGGTCAGCTCGGGCACGATCAGCTCGGATGAGTTGCTGCAGGGCTGTGCTCGAGGAAGCACCAGAGCGGTGGTGGTGCCGAGTCGGAGGTGAAGCAGAGACTCCGGTAGAGGGCACGAGAACAGCGATGGCGAGGCGGGATGCGATGGAAGTGGAGCGGCGGTGCGGTGCGGGCATGGTGACGCGGCAAGGCGGCCGGCGCAACGGTGGCCTGGCTGCTGGTGCGCCAATGAGGGGATCGAGCAGTAGGAGCGCCAGTCTTCTTCTTCTTCTGTTTTGTTTTTTCCCTTTTTTTTTCTTCTTCTACTGCACGTCGCTTCCCATGTCCCTCTCTCTACTAACTCTTCTCCGCTCTTTCACTTTTCTACAGAACCTTTTCAACAAAACCAGCCTTTCCCCCAAAGCTTTTTCCTTTGTTTTTTTGTGTGATTTTTTCAAAGAACAAAAGAAAGCCTCTTTTGCCGAATGATCCAAAGAAAAACCCTAGAAAATCCGAGAAAAAGCCTCATTCGGCCGTATATTCAATGTGCCCCCCGGAAACCCTACACGAGTAACCTTTTTATAGGCCAAAGATTAGGGTTTTAATTTCCTTTTCAAATCAACATCTGCGAAGATTTCTTTTCCGCACTATTGACACCTAAATTTTGCGACTTAGTTTATTTATTTATTGTATAGAAAATTATTGGTTAATTTTATCCCTAAAAAAATATTAATTGTATAGCATATAGATGTAGGTGTATTTATTTTAATTTACATGTTTTGCATTTATTTATTGGACCGGTGATGGTGGATTTGAATTAGTGGTTTTGAGCTTTAAATTGACAGGCCGGACTAAGTCCATGAAGCGAGCAAATTGGCCCAAGCCCATTTTTTTAAGTGATCGGAAATTATCTCGTAAGAAAATAAGAATTTGAAATTTTCCGGGATATGATGAATTTTTTGGATAGGGCAAATGGAAAAAACGAATATTGCAAATATTGTGTTTGGGAAAAAGAATCTTTGTTGATATCAATTTTGAAAGATTAAAAACCCTAATTCATTGTCTATAAATAGATTAAAACGAATAGGGTTCGGGGGCCACATATACTGAATACACGGCCACATAGAGAGGGCCACACAATTGATATACGCGACCACATTGAGTCAAAAAAAATCCACCATTCAAAGCACGCATAGGAAAGGAGTTCACAATATGAAAGAGGTACACGTGAGTCCACGATCTTTTTCTTCGCGGTGATCACTAGTGAAATATGCAAGGCTACACCTTCAAGTTTTGAAGTCTTGTTGCTGGGTTTCCATGATCGACAAGTAGAAAGGTCAAGGAAAAAAGAGAGAAGGGTAGCCAGAAGAAGAAAAGGAGGGAGGTTCGCTCGTTGAAAATCGTGAGGAAGGGTTTCTCTTCTGTCTCTCTCTTGGGGCCTCAATTTTAGAGAGATCCGTAGTAAAAAGAAATGAGGAAAGAAAACCAAAGTATCACAACGATCCGCTTGGTGACGCTTCCTCATCTCGCTTGATCCTCCTGCATGCATGCCGACATAGAGTCAACCTTGATTCCCCGACAACCCGTTTGCTGCTTTGATCCATGCCGCACGTGATGAGCTGCTGTCCATCTAGGGCATGATGCCACCATGCCGATCTATCCCTATTGTTCCACAGTTCGTGAGTTGCCGCCGTGCCCTACCTTGAACCAAGTGATCCCCTCAAAGTTTCTTTTTTTTTGTGCGAATTTTCTCGAGGCATGGATTTCACAAGTGAGAGTTACCACACCGTGAGCTTCGCTACTTCCTTGGTCTTGCTAATAAGTATAATAATTCCTCACGTGGGAGCCCATTGTCGGTGAACTACCATCATGGCCACCATCCTTGCGCCAAGTCTCCATCGTGGTTCACTTGAACCGATCGGATTTTTGAAAATTTCCAATTTAGGTAGAGATTTACTTTATTGTTAGGTAGATTTATTTTATCTTATTTAGTTTTGATATTTTATCTTTTTGTTTAAAATATTTTTCAATGCATGATTGAAATTCCATGATGTAGCATCAAATTCGCAACCGCACGAATTTTTATTCTATCTATAAAGCTTTAGATGGAATAATTATTCATGCGGGAGTAAAATTGATATCTTGATCTTTAAGGCTTAAGATCAATTTATTGATTTTATTAGCGAAACAATTAAGTTTGAATTTCAATTTGAGTGCTGGATGATATTTTCAATGATCATGGATGATTTAGTGCTTATCTTTTAATTGTTCCATTTATCTCGAAAAACAAAAAAATTGCATTTGCATCCCACGAGGATTAGTATTGATTTGCATGATAGATTAGTTAGTCATTTGTTAAATGCGTGTTTAGATGATATCTTTGAATTAAATTGCATATCTAGGATAGGAAATTTATCTATTTCGAATTTTCTAAAAAATAAAAATCCAAAAAAATGCATTCATTTAGGATGTTAGCTTTTTCTAGATTTGAATTGCATGTTTAATTATTTGGCAATTTTAATTTCAAATTTTTTATAAAAAATAAAAACACAAAAAAAAAATCATCATGCATCTATCATGTAGAATTAGGGCATTCTTTGTACATCATTGCATATTAGGATTGCATGTTTATTAATTATAGGTTTAAATAATTTATCCTAGATAGATTGCATATTCTTATTAAAAAAATAAAAAAATCATGTGCACGTCATATAGAATTAGGTTCATGAAATGCACGTCATTTAGTGATTGTTGTTAGGTTCATTAAATTAGAAATTGCTCGTCATTAGACTAGATCATTTAATAAATGTCGCGTGACATATAGCTAGCATATTAAATTGCATGTTGCATGTCATTTTAGTTGAAATAATTTTGTATGTTATTGCAATGCATTGCACATCATTAGAATTAAGTCATTTTGGTTAATTTAGATTGCATATTTAACTATTGCATGTTCATTAAGAAATCACAAAATTTTTACTCATTCATATAGTTTAGGACATGTTGCCATGCCATATCATTTTATATTAGATTAGAAGCATTGCATTGCATATGAATTATATTTTCATTAAAAAGTAAAAGCAAAAATTGAGTGATTGCTTGTTAATTAGAATTCATATCTAGGATTGTTGATGTGAATTATGATCTAACAACGTAAATGCTTTTGTTTTTTTTTAAGGTAAGTTCTACATTATTTAATTGCTTTCTTGAGTGTTAAATTGGTGGTATGCGCATCCGCGTGATTGCCTCACATGTTAGGAAAGTGAATTAAAATAAATTTAAGCTGCTCGCAAAACATTTTTTTGAAATAAAAAGAGAAATGTACCGAAAGGGCATTAAGATAGTCTAGTGTAACCAAGTCCCCGTACCCAAAGTCTCTGGTTCGTAGGAGTAAAATGATTCTCACATTATTTTACGTAGGTGTCTAATCGAGTTACCACAAATTGATTAGTGCGACTCCCTTTTGCATGCTGGATATTTGAATTTAAGTCGCGAGTTGGTATAGGCTTGGGAGAGCCCGAACTAAGTCTAGGCTTAGCAATCCATTAGCCTAATTTTAGGTGGTGCACCCGAAAATTTGGTCGCGACACACACACAATATCACTTTTTATTTTCCACTCCTCTTCTAGATTTCCTTTGCAAAAATGAATATTCTCTATTGATTTTTTAAAAATTGCAATAGGATTTTTTTTTCAAATACGGGCTTGGGCCAAATTGCTCTCTTCGTGGGCTTAGTCCGACTTGTCAACTTAAAGCTCGGAACCACCAAAGCAAATCCATCTGTCACGACCCAATGTAAATGCAAATAAAAATAAATGCACCTAAAACTATATGCTATGCAATTAATTAATTAACTAATATTTTTTTAGGGGTTAAAATTAATCCCTAATTTTTTAATGCGATAAATGACTAATTGGGTCGCCAAAATTTATGTGTCAACAGCTGCCCTTCTTTGAAGGTGAGTTCGAAGAGGTTGTCTTCAAAGACAAATTGAGACCTAAATTTTGACTATGCACATGCATTGAATGATTTTTTTTGTTGGAAAATGAATTCTACTTTTTGAATGCAATTTATATGATGCGTGGAAACGCAAATGATAAATGAACCTACCTGGAATAACTTACCTTCAAGGAGGATAGAGTAATTCGAGATAATTGGTGTTACTTGTCTAGGATCCATACCATTCTACGGTCACCCAAAATAGTAACATGACTATGCAAAGAGACTGCTTTCCTAGGACCCGTACCTTTATACGGTCATCCAGTATGGTAATGTTTGGTTGTGTCTAAGACCCATATCTTTCTACGGTCGCCTAAACGGAAATTCGCCCTCTAGGACCCGTATCATTCTACGGTCGCCTGAATGGGGAAATAAATGTTGTCTGGAACCCGTACCATTTTACGGTCGCCTAAACCGGGTTCATTTTCCATAACTTGTATCATTCTACGGTCGCTTGAATAGGGAAATAGGTGTTGTCTAAGACCCGTACCATTTTACAGTCGCCTAAACGGGGATTCGCCCTCCAGGACCAATACCATTCTACAATCGCCTGAATGAGGAAATATGTGTTGTCTAGGACCCGTACCATTCTACGATCACCTAAATGAGGATTCGCTCTTCAGGACCCGTACTATTCTACGGTCGCCTAAACGGAGATTCATTTTCCAGGACCCGTACCATTCTACGGTCGCCTGAATGGGGAAATATGTGTTGTCTACGACTTGTACCATTCTACGGTTGCCTAAACGGGGATTCATTTTCCAAGACTCATACCATTATACGGTCACCTGAATGGGGAAATAGGTGTTGTCTATAACCCGTATTATTCTACGATCACCTAAATTAAGGTTTTGCTTAGCTAGGACCAAAACCCTTCTCCAGTCGCCCAGTCTTGCAACAGAGATCATCTTACCAGGACCCGAACCTTTCTTTGGTCGCCTTAATCAAACTAAATCTGGAGAAAAATATTTGGGGAACAACTCAATCGAGTGTCAATGTAAAGGACTCTTGACTACGAAAGCACGCCAAGTCGATAAAAGAAAACCGGGCTACGGAAGCACACCGGATTGATAAAGAGGGACTATAGGCTACAAAAGCACGCCAGGTCAAGAAAGGGACTTCGGGCTACAAAAGTACACCGAGTTAATGAAAAGGATTCTGAGCTACAGAAACACGCTAGGTCAATATAAAGGACACCGGACTACGAAAGTATGCCGGGTCTATTAAAAGGATATCAAGCTACAAAAGCACGCTGAGTCGTGAAAGGGGACACTAGGCTACAAAAGCACGCCAGGTCAAGAACTCGGGCTACGGAAGTACGTCGGGTATATTAAAAGGGACATCGGGCTACGAAAGCACACCGAGTCAATAAAAAAGACTTTGGGCTACAAAAACACACTAGGTCAATATAAAAGACATCGGGTTACGGAAGCACATCGGGTCGATGAAATGGACACTGGGCTACAAAAGCACGCCAGGTCAGTGAAAGGGATAGCTTGACCGAGTCAAGTGTCGAGAATACCCGCACAATGGCAAGTATTTAGAGTATGAGTAGAGATATACTTACCTGGTGATATCTTTGATTCTTAGGGATATATCTCTTGGAGTTTAGATATCCTGTGAAGGTCTCTCGCCTCCTAGTAGAAATAAGTTTTGGAACATCGAGGATGCACCTTGAATGTTCATGAAGGTTTCTCATCTCCTAATATCATGAGGCATTCTAAAGGAACCCGAATGTCAGGAGCTCTTGAGTCTTCGAGAAACCATTACCTATCAAACATAATTAGAGCAAAAATGCATTCACCAAAGAAATAAGCAATTAAGGTTATTATGGAATGCACACTTCAAAATCCACTAAAATTTTTATTAATTCAATCAAAGTTCATGCATAATGACTTTTGCATCACCCAAATTTCCACTGAAGAGAATTATCGTTCAAGACAATTTTCACTCATGACATGGATTTCCTAAGAATACTAAATGAGAGACTTTCAGTTAGAAAGGACATTCACTCACTCCATTCAAAATGGCTATTTTAGGAGAATCATTTCATCTCATCATATCGAAATGGGTCCGAGTATTCTCGCAAGCGGTACGACCTTACCAATCTGAGGGGTCTTTAACATGGACCGTAATGTGGGCTTGGTCAATGGCTTAACAAATGGACTCTTTGAGTCAAGGTTATTGAAAGAATAACTTCGCAATCATCTTCGAGTTTACAAGTCAAGAACCCTGCAAAATGAGAAGGAAATAATCTTACTCGCACTTCTTCGAGCGATGCTTATAAACATATGAACCCCTACTTCAAGTGCCATAATCTAAAGAGACTTCGTAAGGGACGTAACATAGGCTGGGTTCATGGGTTTAGAAACGAAATGATCATTGGGCTCAAAATATGTGTGAAAGGTGAGAGTTGGTAATCATCTTGGCATTGCCACTAGTTTTCTTTTTCATCATCAGGGATTGTCTTCATGAAGCGCTCCATTGATTGTAAAAACTCAGTGTTTGAGTTCTTTGAGTATTGCTCCATTGGAGATACAAGCTTTTTACAATCGATAGTGCTTATCTTGACTTTTTTTTTTTTTTAATCTATGGGCATTGGCCTTACTTTTCCAGGCACACCGCTTTTTCATGCCCCTTGTTCTCATTCATTTTTCATTTGGCCTTATTTTTTTTCATGCCCCTTGTTCTCATTCATTTTTCTTCACTTCTTTTTCATGGGCATTGGCCTTACTTTTCCAGGCACACCGCTTTTTCATGCCCCTTGTTCTCATTCATTTTTCTTCACTTCTTTTTCATGGGCATTGGCGTTACTTTTACCAGGCACATTGCTTTTTCATGCCCCTTAGTTCTATTTTTATTTCAATTCTTGCGCACAGTGCATGTGTCAAGGAATTACACTTTGGATGACACTCGAACTTTCAAGGGTCTTCATCTGTCTTTTGCCTTGTCCTAGTGTGGGGGATGATCACCATTTAGGTTTAAAGAAATGAAATTGCAGGCTCAAGTGGGCTATGCAAAGGGTATATGTATGTAGGATAGAGAAAGAAATGCTCTTCGTCATCCTAAAGCACTTAAATTAACATATGATTCAATATAATAGCACAACTTGAAGATTGATGCAAGTGAGAGCAAGAAAATTTCAATTCATTTTCCTCACCTTTATGATGCTATTTTATCTCCCAGTTGCCCCGATGTGGGATAATTCTTGACAGGGGTAATTTGAAAAGAATATCCATAAGTGTATGGGCTCAAAAGAGTTAAGCAATGGATCACTTGTAGTGTTTTGGATAAAGAAATGAATTGCCTCTCATCATTTCGGTTGCCGCACCTTTTGCAAAAGAACTCTTTACCTTGTTTATATGAACCTTCCTACACTTATCTCACAAGTATATGAGTAGAGGACTGTGTATAGGATAAGGTTTGCCTTTCATCATCCCAACTTGTCTCATTTAGTATGCTCAATCAATTCCACATCATTCATTAAATTTGTCCATCTTGATATTCTTTAATGGAATTGGTGGATAAAACTTGTAAGAGTCATCATGCAAAATCCTTTTTTAGGCACAAACTTCAAAATAAACAGTTTTCCACACTACAAAATGATTTTAAGCATTCATTCAAGGATTCATCTACAATGGGATTGCCTCAGCAGTTGATGTCTTTGGATTGTCCCTATCATTCAAGACTGAAAATTCACTTTTGCCCTTGCACAAGAGAACATGCATGAATATGATACTATGCAACATTAAAGTAAAAGCAAATGAAATATCCATTTTTGGCTTAGGTTGACATTTTATCTCAGTCGAGTCACTACCAAAATCTGTCATGCCCCTAATTTGTCACATTAACTTTTTAGAAATATGTCACTTGACAGTTGGGCCAATTGCAACCTAGTGTGCATTTTTCAGATGCCTTCTCATTAGACTGAAAAAGTAATGCTCTAAAACATGAAGTAAATGAGTCGGAAAATTAAACAGGGCTAACCTAATGCATGCTTTTGGAAATGGCTTCAAAAATGATTTTTTTTTTTTTTTTTTTTTTTTTTTTAGATTTTTTGGATGAGGAAGCGTGAAGAAGCCCAGTCCTTAGAATTCTCCTTGGATGATATTTTCTTTTCATTGTTAGATATCGTCACCGAGCTGGTTTGGCATATCCCATCATGTCCTCAAAACTTATAATTTTATTAATATTCATCAATCGAATTACATTTATTAAATGGTAAATGCAATGCTCAATCCTTAAACGAAAAAGAATGAATTGAAAACATTTCTTAAAAAGCAATAAAAATTCCCACGCAAAGGAATGTGTGGAAGCAATAAATGAGTCACTCTCGTAGGCTATGGCCCATTTCTTCTTATGGTCCTTTGTCAATGGCACCTATAGGGAGGTCATTGAACAGACTCACAATCCCTTGCAGTGCATCATCTGGGGTTTCTATCTTTGTAAGTATTGGATCGTCCATGCCACCCCATCTATCTAGGACGATATCCCGATGGTCGATGTAGAAGTTAGGAGGAGCTGAATACTTCACATAGTAGTCAAATTTGCCACTTGGTTGCCCCAGGGTGCCTATCACTTCCACTTCATTTTGCATCATTCTAGGAAGGCCAGGAAACGTCTTGCGAATGTTGGGAGGTAACGAGCTTTGCCTCCCTCGCCCTTGCTCAGGTGGCAAGTTTTGCCTTTATTGTCTCTGTCCTCCAGAATTTTCTTCACCTATTCTATGGTGTCCTAATCTAGCAGAACGGGACCTCCGAGAGACTTCAATGGGGTTTTGAATGCCTTGATAGTTTTCCAAGACCATATGACATCATCTTAAACCTCCAAAGTGGAAATGAATAGTACAACAATTTTCCCATACGCATATAAAACAAGACTTAGACGAAACCTTGTCATGGACCGACGAAAATTGAAACGAAGTAAGTAAATTGCGAAATAAGAATTTAGATAACTTACTTTCATCGGAAATGGATGACAATCACATAGACACACGCATAAAATGTGAGGCTCGATTTCTATCTAGATGGCTTAACAAAGTGGAGCTAAGAGGATAATCTGACCGTTGCAGTCTCGCATTAACGTGTTAGGTCCCCCTAACTCCGACTTAGTCAAATGGAATGTCTAATAGTCACGCAGTCTCGCGGATATGGACAAACACATTCGACACCATGAAAAATTTTCGGGGAAGAGAAGGTCAACCTCTATATAGCAATCTCGCTTTGGAGGAAGTATCCTTCTCAACACCATCCTAAAAATCCTATCGTAGCCCAGGTCCGGCCACAAGTTGTGTGTGCAATAGTGTAGTGCTAAAAGCAATAAAACATATACAGCGGTTTAAATGCAAACAACACTTCTAATTAGGGAAAAATAAATCACTTATCCCTACATTCTCCTACAAGACAAGGATTAGCAAAGACTACTCCCCTTATACCTCCCATCTGCAAGAACATTTAACACCTTAGAAATGTTAGGGACATACCTGATGTCCTTGCTACCAAAAAAAAAAAAGGCCTAAGTCCACTAAGTGTTTTAACACAAGTCCCCAGCGAAGTCACCAAGCTATCGCGACCTAAAATTTCCGGGTGCACCACCTAGAGTTTAGGCTAATGGACTACTAAGTCTTAAATTTAGCTTGGGCCTTTCCAAACCAATACCAATTCATGACTTAATTTCAAGTGTTTTAGCATGCAAATGATTATTATCTAAGAGTCACCACTAATCGATTTACGGTAGGTCGATTAGACACCTAAGTAAAATAATGGGAGAATTATTTTACTCCTACGAACTAGAGACTAAGGTGCT
The DNA here is from genome assembly GCA_014182715.1 of Eucalyptus cloeziana. Taxonomy (NCBI): domain Eukaryota; kingdom Viridiplantae; phylum Streptophyta; class Magnoliopsida; order Myrtales; family Myrtaceae; genus Eucalyptus; species Eucalyptus cloeziana. The sequence goes on along the minus strand of CM024635.1, from coordinate 37,899,383 downwards.
GCATGGTAACCTTCCCCAGCCCAAAAATTTCTATTCTTTTGTTCTCCGGAACAAAAAAAGAATAGAAACCCGTTTGATAACGGCAAGTTGATTTCTATTCCTCGGAATAGAAAAGTTAGCCCGGGAATAGAAACGAGAAACAAAAAAAAATTGCTTCTTGTCTCAGGAACAATTTCTAGAAATAAGCAAATTCTCTTTTTTATTTTTGTTTTATTTCTCTCTTGCCGTGGCCACCTCCAACCGTCCGGAGCCACCGCCGACCGCCCGCGCGCCGCCATCGATGACCGTGAGCAAGAATTAAAAAACAACTAAATAAAAAAACAAATAAAAAAACAAAAATAAATAAATAAATAAACAAATAAATACAAATAAAAAACAAACGCAAGAAAATTAAAAAAAACAAAAAAAATAAAAATAAAGCAAATAAAGCAAATAAATACAAAAAAAAAATAAAAAAAAAATAAATACAAAAAAAAATAAATACAAATAAAAAACAAACGCAAGAAAATTTTAAAAAAACAAATAAAATACAAATAAAACAAATAAAATAAATAAACAAAAAAAATAAAAAAAATAAAAAACAAATAAATACAAAAAAAATACAAAAAATACAAAAACAAATAAATAAACAAATAAACAAATAAATACAAAAAAAAGAATAAAAAACAAATAAATACAAATAAATACAAAAAATAATAAAAAACAAATAAAAAACAAATAAAAGAATAAAAACAAATAAATACAAAAAAGAATCGTTGCGTTACCAAACGCATTTCTATTCTTTTTCTATTTTAAGAGTAGAAATTTTGTGCGGTTATCAAACGGGTTCTTTTGCTCGAAACTATTCCCTCTTCCCCCCAAATAGAAATAGAAAAGAACTATTTACGGAAAAAACTCTTCCCCACCAAGATTTTACCATGCTCCAATAAGGGTACGGGGACTTGGTTACACTATATTTCTCCAATGCCCTTTCGGTACCATTTCTTTTTAATTTTCAAAAATATTTTTGCAGGCAACTTGGATTTATTTTAACCTAAATTACTTTCATGCAATGGGGTGATCACAAAGATGCTCAATCACTACTAACATTCAAATTAAAATAATAAATAATTTGCATCACACAAAGTAAGCAATCATTTTTTGGGTTTTCTTGAAATTGGAATTTTTTCATAAAACATGCATTTTAACTACATGACCTAATTTTACTAACAAACAAATTCTAATTAAATGAACCTATTACGCAAACTATGCACCTAATATTTTTTTTCGTATTTTTTATTGAAATTCGGAATTAATAAAAATCCTAATTAAACTACCTAAAAAAAGAATAATTTTCTAATTTATTTTAGGGATTAATTTGACTTAAACCCTATCCTATCTTAGAAAACTATTTTTTAGAAAAATGAGATAATTAAAATGTGCAAACATTATCAAAAACTCTATTTATAAAAAAAAAAAAAAATTATTTACATCCAACCTAACCTATTTCAAAAAATTTATCTAAAAATGCAATCCTAAAAAAATTTCTAATTTATTAAACCTACATGTCTAATTTACTAAACCTACATGCTTTGATGCAAGATTTTGATTTTTTTTTTGATTTTTTTTAGGCAAGTAATTATTTATCAAATAAACATTAGATCTAAACAATTAAGATATTTGACAAATAAATGATTAAAGTAATCGAAAAAATAACATGTTGTCTCACAAGTTAAATTGACGATTACTCTAACCCTAAACATCACGACAAAAAGCTCAAAATAATTAAAAATCTGATTCCGAAGTCTTACGGATTAAATTAATAATTATAATGATTTAACAATTAAAATACTATCAAAATGCCCAAAAATTAATATAATTAAAAAAATGATCCGACATCTTACAGATCAAATTAATAATTACAATAATTTTGGACAACACCCCTGCGTATAATGACCGCAATAAAACGAAAATCAATTCCCAATGTTATAATTGGTACAATAATAGAAAAACTTAAAAAAATAACATAAAATAAATGAAAGATGAAAATAAAAATAAAAGCAAGCAACCTAAGGAAAAGGGGGCAGCAGGTTGGTCGATGTCGGGCGGACAGTGGCCGGCGTTGGAGCTCCGGTGAGGGGGCGTCGCAAGGCGTGAGGCTTGCTGTCAGGCACCAGGGAGACGCGAGCATTGGCGGTGTGGGCTCCAGCGGCGTCGGGTCGTGGCAGGGACAGCGGCACGGCGACAGCTGAGCGTTAGGCGGAGGCGAGCAAGGACGTCGGGACTTCTGGTGCTGCAGATCGGCGACGATAGGGCGAAACAAGGGCGTTCGGGTCGCGGCTACTGCGAGGGTCTCAGATCCGTCGGCGTCGGGCTTCACGGACGGCGAGCGAAGGCGAGATTTGCTGGGCAATCGCGAGCGAGTGGCAGAGTAGGGTAGGAGCGGCGTTGGCAGGGGAGGTCGCGGACGACTAGGCTGGCGGCTACTAGTGTCGCGGCAAGGGAGACTCAAGTGGTCGGCTCAGGCGCGATCAACTCGAATGAGCTGCTGCAGGGCTGTGCTCGAGGAAGCACCGAAGCAGTGGTGGTGCCAAGTCAGAGGCGGAGCAGAGACTCCAGAAAGGGCACATGAACAGCGACGGCGAGGCGGGACGTGGCGGAAGCGAAGCGGCGGTGCAATGCGGGCGCGATGACACGACAAGGCGGCCGGCGCAACGGAAGCCTAGCTGCTAGTGCGCCGGTGAGGGGATCGGGCAATAAGGAGCGCCGGTCTTCTTCTTCCTTTGTTTTGTTTTTTCCCTTTTTTTTTTTCTTCTTCTACTGCACGTCGCTTCCCATGTCCCTCTCTTTGCTGACTCTTCTATGCTCTTTCACTTTTCTGCAGAACCTTTTCAGCAAAACCAGCCTTTCCTCCAAAGCTTTTTCCTTTGTTTTTTTGTGTGATTTTTTCAAAGAACGAAAGGAAGCCTCTTTTGCCAAATGATCCAAAGAAAAACCCTAGAAAATCCGAGAAGAAGCCTCCTTTGGCCGTATATTCAATATGTGTGCCCCCCCGAAACCCTACACGAGTAACCTTTTTATAGGCCAAAGATTAAGGTTTTGATTTTCTTTTCAAATCAACATCTGCGAAGATTTCTTTTCCGCACGCAATATCACTTTTTTATTTTCCACTCCTCTTCTAGATTTCCTTTGCAAAAATGAATATTCTCTATTGATTTTTCAAAAATTGCTATAGGATTTTTTTTCAAATACGGGCTTGGGCCAAATTGTTCTCTTCGTGGGCTTAGTCCAACTTGTCAACTTAAAGCTCAGAACCGCTAAATCAAACCAATCTATCACTGACCCAATGTAAATGTAAATTAAAATAAATACACCTAAAACTATATGTTATGCAATTAATTAATTAACTAATTTTTTTAGGGGTTAAAATTAATCCCTAATTTTTTAATGCTATAAATGACTAATCGGGTCGCCAAAATTTAGGTGTCAACACCCACTCTATTAGAATTCTAACTCCACTTCATGTGTTATCCATAAATAGTTTATTTGTTGGAATCCATTGATTGAATCATAACATCATGACCTTTAGTTTCAATCACCCAATTAAACGTTGTTGGGAAAATTTTTATTTTTAGGTTCCAATGAATTCTTCAAAACTAGAATTCACAAGCTTTCCGATTGTCAAAAATCATACTAATCAAATTTCATATGAGAGAGAAATAAAGGCCAAACTTTTGTACCGATTGTAAAATAGGAGGAGTCTAACCTAATAATTGGATTGCGCATAACTCTTTATAGGATATCCTTTACTCTCAAAAATTTTAAACACATCTTGTTGTTTTTCAACATGTCCAACCACAAACTTTTCGCCTCTAATCTAATACTCTATTTGTAACAACCTAGTTCGATAAGAATGTGAAGTGATCACCAGGCCAAAGAGCTCATATAAGGAGCGGCTCCCGATGATTTTTAAGACGGAGAAGGGTTACGCACAGCATAGAAGGAAAAAGTTCCTATATATTTATATATTAAACCGAAATTAATTCACAAGATACACATTTTGACATAATGGTAACATTTAGTATTGAAATTTCAATATTAAGTATGATCATGTGAGAATACTATCAAGATAGATGACTTTCTGAGAAAGTGCCGACTTAAATGCCAAAGAACTTAAATCGTGAAGCTCGATATGGATGGGTTAAGATAGACAATTCCTTGACTGATTTAATCCACGATGCCACAAGTTTGATTTCAAGGAGTTCAACATTAAAATCAAAAGCAGTCTCGGATTGGTTTATGCCAAAAGGAATTTACTATGAAACCAATAAATTACTTAAGATTGGAATTTTCATAAAACTTATATAAAACCTAATTGTCTTGGATAACCAATAAAATTGTGCCACGCCAACATTCTCGCATTAGTATTTGTATCACAAACAAACATAGTTTAGGTATATAATGGTCATGGCATATGAATAATAGAACTCTATTTATTTCACGAAAAATGTGACATTTTTTGAAAATGCTTTTCAGATTGTTATCTTCCAAGAAAAAAAAAAATTTTTCCGGTGCTTAACTAAAACCCGAAAATAAATTAAAAAATATTTTTTTGTCATTTGGTATGAAAAATATGATTTGATTTTCTTAGGTAAAACTACCAAAAAATGTTAATTATTAATATTTAATGTTTTGTCCTTTTTCTTTGGTCGGTTGCCAGTCGCTAATCACAGCGAGGGATGAGCTTGCTAATCTTGAGCAAGACTCCACCTCCCCAGATTCAATGAGGCCAACGAGCTCAAGCCTCGCTAGCCTTAGGCAAGCTCGTCCCTTGCATATGCTGGGTTGTCACCCATCCTCGTGGTTGGAGACGGTCAAGAAAGAAGGAAAGAAAAAAAGAATAAATAAATATATAATTTAATTTTAAAATATATATATTTTTATAAGAATGATTGCTTCATTAACCAAGAGCCTAAGCCAAAGCGGCGAGATTCAGCACACTGCCTTAGTGAAACTAGGCTTGAGTACCAAGGATCAAAGCTTGGAATTGGAGACTCAAGCACGACCATTATAAACCCAGGTTTGGGTGCACGAGTGCCAAGGCTTCCAGCCTGGTCTCACTAGATCTGAGCTTGGGTGCTGAAGACCTAGTCCTAAATGCTGGGAATCACTGTTGGGCGGGAGGACTCCTGATGGGATTGTTGAGCGAGGGGCTGGGATTGAGTGCGGGCAAGCTACAAGAATTGACGTGCTTGGAGATGAGGGCCATGGTGGGGAATTACTATCCGTACTATCCCCAGCCCGATCTGACAGTCGGCTTGACGTCCCACATGGACCCGCGAGTGATCACATTGCTCCTACAGGACCAGGCCGGCAGGTTGCAAGTGAAGCACGGCAATGAGTGGGTGGATGTGACACCAGTCCCGGGTGCTCTGGTTGTGAACATCGGCGACATCTTCCAGGTAAACTCCTGTTGAGGATTAGGAGTGTCTCTAAAGCACCCCAGTCAGTTAAAAAGTTACTTTCTTCAGTGAAACAGAGATCCATTCACGCAATTTCTGTTTTCCCATATCATGTCCAACGACGAGTACAAAAGCGTGGACCACTGGGTGTTGGCCAACCCTAACCAAGAGCCACATGTGTCGGTAGCAGTTTTTTGCAGCCCGAGCAATCGTGAGAATGAGTTCGGACCGTTCCCGAAGCTCATATCTCAGATAAACCCGTTGCTTTCAAGCAGTTCAACCTCAACGAGTACATGAGGAGATCCCTCACGAAGGAGTTGGAGGGGAAAAGTTTGATACTTCAGGGCATGATCGACAAGTGCATAGGCTCAAAAATACTTCCCCATGGCACTTGAGGAAACTCTAGATCCTTTCCCTAGATTCTATGGAGCGTTAAAACATATGGACTATTTATAATCTATGATATTTTGTTATATTATTCAAAGCAACTTATTTCAAATATAACTTTCCTGAATGCACTCTAAAAATCATTTTTATTCTATTATGTTTTACGTGCTCAGGATACATAATATTGCAAGGCCTTTTCCATCTCCTGATAAACCCTAATATGATATTCCTCTAGAAAATTATATGTATCACTATTAATTAAGTCTCATCTCTTTTCACATATCAATTACTGGATCGTTAGTGTTCCTAACAATTAAAAAAAATGCATATGGTCAACCTCCCACAAACCACTAATTGAGTAGCTAGTTTGAATAGAAAATAGAGGAGTTTAATGAGCGATCTCATATCAACTCTAATAACTCTTTAAAAAAGAAAAGGAAAACTGTCGAAAATATATGTGAGTTTTTATCTAAGATACCATTTTTCCGGGAAATCATTTTCCGGGGAAAATGGTTAGTTTTCTTGTTTGGTAATACATGATTGAAAGTATTTTCGGTGTTTGGATCGTATTTGAAAAATGATTGAATGAGACCTAACAATTGGTGTGCCTCTTCCAAATTAATTTGTTGAGTCCATGAGGTCTTTTTATTTTTTTTTTTTTTTCTTTCTCCTTTGCCACTTGCAACTCATTATAATTGACCCAAAAAATAATTAAAATTAAAAATATATATTTTTTTAAAAAATAAAAATTATATTAAAAATTTAAAAATTCAATTTTTTAAAAAATATTTTAAAAAGAATTATAAAAATTCCTTTATAAGAATAATTGTTTGTAAACTAAACCTTTTGTAATTATGCAAATCAAATTATAAACTTATTTTTTTAACCAATTAAGTCCTAAACAAACATTTTTTTTTATAAGATACCATTTACTTGTTACAAGTCTTCAATCATTCCAACCAAAATTGACCTTTTGTAATTATGCAAATCAAATTATAAACTTATTTTTTTGACCAATTAAGTCCTAAACCTTTTTATAATTGTGCAAGTTCAATCATTCCAACCAAAATTGACATGGCTACATGGCTACTGCCGACAACAAATTTTTTAATAATATATTTTTTTCAAATTATTTTATTAATTTTTTAATCTTTTTACATTTTTCTCTCTTTTTTTTTCCCTCCTTATTCATTTGGCTCCGGGGACCGGCCAGCCCTTGTTAATCACCAAATAAGGCGGCTGGGTGAGCTCGCCTAGCCACTAGCAGGGCAAGCCCTCGCCAAGCCCTCGCCAGATCCAGCAAGGGAGTCCTCGCTTAGTGACGGCAAGGCGAGCCCTCACTAGATCCGGCGAGGGGGCCTCACCATTGCTCAATCTAGCGAGTGTGGGTGCCACACTTGGAGGGGAGGCCGAGGGCAAGGGTGTTGTTGATCTTGAGGCCGAGGTTGGGGTCGTCGCAATCCTTGATGAGGATGCACCGACACTTCTTGTTCTTCTGTAGCACCGCCTTCTCCAGTCGATGGTGGGGCTCTTGGTGTCCCCACCCACGTACAGCAAGCAACTCGCCAGCCCAACCAGTCGTCCACGCACTCCACCTCAGACCAGCCCACACTCGCCAGATCAAGTAATGGCGAGGCGAGCTCGCCCTCACCCAACGACGATGAGGTGAGCTCGCCCAGTCGCCTTAGTCCGACAACCGGCGAGGGCTGGCTCGTCGCCGGAGCCAAAGGAAGAAGAAGAAAGAAGGAGGGAGGAGGGAGGAAGAGGGAAGGGAAAAAAAAAATGTAAAAAGATTAAAAAATTAATAAAATAATTTGAATTTGTCACCAGCACCGGCCGGCCAATTTTGGTCGGAAAGATTGAGCCGACACAATTATAAAAGGTTTAGGACTTGATTGGTAAAAAAAAAATAAGTTTATGACTAAATTGGCACAATTATAAAAGGTTTATGACTTTTTTGGTAATCCTCTCCATGTCAAATCTAATAACTCTTTAGAAAAGAAAATGAAAAATGTCGAAAATATATGTGAGTTTTTATGTAAGATACCAGTTACTTGTTACAGAGTCAGGAGAGGGGAGCAAGGTCTTCTCCTTTGCCACTTGCAACTCATTATAATTGACCCAGAAAATAATTACTTAATTTTATTTTTGGTTGGAAAATGTACACTTGGTCCCCCTAGTCGAATGGGCTTGGTAAGCTCATGCTCCTTTGAATCTTATATAATGTCTACGTCATTCTGTCGCTAGAAAAGCTTATTAAAAGAATTTCTTAATAACTTTATTAGATTAATGATTAGACAAGAACCATTTCATACTTAGTATATTCATTATTAAGATGACCATTGGTAAAGTTAATTTCATAAGTTAAGTAAATTATTAGTATGATATTTAACTTTTAGTGTCTTAAGATAAACGAACTCAACATGCTCCCCTATCTAAATTTATTTTTACTTATTTATACTGTTTTGCTACGAGGCGTTTGTCATGAGCTGTCTATCAATATCTAATTTGTCCAAACCCACTGATCGAATCGTAACATATTACAACCTTTAGCTTGAACCACCCAATTAAAATTTTGTCGGGAAAATTTTTCATTTTCTAGGTTCTAGTACAAGTTTTGAAATTAGAAATTATCAGGTTTATCGGCAAAAGAAAAAAATCATATCAATCAAAATTCACTTGAGAAAAAAAACGATTAAAATTTCATACTATTGTGAGACAAAAAGAGAGTCCAGCCTCATGATTCAAGTACATGTAAGTCTCTATAGGGTATACTTAACTCTCAAAACATTCAAATATATCTCAATTATGTGTTTCAACCTATCTAATCACAAACTATTCGCTCCAATCTAATAGGCAATTTGATTGCAAGAAATTCAACTATTAAAGTCAGAAGAAATTGATTCAAATTGATATCACTGGTTTGTCTTTGTGGATAGAGTAGATCATATGAGCCTTTCGTGGACGCTACAATCACTCAAAACATTTATCGAACGGAAAAATTACGTAATATTGGAGTTTCACGAAATTTTTAAAAGAACTAATCATCTTGGACAACCAATACAATTGTGCCACGTCAGCATTCAACATCATCGACAAACGTAGGGTTAGCGTAATATGGTCGCGATTCTCAAACATTAAACCGATGCATCTTCCCAAACCCTCGTCTTTGTTCCTTTTTTGCTCATTCTTTCCTCATCCTTTCACTAGCCTCCCAATAAAATAAAAACGGTAGTCTTCGAAAGTGTCATCGTTCCCTCGTATCTCCAAGTAATTGTCCAATTCTATCCTTTGAAAATGGAGCAATAGCGCACGAGAAAGTAGTTATTTTATAAAGCCGTCACTTCAGTAGAAATTTCGAAATAAAATAGACTATTGTAATGCTTTCTTATTTTTGCAATGATTTTTCACCTTGTCATTTATTCATATCATCCACGACTCAGATGTTATCTTCTTCTTTTGCAGAACCATTTATGATTACGCAATCCGATTTTGACAAGCAAATTTTATTAGCAAAATAGTCTTAAGTTACCGTGAAATAATGGCAAGCAGATTTTATTAGTATAATAGTCTTAGGTTACCGTAAAAATAATAGCTTGTTATGAGTCACAAAATTTTGAAGGAATGGATAAGTTTTAATTATTTTTTATTTAATTTTTGTTACTATAGTAGATTAACGACTGTGTCACTTTATTGCAAATATATGTGGATGGTGTCTCTTCTTATCCCACTCACATCGCTTCTTCGCTCTTCCTTCTTCCCTTTCCTTACGCGACGTCCTCATCCAACCCGATCCCAGAACCTCGCTCCAACCAGAACTCGGAGACTACAGCCATGGGCGTCACCGACACCACGCAACAAGCCTTCGACCGAGCCCAAGAGCTCAAGCAGTTCGAAGAATCCAAGCTCGGCGTCAAAGGTCTCGTCGACTCCGGCCTCACCTCCCTCCCACCCGTCTTCGTCCACCCGCCCGAGACTCTCTCCACCCTCAAGCCCGCCCGCCCCAGGCCCGACTCCATCCCCACCATCGACCTCTCCTGCTGTGACTCCTTCCGGCGGCCCTCCGTCGTCGCAGAAGTGGGGCGTGCAGCTCGCGAGCTTGGCTTCTTCCAGGTGGTCAACCACAGAGTGCCGACGGAGGTCCTGGACCGCACGATCGCGGCAGTGAAGGCCTTCCATGAGCAGCCGATGGAGGCGAAGGCAAGGATCTACCGGAGGGAGATGGAGACCGGCGTGTCGTTCTTCTCCAACGTCGACTTGTTCCACTCCAAAGCGGCTAGCTGGAGGTCAGCCCCGAACCACTTCAATTGATTTCGTACCATTTCATGATTTTGATGATAATTAGTTGTATAAAAGCTCAATTACCAATACGATCGTGTCGACTGTTTAGCAAATGAGACGAACTGATATATCATATATGATTGAAAGTAAGACGATGACAAACGAAAGAAAAGAATCACTTCAACCAATGCACGGAATTATAATTAGGGATTAGTAGGGTTCTAGAATAGAACCTAGAATTTGAAAACCGGTGGAAATCTATCCGATTTTAGGTTCTAAGGTATGTAAGATAGGTCCTAGGTTCCAAAAATTGACAACATGTTTGAACGAGTAAGGTCCAAATTCTAAGTAGATAAAACCTGAAACTTGAAATAACTTTGTGCTTCTTTTAATATGTCTTTGTGTGATGGTGCGGTCCAGTCTAAACTTCCATTTTATGGTTGGACTATTTATTTTGTTAATGTTCCATATTCTTCATCTGTTTAAATATAAGTTGTAGTCAGATGATTGCAGAAAGAAATTGTGGTCATTAAAAGTGAGAACTCATTATAAATGTTCAATTAATAATATAGATGGAACCTAGGGTTGATCCTAAAACTAACTTTGAAACTTGTGACAAGATAAATTTTAGGGTATGTAACCTAAGTCCCAACTTTTAAAAAATGAGGAGGTTCTAGGTTCCAACTTGTACGAAGCCTGAAAGTGCTCTCCCATAATAATAATACAGGGACACACTCCAGATAAAGCTGGGGCCGAAATTAGCAGACGTGGAAGAGATCCCGGAGGTGTGCAGAAACGAGGTGTGGGAGTGGAATCAGCAGGTTTAACGGCTGGGGAGCCTCCTCTTGGGGCTGTTGAGCGAGGGGCTGGGATTGAGTGCCGGCAAGCTACAGGAATTGACGTGCTTGGAGATGAGGGTCATGGTGGGGCATTACTATCCATATTGTCCCCAGCCCGATCTGACAGTCGGCTTGACGTCCCACACAGACCCAGGAGTGATCACATTGCTACTGCAAGACCAGATCGGCGGGTTGCAGGTGAAGCACGGCGACGAGTGGGTGGATGTGGCACCCGTCCCAGGGGCTCTTGTTGTGAACATCGGTGACATCCTCCAGGTGAACTTCCATCAAAGACTAGGACTTTCTCCAAAGCTCCTGAGTAAGTTAGGTTAACATTCTACCATGAAATGAAGATCTTATTATGTAAATTTCGAATTTTCCAGATCATGTCCAACAACGAGTACAAAAGCGTGGACCACCGAGTGTTGGCCAACCCCAGCCGAGAGCCACGTGTGTCAATAGCAGTTTTTTGCAACCCAAGCAATCGCGAGAATGAGTTCGGACCGTTCCCGGAGCTTGTGTCCTCGGATAAGCCCGCTGCTTTTCGGCAGTTCACCTTCAGCGAATACATGAGGAGATTCTTTACTAAGGAGTTGGACGGGAAAAGTCTGATAAATTACTTCAGGGCGTGATTGAGAGGTCCATAGGGCAGAAATGGTGATAAAAGAATAAGATGCATCCTTATAATAATGAAGGAAATACTGGATTTTCCCTTAAATTCTACTTAACCTTGTGTTATTATTGTTCTTGTAGTGGTTAATTTGCACTTATTGTTTATATATTCCTTGTGTGACGGTAACTTGTGCGATGGACGAAGTTTGTCTACTTAACTCGTTGCCAGAGACTGAACCAATTCACAGACATAAGAACTCGACAACGAGAATGCACGAGATGGACAGTTTACTGTCCACTGGAAAAAGGAAGGCGGTATCCTAGAAAACAAATGGGGCAAAGAAACAGATGAATTTGAATAGTCAAATGCAAGTCGCAACTAGGTGGAGATCTGTGCATGGAGAGAACGGGATCGCCGAGAAACCAAAGTTGACATACTCAATGAACAATGTTTCTGGTATTCTAGATTTTCCAATTGCAGGAGGCGTGAGCGATTTGTCTCGTGACACGGAAAAGCGGGCAAGGTCGAAGTTGAAGATGCTGGAAAGAAGCAGAATGACCACAGAGGAAAAGGCAAATCCAGATTAGCTGCGCTCGTCCAGAATTATAGGAAGTCAGAATCACCAGACTATGAGGACGATGAAGAAATGGCCGAATGGTTTGGCAGTGGAAAGATGTGAGTAGAGATCCCTGTACATGTATACCTTCTCGGAGACCACATAGAATTTCTGTCTTCAACGGCTCCATGACCTCGATGATGATTCCGACATCGTGCTCCTGTTGAGGAGCCATTTGAATTTGATGCTTTAGGCCTTTTATAATTGCACTTCAAGCATTCCCTATTCCTTCTAAAGTCGATGTAGTTGCTCACCAATCACAGATCCATAACGCAGAACAGCTCATGAACAGTAACTGCTCGATATAGGAGGTCACTAGAAGAAGATTAGCAAGAACTCACGATTCACGCTTCACTCCCCGGGATCAAGTTGCCTTTCCAGGGGTTTTTCTATGCACTGCAAACATCCGGTATTCTTTGCAAAATTTATGAAAATTGCATCTGCAAAATGCGACGGTTTCTCTAAGACAGGAGCTCTTCTGACCCTCACCACAAATCAGTGAACAACTAAGAAAAGACATGAGAAGCCATCACTCGTCACATATCCAGTCTCCTTTCTTTAGCGGAACATGATCTCGGTCTTCCTGTAGTTGACTCAGTCCTTCTCGAGAAAAAGCTTATCCCATCGCAAGCTCGGCTTCTTCCAGGTAGTCAACCACGGTGTGCCGACGGAGGTCTTGGACCGCACGATCAGGGCCGTGAAGGCCTTCAACGAGCAACCGATGGAGGCGAAGGCAAGGATATACCGGAGGGAGATGGAGACCGGCGCCGCGTTCTTCTCCAACGCGGCTAGCTGGAGATAATCAACCAAGCTTAATTACCATTTAGGATTACATCAAATCAAGTTTAGAATATTTAGCAAATGATCGAAAAATTGTCCAAAAAATTCTAAACCTATTGTACGGTGGTCAATTCAGTTCTAAACATTTTAACATATCAATTTAGTCATATACATTTCATTTATGTCAATTTAATCCCAAACATTTTAATAATTTATCAATTTAATCTAAACCTTCTAATGGTGCATTGATTTAGTCATTTTGACTAATTTTTACCAAAAATAACTGACATAGCAATTTAGTCAATGTTGGCCATAATACGTGACCCGGCGATGTTGATGTTGAATTTTTTTGTAATTTTTTTCATTCATTATGATTTTTTTTCTTTTTTTTTCTTTTCCTTTTTTCCCTCCATTGGCCATTGTCGAGCTTCATTGATGGCCGATGGAGGTTGTTGGCCACAGGTGAGGGCTGCCCTTGTTGGCCCTTGTCATGGGCCACCTTCGCCTAAGGTCGGCAAAGGTCATCGATCATCGATGACGCCTGGTAGAGGGAAAAAACGAAAAACAAAAAAGAAAAAGAAAAAATTATTCATAAAATTAAAAAATTAAAAAAAAAATGCATGAATTGTCAACGTTATGTTTTCCTAAGTGCCAGTCATGTCATGTCAAATGATCGATGCTTACTAAACCGCCATGTCAACAATTTTGGCCAAAATGATCGAAAGAACTAAATTGATAAATTATTAGAAAGTTTGGACTAAATTCATAATTCATCAAAAGATTTAGGACTAAATTGATATAATTAAAATGTTTTGAATTAAATTGATCATTATAATTCAATTTAGAATTAAATTGGCACAATTAAAAAGTTTATGATTGAATCGGATGTTGTATAATAAGTTTTTGACTTTTCGGATAATTTTTTTAACAAATGGTACAGAATGATACATTGTATATAACTAATGGAAGAGGGTGACACGTCTTAATGTAATAAGCGTGATATTGATAAATTATACATCTAGATTGCATGAAGTTAGAGAATTAATTAATATTTTTAAGGGGACAAACAAAAAGAAAAGTCATTCGAACATTAAAAAAAATTGGGCAAGCCAAAAGAATTTGTTTAAACCAATGCAAGGAATTAGCTGGGATACGCTCCAGATAAGGTTGGAGCCGAAAGCGGACATGGCAGAGATCCCCAAGGTGTGCAGAAATGAGGTGATGGAATGGGATCAGCAGATCCAACGCCTGGGAGGCATCCTGATGGGACCGTTGAGCGAGGGGTTGGGATTGAGTCCCGGAAAGCTACAGGAATTGACATGCCCAGAGAGCAGGATCAAGGTGGGGAACTATCCGTACTGTCCCCAGCCTGATTTGACGGTTGGCTTGGCGTCTCACATGCACCCGGGTCACGTATTCTTGTAGGACCAACACCCAGGTTTGCAAGTGAAGCACGGGGATGAGTGGTTGGATGCACCGCCCCAATCCCGGTGCTCTGGTTGTGAACATTCGTGACATTCTTAAGCTAAACTTTCGTTGAGTAGGAGTATTTCCAAAGCACTTGAACCTGTTCAAAAGTAACATTATACAATAAAAATAGAGATCTGATTTACGTGATTTCAATCTTCGCAAATCATGTCCAACAAGTACAAAAGCACAAAGCATACGGCATTGGCTAACCCTAATCGAGAGCCACATGTGTCTATAGTAGTTTTCTACAATTTGAGCAATTTGATATTCAATCGGACCATTTCCGGAGCTCGTATCCTCATATAAACCTGCAGCTTTTCGGCAGCTCACCATGGGCGCATACTTGAGGGCATTCTTTACTACTGAATTGGACGAAAGTCTGGTCGATTATTTCAGGGCATGATTCAAAGGTGCATGGGCAGAAAAGATGATACGGGCATAAGATTGCTTCTTTGTAGGACTAGAGGAAATACTGAATTCTTCCCCCATATAATACTGATCATTGAGAGGAAGAGTATCTATGTCCTATTATATTTTGTTTCTTGTCAAAATCAGAACTTATTTCAAATATAGCTTTCTTGAATGTACTCTAAAAAAATCACATTCTCTATCATGTAGGGAACATAATAATACAGCGCCTTTTTTGCTTCACTGTAATCCCAGCCTTCATTTCACTTATAATATTCTTCTAGAAAATTATATATTTATCACTATTTCAAATAAGTTCTTATTATATATTTATCACTATTAAATAAGTCTTATCTCTTCTCTTATAAAAAATACTGTATTATTAGTGTTACCAACAATTTAAAAAACATGCATATAGACAAGCCACATAAAACGCTAATTGAGTGGCTAGAATAGATATAAAATAGAAGAGTTAAATGGGTGAGTTCATATGAATATAAATCTCAAGAAAGAAAAGGAAAAAAAATTGAAAATATACATGAGATTTCATCTACATACCATTCACCAGTTACAACTAGGGAGGGGCAAGCAAAGGCTTCTCCTTTATATATTTTTGGGAAAATTCCAAATAAGACCTTCAAGTGCCTTCATTTTCTCAAATAAGAACTTTGAAGTAGATCATTTTTCAAATAAAAGCCTGAAGTGGTCATATCATTCTAAAAAAAGAGTTTAAAGTGATTATGATTATTTCAAATAAGGGTTTAACCTCGCCCGCTTGTCAATTGGCAAAAAATTCGTACCATTAGGGATATTTTTATCAAAACACAATATAAAATAAATTCAAATTAAATTAGATTAAACTTTTTGAAAGACAAATTAAAAAAAAAAAAAAATTGGAAAAATACAGGTAGGAGGGAGGCGGGAGGGCTCCCTCCTCCCTGTGGTCGTCGCCCCATCACCAGTGGGGCGACAACAATGGCCAACGGGGTCGTCAACGCCTTGACAATGGTCGGTAATGTTCATTGACAAGATCGAGAGTCTCCATCCCTCCATGTGCGTTCCTTTTTTAACTTAATTTTTTAGTTTTTTTTGTAAAGAAAAAACAGAAAAGAGAAAAAAAGGAAAAATTAAAAAAAAAAAAAACTTAAAAGATGAAATCGCCTTTCATCGAAACTAAGTTCAAGCCCTTATTTGAGACTGATATAACCACTTTAAGTCTCTATTTAAAATAATATTCATTTTAGGCTCTTATTTAAGAAAATAAAAGCAATTCCAACTCTTATTTGAAATAATATCTACTTTAAACCCTTATTTGAGAAAATGAGAGTACTTCAGCCCTTATTTGGAATTTTCTCTTTATTTTTATTTTTATATAAAAGCTTATAAAAACTTATCTTAATTACTATTTTGCTGAGAATATTCTCTAAGAAAATATCTTTCATTGAAGGTTGAATCTTCGACCTTTTTTTTTTTTTTTTTTTTTTTTTTTTTTTTGTATATCGGGTTCTGTGTCCTTTCGAAAAGGAAACGACTAATTCTACTCTAATGGCAATAACAATAAATAAAGATAAATTCAACGGCCTTGTAGAAAATTGCAGGATAAGTGATGATTAAAGTAAATGTAAAAGGCAGCAAATAAAAAGTGTATTGCATTCTCTGTCAAATTTTTCGCTCCTTTTACAATCACTTCTCTTCGGCTATTTATGGCCAGATAATGAAAATAGCTGTCTCGACATTTCAAATAATCTCCCTAATTCTCGGTGCGCTTTAAATAAATGTACTATCTCATCCATGAGGTAGTTGATACTGAGTGCTTCGGTAATTGATATTAGGGGTGAGCAGCGGTCTAGGGTCGACCCTGGACCGACCCTGGACCGGCCCAACCCTGCCGGTCCTGGTCCGGTTCCCAAGGGGACTGGGTCGGTCCTCGGTCTTAGAATTCCATGACCAACACTGTGTGGGTTGATCATCGATCTTAAGAGTTTTGGGTCGGTCCAACCTTGGACCAACCCTGGACCAACCCTGTATATATATTATATTACATTATATTATTTATAATTATTTTATATATTCAAACCTAAATAAAATGTCTGTTATAAAACCTAAGAGTTATGGTGAGATGTTCTATCAATAGCACTAATAGTAATTTCAATTTAAAACTTTTGTTGATTATTAATTATGTGTCGTTTGTTTTGTTTTCAGGTATTTAGAAGTTCAAGTGAATTAACAAGATGTGAAGTTATATATTAATGGTTTATATTAAGTATTTTGAACTTTTTATGATTTAATTGTATTTTACTAATGAATTTCAGCTACACTTTACTTTTCAATTTGTGTCAAATGGTAGAAGTTTTTGAAGAGTAGAGTAGTACTTTGCTTGCTACGGTGATTTGCTAGTCAAGTGGTATGAAGCTCATTTTTTGGTTGAGTGGACTCTACATGATCAAATGCAGGAAAATGCTTTTGCATATGGTGTTATGAATATTAAAGATAGATGATTACAAGAATTTTCCATCTTGTCCTATATCTCGATGAGTAGTTAGCAGATACAAAATTTCTATTATTGTGTCATCTTAAATTTGCTGAATATGTATTGATATTTATAGTTTAGTTGCATAATGCCGCATTGTCGATGGATGTGTAATTTGAATTTGTAGGTTTGCTTTTTTAGGAAGTATAAAAAACAAGACAAAAAAAATTATCGATCGGTCACAAGTTGACCTTGGAACCGGACCGAACCTATTGGGTTGGTCCGATCCTTGATCCTAGGCTCAATAGGGTCGGTCCTCGATCCTAAATATTAAGGACCGACACTGTATAAGTTGGTCCTAGGGTTAGGGGTGGCCTGGACCAATATGGACGATACTCACCCCTAATTGATATCCAACTTCTTGGTAACCGGCTCTTTCCTATCTTCTTTTTCCGAATAATTGTTGATACCGAGTCGGCGGTGACTATGACCGAGTCATCATGGCCTTATCCGGATTTCCTTTGATAGACATGTCTTCTGCAAGCCTAGTGGGCCCATCCGGTTCCTGATAGCCCATGAGGACAGGTTTTAGTGTCAACAATTACCTTATCAGATTAATGATTGATAAGAATCATTTCTTACTTAACATGACCATTTATAAGATGACCTTCGATAAATTAGATGTTGTTATAAGCAAATTATTAGTATATTATTGAGCTTTTGGTTTTAGTGTCAACAATTACTTTATTAGATTAATGATTGATAAGAACCATTTCTTACTTAACATGACCATTTATAAGATGACCTTCGATAAATTAGATGTTGTTATAAGCAAATTATTAGTATATTATTTAGCTTTTGGTTTTAGTGTCAACAATTACTTTATCAGATTAATGATTGATAAGAACCATTTCTTACTTAACATGACCATTTATAAGATGACCTTCGATAAATTAGATGTTGTTTTAAGCAAATTATTAGTATATTATTTAGCTTTTGGTGTCTTAAAAGATGAAACTTCATAAAATAAACTTAAATTACACCACTATATAAAGATATATCAATTTTCTCTTTAGTATATATCCGTCGGTCCTAAACAAAAACACTTCTCACTATTTCTACTTATATATGTTTTGCTACGCGGTGTTTTTCTCCATCATGTAATAATGACAAGCATTATCGAAACCTTTACAGCCCCACTCCATTAAAATTCTGACTCCACTTCATGTTTTATCCATAAATAGCTTATCTGTCGAAATCCACCGATTGAATCATAACATCATGACCTTTAGTTTCAATCGCCCAATTAAAACGTTGTTGGGAAAAAATTTATCTTTAGGTTTCAATGAATTCACAAGCTTTCCGACCGTCAAAAATCATACTAATCAAATTTCACATGAGAGATAAATAAAAGCCAAAATTTTGTACCGATTGTAAAACAGGAGGAGTCTAACCTCTGAATTGGATTGCACATAACTCTTTATAGGATATTCTTAACTCTCAAAACTTTTAAACACATCTCGTTATTTTTTCACGTGTCCAACCATAGACTTTTCACCTCTAAGCTAATACTCCATTTGTAACAACCCAATTCGACAAGAATGTGAAGTGATCACTAGACCAAAGAGTTTAGATAAGGAGCGGCTACTGACAAGTTTTTAAGATGGAGAAAGTTCCTAAAATATATGTTAAATCGAAATTAACTCACAAGATACACATTTTGACATAATGGTAATATTTAGTATTGAAATTTCAATATTAAGTATGATCATGTGAGAGCACTATCAAGATAGATGACCTTTTGAGAAAGTGCCAACTTAAATGCCTAAGAACTTAAACTGTGAAGCTTGATATGAGATGGGTTAAAACAAACAATTCCTCAAATGAGTTCATCCACGATGCCACAAGTTTGATTCCGAGGAGTTCAACCATTAAAATCAAAAGCAGTCTCGGATTGTTTCATGACAAAAGGAGTTGACTATGAAACCAAAAAATTACATATGATTGGAATTTCATAAAACTTTTATAAAACCTAATTGTCTCGGATAACCAATAAAATTGTGCCAGGCCAACATTCTTGCATTAGTATTTTGTATCACAGACAAACATAGTTTAGGTGTATAATGGTCATGGCACACAAATATTAGAACTTTATTTATTTCGCAAAAAAATGTGATATTTTTTGAAAATATTTTTCAAGAGTTATTCTTCAAGAAAACAACAATTTTTTTTTTTGTGCTTAATTGAAACCCAAAAATAAATTAAAAAATATTTTTTGTCATTTGGTATGAAAAATATGATTTGATTTTCTTAGGTAAAACTACCAAAAATTTTGAATTATTAATATTTCTTTCTTTTTTTTTTCTTTCTCCTTCTTCCTCCACTAGTCGTCGATCGTCGATCATGGTGAGGGATGAGCTTGCTAATCTCGAGCAAGGCTCCACCTCGCCAAATTCAACAAGGCCAATGAGCTCGAGCCTCACTAACCTTACGCAAGCTCATCCCTCGCATATGGTGGGTTGTTAGCCATCCTCGTGGTTGGAGATTGGCCAACAAAGAAGGAAAAAGAATAAAGAATAAATAAATAAATAATTCAATTTTTTTTAAAATATAATTTTATAAGAACAATTGCTTTATTAACCAAGAGCCTAAGCCAAAGCGGCGAGACTCCACACATTGCCTTTGTGAAACCGAGCTTGAGTACCAAGGATCAAAGTTCGGGGATTGGAGACTCAAGCAAGACCTTTATAGACTCGGATTTGGGTGCACAAGCACCAAAACTTCTAGCCTAGTCTCTCTGGATCTGAGCTTGAGCACTGGAGACCTAGTCTTGAATGCTAGGAATCAGTGTTGGGGATTCTATATCCAAATATAAAATTTTGAGTTCAAGCACTAGTACCTTATCATATTTTGGAAAATATTTTTCAACTTTTCCAAAAAAAAAAAATCATTTTCTTGAATTTAAGTATAAGTTTTTCATTGAATCATTTTTCTAAGTGAACCAAATGCCAAAAAAATGAAGAAATTGTATTTGCCGAAAAATATTTTTCACAGAACAAAGGAAGCTTGTAAACTTATTATTGACTTTCTGGCCCCTTGTGTTTCTCCACGCTAAGCTCTTTACCCATGTTAGGGAATAAAAAGAGTGTCTTTTTTTCCTTTTTTACAGTGTTTGATATTAACAACAAAATAAGGTTTCCCCTTATCTCCGGTTCTAATCCTATCTTTAGGAAATGGAACAATAGTGCTTAAGCCAGTAGCCAATTTTTAAAGAAATCAATTCGCCCTAGTGAAGTCGATACTCTATCGAAGAGGCGGTACCAATTCCCCCCCCAAAAAAAAAAAAAAAAAACAACAGACAATCGTAATGCTACAATTTCTCTATAAATTTGGAAAAACATATAGAGATGTCATAGAATCAACAGGAGCGATAATAACTAAGAATTGAACAGTTGAAATATAGTTGAACGACTAATCATCAAAACGACGCTTTAAAAACCTGTGATTTCCCCCTTTTTAAATAAAAAAGAAAAATTTAGCCTCTCGTAATCGAGATGCATTGACTCGTAAGTTTGTTCTCTCATTTTTTAGGTTGATATTTCCATCGCGTTCTTTATTCATATCATTCCACCACACGAATACGGCATCTTTTTTTTTTAACAAAGAGCGTTGAGAAAACCGACATTATTTCCTTCTTTCGTAATGCCATTTAGCACGCGACCGCGGGGTTTGGTTTCTTGTCGAATGAATCTGGGAAGGAAGCTGTCTCTTCCTCTCCCTTTGCCATCGCCTCCTCGTCCTTCCCTTCCCTTTCTCTTTCCTTGCAGCACGACACTCGCATCGGCCGAACCAGAAACTCGGAGTCGATCCATGGGCGTCACCGACACCGGCCGAGCCCAAGAGGTCAAGCAATTCGACGAATCCAAGCTCGGAGTCAAAGGCCTCGTCGACTCCGGTCTCACCTCCATCCCTCCCCTCTTCATCCACCCGCCCGAGACCCTCTCTGACCTCGGGCCCGCCCGGCCCAGCTCCGACCCGATCCCCACCATCGACCTCTCCGGCTGCGACTCCGGGCACCGGCCCTCCGTCGTCGAGGAAGTGGGGCGCGCGGCTCGCGGGCTCGGCTTCTTCCAGGTGGTCAACCACGGCGTGCCGGCAGAGTTCCAGGACCGGACGATCGCTGCGGTAAAGGCCTTCCACGAGCAGCCGGCGGAGGCGAAGGCGCGGATCTACCGGAGGGAGATGGAGACCGGGGTCGCGTTCTTCTCCAACCTCGACTTGTTCCACTCCAAAGCGGCTAGCTGGAGGTAATCAACGAAGCCACTTCAATTAATTTCGTTCTAATTTATGAATTTGATTTAAAAAAATAGTAATTTGCAAAAGCTGAATTACCCTATGGGATCGGGTCGAGTCAAGTTTAGAATTTTGTAGGGAACTAGAAAAGGACACGAAACGATGTATCATATATTGAGAAATTATACAGCTGGATCGCATAATCTCAGGGAATTCGTTCTTGTGTTAGTTTCTCACGGGCACAAACAAAAGAAGAATTCATTTATAAAGAAAGAATTAGGAAAGCAGAAAGAATCAGTTCAAGCAATGCAAGAAATAATGTTGCAGGGACACGCTCCAGATAAGGCTGGAGCCGAAAGGGGACATGGAAGAGATCCCCGAGGTGTGCAGAAATGAGGTGATGGAATGGGATCAGCAGGTCCGGCGGCTGGGAGGCCTCCTGATGGAATTGTTGAGCGAGGGGCTGGGATTGAGTCCGGGCAAGCTACAGGAATTGACGTGCTTGGAGACGAGGGTCATGGTGGGGAATTACTATCCGTACTGTCCCCAGCCCGATCTGACGGTCGGCTTGACGTCCCACACGGATCCAGGAGTGATCACATTGCTCCTGCAGGACCAGGTCGGCGGGTTGCAAGTGAAGCACGGCAATGAGTGGGTGGATGTGACACCAGTCCCGGGTGCTCTGGTTGTGAACATCGGCGACATCCTCCGGGTAAACTCCTGTTGAGGACTAGGAGTGTCTCTAAAGCACTCCCGGTCAGTTAAAAAGTTACATTCTTCAGTGAAACAGAGATCCATTCATGCGATTTCTGTTTTCCCAGATCATGTCCAACGACGAGTACAAAAGCGTGGACCACCGGGTGTCGGCCAACCCTAACCAAGAGCCACGTGTGTCGGTAGCTGTTTTCTGCAACCCGAGCAATCGCGAGAATGAGTTCGGACCGTTCCCGGAGCTGATATCCTCAGATAAACCCGCTGCTTTCCGGCAGTTCAACCTCAACGAGTACATGAGGAGATTCTTCACGAAGGAGTTGGAGGGGAAAAGTTTGATAAATTACTTCAGGGCATGAGGGTGAGGTGCATAGGCCCAAAAATACTTCCCTATGGCACTTAAGGAAACACGAGATTCTTCCCCTGAATCCTATGAATCGTTAAAACATTTGGACTATTTATATTGTATGATACTCTGTTCTATTATTCAAATCAACTTATTTCAAATATAACTTTCCTGTATGCACTCTAAAAAATCATTTTTTTTTTCTATTATGTTTTACATGCTCAGAATACATAACATCGCAATGCCTTTTGCATCTCCTGGTGAAACCCTAATTTGATATTCCTCTAAAAATTATATGTATCGCTATTAATCAAGTCTCATCTCTTTTCACATATCGATTATTGTTTTAGTAGTGTTCCTAGCGATTAAAAAAAATGCATACAAACAAGCTCGCACAAAGCACCAATTGAGTAGCTAGTTTGAACAGAAAATAGAGTTTAATGAGTGATCTCATATTGAACCTAATAACTCTTTAGAAAAGAAAAGGAAAATTTTCGAAAATATATGTGAGTTTTTATCTAAGATACTATTTACTTGTTAAAGAGTCAGGAGGGGGGAGCAAGGTCTTCCTTTGCCACTTGCAACTCATTATAATTGACCCAATTTTATTTGTGGTTGGAAAATGTACACTTGGTCCCCCAAGTCGAATGGGCTTGGTAATCTCACTAGGTAATACCAAGACGCGACACGGACACGCAATTGTAGTTATTAGAAGAATTAATTATCTTGGAAAATTAATAAAACTGCATCACGTCATCGTTCACGTATCGGCATTGTGCGTCACGTACAAACATGGGGTAGGTGTACACTGGTCGCAGCTCTCAAATATTAGACCTATCAATAGCTTCTCAAACCCTCATCGTTGTCCGTTCTATCCCCACCCATTCTCTAGCCTTCCAAGAAAAGAAAATGCAGTAGTCCTTTGATTTCTTTGAAGTGTCGACGTTCCATGTCTCCAAGTAATTCTTCCAATTCTATCTTTGGTAAATATGGAGAAATGATACTTAAGACGGTAGTTATTTTTCAGAACAGTTAATCATCAAAGTGAAAGCCATCATTATCTCAAAGTGACGTTAGAAATTCCCAAGTGGAAAAAGACCATTATTTAAATATAATCATATTTTCGACAGATTAAGATTAAATGATAACAACCAATCGAACGATCACAATATAATAGTTCAATAATTAGTCAATATGATCTCTTGTCATATTTACAAAAAAAAAAATTATCATGTGCAATCTAGATGGGTTGACTCGTTAATTTATTCTGCAATTGTCTACCTTCAAAAGGAAAAAAGAGGGAAAGCGTTGAGGCCCGGCGGTATCATTTCGCCCTTTGGCGTGAAATTGGATTCCTGATCCAATCGTATTTTGATTCTTGGACTTGGAGATAATTGTATTTTGATTGGACTATTGTTATTGATAATTGATATCCCTCCCGAAGGGTTAGGACCACTTTTTACAGGTCAGTGGAATCTTTATGGAGTGCTCTAAAAGGTAATTCCAGAGCAGACCATATCAGGCTAATTGGAGTCAAGGAGTCTAAGCGGAAATAGCTACTCTTTCAAAAAAGAAATGATTTATTCAATAATGGAAAATCTCCTTCATTAGCTCGTTTGGTTGCAAAATTGTATTAAAAAAAAGGGGGGAATAACTATAGACTCTTGAATTATGGATCATCGGGGAACGTCCCACCACATAAAATAGATCTATCCAAGATGACTATACTAAAGTCAAGAATTAGGGCTTGAGCCCGGTCATTGCTTTGAATCTAGAATCGTCTTCTCAAAAACCTAACTAACTGGCATTTCCTTTCCGCTCTCGTCGAAAAAAAGACGTCTTTGGCTCTAGCTCACTAACACTCTAAATTGATAGGGGATTGGCTTAGAGTAAAGAAAAGATAGGGGAAGAAAGTGTTGTTCTATTAAACATGTTTCATATATACTTTTTTAGTCAATTGATTCCTATTCCTAGCTAACTCCTCTTCCTATTTATTGATCTTGATTAGTTCCAGTTTATTGAGAGTTCTCTTTTCCCCCCGTCTCTTTCCTCACTTCCACCGCCGCCGCCGCCCCCACCGCCCTTGCATACATCGATCGAACCAGGAATCGGAGTCGAGCCATGGGCGTCACGGACAGCCGTGGACAGGCCTTCGACCGAGCGCAGGAGCTCAAGCAGTTCGAAGAGTCCAAGCTCGGCGTCAAGGGCCTCCTCGACTCCGGCCTCGCCTCCCCCCCCCCCTCTTCATCCACCCGCCCGAGACCCTCTCCGACCTCAGGCCCGCCCGCCCCCTCCCCGGCTCCATCCCCACGGTCGACCTCTCCGGCTGCTGCGACTCCGCCCGCCGCCCCGCCGTCGTCGGGGAGGTGGCGCGAGCCGCCCGCGAGCTCGGCTTCCTGCAGGTGGTCAACCACGGCGTGCCCGCGGAGGTCCTGGACCGCACCGTCGCGGCCGTGAAGGCCTTCCACGAGCAGCCGGCGGAGGCGAAGGCGAGGATCTACCGGAGGCAGTCGGACACCGGCGTGTCCTTCTTCTCCAACGTCGACCTGTTCCTCTCCAAAGCGGCGAGCTGGAGGTAAGTAAGCCACGAGCATGTGTAATCAAATTCATGAAATTGATGAAAATTAGATTTGTAAAAGCTAGATCGGCAAACGACACTACTGAACTGATGTATCATATCATGTCTGAAAAGAAGGCAGAGACGCATCCTGATGTGTTGACTGTCGTATTGACAAATTATGCATCATACGGTTAGAGAATTCATTCTGACAAACGAAAGAAAAAATCATTGGAAAAAAAAAATTCGGGCAAGCGAAAAGATTCAGTTCAATTAATGCCTGGAATGATAATATGCAGGGACACACTCCAAATAAGGCTGGGACCGAAATTAGCGGACGTGGAAGAGATCCCTGAGGTGTGCAGAAATGAGGTGTTGGAGTGGAATGAGCAGGTCAAACGGCTGGGGAGCATCCTGCTGGGGCTGTTGAGCGAGGGGCTGGGATTAAGTCCCGGCAAGCTGCAGGAATTCACGTGCTCGGATACAAGGATGATGTCGGGGCATTACTACCCGTACTGTCCCCAGCCCGACCTGACGGTCGGCTTGACATCCCACGCGGACCCAGGAGTGATCACGGTGCTCCTGCAGGACCAGGTCGGCGGGTTGCAGGTGAAGCACGGCGATGAGTGGGTGGATGTGACGCCAGTCCCAGGTGCTCTTGTTGTGAACATTGGTGACATTTTCCAGGTAAACTCCCTTCAAGGACTTAGCACCTGAGTAAATTGAAAAGTTACACTCTACCGTGAAATACAAGTCTATTCACATGCTTTTGATTTTTCCAGATCATGTCCAACGATGAGTACAAAAGCGTGGACCACCGGGTGTTAGCCAACCCCAGCCAAGAGCCACGTGTGTCAATAGCAGTTTTCTGCAACCCAAGCAATCCCGAGAAGGAGTTCGGACCGATCCCAGAGCTTGTGTCCTCAGATAAGCCCGCTGCTTATCGGCAGTTCACCTTCAACGAATACATGAGGAGATTCTTTACCAAGGGGTTGGATGGGAAAAGTCTAATAAATTACTTCAGAGCATGATGAGAGGTGCATAGGTCAAAAGAGGTGATAAAAGAATAAGATGCTTCCTTGTAATACTGAAGGAAATACTGGGTTCTTCCCCTAAACTCTACTAAACCTTGTGCAATTGTTGTTCTTATGGTGTTAATTTGAATATATGCGTTTGCATATTCCATGTGAGACAGTAACTTGTGCGATGGATTCACTAAACTCATTCCACAGAGACTGAACCAATCACAGACATGGGAACTCAACAGCAAGATTGCACGAGATAAATAGTTTACTGTCCACTGGAAAATAAGAGGCAGTATCCTGGAAAACCTATAGAGGCAACGAAACGAATGAATTTGATTCTTGCCAATTACATGTACAGGCATCTATACTCACGTCTTCCCACCGCCGAGCCATTCAGCCATTTCTTCATCGTCCTCAAAGTCTGGTGATTCGGACTTTCTATAAATTCTGGATGAGCGTGGCTCGTCTGGATTTGCCTTTTCCTCTGCAGTCATTCTGCTTCTTTCCAGCATCTTCATTTTCCACATTTCCCTCTTTTCTGTGTCACGAGACACATCGCTCATGCCTCCTGCAATTGGAAAATCAAGAATTCCAGAAACCTCGTTCGATGAGTTTGTTAACTTTGGTTTCTCAGTGACCCCGTTCTCTCCATCCACAAATCTCCACCTATTTGTGACTCGCATTTGACTATTTCTCCTCAGAGACCACATAGAATTTCTATCTTCAACGGCTCCATGACCTTGATTGTGATTTCCAGCATCATGCTCTCGTTGAGACAAGCCCTTTGAATTTGATGCTTTAGGCCTTCTATAATCACACTTCAAGCATACCATATTCCTTCTAAAGTTGATGTAATTGCACCTACCAATCACAGATCCATAAGGGCAGAACAGCTCATGAACAACTATAACTGCTCAATGTAGGTACTAACTAAAAGAATGGATTAGCAAGAACTCACGATTCACATTCCCACTCCCCAGGATTGAGTTGCCTTTCCGGGGGTTTCTCTTTGCACCGCAAACATCTAGTATTCTTTGCAAAATTTAAGAAATTGCATCTGCAAAATGCAACAGTTTCTATAAGCAAGGAGCTCTGCTCACCACAAATCAGTGAACAAGTGAGAAAAGGCATGAGAAGCAATCACTTGTCACATATCCAGTCTCCTTTCTTTAGCGGAAGATGATCTTGGTCTTCCTGTAGTTGATTCAATCTTTCCTGAGAAAAAGTATCGCATCGCAAGCATTTGATGTTCTTAGCAAAGTTTAAGAAGTTGCACCTGCCATATGCAGAATTATATCAAATATTCGGACCAAAACTCAAATTAATCAATAGGATGTTAACAATTGCATTACTTGGGGCAGTGTCTGATGAACTACTTCAGCCTTCAGGGCGTGATTGAGAGGTCCATAGGTCAGACATGGTGATAAAAGAATAAGATGCATCCTTATAATAATGAAGGAAATACTGGATTCCTCCCTTAAATTCTACTTAACCTTGTGTTATTGTTGTTCTTGTAGTGGTTAGTTTGCACTTATTGTTTGTATATTCCTTGTGTAACGGTAACTTTACATTAAATATTTTTTATAATTATTATAAAAAATTTAATTTTTTTTTAATTACTTTATCGATTAATAATTAGATAAGAACCATTTCTTAAATTATACGATCTTTTATATGATGACCTTCGATTAAGGTAATTTTTTATTATAATTGCGCCAATTCAGTCTTAAACTTTTTTTTGGTTAATTTAGTCCTAAATCTTTTATAATTATGTCAATTCAGTCCATCCGGCCAAAATTGACTGGCCGGTGACTAGCTAACGCTGACGTGGACGCCGGCCATCGGGCGATCGCTGACTTAACATTTTTTAATAATTTTTTTTATTTTTTTCGAATTTTTAATATTTTTTTTGAATTTTTGAATTCTTTTTTTTTTCTTTTTTTTTCCATTATCTTCTTTGCCTCCTAGCCGACTAGTGCCGGCCGGAGGCAAGGCCCGGCGAGGTCAACCTTGCTGGCCAATGGCAAGGCTCGCCCCCGCCAGCCGGAGGTGAGGGCCGACGAGGGCAAGGCCCCACCAGATCCGGCAAGCTCGGCCCTCGCCAGACCCGGCAGGGCCTCGCCCAGCCAAGGCGAGGGTAGACCTCGCCAGTGGCCGGCGAGGGCAAGGCCCCACCAAATCCGGCAAGTCGGCCCTCGCCGGATCCGGCAGGGCCTTGCCCGGCCAAGGCGAGGGTCGACCTTGCTAGTGGTCGGCGAGGCGACCTCTTCAATCGGAGGATCTACGGGTGGCTATCCCTCCCTCTCTCTCTCTCTCTCTCTCTCTCCTAAACCGGAGTATCTACGGGTGGCTATCCCTCCCTCTCTCTCTCTCTCTCTCTCTCTCCTAAACCGGAGTATCTACGGGTGGCTATCCCTCTCTCTCTCTCTCCCCCTCTCTCTCTCGGAACCGTTCTCTCTCTCCGCCTCAATCCGTGGCTGGCGAGGTCGACCCTCGCCTTGGCTGGGCAAGGCCCTGCAGGATCTAGCGAGGGCCGAGCTCACCGGATCAAGTGGGGCCTCGCCCTCGCCAGTGGCCGTCGAGGCTGACCTCGTCAGATCTGGCGAGGCCTCGCCCTCGCCGACCTTCACCTTCCTTCAACCGGTGAAGGCGAGCCTCGCCGACTCTTGTTTGAAGTTGCAACGCTCGCTTAGAACCGTTCTCTCTCTTCGCCTCAATCCGTGCCTCTCTCTCTCTCTCTCTCTCTCTCTCTCTCTCTCTCTCTCTCTCTCTCTCTCTCTCTCTCTCTCTCTCGTTTGAAGTTGTAGCGCTCGCTCGGAACCGTTCTCTCTCTCCACCTCAATCCGTGGCTGGAGAGGTCGACCCTCGCCTTGGCTGGGCAAGGCCCTGCCGGATCTAGCGAGGGCTGAGCTCGCCAGATCTGGTGGGGCCTCGCCCTTGCCAGTGGCCGGCGAGGCTGACCTCGCCAGATCTGGCGGGGCCTCGCCCTTGCCGGCCCTCACCTTCGACCGGTGGGGGCGAGCCTCCCCATTGGCCGGCGAGGCTGACCTCGCCGACCCTCACCTCCGACCAGTCGGAGGCGAGGAAGATGATGGAAAAAAAAAAAAAAAAAAAGAATTCAAAAATTCAAAAAAAAAAATTCGAAAAAAGAAATAATATAATAATAATAAATTATTTAAAAATGTCATGTCAGCGTTCGCCGGATAGCCGACGTCCATGTTAGCGTCAGCCGGTCACTGGCCGGATGGACTGAATTGGCACAATTGTAAAAGGTTTAGGACTAAATTGATCCCAAAAAAAAAATTTATGACTGAATTGGCACAATTGCAATAGGTTTAGGACTTTTTTGGTAATTCTCTCTTTCCTAAATTATACGATCTTTTATATGATGACCTTCGATTAAGGTAATTTTTTATTTTAAGTAAATATTAATAATGATATTTAGCTTTTAGCGTCTTAAAAAAAAAAAGAAACTTTATAAAACAAACTTTAACTGCGCCCCTATCTAAATTTATATCAATAATTCTCTTTAGTATATTTCCCTCGGTTAAAATAAAAGCAGTTCCCACTATCTTTAATTATTTATACTATTTTACTAGGCAGAGTTTTTTCCTTCAAATAATAACGGCAAACCTTAATCAAATCTTTACACCCTTCTCTATTAGAATTGTAGATCTGTCATTGTTTAAAGAATTAATACCGCAAAAAACCCCAAACTAATATACCTCTACCACATTTACCCAAACTAGTTCTAGATCTATCATTGTTTAAAGGGTGAATGTGACACAAGAGGACCATTTTGGGGATATTTGTCACACAAAATTTAATTTGGGATAAATGTAACAAGGGTTTAACTATTTTGGGTTTTTTTTTTTTTTTTTTGATATTGGCCCTTGTTCAAAATTAAGGAATTAGATAATGTTTGTCCCGACCCTTCTATCAATAGCTAATTTGCTCGAACCCACCCATCGAATCATAACTTATTACGACCTTTAGTTTCAATTACCCAATAAGAATGTTGTTGGGAATATTTTCAATCTTTGGTTCCAGTGAATTTTTTGAAATTAGAAATCACAAGCTTTCTAAGTATCAAGAATCATACCGATCAGAAGTCACATGAGAAAGAAATAACAATTAAAATTTCACGTTGTTGTAAAACAGAAAGAGTCCGACCTCATATTCGATTGCATATAATTCTCTATAGGGTGATCTTTAACTCTCAAAACTTTCAAACGTATTTCGACTTGTTTGAACGTATCCAACCATATGCTATTAGCCCAATCTAATTCTTGATTTGATTTTAAGGAGTTCAACCATTAAAGTTAGAAGGCATTGATTCAAATTGATGTTCATTGATTTGTATTTGTGAATAGTACGGATCATGAGCCAATTGCGGATGCAAGAATAACTCAAACCAAATTCCAAACCAAAAAAGGTTCATAAGATTGAAATTTCACAGAATTTTTAGAAGAACTAATGATCTTGGAAAATTAATAAAACTGGCATGCCATCGTTCACGTATCGGCATTGTGCGTCACATACAAACATGGGGTAGGTGTACACTGGTCGCAGCTCTCAAATATTAGACCCATCAATAGCTTCTCAAGCCCTCATCGTTGTCCGTTCTATCCCCACCCATTCTCTAGCCTTCCAAGAAAAGAAAATGCAGTAGTCTTTTGCTTTCTTTGAAGTGTCGTCGTTCCCATGTCTCCAAGTAATTCTTTCAATCCTATCTTTGGTAAATATGGAGCAATGATGCTTAAGACGGTAGTTATTTTTCGGAACAGTTAATCATCAGAGTGAAAGCCATCATTATCTCAAAGGCTGCTTTTAGCAGTCGGGATAAAATTCAGAATAGGATATGATTTATCATATCTTACGTTTAGTGCTCGCTCAGGACAGGATAAAGTCGGATATAATGGGGATATACACAAGATAAAATTATCCTACGGGGGAGGTGGGATAAAGGTGGATAGGATTTCTAATGTCCATAATAGAAAAGTTATTTTTCTTGAATAACAAACTTATTAAATTAACAAAATTGAAATTATATTTCAATATAAATAATATTTGAATTCTAATTTAAATAATTAAAAAATTATTTTTAATTAATCTTATTTTAATTTATATATTCAACTTTAATTATATCTTTACAATAAACATTCAATCTATAAATTAAATGTTTATATTTATTATATATTTTAGGTATTTTTGTATTTTAGGTATGTTAGTACAGTTTACTATTTGATAAAATTTTATTAAAGAATGATGAAAGGGAAAAGAGAAATAATAATGAAAATAATATAAAAAATAGGAAAAATAAAATAAAATAAAATAAAAAATTAAGGATTAGTGTTACGAAAGATTTTCACCATCTACATTTATGAACATTTAGGTTCATTTATAATGATATGTCGTTTATATATATAAAAAGAAAAATATATATATAATATGATGTGAACATATCCGACTTTAATATTGCGATTTACCAAACAATGGACGGGATATAAAAAAATCCAAGAATTTCATATCATATCCTATCCAGTCCTATCCCGATTAGAAATCCCAACGACTAAACGTAAACAAAGTGGCGTTAGAAATTCTCAAGTGGGAAAAGACCATTGTTTAAATATAATCATATTTTCAACAGATTAAGATCAAATGATAACAACCAATCAAATGATCACGATATGATAGTTCAATAATTAGTCACTATGATCTCTTGTCATATTTAGAAAAAAAATTTATCCTGTGCAATCTAGATGCGTTGACTCCTTAATTTATTTTCTAATGGTCACGTAATTCGTTACGGCATCTTGCCCTGTCTACCTTCAAAAGGAAAAAAGAGGGAGAGCGTTGAGGCCCGGCGGTATCATCTCTCCCTCTGGCGTGACATCCCTCGTTACGCGATCGCAGGGTTTGACTTTGACCGATGAACAATCACGCAATGTCCTTCGTTCATATCTTTCCTCCTTCCCCCCGTCTCATTCCTCACTTCCACCACCACCGCCACCGCCACCCCCACCGCCCTCGTATACATCGATCGAACCAGGAATCGGAGTCGAGCCATGGGCGTCACGGACAACGATGGACAGGCTTTTGACCGAGCCCAGGAGCTCAAGCAGTTCGAAGAGTCCAAGCTCGGCGTCAAGGGGCTCCTCGACTCCGGCCTCGCCTCCCTCCCTCCGCTCTTCATCCACCCGCCCGAGACCCTCTCCGACCTCAGGCCCGCCCGCCCCCGCCCCGGCTCCATCCCCACGGTCGACCTCTCCGGCTGCTGCGACTCCGCCCGCCGCCCCGCCGTCGTCGGGGAGGTGGCGCGCGCCGCCCGCGAGCTCGGCTTCCTGCAGGTGGTCAACCACGGCGTGCCCGCGGAGGTCCTGGACCGCACCGTCGCGGCCGTGAAGGCCTTCCACGAGCAGCCGGCGGAGGCGAAGGCGAGGATCTACCGGAGGCAGACGGACACCGGCGTGTCCTTCTTCTCCAACGTCGACCTGTTCCTCTCCAAAGCGGCGAGCTGGAGGTAAGTAAGCCACGAGCATGTGCGATCAAATTCATGAAATTGATGAAAATTAGATTTATAAAAGCTAGATCGGCAAACGACACTACTGAACTGATGTATCATAGTATGTCTGAAAAGAAGGCAAAGACGCATCCTGATGTGTTGAATGTCGTATTGACAAATTATGCATCATACGGTTAGAGAATTCATTTGGACAAACGAGAGAAAAAATCACTTGAAGAAAAAAAAATTGGGCAAGCGAAAAGATCCAGTTCAATTAATGTCCAGAATGATGATATGCAGGGACACGCTCCAAGTAAGGCTGGGGCCAAAATTAGCGGACGTGGAAGAGATCCCTGAGGTGTGTAGAAATGAGGTGTTGGAGTGGAATCAGCAGGTCGAACGGCTGGGGAGCATCCTGCTGGGGCTGTTGAGCGAGGGGCTGGGATTGAGTCCCGGCAAGCTGCAGGAATTGACGTGCTTGGATATGAGGATGATGGTGGGGCATTACTATCCGTACTGTCCCCAGCCCGACCTGACGGTCGGCTTGACATCCCACGCGGACCCAGGAGTGATCACGGTGCTCCTGCAGGACCAGGTCGGCGGGTTGCAGGTGAAGCACGGCGATGAGTGGGTGGATGTGACGCCAATCCCAGGTGCTCTTGTTGTGAACATTGGTGACATCCTCCAGGTAAACTCCCTTTGAGGACTTCGCACCTGGGTAAGTTGAAAAGTTACACTCTACCGTGAAATACAAGTCAGTTCACGTGCTTTTGATTTTTCCAGATCATGTCCAACGATGAGTACAAAAGCGTAGACCACCGGGTGTTGGCCAACCCCAGCCAAGAGCCACGTGTGTCGATAGCAGTTTTCTGCAACCCAAGCAATCGCGAGAATGAGTTCGGACCGATCCCAGAGCTTGTGTCCTCAGATAAGCCCGCTGCTTTTCGGCAGTTTACCTTAAACGAATACATGAGGAGATTC
Source organism: Eucalyptus cloeziana (assembly GCA_014182715.1). NCBI lineage: Eukaryota > Viridiplantae > Streptophyta > Magnoliopsida > Myrtales > Myrtaceae > Eucalyptus > Eucalyptus cloeziana. Next base: position 37,865,660 of record CM024635.1, on the reverse strand, counting down.
TTTACTAAGGAGTTGGACGGGAAAAGTCTAATAAATTACTTCAGAGCATGATTGAGAGGTGCATAGGTCAAAAGAGGTGACAAAAGAATAAGATGCTTCCTTGTAATACTGAAGGAAATACTGAGTTCTTCCCCTAAACTCTACTAGACCTTGTGTGATTGTTGTTCTTATAATGTTAATTTGCATATATTCGTTTGCACATTCTATGGGTGACAGTAAATTGTGCGATGGATGAAGTTTGTTCACTAAACTCATTCCACAGAGACTGAACCAATCGCAGACATGGGAACTCAACTGCAAGATTGCACGAGATGAATAGTTTACTGTCCACTGGAAAATAGAAGGCAGTATCCTGGAAAACCTATAGAGGCAAAGAAACGAATGAATTTCATTCTTGCCAATTACATGTACAGGCATCTATACTCACGTCTTCCCACTGCCGAACCATTCAGCCATTTCTTCATCGTCATCAAAGTCTGGTGATTCTGAGTTCCTATAAATTCTGGATGAGCGTGGCTCATCTGGATTTGCCTTTTCCTCTGCAGTCATTCTGCTTCTTTCCAGCATCTTCAGTTTCCACATTTCCCTCTTTTCTGTGTCACGAGACACATCGCTCATGCCTCCTGCAATTGGAAAATCAAGAATTCCAGAAACCTCGTTCGATGAGTTTGTTAACTTTGGTTTCTCAGTGACCCCATTCTCTCCATCCACAAATCTCCACCTATTTGTGACTCCCATTTGACTATTTCTCCTCAGAGACCACATAGAATTTCTATCTTCAACGGCTCCATGACCTTGATTGTGATTTCCAACATCATGCTCTCGTTGAGACAAGCCCTTTGAATTTGATGCTTTAGGCCTTCTATAATCACACTTCAAGCATACCATATTCCTTCTAAAGTTGATGTAATTGCACCTACCAATCACAGAGCCATAAGGGCAGAACAGCTCATGAACAACTATAACTGCTCAATGTAGGAATTAACTAAAAGAATGGATTAGCAAGAACTCAAGATTCACATTCCCACTCCCCAGGATTGAGTTGCCTTTCCGGGGGTTTCTCTTTGCACCGCAAACATCTAGTATTCTTTGCAAAATTTAAGAAATTGCATCTGCAAAATGCAACAGTTTCTATAAGCAAGGAACTCTGCTCACCACAAATCAGTGAACAAGTGAGAAAAGGCATGAGAAGCAATCACTTGTCACATATCCAGTCTCCTTTCTTTAGCGGAAGATGATCTTGGTCTTCCTGTAGTTGATTCAATCTTTCCTGAGAAAAAGTATCGCATCGCAAGCATTTGATGTTCTTAGCAAAGTTTAAGAAGTTGCACCTGCCATATGCAGAATTATATCAAATAATCGGAGCAAAACTCAAGTTAATCAATAGGATGTTAACAACTGCATTACTTGGGGCAATGCCAATCTCCTTGTTTCATTGGAACATCTTCGTAGCCTTTCTCTTCTGAACTTGAATGCGAGGATAAATCACCAGCTGGTGTGGATTTCAACAAATCAGAGCCAAGTACATCGGTGCCATACTCTGCCATTTGCTTTAGCAGTGCTCTGACTGATTCCTTAACGGTTCTAGTCAGACATGGTTTATTCTCCACAGTATTGCTTATGGGGTCAAGTCCGTATGTCAACAAGATTCGCATAACATCAACTGTGCGCCCTCCTTCATCTTCACGCGCCTTCACAAATGCTCTCTCACAGTTTCCCCTCAAGTTGCAGGAGCTGCGAACCTGGCAAAGCAGCTGTCTGTAATGAATATGACTGATGAAACCATATAATCTAATGATTACTGGAAGTCTTTAAGAAGAGGACATACATTTCCCTCATCAATGCCCACATGCGCCCTCAAGCGCTTACCAGAGTTCACCACTTTTCTGTCTGTGCTGGGGCATCCACACTCTGCTATGACCTGAACATGTTTCTTTGACAAATACCTATCAGGAAATGTCTTGTTAAAACCTTCTGACTATGAGTTAAGCGACTGTTTCTATTTGCAAATGAGGAAACCTCCAGTTTCTCAAGTAAAGCTATGTTGTCGGATACCTATTTGGTGATGATATTGCATTGGACAGTCATTAGCCACATTGAATAGCTAACCTCCAAATCAGAATGCATACCGTCAAATTGATTACCAGCTAAATTCTTAATATGTATTATTAGCACATGCCCAATGTAATATGAATTGCCTCTTTCAGGTTACGTCATCGAAAATCTTCAGCTCCAGATTCTAGTGAAATACTTCATTTCGAGAGCAAGGCATAGTAACATAGAAAGGCCTAAAGGAGAGTCCTGTGGATTCTGTTTTCTAGGTAAAGGAGGATGCACACAAGGCACCATGTTGTTGCCACTATGCAGAAAAAGACGGACTAAGATGCCAACAAAGGTGCTCTTAACTATATTACATTTAGCTTACTAACAGAATTCTGGATAAAAGAAAGCTCGGGAGAAAATGTCTACGTTTCTAAAAAATGGTCGCTTATCACTTACAAGAATGAACGAAGAAAAATATTTTCATCATCCACGAAAATATTTAGACTAATTATTTCAAACGATACAAGCAATCATTTCTAAGAAAATATTTTCCAAATCATTCATTTTTCGTGAAACAAACAGATTACAAATCTACAGATATATGATAATAGGCCATCACGTCATAGTTGACATGACATGGTGATATTATCCAAAACAACATGACCATTCACAAGCTCCGAGGAAAACGATCTATTCTCTGTTCTCCAGGTTTTCAAAATGAACAAAGTAAGAAGAAAACTCTTTTCCTCAACAATGTTGTGATTCTTGGCCTGGTTTGAAGACGGTGGAGTTCCGTTTCCTACAAATAGCAGACTCTTGGCCTCAAAGCAAGCGAAATATAAATTGACCAGGAAAGACAGTCAAACATGACAGAGTTAGATCTCAAATGACAATATGATGGTGGGTATGCAAATGCAGCATCTAACAAGAACCTGGAAAAAGTATGAGCTTTCTTGAAGCTCACATGAGCAATACGTTCCCTACCGACCCACAAATATATACTCCTCAAAGAAGGCACAGAGGTCTATACCTCACCATCATCACCAAAGTCCAATGTCTCTCTAATTAAATCAAACAGGTAAAGCGCACCAACCGAAGGTCATTCCTTTCAGTACCTCATAACGTCGTATCTGTCGCGGGCGAAATTCAGGCATGCGGTTCTAATGAGATTCGATTCTTTCGGACCCAACACCACATCCTGGAACGGGTTGCCCTCCGCATCAAAGTAGCCTCCCTTCAACAGAAGCACCATCAAATCCACCCACTCGGGCCACGGATGCGAAATCTGAGCCGCTGCCGTCGACTTAGAGGGCTCCATCCGATGGAAGTTATTCTCCATCCCCGGAGCGAATCGGGGAATTGGGTTGATGGGTTTCGAAGACTCGAGCTCCCCAAGCACATCGTTGCCAGAGAAGTCGAGCTCGGAGTCGGGGTTCGGCGCATCGGCGTACTGGCGGGAACGAGCGGAGGTAACGACGAATGTGAGGTTGGGGAAGTGATGTTGAAGACGCCGGAGAGGACGCGAGTTTTGGCGGCAGATGGGCACGGAAGGCTCGCGTTTAGACGTTTGGGAAGTTGACGCAATGACACTGACAGGCTACCACTCGCATACTGTGGAAGGAGAAATCTCGCGCCAAATTACATTGCCCAAAGACATGGGGACATTTTGGTCCAAAGGAATAGGTTTATCAGCTCAGGTTAATCGTAATTTTAAAGGATTTCAATCCAAATTTGAAATTACAATTAGACAGATTGCAATCCCACTTTTTCTCCCCACTTCTCTCTGTCTCTCTCGCTTTCAAATATATGTGGAAGGTGACTCTTCTTGTCCCACTCACCTCGCTTCTTCCTTCTTCCTTCTTCCTTCTTCCCTTTCCAGAACGCGGAGACTCCATCCATGGACGTCACTGACACCACTCAACAAGCCTTCCACCGAGCCCAAGAGCTCAAGCGGTTCGAAGAATCCAAGCTCGGCGTCAAAGGTCTCCTCGACTCTGGCCTCACCTCCCTCCCTCCCCTCTTCATTCACCCGCCCGAGACCCTATCCACCTTCAAGCCCGCCCGCCCCAGGCCCGACTCCATCCCCACCATCGACCTCTCCTGCTGCGACTCCTTCCGGCGGCCCTCCGTCGTCGCAGAAGTGGGGCGTGCAGCTCGCGAGCTTGGCTTCTTCCAGGTGGTCAACCACGGCGTGCCGACGGAGGTGCTGGACCGCACGATCGCCGCAGTGAAGGCCTTCCATGAGCAGCCGATGGAGGCGAAGGCAAAGATCTACAGTAGGGAGATGGGGACCGGCGTGTCGTTCTTCTCCAACATCGACTTGTTCCACTCCAAAGCGGCTAGCTGGAGGTCGGTCCCGCACCACTTCAATTGATTTCCTACTATTTCATGATTTTGATGATAATTAGTTGTATAAAAGCTCAATTACCAATACGATCGTGTCCAATATCTCATATATGACTAAAAGTAAGACGATGACAAACAAAAGAAAAGAACCAGTTCAACCAATGCACGGAATTTAGGAGCGAGCAGGGTTCTAGAATAAAAGCTAGAACTTGAGAACTAAATTGATGAGAATTTATCCGATTTCAGGTTTCAAAATATGCAGGATAGGTTTTAGGTTCTAAAAATTGGAAATCTGTTTGAACAAATAAGGTCTAAATTCTAAATAGGTAAAACATGAAACCTTAAATAATTTCATGTATTTTTTTAATCTATGTCTTTGCATGATGGTGCGGTAATCTGTGATGTCTGATGATGAGAGCAATAGTCTAAGGTGCTGCATGGTAACCTTCCTCACTTAAAAATTTACATTCTTTCGTTATCCTAACAAAAAAAGAAAACCCGTGATAATCTGTCCATTTTAAATGACGAGATTTTGTTTTATTTCTCTCTTGATTGCAACCGTCTCGGAACCACCGCCGACCGCGCCGCCGCCACACCGATGACCGTGAGCAAGAATTAAAAAAAAATAAAATAAAAAAACAAATAAAAATACAAAAATAAATAAATAAACAAATAAATACAAATAAAAAACAAACGCAAGAAAATTAAAAAAAAAAAAAAATAAAAATAAAGCAAATAAAGCAAATAAATACAAAAAAAAAAAAAAACAAATAAAAAACAAATAAATACAAAAAAAATTAAAAAAACAAATAAATACAAAAACAAATAAATACAAATAAAAAACAAACGCAAGAAAATTTAAAAAAACAAATAAAATACAAATAAAACAAATAAAATAAATAAATACAAAAAAACAAATAAAAAACAAATAAAATACAAAAAAATACAAAAATACAAAAACAAATAAATAAACAAATAAACAAATAAATGCAAAAAAAGAATAAAAACAAATAAATACAAATAAATACAAAAATAAAAAAAAAACAAATAAAAAACAAATAAAAGAATAAAAAACAAATAAAAAGAACAAATAAAAAACAAATAAATATAAAAAAGAATCGTCATTAAAACGCATTTCTATTCTTTTTCTATTTTAAGAAAGTAGAAATTTTGTGCGGCTTATCAAACAAGTGATGGTCATTAAAAGTGATCATTCATTGTAAATATTGAATTAATAATTCAGATGGAATCTTAGTAGATCCTCGAACCAACTTCAAAACCCATGACAAAGTAAATTTTGGAGTATGTAAGGCAAATAAAAATGAGGAGGTTCCAGGTTCCAACCTCTACAGAACCTAAAATTGCTCACTTATAATAATAATGCAGGGATACGCTTCGTATAGTGCTGGGGCCAAAATTAGCGGATGTGGAAGAGATCCCCGAGGTGTGCAGAAACGAGGTGTTGGAGTGGAATCAGCAGGTTCAACAGCTGGGGAGCCTCCTATTGGGGCTGTTGAGCGAGGGGTTGGGATTAAGTCCCGGCAAGCTACAGGAATTGACGTGCTTGGAGGCGAGGGTCATGGTGGGGCATTACTATCCATACTGTCCCCAACCCGATCTGACAGTCGGCTTGACGTCCCACACAGACCTAGGAGTGATCACATTGTTGCTGCAGGACCAGATCGGTGGGTTGCAGGTGAAGCACGGCGACGAGTGGGTGGATGTGGCGCCCGTCCCAGGGGCTCTTGTTGTGAACATCGGTGACATGCTCCAGGTGAACTTCCGTCAAAGACTAGGACTTTCTCCAAAGCTCCTAACTTAGGTTAACATTCGACCATGAAATGTAGTCTTATTATGTAAGTTTCGAATTTTCCAGATCATGTCCAACAACGAGTACAAAAGTGGGTACCACCGAGTGTTGGCCAACCCCAGCCGAGAGCCACGTGTGTCGGTACCAGTTTTCTGCTACCCGAGCAATCGCGAGGATGAGTTCGGACCCTTCCCGGAGCTTGTGTCCTCGGATAAGCCCGCTGCTTTTCGGCAGTTTACCGTAAACGAATACATGAGGAGATTCTTTACTAAGGAGTTGGGCGGGAAAAGTGCAATAAATTACTTCAGAGCATGATTGAGAGGTGCATAGGTCAAAAGAGGTGACAAAAGAATAAGATGCTTCCTTGTAATACTGAAGGAAATACTGAGTTCTTCCCCTAAACTCTACTAGACCTTGTGTGATTGTTGTTCTTATAATGTTAATTTGCATATATTCGTTTGCATATTCTATGGGCGACAGTAAATTGTGCGATGGATGAAGTTTGTTCACTAAACTCATTCCACAGAGACTGAACCAATCACAGACATGGGAACTCAACTGCAAGATTGCACGAGATGAATAGTTTACTGTCCACTGGAAAATAGAAGGCATTATCCTGGAAAACCTATAGAGGCAAAGAAACGAATGAATTTCATTCTTGCCAATTACATGTACAGGCATCTATACTCACGTCTTCCCACTGCCGAACCATTCAGCCATTTCTTCATCGTCCTCAAAGTCTGGTGATTCTGACTTCCTATAAATTCTGGATGAGCGTGGCTCGTCTGGATTTGCCTTTTCCTCTGCAGTCATTCTGCTTCTTTCCAGCATCTTCAGTTTCCACATTTCCCTCTTTTCTGTGTCACGAGACACATCGCTCATGCCTCCTGCAATTGGAAAATCAAGAATTCCAGAAACCTTGTTCAATGAGTTTGTTAACTTTGGTTTCTCAGTGACCCCGTTCTCTCCATCCACAAATCCCCACCTATTTGTGACTTGCATTTGACTATTTCTTCTCAGAGACCACATGGAATTTCTATCTTCAACGGCTCCATGACCTTGATGATGATTTCCAGCATCATGCTCTCGTTGAGACAAGCCCTTTGAATTTGATGCTTTAGGCCTTCTATAATCACACTTCAAGCATACCATGTTCCTTCTAAAGTTGATGTAATAGCACCTACCAGCCACAGATCCATAAGGGCAGAACAGCTCATGAACAACTATAACTGCTCAATGTAGGTATTAACTAAAAGAATGGATTAGCAAGAACTCACGATTCACATTCCCACTCCCCAGGATTGAGTTGCCTTTCCGGGGGTTTCTCTTTGCACCGCAAACATCTAGTATTCTTTGCAAAATTTAAGAAATTGCATCTGCAAAATGCAACAGTTTCTATAAGCAAGGAGCTCTGCTCACCACAAATCAGTGAACAAGTGAGAAAAGGCATGAGAAGCAATCACTTGTCACATATCCAGTCTCCTTTCTTTAGCGGAAGATGATCTTGGTCTTCCTGTAGTTGATTCAATCTTTCCTGAGAAAAAGTATCGCATCGCAAGCATTTGATGTTCTTAGCAAAGTTTAAGAAGTTGCACCTGCCATATGCAGAATTATATCAAATAATCGGAGCAAAACTCAAGTTAATCAATAGGATGTTAACAACTGCATTACTTGGGGCAATGCCAATCTCCTTGTTTCATTGGAACATCTTCGTAGCCTTTCTCTTCCGAACTTGAATGCGAGGATAAATCACCAGCTGGTGTGGATTTCAACAAATCAGAGCCAAGTAAATCGGTGCCATAGTATGCCATTTGCTTTAGCAGTGCTCTGACTGATTCCTTAACCGTTCTAGTCAGACATGGTTTATTCTCCACAGTATCGCTTATGGGGTCAAGTCCGTATGTCAACAAGATTCGCATAACATCAACTGTGCGCCCTCCTTCATCTTCACGCGCCTTCACAAATGCTCTCTCACAGTTTCCCCTCAAGTTGCAGGAGCTGCAAACCTGGCAAAGCAGCTGACTGTAATGAATATGACTGATGAAACCATATAATCTAATGATTACTGGAAGTCTTTAAGAAGGGGACATACGTTTCCCTCATCGATGCCCACATGCGCCCTCAAGCGCTTACCAGAGTTCACCACTTTTCTGTCTGTGCTGGGGCATCCACACTCTGCTATGACCTGAATATGTTTCTTTGACAAATACCTATCAGGAAATGTCCTGTTAAAACCTTCTGACTATGAGTTAAGCGACTGTTTCTATTTGCAAATGAGGAAACCTCCGGTTTCTCAAGTAAAGCTATGTTGTCGGATACCCATTCGCTGATGATATTGCGTTGGACAGTCATTAGCCACATTGAATAGCTAACCTCCAAATCAGAATGCATACCGTCAAATTGATTACCAGCTAAATTCTTAATATGTATTATTATCACATGCCCAATGTAATATGAATTGCCTCTTTTCAAGTTATGTCATCAAAAATCTTCAGCTCCAGGTTCTAGTCAAGTACTTCATTTCTAGAGAAAGGCATAGTAACATAGAAAGGCCTGATAGTGGATGGGTAAGCTTGAAACCTAAAGGAGAGTCCTGTGGATTCTTTTTTCTAGGTAAAGGAGGATGCACACAAGGCACCATGTTGTTGCCACTATGCAGAAAAAGACGGACTAAGATGCCAAAAAATGTGCTCTTAACAATATTACATTTAGCTTACATACAGAATTCTGGATAAAAGAAAGCTCGGGAGAAAATGTCTAGTTTTAAAAAATGGTCGCTTGTATCACTTACAAAAATGAGCGAAGAAAAATATTCATCATCCACAAAAATATTTAGACATTTATTGCTATCAATTATGAAAATATTTATCATTGACTAATTATTTCAAACGATACAAGCAATCATTTCTAAGAAAATATTTTCCAAATCATTCATTTTTCGTGAAACAAACAAATTACAAATCTGTAGATATATGATAATAGGCCATCACGTCATAGTTGACACGACATGGTGATATTATCCAAAACAACATGACCATTCACAAGCTCCGAGGAAAACTATCTATTCTCTGTTCTCCAGGTTTTCAAAATGAACAAAGTAAGAAGAAAACTCTTTTCCTCAACAATGTTGTGATTCTTGGCCTGGTTTGAAGACGGTCCGTCTCCTACAAATAGCAGGCTCTTGGCCTCAAAGCAAGCGAAATATAAATTGACCAGGAAAGACAGTCAATCATGACAGAGTTAGATCTCTAAATGACAATATGATGGTGGGTATGCAAATGCAGCATCTAACAAGAACCTGGAAAAAGTCTGAGCTTTCTTGAAGCTCATATGAGCAATACGTTCCCTACCGACCCACAAATATATACTCCTCGAAGAAGGCACAGAGGTCTATACCTCACCATCATCACCAAAGCCCAATGTCTCTGTAATTAAATCAAACAGGTAAAGCGCACCAACCGAAGGTCATTCCTTTCTGTACCTCATAACGTCGTATCTGTCGCGGGCGAAATTCAGGCATGCGGTTCTAATGAGATTCGATTCTTTCGGACCCAACTCCACATTCTGGAACGGGCTGCCCTCCGCATCAAAGTAGCCTCCCTTCAACAGAAGCACCATCAAATCCACCCACTCAGGCCACGGATGCGATATCTGAGCCGCCGCCGACTCAGAGTGCCCCGTCCGATGGAAGTTATTCTCCATCCGCGGAGCGAATCGGGGAATTGGGTTGATGGGTTTCGAAGACTCGAACTCCCCAAGCACATCGTTGCCAGGGAAGTCGAGCTCGGAGTCGGGGTTCGGGGCATCGGTGTACTGGCGGGAACGAGCGGAGGTAACGACGAATCTGAGGTTGGCGAAGTGATTTTTCAGATGCCAACGACTTGTTGGGAAGAGCTTGTGCATTGAGCCGGAGAGGACGCGAGTTTTGGCGGCAGATGGGCACGGAAGGCTCGCGTTTAGACGTTTGGGAAGTTGGAAGCAATGACAGGCTACAACTCGCAAACTGTGGAAGGAGAAATCTCGCGCCAAATTACATTGCCCAAAGACATGGGGACATTTTGGTCCAAAGGAATAGATTTATCAGCTCAAGTTAATCGTAATTTTGAAGGATTTCGATCCAAATTTGAAATTACAATTAGACAGATTTTTTTTTCATCAGTTCCACTTTATTCCTACTCTAACTCTCGAACTTTTACCTCACATTTTATTAAAATGTAGGAGTCGAAACCCACACCTGAAACTAAATCTTCCACACCCTAATCTCTGAAAAAATGAGAATTCAAATCCTCCACCTCCCCCTTTCATGTGAAAAGGATGATCACTATGGTTACAATTAGACAAATTGCAACCCCACTTTTTCTCCCCACTTCTCTCGATACACCAGCACCACCATGCCACCGTTGTCCCAATATTTTCTCCGGCACAACTGTCTTATGTAATATTTTCTATATCGCGCCTTGCCACCCGGGCCTCCCATCACTATTGCTTGCCCCCACAAAGCTAATCTCTCTCTCTCTCTCCCTCTGCCTCAGCCCCAGCCGAGGTTACGAACACCTGGCGTCACCACCTAGCCTGGAGCAACGCCAAATGTGGTGTCGGCTAAGGTCATTTCTTTCTTCCTCTGCCCCCATTGAGTATAGAACAGATGGCTTGACGGGTCGCAAACTCCAACCAAATTAACAACCACCACGGTCACAACCCTCCGGCATTGTATAAGGCATTGGCTAGGTCGGGCCTTGGCTCGGCAATGTCAGCCGCATGGCCAGGTTAAACTCGACACGCGAGACACAGGAAGAGAGATAGCAGCGGGGGCTCGGAGACAGACCGACAACGGTGGGGTCCCTTGCAGGCGGCAGAAGCTTGTCTAGGCGTGCTTGTTGTTGTACTGTGCGGACGAGCGAAGGGCAAAATGACAGTAAGCACATTCAAACTGGGTGACTTGAGCAGGAAGTTTGACATTACAGGGAATGATCTGCACCAAAATACTAGCGCGAAGTACCATCACATGATCAAATGAACCCAGAAAAGAATTCCTAGAAAGATAAAACTAGAAGCTATTTTACTTTTTATCTGAAAGAAAGGCCGAGGATGAGGACAACTGTCAAGTCACGATTTCGCTCAGCCTTTTGCAGAGACTGTTTCTTTCGACAGCAGCGACTTTATTCTTCTCGACAGGTCTCTCATCATATCTACGATGAGCGACTTCTTTTGAATTCTGAACGTGATAGCTAGCTTCGTTGTATCAGGAACACCTTTCTTCAACATGGATTCGTCCTCCATTATTTTGGTGGGAAAATGTTCCAATGCGATCACGCAGAGAGCAATGATGGTACGAAAGGCGGCCACTTCCGTCGCAATTCCGCATGGAGCCTCAGCTGAAATAGATTTAAGAGTGCTCAAGTCGTGTTTTTGCACCGATTCACTTTCACTTTCGAGGAGTACCCTCAGAGCTGCCAGCAAGCGGCCCTCTACCGAGTCTGGACCTCCTAGAGTTACCTATAATTCAAGAAAAATTGAAAAAGAAATTGCATATTGTCAGAAACGATCAGAATCAACAAGCCAATATAGATGCCAACAAGATCTTACAAATATAAGGGTAAGAGAAATGCATCTATAGTCATGCGGCATCCCTTGATTCTCAAAGTTAAGGCAAATTTGGGCATGAATTCTGAAATGCCGCAAGAGCGGTTTGATCACTTAAAGTACTCTTCCAGAACATAATAAAAATATGATGATGGATAAAACCTTGAGATCAGGAGTGTCTCCATATAGATTTAACTGGGACAAGATCTCTTGCTGCCATGGAGCCGGTGAAGAGAAATTTGGTGACGAAACCCCAGCAGCCAAACTTGCAGCATCTAGAAGAGCTCCATCGTACTTAAGTTCGATAGTGTCATATCGATTTGAAGGTATAACAAATCCATAATCCAGAAGAAAAAGATCATTGCTCAAACAACCATAATTAAGAAGCAAAGGATCATTTGCTCCAATTTCTTTCTCAGCAACAACCTGGAGAGAGTTGTGACACATGAGACCAAGACCGAATATTATCATAACTACATAACATCTAGAAAAACTAGGGACCGTAAGTGAACAGAACCTTTTCCCACCAAAAAAATGGGGACAGAGAAAGCAAAATTGACAACAAAAGCAAGAATATGCAAACATGCCTTGACTAGCATTTCTGGTTGTTCTTCACCTTGCTCCTGGACAATACGTGCATTTGGATCAAAGCTATGGTTGCACATATCTATAAGAGGAAGCATCATAGGCACATCGCTATAGGCCCCTGTTAGGGACTTCTTTCCATATAGCCTAAAGGCCCTAGATGAGACAGCTGACATAGCCCATCCAAGTGAAGATGCATTAATATCTTGTCCTCCAAAAGGATGATCCTTCATGTTAAGATCGCTGATGGCATTCTTAACTTCCTTCTCAAAATCAAGAAGAAATCGGCATCTCTTGTTTACCTGGCATGAATTAAAGGCTTATCACATGACTTACCGAAGAAGAAACCTTGTGTAAGGCATCACCAAGGTCACCAAGAACATACATATGCTATGAGCTCTAATGGAAGGTTATGATGTCCGAATAACACAACATCCGATCATTTCTCAGAAGAAGAAGCAGCTACCAGTTTCACAGGTAAAATGCTAATTTTCTGCCACGTGTACAAACAGAAGCCAATCTTTTAACAGGTCGCAGAAAGAACAGAATGCTAACTATCCCTCAGTGTTATTGCTATACAACCAAGAAAATTCAGTAGCGATTGCTAGGGTGGAACTTGACCAGATCCCGTTCCAAGAAGCCTATGCCTATCATCCCTGCAATCTAAAAGTTGAAAAATTCGGTGCAGCTAGCAGGATCCAAAACTTTTTAACTTTGGGTTACTTGTTTCTTTGGTAGCAAGGCAAAATTTGGCTCGGATGCCTTCCCCTGAGTTGCTTCATATAACTGCAAATCACAAGCATGGGATGGAGGCCCACTTCTTTTCGATTTCAAAAATATTTTGGAGGACTACCTGATAAAGTAGAGGAGCATACTGCAAGTTCTTAATGTCCTCTCCCGGAAAGAAAATGGGTACACTGTAAGTCTCCGGAAGATTGCTGATGTAGGGCCACCAGAAGGATCCAATCTTTGCTCTTTCTCCAAGAAGCTTTAAACCCAACTTCATCGCCCATAATTCCTCTGCCAATGCTCCCACAATGTCCATTTTACTCATTCAAAACTCAGTACAGCCTAATTTCAAAAGTTATAGTTACCAAAATATGTTGAGCAAAGAAAATCTATAAGCTGTCATGCAGTAGCATGGACGCAGCCTACATCCTATGACAAACAAAATGTCTACCAAATGCACAGCCTTCAGTGTCAATGAGCTAGCAATACACCATCCATCATGAAACTTAACTTTGTCCAAGATTTTATCCATGGACTTACATTAAAGAGAATTGTTTTATTAAGAGAGGGTAGTAAAATGTTTAGAGAACCAAAATATCAAAAGTTCAGAGCATTCACTGAGGAAAATAAGGGAAGAGGAATACAAAGTTAATTAATGAAGCCTTTACACTGCACTTAATAGATCACAACTACTAGTGATCACATTGCTCAACAATCAAGACACAAAAAAGATACATCGTGACATCCATTAGGCACAAGACGACAGCAACAATGCAAATGACGGAGTGTTACATTAAGAGAAATATTACAGCAAAAGTAAAGAAATGCCTCATCCGCAAATTGTCAGCTGCCATCCAGAGCATTCATACTCGACCTACACACAATCTTGAAACACTCCGTAGGAAACGTTCTTAGCTAAGCATTGCAAGTTGTAATAAACGAAGCAACAATAATCTTCACCTCATCTCACGAAATGAAGCCTCTGACTTAAAACTCAAAAGGCAGCCTCTTACAAAAATGCAACATCTCACCATTGCCTCGAAGCACAAACAGCATTATCACCATCCGAATTTACTAACTTCCTTCTCTCTTATTCAGAACCCAACCAAATTAAAGTCCGTATCAAGAATCAACTCGAGCTTCTATCAGCGGACAAAACAACTAAAAAGGCAAAGAGAAATCCACCAAAAAAAAAACAAGACAGCTCAACCTAAAAATACAAACCACAGTCAAGAAGGGTAACTTCACCGGACTCAGCTAAAAGCAAGAACCCAATTTTCAGCGTACCTGGGACCTTGCTCGCCAAGTCGGCCAGCACGGGTTCGGCCCCGCCGTCCGGTTGGAACCTCAGCGGCACGTGGTGGGGAAGAGCGATCAAGTCGGAGCCTTTGGGGATCTTGTCGGCGGCGGCCAAGCCCAGGCCACTGAGCTCGTCCTGGCCGATCCTCACGGCCTCGTGCACGAACCCGCCTTCCCGCCGGACCCATTTGATCAGGTCCGGCGCGTGGGGGACGAGGCGCGAGGGATGGGAAGCGGAGGCGGAGGCGGAGGCGGCGCAGGTTAGCGGGCGGTAGTGGATGAGGGAGGCCATGGCAGTCTTGGAAGCAGCCATTCTTGCCGGCGCTCGACCCCACAAAAAGCTTTTCACCGCTCCGGTCTTAAACCGCTCTCAATTCGCGGACAGCTGAAGAAATCCTCTTTTCCCTTCTCTCAGTTTCCGCCGGTTTAGTTGGAAGGGGAATGAGTGGAAACTGAAAGGATGTTCAGTGAAATGATAAAATATCATTCTTGAATAATGCTGAGTAAATTTCAGAGCATGTGTAAAAAAAAATAGTGTTAACCACCCTTCCAAAGAACCCTTCCATCTTGAAAATGGAAGATCGGGGGTTCAAATCCTCATCTTCTCGGAGGATTAGGATGGGGAAGATTTCATTTCAGGAATGGATTTCGACTCTCACGCCCTATAAGGAGACAGGGTAAAAGTCTGAGAGTAAGTGTTAGAGTAGGATTAGAGTAGGACTGACCAAAAAAAAAACCAGATTGAAATTATTTGAATCCCATTCGTTTTTTGGAAAATAACTTCCAAAAAAAGGTTTTTCACATCTTCCGGTGTTTATTTCACGAAAAATAAATTGATCGAAGAAATATTTTTCAACAATAGAAAAAAGTTTTCAAAAATATAGGAAAATGTTTTCTATATTTCAAGTAGGGGAAAATATTTTTACTACTTACTCTCTCTTATCTCACATCCTTACTAGCCCCCTCTTCTTTCTTTTTAAAAAATTCAAATTTTTAATTATTTTATTCTTCTTTCCTTCTTTTTTTTTTCTTTCTTTCTAGGCCGATCGCCAACTATGGTGATGATCAACAATCGATCATGAGCAATCCTAGCTCGTCAACCTCGGGCAAGCTCGAGCTAGCCACTCGCCAAATTAGCGAGCATAGGCTTTTAGCTCGAGGCCCAAGGTTGGCACCTTTGGCCAATGACTGACCAATTGAAGAAGACTGAGGAGGAAAAGAAAAAATCATGATTAAAAATTCAATTGAAAAATAAAAATAAAATAAAAAAGTGAAAGAAAATAGTGCACAGAGGAAATCAAATCGAATTTTTCGTATTGAACCATGGAAAATATTTTTTAATTCATTTTCAAATTTCAGTCGAATACTCAATAATATTATTATTTTTTGGAAAAATATTTTTTACATGCGTCACAATTTTTCTGAAATGAACGGAGACTTAGTTGCTTTTTTCCACGTCATTTGGTATATCTTGTCATTTGAGTGGTGGACGCTTGGGCGTGTCACAGGTTCTTATCAATTTCTTCATGATTTTGCAGCATATCAAAAAGAGGGGAAAAAAAAAAAATACCCGTCACCAGTGCACATGGGACAGAATTGTCGTCCCCAATTAACGAATCGCGTCGCTCTGCTCCCGTCTCGTTCCCGTCGCCGTGCATCCTCGCGGGACGTGCCCACCGCTCTCCACGCCCCCCCTTCCTCTCCTCGTCGCACGTCTGGCCACTTCACTCGGAGGGCCGCCGCGACCGTTTCCATCCTCACGTTAGAGGGTCGACGACGATTACCACCTCGGACCTTGTCCGGATTGAAGTCGGCCGGTCGCCAAATTACTCGACTTGCTCGACTGTCGAGGGGCCAATTGATAGAGAGAGAGAGAGAGAGAGAGAAGAGAAAGTTGGGGACAGAGTACCACATAGGGAAAGAAAGGGAAGGGAAACGGCTTAAAAATATTCCAAACATTCAAGGTTGTATCTAATCTAATATTAATGCCTCGTAAAAACATACTAAGACACCTCTAATCATGACTCATCCTAGAACATTAATTACATCATGACTTATCATCATGACTCACAATGTCATAAATGAGTCATCATGTAACATTTATTATTACATGAGTCATCAACACAACTCATCCAAAATCATTTATGACATTGTGACTCATTCAAACATCATGATGAAGGAGATGAGTATCCCATTTCTATTGCCTTTTCTGAACAGCGTATGGTAGCTTCCAACTCCCATCTTTTTTGTTTTGTTTTTTTTTTTTGTACTTTTTTCAATAGGTCGCGAAAATCCAATAAAAACTTGGCGAGACATCTCTAGATCATAATGGAATATCCGTAGGGTCTAAGTTCATTGTAGAATCTTACACACTGAGAGATAGGTGTGTTTTCCTAGACTTAATGACCATTCAAAATCAAAAGGATCTTGAGAGAGTTCTACCGCATGGGTCCTATGATAATGACGGTTGATCCAGATTCCTTTATGAATTCTGCTAAAGCAGTATTAACCAGAGATTCAATGGATTTCCATGTACTCTCTTGGATTGACTCCAATACAATATGAAAGCGTTTTGTAAAGCCTAGCAAAGCTTTATAGGTCAAAACTCCTATGTCTGCCAAGTACCAAGAAACATCATACAACCATGGCCTTTAATAGAAAATGGTTGTATGCAACTTTGGATCTAGCCTACATGTGCTTAGCTGTTCTATGAAAAAAGCTTTCCATACTCCTAAGGATTTAAACTGACAAAGCATTTCTACAAAATGGTGGTACTTTCCACAATCAACAATTTCTCTTATCGTTTGGTTGATAATACTTGGCATTTTGGCTGTTGAGAACTGAATAGCAAAATTATGACAATTAAGTGCATACCAATGAAACCATTTGAATTATTCCAAAAATTCATCATTTGGGGGACATGTTAAAGGATGAAGGAATGGATAATTTGGATAGCCTACCAAATGATTGAAGACTCGGCCCGCTATAAATCTTGAAGATTTTATATTGATATTCCCACAAGGTTTGTGATATTATCAAAGGGAATATTTGACTCGATTGGCTCTGACACTTCGGGAGGATTCTTTCTACTAGGGAATCTAGGCTGTAAATTGTTAAGCGGTTTTAAGCCTCTCTCACCCCCAAAGTTAGCTCAAGGGGTAAGGTTTTCCTTGCACTTATAAACTGACCAACAACCATTTCCATAACCAATATAGAACAACCTTAACAATCTTCCCCTCACATATCGGGCCTGAGTCGAAGACACAACAACCCTTAACTCTCCCATAGGACTTTGTTTTTATAGCATATTTGGTTGGTTGTCAATTTATAAGTATAAGGGAAAATCTTACCTTGGGCTAACTTTTGGGGATGAGAGAGTAAAAATTAAAAAAATAATAATAATAAAGGGAAAAATGAAGTTGTCTTGATATTTTTAATAAGGGTTAAGTTAGACTCACCAAGACTGTTCTAAACGCGAAACAGTCCCAAACGTCCATTATTTTCTCATAGAAAGTCAAGAGAAAATCACAAATTTGAATTGAGATTGTTAAACACCCCTTCTCTTTGGGTTTTGCCCAAACAAAAAAAACCATTTATTAGCCATTTATTGAACGTAGCACACTTACCTAATACGTGTTAAAAAAATGGATCTACTACTCATTTCGGCATGTGTTTAAAACGGACTTATACAACAAACACAACAATTCCCCTCGAGATCTAGAAGTGCAATCACCGGCACAAACGAACACACACACAGGAGAAACCGAAAAAAAATGCCCGACTTCCTCTTCCTCCAAAAATAGTTCGTATCAAAATCGCACGATTCCCCCTCCAATTCCCCAACGAACTCAAAGCTTACCAATCGGGAATCTGTTTTCACTTTCCCCCAGAACCAATTCCCTTCCAACGATCAATACAATACCGCAATTCCCCATTCGAAAGAAAATCAATCGATCGATACCGCATTCCCCATTCCGATCATGGGTCTCCGATCCCTGTTCCGGAGGAAGAAACCCACCTCGTCGTCGCCGGCGGCGGGGGCCTCCACTGCCGCCACCCCTGGGGTCGCGGTCCTCGTCGGTGGGCGGCCGGTCCCAGATCGAGGAGCTCGAGCAGGTGTTCCGGAAGTTCGACGCCAACGGGGACGGCAAGATCTCCGCGTCGGAGCTGGGCTCCATCATGAGCTGCCTCGGCCACCCGGAGACGGAGGAGGAGCTGGCCAAGATGATCCGGGAGGTGGACTCCGACGGGGACGGGTTCATCGACTTCGACGAGTTCGTGGAGCTGAACAAGGGGGTCGACCCGGCGGAGGCGATGGAGAACCTGCGGGACGCGTTCTCCGTGTACGACATCGACGGGGACGGGTCCATCACCGCGGAGGAGCTACACAAGGTGATGCTGAGCCTCGGGGAGGAGAACTCGCTGGCCGAGTGCCGGAGGATGATCGGCGGCGTCGACAGCGACGGCGACGGCATGATCAGCTTCGAGGAGTTCAAGGTCATGATGATGGTGGGCTCCCGCTACGACTGCTCCTCGTCCGGTAATACCCACAACAATTAGCAGATGGGGGAGGACGGATTGATCGAGAGAGCTTCCATCCAAATTCGAATCATCTCTCTCTCTCTCTCCCTCTCTCTGAATCTCCGGATCTTCTCTCCTCGTTCGTCGGAGGGCAAAAGGGTTAGTTTTCGTCGTCTCTTATGGAAACTTGATGGTTCTGATTTGAGCAAATTGTCTATAAACGTTCAAGTTCTATTGGATTCGGTTCGTCATTTCTAATGGACATTTCAAGTGGACCACCGTTTCTTTCGTTTCGTTTCGTGTTCTTGAAGCCCTTTTCTTTTGCCTCCCCATTGTCACCTCACCAGGACGGTATCTGCATCTTGGATCTTCTCTTGACTTTGGTTCGTGGGTCAACATTGGTTTTTTGGAGATCACGATGCGTTCGAGCAGTAGATTTTCGGCGCGTGGTTCGTACGCGACGCTTTCATTGGATTCCATCGGCATATGATTTTTGCTTGAGCTGTATGACTACCGACTAGGACTAGAATGGTCGGGGCAACCTTTTTTCGCTTTTGTGTAAACCGAAGAATCTATCTTGACCTGACCCATACAAAAAATCCAAGCGCACCTGGGATTTGTAGCTGGTCAAGGTGATGCTAATAAAGTATGATGTCTTCAGATTAAGTTTAGTCGATGTGACAGAGTCAAAAGGTCTAATATATATTATGCTACATAGGATCTATTAGAGCACTTCTATGTCGGGAAGCACCACAAGTTCCGAGGCACCGATTTTCCTCGTAGGGATGTAGGGATATATACATGATCGATCTTTCGAAAGTCGCATTTTTTTTCCCATTAAGTATGTTTAGAGAGGGCTCCACAGGCACCCGGTTACTAGACCTTAAAATTTTGTGCTTTTGATTAAGCTTCGATTGATTAGGTTCACTCTGGGCTGGGTCGATCAAGTTGGCCAGCTTTGTAGGAGTCGCTTGTCTGAGCTGCCGATGCGCACCTAGATGGGCCCAAAACTGTTGGCCGGGGCCTATGATGTCCAAATGCGCCGATTAGCAAAATTGGCTACGCGCGCACCTGCAAGTTTAACTACTGTTGCAAAACTATATGAAATTTCGAATCCCTAGAACCGATACGCAATATTTTACCATTGTTGTAAGCTAAACATGAACCCTCAAGCATATACACAACATTTTGCACTTATTGCAAAGTTTAGCATCCATTAATATATCATCCATTTTCAACATCATTGCTTCCACATGTCAAACGACGTATTGTTAATACACTAACGAGCACATAGCAATGCTACCCCGTCAAAACAACGTGCTTGTGACTTATTCCTAGAAAAATTAATTCGAGATTAGGGCGATAGGGCAAATGTAAGCTAGAAATCAAATTTATCAAGGGTTTGGGGTAGCGGTGTACATGGTTAGGGTGGGTGGTTCCTACCCTAGAATCGAAAACCACCCACTAAGAACCGGTTCTGAAAAATTAGAACCGAGAATCGTCCATTGGTTGCATGGATTTACCCATGAATCGAACCACCGGTTAGGTTTGGTTTTTGGGTGGATCCATGGAACCAATCTCACTAAACATCAACCAAATATCGACAATCTAGGCTTGCACAACTAGAATGAGAAAACCAAAATTGGCAATATAATGAAAAAAAAAATTGTATGCTTAATAATGTTGCAAGGAACAAGTGGGCAAATTTGGCACTCTAGTATGGAAGAGAATGCATAAGAAAAAAGTCATCCTCATATCTTATTCACAATTTGGCCAGAATAACATTTTCTAGAATAAGATGAAGGTTTTCGATTTAAAGATAAGAAGCTTTGGAACCCTCTAAAGCAAAAGCATAGCGAATAAATTTAGACAATTGCTTGTTTGACTTGATTGAGCTAGATAATAATCCAATCGAGCTCATCTCTTTTATTCAAGTCAAAGCAATTGAAAAACTGCAATATTTTGAATTCTCAAATTAACTCAAACTAGCAATGCAACTTCTCATAATTCAACCACGAAGCAAAGAAATTCTCTATTCACCCCAAGAGTGTTGCTATCCTTCCAGTTGAGAAACATGCAAATTAGGTAATACCATAAAGTGAGCCCTAGACAGAGACAATGAGAGCTTGAGCGATTTCGAGAGAGACGAGATGGAAAATTGAGAGAGAATAACATGAGCTATAAATTTTAGATTTATTGATTTCGAATTTTTTAATATTAAAAATTAATATATTATTATAATATAATTAGTTCGATCCAAGTGGGAATGTGAGGGGAACTGTCTATGGAACTGGGAACCGAATTGGTACCCACCAATTTATGGAAATTGGACCCAGAATCCGAACCAGTTCCCTTAAGAACAACCAGGTTTCGGGCGGTTCAGGCGGATTCCAGTTCCTTTGCACACCCTTAGTTTGGGGTGGTTGTTAGTGTTGGGGCTATGCCATTTATGGTTACCCTCTATAATGGATGACCATAATATTAAGGCCACTATTTGTGCTCGTGTATCATTTGCATATTTTATAATGATGTCAAGTTGTGTCATTGAAGAACACATACCTATTTGTTGATCATGCTATAAAATTTATGTATTTTGAATTGCGTCATACGAGCAGAAGAGACGATGGTAATTAAGGAAATATATTTGACAGAAGTTAAACTGGCAACAAGGTTGTGTACCTTTTAAGACTGTTTAAAGTTTATGCCAAATTTATCACCGATAGATAAAAGGTTGTACGATTTTTAGAGACGTTTGAAAGTCCGTGTTGACTTTGCAGCAATGGTTAAAGGCCGTGAATTTTTTGGCTAATTCTGTTGATGAGAGATCTCAAATATCAAACGCAATACACCTTGTTCTCAATTCATCTATGGCGGAAAATATCATGTCTATATTAGGAATACAATAATTGAAATTTATTTTTTTTTCATTTTTTTTCCTTTTGGTTTTTAAAAAGATGACAATCTCATAGACTTAGGATTCCAATTACCTTGTGAAAGGGTCCCGAGCACGTCTTATCCGTTTGAGTTACTAATGAGTGGAAAATTTAGAATCGTCCAAAGGTCGACAGCATGACGGCAACGATATAGAAACCTTACCCACCAATTCCTAACCTCGCCATTGTTCTAGAGTGCGTCCCAGTTGGAGTCCCATGAGGTCTGGTCCACATTCAAACGATATAATTACTTATCAGGATAGAGAAAGACAGATTGGAGTGGGTATGTAGCACGCAAAATTATCAACCGTCCACATCAAACAGGGCAGGTTTTTGGACTGGACGGGGATGACTTCTTTAGATGTGCTCTTGTTCTGCATGACATAGGCACAACGAATAGGTAAAGAGACATATTTTAGTCAAAGACTAAGTGGTAACGTTCACCATCAATCATCATTTTATACTCCGCTAAGCTTCAAAAGATTCTGTCAAACGAAGGCTGTCGACAGCCAAGCGAGACAGTGACTCCATGAAAACATGTCCACAGCAATCCCAAAATCTACTTTCTAAGCATCAATACCGAATACTATGGCACGTGACACTTTCCTCTTAACATCACGTGCCAGAATGTTAGCTACACATCTCGTGAGGGGCCATTAAAATTTGCCCAGTAATTTCTCGTTTATATCAACAGTTGTTACTCAGCTAAGTCCTCCAACTTCGTCTATCCATTTTTGGTATCACAGAAGGGCATCGCTGGATCAGAGTAGATTGCTTCCGATTCCACCATACTTAATGTTTGCCACCAAGGATGCAAAAATAGATTATCATCTTGTCAATTCGCATTAGTTTTCCATGAAGACAAACGAGAATCCAAAACATGCTTGACAAAGGCAGAAATGCTCCTCCAAACATAATCATAAATTAGTAAACCTGCTAGAAAGTGTAGAAAGAAAAAGAAACAACTTGACTGTTAAACATCTGATTACAAGAATATTAACAAACATAATGGACAACAATCGCAGTACTCGCTGATTGATTACATATACAAACTGCTCCCAGACAAAAATATAAAAATTATGTCAACTGATGGAAAATGAAGGCCAGAAAGCTACCCATAAAACAACACAACCACTGCCACTCAAAACCTGATAAAAGGTTAGCCCAGCATCAATGCCTTTGTCCTTCTGTCTGATTCTCTAAGCAGATGAATAACATTCTAAGTTAGAAGCACACAAATATGATTCTCTGTTTTGATCTCTTTATGACCCTCCTACACTTTACCAAATTCTATAGAGACAATGGCACCGGCATGACAGTTACAAACTTACAATCTTATAATCAACCTCTATAGGGGTTGACGAATAATAAAAGAAAAAAAATCAAGGAACTCACAAACATCGCTTATGCCAACATGTTCCTTACATCTCTTGCATTTGGGTATTTGGGCATCTGGTTATTGAGTGCTGCGTGTTAGCCCAGTTCGAGCCACATTTCTGCACAACGATAGGTATTTGTCA
Source organism: Eucalyptus cloeziana (assembly GCA_014182715.1). Lineage (NCBI taxonomy): Eukaryota > Viridiplantae > Streptophyta > Magnoliopsida > Myrtales > Myrtaceae > Eucalyptus > Eucalyptus cloeziana. Next base: position 37,842,291 of record CM024635.1, on the reverse strand, counting down.
ATGCCATGGCTATACAGGGAAGAAACGGATTCCAGACTAGATCTACTCGGGAAAAATACAAATACAGGAGTGACGAAAGGAAATAATTAGTTGAATTTAAGGCTGACACCACGACTAAGGAAATGAATTAATCTGACACCTCGACAAGCACAAAAGCCTACATGCAAACATATAAGGCAAAGATGGGCAATGCCAAATCCTTTCAAACTTGTTTAGGCTTGCTTGGAATAGGAAAAATATCGACAAATAAGGTGTGACTAAATTTTGGTCATGCCTGATCGGTCAGACTAAAACAGACTCAAGGCTAGAGGTTTGTGCAAGTAAAATTTCAACTGGCAAGTATGATCGAACATAACTTGCATTTCACTACAAAGGTACAAATACAAGATTGTCAGCTATGTATAGATGTTAAATGTTTCTGCACAGATTGTTTCTGAGAAGGCAAACCACAAGCTCAGTGAGTTAGATTACAACCAAGCAGCCTACCATGCATATGTTATTTTGGGGTCGGGAAGGACTTTTAAGTACTGCATTTTGTTCGACCATAGTTTGTTGTACCCTAGCTAGAGATGCATTCGGAAAGCCATGAACATAAAAGCAGACCATAACAGGGGGATGCGCTATGTATTTTGATGTTTCAATAAGTTATAGGCAACGTGTGTACATACTGATGTGGACTCCTCCAAGCATAAAAGGATCCTAGCCAGAAAGCCGAAATTTAATGTTTTAATGCTTCCATTAATGTAAATGTCAAATAAATATATCTGAGAAAAATATAAGTACTTTACAATAAGGTTATTTTGAACAGCAGAAAGATAAACACTTCATCATAAAATGAGCTAGATGGACAAGGTAAAAGAGCCCTTTACCATACCACCAATTTATCTAAGACTAAGATCTATAGACAGATGCGCCCTGTGATGAATCGGATGAGTGTCTTTCCTTTGTCAGAAAGAGGTGAAGGTTTTTTCCCCTTGCTAGGCACCCAAGAAAAGGTTACTAGACATTGACAGAGGTGACATTGAACCCTAGGGATGCGCTCAAGTGCCAAGGACATTCCTCTTTTTTGCTAAAAATTGGTTCGAATCACCACACTAATTCTCTTGGGCCATTCCTAGGAGCATCAACCTGTGTGCTCTGATAATTACCTACAATGGGACAAAGGGATTGCCACACCTAACTGGGATTACTCCAATGCTCAGGGAGTCCCAACGTTTTTCACCCCGAAAGAAAGAATGTGATATCAGACAGGGTCATGATCTTAACCTGAACATGACAACCTTACAAGGATGTGACACTTATGACCAAGCGCACAACTATGGGGCTTCAAATATAAGAGTTCAAAAAGTACAAAGAGTTGAAGGATCAAGGTAGAGGCTCAACAAAAGGAGACAAAAAGAAAGAATGATTTCCATATGTTGACAACCAAAAACCCAACAGGATTAGTTCTCTGAGTATATATATATCAGATAGAAAACCAAATATTTATGAGTTTTGACACAATGACGCTGATGTGTTTTCTTCATGTGACAAGAAGAATAAAGTTCACATGAGTTTTGACATGCAACCAAACATGACAACTGATAAGACACCAAGTTGGTGCATTGTCCTCCATGTCTACGAAAAAGCAACTTTTATACACCACGAAATACTAAGCTTAACTCAGATACAGACAATAAATATTTTGTTTGGTCCACCTCAAAAACATAATAAAATTTTATAAAGTCCTATAAACTCAGCGGAGCAGACCTGAGATTCTTTTGGGCGGAAAAAAAAAAAAAAAAAAAAAGCATTTGTCAATAGAGCACCAAGTAGGCACTAGGAACGTAACAATATTTTATGGGAGAGGTACTCTATCAACTCAAGAACATCTAAAGCATAAAAAAACAAACCAAGGCAAAAAACCAAGGCTCTGCCCCTTTCTACTTAGGGACTTCACCTAATTATCTTTCATACAAGTATAAATAGGACGTCGTCAACTATTCCTTAGAGATCATAATGTAACTTCATTCAGAATTAGAGCGGGTTTCGTTAAGTTACCTTCCCGTTAGCAGCTGAGAACTGCCAATAGGATTCTTCTGATTGCTAAACCTTTTTGATCTACTTTCATGATCCTTCTCTACCCGCATAGCAGCAACTTCCTTCTCCATCGCAGCTACTTCCCTTCTCATCTTCTTTGCTTCAACCTCCATGGCCTTGGTTAGAGTTTCTACTTTTTTAGCAAGCATCTGCAGTGTAGGAAATTACACTGATTATACACTGAAAAATAAAACTGTAGAATATTGTGAAAAAAGTTTGACAAATTATCAACCTCTATTGCATCATCTTTGTCCTTGATGCTTTGATCTTTCTCATGACCAGCTTTCCTTAAAGCTACAACTTCTTTTTGTAAAATGTCATATAACACCCCAGGAACAGTGTCTTGAGTCTCCGCAGGAGCGAATTCATTTGATTTATTATCAGAGTTTCCCTTTGAGAAGTCATTTTCTTCGCCCTCCTTGGTCGCATCACATGACTGGTTTGGAGAGTAATTTGCACCGGTTCCATTGGAAAGTACTTTACCCCTGTCTAAAGATCTTGTGCCACCATCAAATGACCTTGATGTTCCTTTGGCATGTTTCAATACCGTAGTAGCACCAGAAGAGAAAGATTTTGATTGCGAAGCTGATTTCCTAGATAAGAGTCCACTTGCAGTAAGCCTAGAAACGTTATCAGCCCCACCAAGAGACTGGCGCCGGGAGGGCCCATTGCTCATGCTCCTCCCCTCTAATGCACTACGATTATTGCTGCCTGATGATCCCCTTAAACTCTCCTCAATTACTCTGAGCCTTGACTGATATCTCTCCTGAAAATGTGGAAGACAAGACTTCAGACCCTTCCTAAAAAATCCACGCAAGAACAACAGCTATAAATGCAAGACAAGTACTACCTTTAAAAGAGCCTCGGATCTTGCTGCTCTCTCAGTGATAGCAAGTTTATCGCGAAGTTGCTGCATTTCTCCCTGTAAAACTCATATAGCAACACAAACTTTTGAGAACGGAACGTGCGCAACATATTAACTCCCCAGAAGCAAGAAACGGTAACTAGGGGCCTTCAATGCCACTAATTAAGATGGCTTGAGAATTACCTGCAAGAATCTTCGTTCTTCAAGCCATTGCTTAACAGGCATTACTTTGTCATTGGCATCTTTCCACTCATTTGCCACCACAGTGGCCACTCTGTTTGCAGTGACCTTTGCTCGGGCCAACTCCCTGTCAAGGGTTCTCCTTTCTTCCTGGAAAAACACATTATCAAATAAGAACTGAAATACAACATATTCACTCAATCAAAATTATCTAGCTGTGCATGCAACAATCCAAAGTAATTACATTCATTTCTTGCACTTTGCGTTGATAATCCCTCACAGCATTTGCAGCTGCACCACCAGCCAGAACAGCCTCTTCCAGCTCCCTTACAGTCTGTGTAAGCTTTTCAACCTCAGCAACCTTTTGCCTGTGCAGTCTGTCCAAAATTTTATTTTCTTCCTGGTTCAAGAAGAGAGGACGAGTTTGAGAAATAATTTTGGATAAGTTCTGAGAATCAAACCCAAGTTCTGATAAAGTACTCAAAAATCCAGCAGCCAATCCAACCTGGCAAATTTCAATTTGTTTCATCAATTCTTGATTCTTATTTTGGAGATCATCCACCATGGAGGCCTTAGCTAAGGCAACCTGAACAGTCCTCTCAGCTTCCAGTAAAGCTGCTTCTTTGGATTTAGTAAGACGATCTAAAGCCTTGTTATCATCTTGAAGCTTTGCAATCTGCATAGAGATGAGGCAAGCAATGAAATTGTCAGATCACCGGCTTCCATCAAGTGGTAACTTTTACTTTGAAAAGGTTAATTACATTATGGAGGAGTCACTACCTCCTGCTTTGCAAGCTTGAGCTCAGCCTCCAAAGGAGCAAGAATGGCCTCAATGGGAGGCATGTCGTCATCCTTCTGAGCAGCGTGAACCCTTCGAAGAGTGGCTTCAGCTGCAAATTGAGCTGCCATGGACGCCTTCTTCTCTTCATTAATTTTCTTAATTTCCAGATTCTGTTGTTCAAATTAAAGATGCAAATAGCTTGATGAGAAGGCACAGAAAAGGGGTGTGTAAATATATTTTAGAACATTGGCCAAAAACAGAAGAAAAGTTTCAGTAGGTACTTTATTTTCAAGGAGCTTCTCAGTCAACTTAAGCTTCTCTTCCACCTTAGACAGTTCCTCTGTGAGCTGCACGGAGACAGAGATGGAGAGAGAGAGAGAGAGAGAGAGAGCAAAGTCAATGTTTATTTTGCTTACTACCAAAGAAATAAAAAGAAATACGAATAGAAAAGATAATGTTAAGAATGTCCATGGTAACATGTTAATCTTGTTTTGCCCTTACAAAATAACAATAACAAAAGTTCAGCTTCTTTCATTCTGCGGGATAAGCCATATGGGTTCTCTTAAACAATGCACCCCATCAAGGGCTGCATTATCTAGATCCAGATGCTAAGGGCGCCTTAGTGTGTCTACCGACATTTCTGCACGACCCAAAGTCACATTATCAAGTTGTATCATCTTTAAAATTACCCATTCTCCTAATAAACCACCTTAAGAGTATCTCTTATCTCATACTCGATTGGGATGTCAACCGATTTTCATTACTAGTACAAATTATGATTCTATTGGTCCTTGCATGCCCACAGGTCCATTAGAGTTCTGGTGTCAAAAGCACTCGTTTTATGCATATGTTGACATTCAAATAACCAAACTCTCCATCTGATAAAAACTGCCCCAGAATGGCCTTTCAAACAGGAATGCCCTCTATGACCCCAAAAAAAAAAAAAAAAAAAAAAAAAAGGAACAGCCTCTATTAGCACAATACATGTACAAGGAAGAAAATACTATTATTGGCCACATTTAAATATGGAGATGTGCATTAATACCAAGACATGAAACTTTTTAAAGTGCCATATATCCCAAACTATTTAATGCATGATCTAATGTTGAAAATCCACATAGCAATCGCACATAGATTTTATCCCAAAACAGATAAGTAAGACATTCCCCCATGAATGTGCCCCCCGACATCTACCGAGCTGCAGGGTAGCGGCATTGACCAAGAAGAATCTAAAATCCAAAAATATGCTGAGAACATCTGCAGAGCAATCAGGCGGCGGCAGGTGGACAAATGAAGCGAGAATCTTGGCTTCATAATATCTTAGGGACATGATTCACTTCACAATGTGAAGAAGTAAATGCACCGACCACATAATTCAGTAGCCACAGCAAGGACGTTAAGATAGTTCCCAGTAATTCGCTCTAAATTAAAACGACTACAATTACTATCGGAGCCCATATGAATTTTACAGAATATATACACACACACATATATATACGACACAGTTTCGCGGTATCAAAAAAATGGCAATGTAGAAAACAAGCGAAAGTCCAGGCGATATCACCTCCTCAACGGCCTTCTCTCTGAGCCGCTCAGAGAACCTGAGAGCCTTGATCTCCGCTTGCGCCTCCCCTAGCTCTCTGTCCTTATCTGAAACCCCATCAAGCCACACGCACGCACGCACGCACAGTGAGAAAAACGCAATAAAGGGAACTCAACAGCGAGAAGCACGTCGAATCAGCTCAAGAATCCGCGCGGGAGCCGCCGGATCCAACGGCATTCGCACCTCTAACTTCATTCTCGAGCCGATTGAGCTCGAGCTTGACGGGATCTGAGCCGTGGAGCAAGGTCATGAACTCGTTGTCGGCGTCGAAGCTGGGGCGTACCGAGGTCCGCCTGCGGGAGCTGCTGCGTCCCTCCTTGAAGGAGGCCGACACTGCGAGGGGCGTGGGGGCCTCCGCCCTGCCGTTGCTGCCTCCGCCGCCGGTGCCGCCGGGGAGCTCCGCGGGGGCTCCCCCGTCGCCGGACGCCTCCGCCATCGCCCCGATCTGATCAATGCTCCTCCCGAACTCACACCAGAAGATCCATCCACTAGGGTTTCGACCAAAGCGAAGGGAAGAGAGAGAGAGAGAGAGAGAGAGAGAGAGAGATGATGTCCGCGCACGCAGAAGACGAGTGCGTTCTAGAGAGAGAGAGTAGAGGCGAAGCAAGAGGAAAAGGGGGAATGGCGATGAGAGAGAGAGTAGAGAGAGAGTAGAGAGAGGGAGATTCTGGGCTTGTTTTCTCTCTCTAAAACGTGGATTCAAATCTGGGTTTAGAGGACACTGACAGGACTGGAGGTGGGGTGGGGGAAGGAGGAAGAGATTAGCAGGGAGAGAGTGCAGAGAGCAGAGAAGCTGCTGGCTCTTCTTTTCGGCTCTCTGTTTATAATAATAATAATCATAATCATAAATAATAAATAAATAAATAAATAATCAATCTCCGACAGTGCGCGGAGGGAGAGGGAGAGTGTTGTGTGCTGCAGTGTATTCCGCGGATCAGTTTTACGTGTGTACTCCTTTTTAATTATTATTTATTTTTATTTTAACCACCGCTGCTTCTCTCCGCCCTCTCTCCCCTCCTCCTCCTTTTTTTCGTTTCTTAATCCCCTTTTTGCTCTTTTTCGATTTTCTTTCCTCTTTTCCGCCCTCCGGTCTATTTCTGTTTTTTTTTTTTTTTTTAATTTATTTGTTTTATTCGGGGGTGGTGGCTATGATGAGCCGGATGCGCAGTGCGCACCCCACCCGTCCTGGACGAATGCGTTTCCGAGGAAGTCTCCATGCGCGCTTTTCTCGTCTTTTTTAATCTTTTTCCATCTTTTTTCCTCTCCTCAGTTCTTCTCTTTTTGGCATTTGTCTTGTGGCTTCAGATTTTCAAACTTCAAACCCCGTGGCCAAAATTCGGATGCGTCTGGATAAACATGGTAACGGCCGCAAGAAATTCGAATGACCGTCGCGAAACAAAGTCCTATCGTTGAGCCATCAGATTAAGTGATCTCGTCATGCGACGAGAAAAAAGATTCGATGATCAGAATCATAATTTCCTAGGTAGGCGGGATAAATTCGATCACTTATACGTCCATTCGTAACACCTCGGATTAATTAACGTGGATCCAACTTCTCGGTGAGCACCGATGAGAACTAGAAATCTTCATCGACGTAGCTTTGACCTTTGAGGCTTGCATTTATGTCTATAAATTGCGACTAGACATCCGCGGAACAATTCAAAGTGCAGTTGTGAAGAATGCCATTTCGGAACGATTAAGGGGTGCTTCGAGAAACAAGGGAAAGGGAGAGTATATGTCCTAGAAAGTTAGAATAATTGTCATTTAGGAGAAAATCCAGACCTGCATATGAAATAATTGTCAAATAGACATTATTCACGAGATAGATTATCGGTTTCCACCTGTCCGGTCGGACCGCTCCTTGGCTAACAAGTGACTTTGGTTCCAAGCCTTCGTAGCCATGGCTATAGAGTTTCGATCAACTCAATTTCATAGAAAATCTTTTATAAAAAGAAAGTTTCTCGTAACATTAAAAAAAAGTTTTTTGACTATGGACAATGAAGACTCATTCCTTAGATATAGCAATGATAAAAATCGTTATCTTCCGAGGATAAAGTATTGGAGTGACATATTCGATATTGTTTTGCTAGCCATCACGCGAGGACTAACATCAGCCGATTGTCATCACTTTCCACAATCAACCTTACCGCCAACCACTGACAATTATAATTGTCGGCTAATTGGTCGTGTTATGACGATTGAAGGTGAAAAAAAGAAGTTATACATCACATAGCTATCGTCATCACAAAAGTCAATCTCCTCACAGTGCACCAAATCCTTTGAGATCCTCGTCCACGACAAAGGTATCACTTGCTAGCCTAGCATCATCCACTACGAAATCTCTATTCACCTCCTCACCGCCCAAACTCATTGGCTTCGATGTCAAGTGGCGTCCAAACTTCGCATGCAATGTCTACCACCCCATCACCACTCTTCACCTTCGCATCGACCTCTGTTGCCTTGTCTACCAGATCAGCCGTGCCCGCTATCTCCCTCGATCAATTTGCGAGACTCTTGACAACCAGAGACTCTTCTTTGTGGCCATCCGAATGCCTTTGACACTATGAAGCTAAGCAAGGACTACAACCTAAGTTGAAGAGAGTGAACCTGAGCAAGTCTTTAAAAGGCTCAAGGAGAAAACAGGTGAGAGAACCACCCTAGGTTGAGAGACCCTGCGCTATCCTCCATATTCCCTCTCAAAGATAGACAATGAATTAGCGGGTCTTACGACGAGGAAGGTAAAACTCCATGTCAGGATATACTTGCATACTCTTGCTACCGTCAAGTAAGCTGATATAGTAGTTACTTGCGCTTGAGATGAATAAGGATGGGTGAAATATCCATTGTAGAACTAGAGCGCCTTACGGCACTGCATACAATCGCAAGCTAGCTCTGTACCCTGGTTGTGTGCCTACACATCGGTGAAAGAACTCAAAGGGCGAGATTTGAAAATTCAGGCACATGAGATTTCTAAATATTTTTCAATTCTATTTTAGATTGTATCATATATACGATGGAATTGAGGATATTTGTAGGACTTTCTGATCCCATTTCTACTTATTTCATTCAAATTCAAACGATTAAACGCGATCGCAGTGCAAACTTGAATTGCGATCCGTTTAAGTTCAGTTTGGTTCGGAGCCGATCCGACACCTTTGTCATGCGAGTCCCACTGTCACTCGCAACTTTCCTATACACGCGTCAAATGGGAACATGACAAGAAAGAGCTTGATTATCGATCACGGTTCCTTTGTCTTGGAGCGTGCACGTGGCAACAGCTAGGGTGGAATTATTCTCTCTTGTCACTTTTGTCCTGAAACGAAGTATTTGACAAGCGAAGGACAAAATCGAAGGCGAGCCATCGGAGTTTTACCGCATTCCTTTCGATTCATTTGTCCGTGGTTAAACGCTAGGAATCAGTGTGCGCATCACGAGGGCAGTCGGTCCCCCCCTTCCATTAAGAATTTCGTGAACGCAATTGTGCCCTAAAGGGCTATGAGTCTTAGGGACCTAGATTTACTTGACAAGGAATTTATCAGTCATCATCGGAAATGGGATCACCCCCATTCTCCTTACCTAAAAGCCTTTTGTCGTAAAGTTCAAGAGTCGCGCACGGGTGTCTAGAGATGTTTAGGGAATCGATCGTTTATGGAAACATTACAATTTTTGATGTGCCGACTACCCTATTCTAATTAGGTAAACAAAATTTCATTTTCATTGGCCCAATTACACATAAAACAGCTACACGGATTTGTTTCGAGATGTCCCAAGACAGGATATCTGTTAACAAAAATCCATCTCGAAATCACGATTTTTCCGAGGGTCTCGGGATGCGTCGTGACTCTTTTTTATGGTGCTAAACTCCCTATAACGTGGTATCGGATACCATTCGCGGTATCAAGCAAGTGCGTGGGCCATAAGCGAGCAGCACCCACGAGCACGGTTCCTGGAAACGCCGCTTTATATTAGCGTCCTAAAGGCTAAAACCGAAGGCTTCACATGGGAGGCAATGATGCCATAAGACCTACGACTAATCGATTCTCTAGCGGTACAAATCGGGTGGTGCTCACCGCTAGATTTGGTACATGATACCGATGATTAAAAGGAGACATTTATGTCGGGAGAGATCCGTCCGGACTCATTTCCTCACCTTGCCTCACGTAGTTATATCGAGTAGGATTGAAGAATGCAAGATCGCTCTTCTAGTTCTTGCGGCGCAAATTTCTGGCAGGTTTAACTAATTCATCCGTGTCTTAATTCGGCGGTTTGGGGGCGGGATAAGGGGTGGTAAGAGAATCCACCCTCAATTCGACAAAAAGGATGGGGCTATGCCTAATTATTAGGAAAAGTTTCCAAAAAGTTGTAGACCTATTATAATGGTACTAATTCAGCTTTAAACATTTCAATTTTATCAATATGGTTCTAAACATTTTTACATTAGTATAAATTTAGTACATTCAACCAATTTAGGGAAGAAACTGTTAACGTGGACTCCAACCGTCTTGCTTGGTAATGGCCACGTTTGATGTAAGTATTTTTTTAATATATATTTAGAATTATTTATAATTTTTTTTTCTTTTTTTCCCTTTATTTTGGCCAAGGAGGGCTAATGCCTTCACGCCCTCACCTGTAGCTCTACTAGCTATAGAAGACACTCACCAAATTTCGGCGACCGCTGTGACCCTCACCCTTGTGGGCCAGAATAAAGGGAAAAATAAAAAGAAAGAAAGGAAAGAATTATAAAAATTCAAAAAATATTAGAATATTATTAAAAATGTTCACGGCGTCGGTCATGTCACATAGTATGATCGCTATCCACGTTAGTAATTTTCGGTTTAAATTAGTCAAATGAATTAAATTTGTACAAATATGAAAAATGTTTAAAATTAAATTGACAATTAAAATGTTAATGACTTGATTTGTACCATTGTAATATGTTTAGAACTTATGCAATGTGATCAAGGACAATTTATGCGCGAGACATGCAAGACCATATATATATATATATATATGAAGATAGACCTTCTTCTTTGTTTTTTTTATTTTTATTTTGGTATAGGCAGTCAAGTTGTGCACAACTCAATTGGTCTAGCTCACCGGTCGATATTAATGGCCCATTCCCAACAAGATTTGAGAACACTGAATAAAGGGTGTTGTACGCTTGTCCTATTTGATCCACCCATCCTTACCAATCATTTTCTCATAAAAGAAAGTCAGCTTCTTGGCGTCCTCCTCTCTTTCTCTCTTTTATGAATTCATTCCCTACTGATGAAACTCTTCACCGTGCTCGTTGGGTACATGGACACTTGCCCTCCCATCATATCCATCCATCCAAAGTATGGCAATGTAATAGTGAAGTGCATATGCCGTCCCGCCCAAGTCACGACCGGCATCATTCAATTCAATATACTTAACTATACTCATTGAATACCCGTTCCCCTCCTCTCAAGCTACAACTTTCTGCAGCATGGAGGAAACGAAACAGCAAGGAAATGGATAGGAAAGTGGGGCGCAAAAAGCTGCTTGGTACTTGGCATTTCTGACACCGTTGCTATGGCTTGAAGAATAAACATGGAAATGAGAGAGAGAGAGAGAGAGAGAGAGAGAGAATTACTGGTTTGGGGCGGGGTCGAGGAGGGACACGAACACAATCCTCTGTCAATTGTAAAACAAACGAACGGAAAATCGACACTAAATGCTGGGGGAATCGACGGTCTGTAGATGTGGACGCTCCACCGACTCCTTGGGGCTTTGCTTGATGCGGGCCCTCCCTTTCTTCTGTTCTTTTCTGTAGTTCTCTCCTCATCTTGCGTGCTACTCTACTCTACTCCTCCTGTAAAAACGACGCCGTGCCCACTGGGCAATGCCTCACTCGTTAATAGCCTTGGAATAATAACATCATAGATCTCGATAAAATAATGGATCTCAGCTGTTGATCGAGGAATTTTCAAGTGTATAAATGCCACAACGCTTTGTATAGAAATGGCAAGCAAATGCATGGGATTAAGAAGTTGGGATCGATCTTTTGAGTGATCGTAACAGAGCGCTCTCTCTCTCTTATATGTCATGGAATTTGATTATAGTATGTTGGATTTATACTTAGGAGAGAGGACTGAGTATGCTTTGAGATTTTGCAATAATTTCTAAAAATTAAAAGAACTATTTTCTCATTTTATTGTTTAATCTGAACCGCATATTAGTTAAGGGGTAAGATTGTATTGGATTCACATAATATTGATTAATGGACGGCCAAATTTAGTTAAAACAACTACACATCGCGTGCCTTTAAATACCCTTACTTATCTTCAGAAAATTCCTCATTTTGTGGTGGGAAAGTAGGTCGGCAAAATCATGCATGAACCTATAATTTCGTGCTCTCAAGAAACCATGATTACATATGTAATTTCAGAAATACAAGTAGGAAATGGATCTAAGTATATATTACTAAACTTGAATTAGAAAACCTGAGCATCCGATCGAAGTCCCTTGTCATCCACGACTATACCCTCAGCAGAAAATTTACTATAAAAATGTGACAAGGTGTAATGCAATCAGGTTTTTTCGTGGAGCAAAACATGGAAGTGGGTAGTATAATGCATCGTTGTTTTGACTTCGGACATTAGAATTATTCAAGAAGAAAAAAGGTCATCCAAGTTCCTCTTTTTGCGGGTTGATTAAGATGTCATCGTTGATTTATGTTCTTATTTACATTTGGAAGTTGAAAAATGAAAATCTATGGACTCACTATCTTCCTTCATGTCATAATTGCAGGTATGGGTAGGCCTGGGCCAGCAGCAACAGGAAAGCAACTCCAAACTTGCACGATTCCTTCCCTTTAGGCCTTTAGGGTTCTATTTTTTTTTTTTTGTATAGAGTCGAGGCGATATTATTGAATGCTTGTCTTCTTCTGTTCACGTTTTGCCTGAAATATCTCGTTTAATTTCGATGGTGAAACATCAAAGATGTTATCTTGATTGAATTAGAAAGTTTTGAGACATGTGGTTGGCTTGATGGTATGAAGCCTTTTAGTAGTGGATAGCTAGCAAGTAGTCATGGCCCTGAACTTACCAGAAGATTCAAAAATCATGACCAAAATATTTCAAAGAAGTTCGCAGCTTTGTAATTAAATGTGGAATTTTAAGACAGAAGCTCTCCGATTATTATTTTCTTTTATTAAACTTTGCTAAGGCATATGATATATAATCTACCCTAGCCAAATCTCTATGTTTTGTGGACCAAACATTGTATTGAATTAGGTGACGGCCGCAACAACAACGGTAATGGTAGCGCTCGGACAATTAACTCGCCAATTGCACAAACATTGCAAACATTGGTAAACTGAATAGTCAATTTTCAACACCCATCATGATGAGGATTGTAGTTAGTGCATTCTATAAAATGATTCTTTCAAGAGTAGAATGCGTTTGTTTCATTGAAAATTTATGATAAAATTTTATTTCTCATGAAATCATTTTCATTTATTTGACGGTTTAGAAAAAAGTAATTTCCTTCTCATCATAAGGGGAAAGGGAAGACTTTCCTCTTATCTAAACTTATTATTTCCAATCCATGGGAAAAAGTTTCCGTAAATCAATTAATTTTCTATCATCCAACACCAAAAAGTTGAAAAATTATTTTCAAATAACAGTTGTTTTATTCAAACAAACGGATCCTGAATTTCCTTAATTGCATCAAATGTGACATGACTACACTTAGTCTTCAGATTATGTACTTAAAGAGTTGAAGACAGACAAGTCATGCTCAGTATAGAAGGATTTTTCACCGAGATGAGAAAATGGGAAAAAGGACACAAAGTGTTATAACTTCTATACAATGCTCGCTTAAACGTCATAACTTTTCAATCAACTATTTGAGTGCTAAAATAGAAGGTGTTCATAACAAATCATATAGGCTCTAAATCGGTCACTTAAGAGTCATATCTTTTTTACCACAACTATTGAAGGTCCGACGAGGCAAGGCAATTGTAGTGAACTTTATTTAAAGTTATAGCACTAAAATGATCGAGCAAAATATATGACACTCAAGTAAACACTTTTTAAAAGTCATGGCATGACACTTAAGTGATTAAAAGAAATATGATATTTAAGTGAACGTCGTACGAAAATTATGACATTTGAGATGTCTTAATTCCAGAGAAACTATCTTCCTTAGGTAATTTTCCAATCATTGTACATTCGAGCAGAATATGCAGTAACCCAGATTTGTACCAAAATGGTTTAAGATATATAACCAATCTTTACAAGCCTTAAGATGGATTGGAAAGTAAAATCTCGTTACACCTTCAAGGGGGAATGTCAAAACGTTGGAGGTCAGTGCAACACCTTACTTGCAATATTCTATTGTTGTTGTGACTTGGGAGAGAGGTAAGATCCGAGGTAAGATCCGTAAATATAGGCTTTTGTGTGCCGTAGATAATTATGGCATCGGGTTGGAGAGCGATTGATTTCGACCCAATACTACGTCTAGTGCCCCCCTCACTATTCATAGGCAGTCGTAGTGTGCATGTGTCGATGGTCCCTTACAATATAAAACAGGGTTTCCTTCTCTGTCGTGCTCGTCGCCGGAAGAAAATGGAGAGTGCTTTGCGGGCGAGAGTTGGCATTTGGCCTTAGCCATTGGTTATAAGTTCGATATCTTCAACAAATTCTCGAGAAATGATGCTTAGGACCATTTGTCCGCAATGAAGAAAAGGCACCCTAGTTCTGGTTGGACCATCCAACTTAGGGCTAGGTCATTTCAAGTGAGGCATGTCTTTAATATATACCTCGGCTGAGTTAGGTTTTGCTCATTGAAAGCAATTGCGCTGTGTCGGGTGGAATGTACAGTGCGATTTGATGCTGGCATGCGTTTTCAGTGAAGACCAAGCGTAATAAGACGGCCACCGCAGTTGATGAAAGGTAATAGAAGCAGCAAAAGCGGCCTTCGCAGGGGGTGTGGTATTGATGGCAGTGACGCGGATCGACTTGATCACGACTTGACTTGAACGTGGGAAAATTGGCCCGGTGACTTAGGAGGTGAGGGCAGTCATTTGAGAGGCATTCGGTAGAAATTTCGACAAATCTATCCCAATTCGGCATGAGTACGATATAAGTTCCGTCGCATATGTGAACAAGAATCCGATAAAACAGTTTGTAACTTTCTCGGTTCAATGATCTGATTGAGACGGGGCTTTTAGGACTCAATGCAATGCCCGGACCGTATATAATGCCTATGGTAAGGCATAGAGTTGATCCTTATGGATCCAATTCACCTGTCAATAAGGTGTGGCGGTGATGGTGAACTAGAGAATGAGGTGGAAATACGTAGATCTTTCCAGACGATGACCCAAAAGTAGAGGTTTAACACCTAACAGAGCTTGTGAATTCATTTAAGAGTATTTGATAAAAAAAAATGATGATCATTGACAGGAGTCAGGAGCTACGCAGCATTCCTGTGATGAAAAAGTTGTCACATGGTTCGGTTAAATCACCAAATGAAATTCAGTTCCAGCCAAGAGTCAAGAGTATTGCACCAAAATACCAGCTTAATATTTTGAAAGAAATAATAAAATAAGGTTTGGAGTTGTCGCAAAGGAAGAGAAAGGGTAAGAAGAGGAAAGAAGACAATAATGTTGAGGAAAACATAGGCAAACATATGCTCAAGTATTTCCATTTCACGATACATCTCGGCGGCCCACAAATATGAGGTCATACAGATGCTTTTATGAGGTACCAAGTGATAAACAATAGCCGTCACCTGCTAACAATAGTTCCTGTCCTAAACTCCAGCAGCAACCATAGATAATCTCCCTTCTAACCTGCTAGAAAGACCGTAATCAAGAGTGCATGTCTACGAGGAATGAGCTCAGGCGCTATCTTTGAGACTTAAAAGTCATCCACAAACAAGCAAAGCCTTCGTCCTGGCAGATTTTCCCCCAAGTTGCCCGTAGTTGCATCAGTGAGGAGAACTAACTTCAACTTCCCACAATAAAAAGCTGACCGATACTTTTGCTCCAAATAGCGAGAACCCTCCATATTAATGCAGCTCTATTCAACATAAGGTTCTGATCGTAGCTGAGTCCTCTGGTCAGACAGCAACGGCTTCTGAACATTATGCATTTGGTGCATCTTCCCAAAATTGGTGAATAGTTAATGTCACCCGCAGGGATACCTCTGGGTGCAAGCATCTAGACATCTTATAGTGATAGACCACTTAGATGTTCTTATCAAGAAGATTATTACTTGGCTTTGAGCAGAATAATCTTAGTATGATGTCAAGATGATCCCTAAAGCATTCAAACTGCTGCTCTTACAGTATTTCATCTGGGAGATTAAGAATCATATTCTATGGTCTAGTTCCTTGCATCGTGACTGGGCCTTTAATCTGGGACATCTTGAGCAAAGTTAGCCAATCTCGCTTGCAAGCTATAACAAGCAGCGTAAAAACCCAGCATGCAGCGCATGGCCACTCTGTGATTATATCCAAAAGTTAGCATTTAACATCCTCAAGATTGCATATCACAGTTCATAGTTATCGCAACTATACATAAGTAAAGAACTATGAAACCGGTGAAAGCATACTCCATGTCGAAAAATATAATTACCCATGTTACCTAGAACAGAAGAAATGCAGCCAAAAGAAATGTTTCCATGTTCAAATTTCTGTATTTTTTTATCAAAAGGAAGTACTAGACTAAAAGACAATAATAGCATAGAAGGTTCTGAACTGCATGTACACCCCCTGCGTTGGGTGCTAGGTTAGGTGAGCCAGTGTACATTATATTTGATGATGTTAGTGCCTATATATATTTAACAATCCAGTGGATTCCATAAAATGTTAATGCACCAGCAATGCCCACAAAATTGCCACAGAGGACAGTGGCAGGGGGGAATCCCATTGGAAGTTTGTCAGAGGGAGCATCAACAACTCATCAAAATTGCAGGGACTGATATAGCCAAATATGAATCCAACGGGTCTCTAGCTAAAACACCCATTATAAAGGGACTCTAATAGGACAATTGTCTGCAGTCAAAATTGCCAAACAATGCCCCATTGCCACAAGAGCACTACAAAGAGAAGATTACATCCAAATGTACAACTGAAAATTTATTGAGATTGACTATTTTGATACTCCCTTCAAACCCCATCCCCCCCCACGCCTTTCCTTTTTTTTTCTTCTTCCACTTGAGCTGACACAACTACAACGGGGGTTAGCCTTATTATCTTAACAATGCGAGTCTTCCTCTGTGTAAGTTCTGAAATCTTAAGCAAAACCCATGAATTATTATTTGCTATAGGTAGCATTGACAATAAGGAACATCAGAAAGCATAAACATGCTCAATAGCAATCAATTTCTGTCAAAATTCACTCCAGATGCTACATTAATCACTCCATGCAAGGGAAAATGATCTTCCATTTTTCTTAAGAAACCAAACAGCCAAAAGGATCCTTGGTTTCCAGGGAACATCTCCCTAACCCATGAGACAGTGATAGATAACTCAGAAATTTGGACAAAATCAATGCCATCCATCTAAATATCTCACATATGCTGTGAACCACAGTCAAGCAGGGGCTAGCCGCTAAGGTTAAGCATATCCGAATATCTCGCAAACAGCAATGACAAGATAATATCATTATGTTGCGTCAAGTTCTACAATGCATCTACTTTCTAGAAATATAATGTTTTATGGTCAATACAATTCAGATATCTAATTTACTACAAAATTTGAATGTACTTATAAGTATCTCAATTGGTACACGTCATTTTGCACCATTATAGTCACCTTACCGTTTGCACGTGAAAGTTGTTTACACATCGTAATTTTTCTTTGGCAGGAAAAGGGGGAACAGAAAGCACATATTCCAATCTGTCAATCTCAGGTTGCATGAAAAACACGAAAAATGTGAAATGGTCACATACCTTGTAAGCAACTATATGTCCCACGGGAAGCCCTTGACTACCACACCGTGCAAAAAGAGAAAGATCGCCAATAAGATCCAAGGCCTTATGGCGACATGGTTCCTCATTGAAACGCAATGGCGGGTTCAACCAACCTTTATCTGCACTGTAGATGATAGCCGGAATGCAAAATGTCAATCATTGAAGCAAACAAATATATATATGCTGCCTGCTTTGGCTTGTTGCTTCCAAAAGTTTCAAAAGACAACTCTGGGACAGTACGGAGCATAATGTCTTTAACTGTCTTCCAGAAAAACCTAAGCATTTCTTCTTTGAATATTTCAGGTTCTAAAATTACTGGTAGTCACCAACCCTTGTTTCAGCCACTCACTTAACTCACTAGGGGAAGAAACAACAATATAAAAGAGGTTCTGAGGTCTCACCTACAAACCAAGGCATTTTCTAGTGAGCCTCCTTTTATCAATCCGCTACTGCGCATTTTCTCTACCTGAGAAAATATTGCAATTTGAGTTGTGGAATTAGGTGGAAAAGCAAAAACAAGGTCTGTATCATTCAAGACAAATGCAAATATGGGCCAGTTAGTAACAGGCAAATAGTTTCGTGGAAAAAAGATATTCTGTTGCCCAGATGGCACAAATTATGGTAGTAAGACAAGTGCATTTACCAACAAAAAAAAGGCATAAGTGTATAGGAAAAAAACAAGATAATATTCCCAACCACTGATCTTATAGCAAATTCAGACTACTAATACTGTTCATAAATCACCCAGCATTGCAACAATCCTGGTCATGGGTGGGGCAGATATTGCATACTCACTACGTCAAATTTCTAGACTCTGCCAGTTAAAGAAAATATATTTCACAAACATGGAAGGAAACATATCAACATGCAAGGAGGAATTTAATATTTTGATTACTCTGTTACTCTTCTTTTTAGCTGTTAAAAGGTACAATAAATGAACACAAATTGCAAGCCGAGGTAATTATAATGATTTGTCAAGCAGCAAGCAGCAGTATTTTATAGGCATGCAAACTAGTAATAGATGTCAATATTTTATCTGATGGATATTAACAGATGCAAGATTGTTTCTTCATTCATTACTGCATAAGAGATATCCTCACTACAGATGATTTAGTATCCCTCAGTTCCTTGATCAGTGCTGTGATAGCTGAAGCTGTGTAAATGGACATGGACTGACAAACTGCCTTAACTTTTTATAAGTCAATTTTTCCGGTCATCAAAATGATGATTAAAAATAAAATCAGGAAAGGTATGTTTTGTAATTGAAAAAAGTGTGTGTGTGTGTGAGTGTGTGTGTTTAGCCATGTAGCTACACTGAAGTGTAAGTTTTTTCTATTATAGTGAGGAAGTATAAGTTTTTTCTATTATAGTGAGGGAAGGGAAGATCCATGCATGGGACAGTAAGATATGGATTGTGACAAGTGGCAAGTGCCATGGTGACAAATAGCTGACCTCCTCGTAAACGCAAAAGGTTCGTGAAGGAGCAATTTCCCTTTTATAAAAGGAGTCATATTCAATAGAAGCAGAGAACCACTGGCAGCCAATAGATGGGACCTGCATCACCAACATAATAATGGAAAATAAAGCTATCACTTAATGACTCAAACACTGCACTGCATCTGATGAACCCACTAATGCACTTCTTCATCTGATTGCGTAGCATATCTCACCCTCACATTCACAGTTTAGCCATTATTGATGCAAATGTAGCTAGAATGAGCAGAGATCACAGATTTTAGCTTCCACTGGCTAAAAGTTAAGGTGGTATTATAGTGTTTCTAGAAAGCATCACTCAAGCAAAGAATCAGGGGCCTGAGAAATACTACTTTGAATGACAACATGATGAGAGTTTGAATTCCAACAAAACCAATCCTATTCAAGTACCACTTTGAAACTTCAAAATATATCTGAAAAGATTCAGTCAGATTAATCAAGCTAGTGGCCCACACAATTTCAGATAAGCGTTATAGACAGTATGAATACACATGAAGAAGTGCATCCATGCACAATATACATTTGCCGATCTGAATCTGAAATCAGGGAGATGGAGATATAACTTCTCCCGATCAAGAAAAATGGAAAGTGGAGCACAGAGCAGCAGCAAGAAGAGAATTGCTATAAGTGAAGAGCCGTGATGGAAATTACATTGTCCTAGAGTTCATCGGATCAAATGAGTAAACCCATATTTCTGGAGTTTTCGTCTCCATGTAATGGAAACTTTTCATAGAAAAATTTACTTAAAGAATAGCTAATCAACATAAGAATCTTATAATATCACCGCAGTTAATGTTGTGATCTCTGCATTGCCATCTTATGATAAGCAAGCACCAAGAGAAGTTCCCAACCCAAAATAGACCGTAGACTAACATACTACTATTACTAAAATCATCTTGTCACATGATAAATCTGGAGGTTTTTGGGCAATTAGAATTCAAATAAGAAAAAGGTGTCATCTAACAGGGAGAACCACTTCCCCAATATCCAGGTTATTTGAAGGCCCATGCTTCCCCAATTCATGATTGTGACTATAAGTAGCCCCTCCCCTCCTGTAACAAGTCGGTATCTCCTTGAACTTGTTCAAAGAAGTGAAAGAATTTGAATAATTCCATAGCTAACAAAATCTTCATTAACAAAACGAAATAGTTAAGAAAGGCTTTTAAAAAATGAGCATGACATTTGCCATTCTAACAAAATCAGGTAAGCCACTGGAAGAATGAGAATAAATAAGTAGTTAAACAACCTACCAATAACTCTTTTTTTAGCAAGGTTTAACAATTATTAAAGAAGAGGGAGTAACTTCTGTGCCTTCCAATAGGCAAAGCCTCAGCCTATTGTATAAAAGAAGATACGTACATGTGGAAAGTTGATCCCACAGCTGATGTGGACCTGTGATGAGGGGAATGCAACCACAAAAGAATCATTCCTCCAGACATGCACTGGTTCATCCAAATATGGCGCCATTTTCTCAAGACTGTTCCCACCAGCATCTTTCGCCACCTTTAAACCAACCCCTTCTATAGCCTCCACCCATTCACCCGCTGATCCATCTAAAATAGGAACCTGCAAAAATAAATAAAAAAAATCACAAATCATATCTGTGTTCTCATCTGATTCTACAACATTTGCACCCCAGCTATGGACCTTGGAACAAGCACTGAACCTTTTTTGCCATAAACTGAAACTATAGGATCAAACGTTGATTTATGTTTGTCAATCGCCATGATGTATTTGACAGAGCAATCCGCCAATGAGGTGAAACTTCTTACTAAAACTACATTGTGGAAAAAAGAAAAAAAAAAGATACTTTCTGGACTGAGATTATATTACAAGCTTGATGGGAGGGATACTGGACTAAGCGATAAGGAAACCAAGTAGCATATGTACTAGCTCAATGGAGTTCACATCGCGATGCTCAAGGCCTTCACTGTTGTAGTAAATTGGGGGGGAAAAAATACTTTCTGAAAGAAGAATTGGTCTGATCAAAGACCTGGCTGTACTTCTGTTACAATTCAATAGAAGGGGGCAATATGCAGCATCCACGAAGCAACAGCAGAACTTAGCTCGAAAGTCATGCCAGTCAAAGGACTATATATTCAGTGTTGGATAATGCAAAGATGCAAACTACAAAGACTGCTAAATGAAAGTATCTTAAAAAATTACGGGAGAAATTCTCGTCGGATGCTTGAAGACAACACACTTGTCTAGGTTTCCACAGAGTTCCTCGCCTTTCTTGATAGATCAATTTTGCAATCAATCTTCACATTCCTAACCTTAATCGTTGAGAGTAGACCAACCCCAAGTAATACCGAGCAGACAAATTCAACGGAAAGAACAACGGTAAGGATAATGTCACACTTCTTCAGAATTCTATCGTCAGACGCAATACAAAAATGCAATGTCGATAGAGAAAAAAAGAAAACCTTTATTTACCGAAACAACTTACAAACACATAAAGCACGAACCTCGACGTCGCGATCTCCAGCATCAAGGCCGACGACCTCGATCCGGCAATTGTCGACGCCGGTGGCCTCCAGAGCGGAAAGCAAGTGCTCGACGGTACGGACTCTGTACCCGTCCTTGGAGAGGGTGGTGCAGAGGGGCGATTCCTCCACGTGATCGATCGACGCCGGCACGAAGCGCGACTGGAACTCGAAGCACCTGCCGCCGCCGGCGAGATGCGGCCGTATCTTCACCGTCGAGACCTTGCCGGAGTGCAGGCCCACGCCCGTCTTCTCGATGCTTCCGGCGAGGGTCTGCTGCAACTTCCCGGTCTGTTAGAGAGAGAGAGAGAGAGAGAGAGAAGCAGGGATCAATGACTACCATTCCTCTTGAAGAACACGATAGTCCAGAGAGAGAGAGAGAGAGAGGGAGAGTACGGATTTCCAAGAGAAGCGAGAGGAGGACTTGAACAGGGCGTGGAAGGAGAAGGAAGAGAACGCCATGGCCGACAGGGGCGAGAACTGCGAGGGCGCCATGTTTGCGAGCTCCGCCACTGGTGGTTTTCGTGTTAGAAATTTAGAATTTCCGTTTTTCCAACTTTACCCTACACAGATTTAAGTCAGCTATTGTTTGGCTTGAATTTTTACATATTAATGTTGATATATTGTAAGAATCTCCTGGGTTTCGAGTTTAAAAGAATTTTTTTTTGTTCCGGTATGTTAGTTTAAAAGAAATTATTAAATGTAAAATAAGCCAAAAAAAAGGTAAAAAGTAAAAAATAAATTTGAATTCAATTTTTGATGTTGTAAACTTTTTTTATGGACTAACCTAGCTGCAATAAACCACCGAGATTCGCCCTAGTGGCCACTTTTTCAACAGGGGAGGTGAGGAGTTCAAATTCCCACATTCTCGGGGGATGGGGTGGGGACGCGTAAATTTTAAGAAATGGTTTCCCACGCCCTGCAAGAGGCGAAAAGTCCGAGTGAGTGTAAAAATAGGAATAGAGTAGGACTGACAAAAAAAAAAAAAACCTAAAAAAACCTAGCTGCAATATATATAATATTTTTCGTAATTTTTGCATTAAAAAGAATAACATGCAAAAATTTAAAATATGTCCGATATTTATTTATTTTATTTCACGCTTATATCAATTTGCTGTTAATGGGAAGAATTTCGAGCCATTATAAAAACTGTCCATCTTGTTTTTTCAAGAACATGCCAAATAACATATAGCCTCTGCCGCTGACAATAATAAAAGCCTGCTTTGTTTTTAGAACAAAAGATTAATTCTATTTTTTTTTAGAACAAAAAAAAAGAAATTCAGAAAAAAAATCAATTTTTTTTTCCGAGAATTAATTTGAAATACAATTAAGAAGTAAAAAAAACTTATTTCTTGTTTCCAGATATAATTCCTACAATCAAGTTTAATTTTTTTTCTTTTCTCTCCTCTTTTCTTCTCTTTCATTTTCTTCTTTTTCCTTTTGGCAAAGTCGTTGAGGGTCGACGACGCAGGTCAAGCCTCTCTAGGCCATGCAAGACTCGACCTTGGCCAAGGTCGAGCCTTGTGATGGCCAAGTGAGCCTCCGACAAACTCGTTGGACCTCGTCCAATCGATCGCAGACCACCATTGTGGCCGACGACGGTGGTTGGCGACTGGTGACCGGCCACAAAAGAAGAAGAAGAAGAGAAAAGGAAAAAGAAAAAGAAAAATACTAAAAAAGTTAAAAGAAACAAAAAATTTAAAAATCTTACCAATCACATTTCTGTCCCGGGATAGAAATTTTAAACAATTACCAAACGCTTTCAAAAACTCATAAATTATTCTCGAGGACAAAAAAAAAAAAATCATTTTTAATCAAAAATTATTCCTAAGAACAAAATGATTACCGAACACGCCCTAATTCTTTCTCAAGTGTAGTTAGTCGAGATTTTCATAACTAAGGGCAATTCTACACAAGCTCAATGATCAAAGCACCTTATCGGCATTCCCTATTTCAATGTAATGAATTGCATTGCCATTACTAATTGTATTTAAGAGTGGGTAGTCAAACTGAGTTTATTGGGGAACTAGATCGGACCACTCGAAAAATAGGTCCGGGAACAAGTTCCTATTTGAATCGGTCCGAGAATCAATTCCATTTTTTAGGAACTAATTAAAACCAATCCAATTCTCAATTCTAAATAAAGTCCCACTCGAGAACTAGACTGATTGGATTGGTTTTTGAACTAGTTTTTACTAGTGTTAAAAAAAGATTTATTAACCGTTTTAAATAAATGAATAGCTTCTTGTGGGAATTGTGGGAATGAGACTAATGTTAGCCCATGTTTGCTGCTAATATTTATGCAATGTTGGGATTTTTACTTTGCCTTGTCGTGTTTATTTATGATAATTAACCTTGTGAATCCTTAGTTTTTTTTGTTTAATCAAAAAGCTCATGTACATATTGATGCTTCAATACAAATTAGGAAAGACTACATTGTTTCTTCGTGTATTTATATAAAATTCAAAGCCATATAGAATATCGGGTGATTGCGAAATAGGTTCCAGTGCAACTAAGATAAA
The DNA here is from genome assembly GCA_014182715.1 of Eucalyptus cloeziana. Lineage (NCBI taxonomy): Eukaryota > Viridiplantae > Streptophyta > Magnoliopsida > Myrtales > Myrtaceae > Eucalyptus > Eucalyptus cloeziana. Next base: position 37,818,339 of record CM024635.1, on the reverse strand, counting down.
CCCTATAATCAGACTAGAAAAACAAGGTAAGTTCTAAAAGAGGGAAACTGGTTATAACAGGATACAAGATCTAAAAATGGGGAACCAATTATAACAAGATAGAGTACAAGATCTAGATCTGGAGCTTATCCACATTGGAACTAATAACCCCTAATCATATCAATTCCTATTTGACTTGCGTATCAAACCTCTCTAGTGAGATATATGGATTATCTCAACACCTTGATTTACTTCGATATGCCTTAGTCATTGTCTAGAAAAGCAGCATTAGTCCTTGATTGATTTTCGCACATAACCAATTCTATATCGTTTAAAAAAAGTTACAATCGCATTGTTGAATTCCTAACACAAGTACTCCGACCAGACATTCGCGACCCATCAACATCGATCCTCCCGTTGCTTTCATGCCTTGATCAGTCACGAAGCTTCGCTTCTCAACTCCTATGGGTTTGAAGGAATTTGGACAATGACGCATGGCACCGTATGAGAGAGAGTGAGTGAGAGAGAAAGAGAGAGAGAATGTGGGTGAGAGAGAGAGAGAGAACGTGGGATCCTACTGTCCTAAGAGTGACCGCAGGAAGTGAGGGTGGACAAGGAGAGATTGAGAGGGGATGGATGGCAAGTTCAATTAGGGTGCATTTGTTTGGCAACCATTTCCCAGAACAAAAAATTTCTATCAAAAAATGATTTTTTTTATTTTTATTTTGTTCCCTAATGAGTTTGTAAGCATTTGAATATATTTGGTAATTGTCCAAAATTCCTATTCCAGGAATAGAAATGCATTTAGCAAGATCCTTAAAATTTCTAACCCAAATAATTTTCTTTTAATTTTTTAATAATTTTATTATTTTTTATCTTTTATCTTTTTTCCTTTTCCTTTTTTTTTTTTTTTTTTTTTTATCTTTTTTCCTCTCCGTCTCCTACATCTAGTCGCCGGTTTTTTCTTTTTCCTCTTCTTCGCCGATCATGACCAATGACCAACCATATAAGGGTCAAGTGACCTGCCAGCCCCCAGCAAGGCACATTAAGACTCGCCCAGCCACTGGCAAGGCTTGACCTCGCCGAACCACTGCTAGGTTGACGTCGCCCAACCAAAGCGAGGTTGATCTGGTGGTGGCCTAGCAAAGGAGCCACTGGCAAGGTGACGCAGCCAAGCTCGCCGCCACCTAAGCGAGGTTAAGCCTCACGGTGGCCAAGCGAGCCTCCAGCGAGCTCGTCCAATCTGACCAACCAGTCACCGGTGACTACCGGTAGGGGTGTCATTGGGTCGGGTTAGGTTTTGATATTACCCGACCCAACCCGAATCAAAAGGGTCACATATTATGACCCGACCCGAATCGAACCGAAACACATTAGACCCCATCGAAAATTCGAGTCAGGTTTATGGGTTTTCCTTCTTTTTTTTATTTTTTTTCACCTCCCTTTTCTATGGGGTTAGTTAAACCCAGCTTCTGCTTTCGCGATCTCTGCCCAAACAATTCCGTCAAAATCTTAATAATAGCAGGAACACGAGATCCGGAACCGACGATCTCAACCATATGTACATTCTCAACTGCAAGACTAGCTTCTGCAAGAGCCTTCTGCAAAGGTCCTTTCACTCGCTCCAAAATTCATTGATCTGTTCAAACTCATCCCTCTTGATAAATCCCGACATCCTTTTCATCCATCAAGCATTCAATATTCAAAGGCACCTCGAGATTTGCACTGAGAACTTTCTTGAGCTTCTCACAGGCAGCCCTAAGCCGAAGACAAGCTCTAGCATTCTGGAAGACATCGATCTTGTATTGCTCCTTAAATTTCTCAGCAAAATAGTGGAACAAAACCCCATCAAAATCTCTGCCACCCAATGACCGATCATAAGAGTGAGCAAGGACTTTCAACTGTCCTTTTTAGAAGCCTGCAATGCAGACTTGCATGACCAATATCTGCCCTATATCTGGAAGCCCCAGAGCTCCCAAAATCGCGTCCACCACACAGTGAAGCAACACATCCCCTGCAACAACAAAGACAGCCCCAGTGACACAACAGTTACACAGCAATCACTCAAAACACCCACGAATCGAATTTCACTCCAAAGAACAACAACAACAACAACAAAAAGCAAAGAACCACCCAATGAATCAGCAACCGAAACACCCACTAACTGTAAAGTAATTCTTTCGAAATAAGAATGACGACGACGAGGAGAACGGAATGAATTACCATCAGAGTGAGCCTCGCAGCTCTGTCGTGAGGTATATCGATGCCGCCGATAATTAGAGGGTACCCGGGCTCCAGCCTGTGGAGATCAAAGCCGTGGCCCACCCTGAACGGCAGCGTCTTGGGAGGCGCTGCGGCGGCCGGCGGGGCCCTGCCCACGGCAGTGCTCACGACCGCGACGACCGGCGGTGAGCCCACCGCCCTGAGAGCCGGGACCGAAGCGGGTCACGCAAAGAAACTCCGGTTCTTATCAGAAACAAAGTCGAGGGAGAGCGACTTCCCGTTGCGGGCGACGATGCCAACGGGAAGAAGCGAAGAGGCGTGGAGGTGGAGGTGGAGGTGGGCAGCCATGGGAGGCAACGGAGGAGAAGAAGGTCTTGGGTAAAGTTGAGAATGTGTTTGTGTTTATTGGTTTGTTTGGAATTTGGAGTTGATGTGTTTCAGGTAAAGATGAGAACGTGTTTGTGTTTGGCTTGTTTGGAATTTGGAGTTAATGTGTTTCAGGTTGAACAATGTTCCAACTCTAACCCGACCCAAAACATATTTCTTTGCTTGTTTTATATATGTTACTCAAACAATATCAAGACCCAAAACATGTATTATATTTGTTTCATATTCGGGCCGGGTTTTTTTGACACCCCTAACTACCGATGATGGCAATGGCCAACGTGCAACAATAGCCAATGACCAACTAAGAGGAAGAAGAAGAGAGAAGAAAATAAGAAAAGAAAAGAAATATGGATTGGCATGATTCTGGTGTTGTTCCTGACAAGGAATCAACTTTTTTTTACTCCTTGATTTTGTTTCAAATCTATTTCTGAGAATAAATTTTTTTTCAAGAACAAAAAATTTACTAAACGAATTTCTATTCTTTTTTTGTTTTCAGTTTTTTGTTTTCAGGAACAAAAGAATATAATCAGATACTGCCAACCTTAAAGGCCTGCTTGAAAGCATCTAGCCTAGATACACTGTATTTAAGTAACACTGACACTGACACTAACACGTGACATGCGACACGCGACACGTTGACAAGTAATTTTTCAAAAAATAGAGAATTCCGACACGTTGTGTGTGTGTATACACACACACATAATAAATTATCATTTTTATGATTATTTTAATCAAATTAATTAGAATCAAATTCATAAAAAAAAATTAAAAAATCCTAGAATGAATATTAACTAAAAACATTAATCCACAATTTATTAATATCATTCATATCGCAGAAAGTGGGAGTCAAAAGAAAAGAGAAGATTAGATTTTTTTTGTCTCCATTTATTATTTTTATTATTGTTCACACACACACACACATATATATATTGACCTTTCATTTATTAAATTTTTAAAATTGATCTCGATATCGGAATTACCTGTCAGAAACTCGTATGTCAGAATTCCAACTCGAGTGTCGAGAAAGTTGATTAGATGTCGGATTTTCCGACACGTGTTGACTGAGTGTCGAAGTGTCCAAGAGTATCGGACACGTGTTAAAATGTCCGACACGACACAAAGGCTCTTGGAGAGTGTCGGTACTTCATAGCACTGTATGAGATAGATCCGCGAATTCAAGCTAAAAACGCTAAGTCAAATAGCTGTTTAGGTCATAAATACATAATCCGTTCAGTTCTGATCATCCGGCGCAATCACTTCAACCTTGTCGAGAGCTTCCTAGGATAACTCCTATATAAAAAGCATTAACTTACTTTCCAAGAGCGAGACAATGCTCGTGTTAGCAAACCTATCAACACGTTCTGTACTTCGTCAGCACCTCCATCGCCGAAAATAAACGTAAGATTTGTCTTTGCTGCTGTCAGAGGTGACTAGCAGCAGCAGAGAAAGAAAGAACCTATTCTCCTGTCGATTGACAAGGATAAAGCGGGCTCTTCAGGGCCTAATGTTTGCAGAGAATACCTTAGTGCTCGAGGGTGAGTGACTCATAACTCAAAAAGGATGGAAGTTGTATCAGATATCACACGGGCGTACTGGATTTTTGATCACGTATCTGCACTTGCGCACATGCTGTTGGGATTGCTGATCGATTGCAGGGTCACTAGCGATACGTTTCTTCTCTCTAGGCGGTTGCAGATGGACTCCAGAGAAAGAAGCATGTGCGCTAGCTGACGCTGAGACAAATCAGTAAGAATGCCAACAAGGTTAGGGGCAATGACATATAGTAAAGGAACAATTATCAAAAGGGCACCATCCGTACTTTCAAGACCAATTTTCATTAGCTCAATGACTAAAAAGTCGACAGCACCTTATAAAGCAGCGTTAACAAGAAAAATAGTAAATTGAAAGATAAAAAAATATCACACTTGTAGCAATCAGATAAACATTAAAGTGAAGATTGGGATCCCACTGATGGCACTCAAAATTATCCACGCTCTCATTCAATGGAATAGTAGCACCAGAATATAAAAGATTAAAACCATACAGCTTTTTTGCAATTCAAAAGCATACACGCCACAAATGAGTTTAAGTGTTATGGTGCCCTGCACAAGTAATTATCCTAATGACCCATTGAAAAAAAGTGCCATGTTTATTCACTGTTTATCTAATAAAAGAGAGCAGAAGAATAGAAGGAAAATGTAGACAGCTAGATATTGTATATTTTTTATGCAGCAACTCAGCAAGAGTCTTGCGGTTGCAACTTTAGACCTTTTCTCGCTAAATGAGTACTCTAAAGATTAGCACAGCAAATTAAACTCCAACATCTTATAGATTCTAAACCACGTGAGAAACCTGGCTATCTAGCATGTAGTTACTTTCGGCTTCTGGTCATACCAAACCAAGTCATAACCGAGTTATTTTGAACGGGTTGACACATGCCTATTAGCTAGCCAACTCCAAACCAAGTTGACCCTTTTTGACCACTCCATCTGTTTATTCTGCCCCACACATGTATATGCAAGACAAGAATATTGTATATAACAAACAAATAGATAGGTTATCAAAATCTGGCATCAAAGTGAAAGTCAATGGGAACTCAGTGAAAAAATAAATATCTTGGGGTCATTCTATAAGGAGGCATGAGCATAGATATTTCCTTTGAAAAGCCAAAAGAGGGGGAAAAAGAGAAGAATGTTAGGAGTCGTAGAAAATTTACCCGTCACCCTGTTGGCAAGACCAAGGGTCTGGCATAAAAGCGGAGCATTGTCATTCAGTGAAACACGATCTGCTAGATTCAGAATCTCGTTTTCATTGAAGGAAGAAACCAACTTAAATGCAGCCAAGAAATGCAGAAAACTGAAAACCTCTAACGTACTCTCAGCTTTTTCTGTCAGTCTCACTTTCCATTCTCTTGCCAGCTTCATTGCTCCTTCTTTAACTTCATTCAACATTGAAGGTGAAACTTTTATCAGCTGCTCTAATAGAAAAATTTGACTCTTGAGAACATCAGTATGCAAATTCATATCCACACTATTTGAGAATTGCCTATAAGACCCCTCAATTACACCCAGAATCAGTTCTGCAGGGTCAGAGGAGCTTTGCAGCTCATCCAAGATTTCTTTGAGGATTGCATGATCTTCAGTCGAAAGCTCAGTTTGCAGAAACTGCAAAGTTCCTCTAACAGAGCCAGTTGGTGGTGTAGAAATCACACCAGAAGAATCATCTGAACTGTGCACAATACAATGCTCTGACTCCTCAGTCTTTATTTGGCACTGTTGAATGGATCTCAAGGAGCCTGTCATATACAAATAAACTGATAAGAGTCCAAACCACCTTAATCAAGACGATTGTAGCGAATGTGGTTTCCCATGAAATCGAAATCAAACAAGAGTTTATACTATCTACTAACTAGCTACGAGGAATAGGAAAGACAACAAGACAAAAATCTAAAGACTAAGCAAAAGTCAATATCAAAAAAAAGGTAGAAGAACGTTGCAACTGCTGATAAGATATCTTTGGAAAAATATTTTGGAGCTCCAACTACAGAACTTCAACTATTGGATGGAAGTTCAAAAGAGCAATTTCTGTATTTGGTGCAGTATCAACATGAACCTAATCACTGCATTGAACTCTCTATAAATGTTCCATTGTTCCAATTCAAAAGACAGTAAAGAAATCACAGACTAGGAGCCTTAATGGATCCATTTGATAAAATTAAGTACGTCTATACTAGCGAAAAAGCGCAAGGTTTACCTTACCAAATAAATAAGAGACATTTACTTGTAAATTCAGAAGTGTTAAACATTGAGGAATCATGATTAATCGTATACTATTATATTCAGTTAGTATGATATCCAGACCTCGTGGAATTTATTAATCAAATTTTGAGGTTAAAGCTCTCTTTTGGATTTTGCTTTATTATAAAGAAAGATATGTTCTGAAGGCCAAACCTAATCAAGTTTGGACTATAGTTCAAACAAAATGGACCTATCAATGTAGAGAATTCCAAGTTAAAACAAAAAACAAAAAGGGTGAGTTGTTTGAGATCAACCACATATATTGGTCGTGCATATCATAGAACGATGTAAACATGAGTTAAGACAGTTTATCTGAAAGGTCATTAAACATACACTGATTTGTGTTTCATTTCTGTCCATGATAAGCAATAGCATTAAGCCCGAACGAAATTTTCACTTACCATATGAATCGGACATTTAGAATTTATCAAATTAAATATTAAGAAAAAAAAAAGCATCCAGTTAATGATTTTTTAATTGATTTTGGGGAGAAGTCAAACCTACAAGAAAGTGTAAATCAGCATCTTCAAGTTTTTGCTAGATCAAATCATAAAACAGTGCTGAATCTGCCATGCATATCTGGAAAAAATGGAAATACCTAAACTTGCACAAGTTAAAATTCACAGCCATTGTCATGTTTAAAAATTTTGTTAGCATAAAGAGATAAGAGCTGAAGCAACATCAATATTGCAAAAACCAGGCACAAAGTGATAAAGAAACTGGCAACCAGATCCATCAATGCAAGTTCATAGGTGCAAAAAAACTTACCGGGTTGTGCACCTGAAGAACCTAGGAGTTGGCACAATTCATGCGCCTTTCCAAACTGCGATATTGAATTGACAAGATTTCGAATTTCATCTTTATCGAAAGCGGAGTCCAGCTTATATGCCAATAGAAGTCGCAAAAAACCTAACATCTCCAAATAATTCTCTCGTGATAGCAAAACATTTAGCTTCGCTTTCCATTCAAGGGCCAGCTTCATTGCAGCTTCCCTCACCTGAGGTTTCACCTCTGCTGAAATTTTTTTTATAGACTCTAAGAGAAAGATACAAATCCTTCTGGTTGTACCAATGTCAAATCCGTCTCCATTACTCGAGTCCTGAGGATAGAATCCTTCAATGGCATCTAACACCAATTTTGCAGCATCAGGCGATGCTTGAATTCTTTCCAGCACCTTAGAGCACACCCTGTCGTGCTCCCTGAATTGCTGACCTAGGAACTTCAGCAGATTCTTTCCATTAACAACAATTCCAGGTTGAAAATTTACTTGTGAAGCCGAAGCAGATTCATTTACTAATGCATGAGCCGTTACACCAGAAAGTACATTAAAACTCTCTCTCAACTCCGACTCCCTAGAGTGGGTCTTGAGTGTTTTTTCAATCCAATCAAGTCGTTCCCTCCTCAATTTTAGTTCCTTACATTGAACCTGACATTCTTTCTCTTTCATTTCAAGTATCTTAGAGCATTCTTCAATTTCCGCGTTAAGCACATTAAGGTGCTTTTCCTTGAGTTCGAGATCTCTGCTGCCTTCCTTGCTTCTCTCTTCAATTTGATCCAACTGGCCCTTTCTAAATTCAAGCTCTTTAGAGCACTCTGCAATAGACTTCTGCATCAAATCCAGTTGCTTCTTTTTGGACTTGAGGGTCACTGAGCTTTCAAGAATTGAGCTTTGGATAGAAGCATACACTTGTTCTTTCAGTTGAAGTCCCTCTACAGATTTCCTCATATGAATTTCGATGGACTCTAGCTGTTCCCTTTTGGATTCAAGTTCAAGCTTGAGGTCTTTTAAAGGCTCTTTGGTTGCATTTAATTGCCGGCATATATATTCAAGAGATCTGCCAGCCTTTCTTTCTTTTTCTTCAACTAAAGCAAGCTCTTCCTTTTTTGACTTCATTTCCTCTTCAAGCTGCTTTACACACTTCCTGATGCCCTCCAAATGACCTTCCTTGGATTTAAGCTCTTCTGAGAGCTTTCCAATATATGTTTTGATGAACCCCAACTCCCTCTCTTTCAATTCAAGTGTCGCCGACTGCTGACCGACCAACTTGTTGATTGCATCAAACTGCTTTTCCTTGGACTCAAGCTCTTCCTTGTTCTCTTCAATCAATGTTCGGATTGAATCAAGGAGACTCTCTTTCAATTTGAGCGCTTCATTAGACTCTTCAACGCATTTCTTGACTCGACCAAGTTCCTCTTCCTTGACTTGAAGTTCAAGGCAGCAGTCATTTATCTTATCTGTGAGAGACTGTAATTCTCTGTGTTTAAGCGCAATCGCCCTTTCAAGCCCTTCGATAGAGTGTTCCAGAATGCTCAACCGATTCTCTCTCGTGCCCATTTCCTTGTAACTGTCCTCGAGCAGATCCTGTACCATGTTCAAGTCCTGTCTTTTCAAATCAACCTCCCTCGACAGTTCTTTATGAGAACTCCTCGTCAGTCCCAACTTCTCTATTTCCAAATCTAGCTCCCTAGCACTCTCATCTAGTAAATTCCGCAACGCTTCAACTTTTTTCTCTTGCAAGCTTACTTTCTGTTGCAGCAGCTCCATCTCCTCTTTTTTGGAATTATAAATCCCCAGGCATTCCTCAGTCGACTGCCTGAGAGAACTCAACTCCTCCTTCTTGTCTCTGATCAACGAAACCACATCGCCGAGCGAGCCGCGCGTCTGAACTAACCGCTTCTCCTCCGACGCACGCTCAACGCACAACCTCTCAACCTCTTCCTCCACCGACGCCAGCTCCCTCGCCTTCCTACCGACCTCCCCCTCGCACTCCTCGATCCTCCGCCGATACGAACGCAGCTCGTCCTCCTTGGACTCGACCCCGCGGGCCCGCTCCTCGAGCGACCTCTCCCTCTCGAGCAGCTCCTCGGAGCGGCACTGCAGCGACGTCCGGACGCCGTCGTAATGCTCCTCCAAATCCTTCCACAGGACGGAGAGCAACAGCACCTTCGGCACCTGCGTTTGCATGTCCTCGTACGCCTTGCGAACGCCCTCCTTCTTCAGCTCCGCTTGCCTCAGCTTATCGGACACCTCTCCCATCGAAGCACCGGCGACGGCGAAAGGCGACCAAAAAAAAAACAGACGAAAAGGCGCTCCTCTCGGAATCCAAACGGGAAACCGGACACGGAAATAATGAATGCCGCGAAAGCTACCGCGCGAAGGGAAGAATGCAGGCCGTGCAACGGAAGACGAGCCCGGCGCCGGAGGAGGAGGACGAAACCCTAGAGAGAGAAAGCTGAAGAGCAGGCTCAGGTGTGCTCCCTTTTGCAGGTGAATCGGAGGAGGACGATTCGGAGAGAGAGCGACGGCGAGTTTCTTGCTGTTGAAGGAAACTACCGTCGCCGTGCCAGGTGAGATTTGCTAGAGTTACCTGACAGTCGCCTCATGATGAACGAGCGGGGCTCTCTTTTGCTGGTGCCATTTCTATTTACTAGTGGATGAGTCTAGCGAGCGCAAATAAAACGTATCGATATATGGACATCCACCGAAAATATTAACATTTATGTTTAAAAATTATTCTAGGAATGAAATAAAAAAAAAACGTTTGTTTTAACAATTTTTTAACAAAAACGGATTTAGTAAACTTTCGTTCTAATAAAAAATGAACAAAGTTTGGTAAATATGTATTCTTTTTTATTTCTTTTAATTTTTTAATATTTTTATTTTTATTTTCTTTCTTTTTCTTTTTTTCTTCTTCTTTTGGCTGGTCGCCGCCTCGACCTCGCCTAAGTGACCGCCGACGAGGGCCGGCGGCCTCGCCCGCCACGGCGAGGCTCGGGCTCGTCGGGCCACCGCTAGGCGACGCCGGCCGGAGGTGGCCCTGGCGACGCCGAGCCTCGCCGTGGGCTCGGGTGAGCTCGAGCTTGCCCAGCCAAGGCGAGGCCGAGCCTCGCCAGGGGCTAGCGACGCTCCGGCGAGGTCACCGACCCTTGACGGCCGGTCGCCGGCCATGGCCGAGGCCGGCGACCGGCCAAAGAAAAAAGAAAGAAAAAAGAAGAAGAAAAAAAAGAGAGAAGTGTTTCTGAATTTTGTTCCAGAAACAAGAAACAATTTTTTTTTGTTTCTTGTTTCTGTTCCAGATGTGTTTCTAACAAAAACAATTTTGGAACAAAACGCACCAAACGCGTTTCTATTCCTTTTTTTGTTCCCAGAACAAAAAAAAAGAAAAATTGTTCAAAAACAGAAAAAAAAGAATGAAAACAAACGCAGCCTTACCGGCCAAAAAGTCACCAAAAAATCCTAAACTTTATCTAAAGTGATGAATTTATCCTAATTTTTTTTTTGTGATATAAAAAATATAAAATTTTGTTAACCATGACACATTTACCTCATCAATGACATTTTTATTTTATTTTTTTTGTTTTTCTATTTTTTTCTTTTCTTTTTCTTTTTTTTTCTTCTTCTCTCTTCCCTCCGCCATGCTTCCCTCGACGAGGGTGGCCCTCGCCAGCCCAGGCGAGGACAACCTTGGCCAAATTCGGCAAGGGTAGCCTTTGCCTAGGCGAGATCTGGCAAGACGCTGACGAGGGCAGCTTCACCTGAGTTCGACTTCCCTTTGCCATGGCTGGCGGAGGGAATGGCGGAGGGAAGAGAGAAGAAGAAGAAAAAGAAAAGTAAAATATGAAAATGCCTTATAATTTAGAGTAAATATGTCACACGGATACAGGTTCAAGATTTTTTGTATCACGAAAAAAAGTTTAGGGTAAATGTGTCACGATTAACAAATTTTGTAGTTTTTTGTGCCATAAAAAAAGTTTGAGGAAAATTTATCACTTTAGATAATTTTTGAGATTTTTGGTGGCTTTTTTCCTAATTATAAAAGACATGTTTCTTTCCGGAATAAGATGGATTATTTCTAAAGGGTCACATCCGAACGTTGGCTAGGTGACGCGGTCACTTTGAAAACCGGAGAAAAAAGGAAAGTGAAATTGATCTGGACTATGTTTGTAATCTTAATAAATACGACCGGTCCTCGACGCCTCGTACGAGTTGGCGATGCTCATTTCTTCTCTCTTTTTTGGGCCATTCACCGCGTTAGACGATGCAGGGTCGGACGTCGATCTCACTGAAGTCATATAAATGCCGCGCGCAACTACGTGCCGAGAGTGAGTGGATGTTCATGCGATTGAATAGAAGAAATGATTCGGTATTCATAATTTTTGTTCTCTTTTACTTTTCTTTATTGCTCGTTTTTGCAAATTGTGTGATGTATCGTGCACTCGATTCTTTTTGGACACTTAACAATATATTTTCTATTAGGATTAATACCGCGAAAAATCTCAAATTAATTATTTGACAATCAAAAACTCCAAACCTAAGACACTTTCAATAAATTTACATTAAAATGGTATACTCGTAATAAATTTATATTTTGTTAGTTTTTATTAAATTTTACTATCATATTCTTAAATTTGATGATGATGATATGTGACGGACCTGGTAGTTTCTAATTTGGAATTTTATTCGTTGTTTATCACAATTATACTAGTTTTGCGATTTTTTGTAATATTAATTCAATTTAACGAATAATATAATTGTTGCAATTATACTAGTTTTGAGTTTTTTGCAATTAAAATTTTAATTTTTAATAAATTTGTCATAAAATATATCAATTTAAAAAAATTTGTAGTTATTTCAAGTAAATTTATAATAAATATATTAATTTGAGATTTTTCGTAATTAAAAAATTAATTTTTGATAAATTTATTGTAGATATAATAATTTAAATTTTTTTCATAATATTAACTCAATCTTTGATTTTGATTGGTATAAGAAAGTAAATGAAAAGTGGCCTTTCGCAAAAAGACGGTACGGTAAATCGAAACAAACCTCATACCTTTTCGCTTGCGCCTTTCCGTTTGCTACTCTCCCGGGGTGGGTTGGGGATTCGCCAGAGCGTACAGTGAAAGCGTGACAGTCCAAGGGGGCGGGAAGAGCGTGGGCCAATCGCGTGAAGAGAGAGAAAAGGCCTGCAGCATCGTACGGCCGCTGCAGCACGACGCTCGTCCCGCTCGGGATCGAGAGTCGCCGCCTCGTGCGTGAAACTACTTTTCGCGGGCGGAGGGATAGATGGGGGGGCGGTTGGACGGATCTGATTGGAGGATTCGTACCGTGGGTTTTTTATCAAGGGCCGAGATTTGTTTCTCTGAAAATGTCAACTAAAAAAGGGCGAGAAGAGGGGAGAGAGAATATTAAGGACGCCTCTAGAATTGGAAAGAAAACAAATGGAGAACAGACAAAACACGTCTGAAATTATTGATTCGATGAAGAAAAAGAAATATTATTTAATGAAGAAGTCCGTTCCGAACGCTTACGCTTGATCACGGGATTATAGGAATGATCAAGGTCCGGTTTGGACCGGTTCAAACTTAACTCAAGAACCAATCCATACAGTGTTAGTTTCTAATTTTTTGGATCGAAAATCGATCTAGTTAAGTCTAGGACCGAGGACCGGATTGATCGTATGGCTTTGATCCGGTTGCAAGGTTAGCTTGCAATCAACCGATGATTTTTTTTTTTTTTCAATTTTTATATTCTCTAAAAATATAGATATACTATTTTAAATTACATATCTATCAGCAAGGCAAGCTGCAAGACAAGAGCAAGTTATGAGGCAAGCGAACAAGACAAGCCACAAGGCGAGTGGTGAACGGCAAGCGTTGCTCACGAGTGAAGAGGGTTTTTAATTAGGGCTTTGTTTCTTTCTAATTTACTTGGTGATGAGCAGGCTAGTGAAGAGAGGCGAATGACGCAAGTGTTGAGCGGCGAGCGGGGTGAGCATCGAGCAACTAGCGGTGCGTGTATCGAGCAGCGAGCGGTGCGAGTGTCATGCAATGAGCAATGCGAGGTTGTTCACGAGCGAAAAGTTATTTCTTTAAAGTAAAAATTGAATAGAATAAAGAAGAAAGAAGATGATACAAAAAAAAAAAAAAAGGAAGGAGCACAAGAGTGTTGGAGAAGGAGAACATCATTTGATGCCGCTTAATTTAGGGTTTACGAACATCATTTGATGCCGCTTAATTTAGGGTTTACGAACATCATTTGATGCCGCTTAATTTAGGGTTTACTCTTTAAAATAGATGTAATAATATTATATATATTATATATACCTCAAATATATCATATATATAATATATATAGGCAATCCTGATCAAATCCTAAACTCAATGCTAACTTAAGTATATTAGGACCAAGAACTCGACCTAGTCCCCCTGAGAATCAAACTAGGAACATCAAGATTGGGCCAATCTAGGATTAGTCTAGGGTTGACTCGGGATGGATGCTCACTCTTATGTGATTGGTATTCTGCATTTTACTCTTCACATTTCACACAACCTTACAACAGGACAATTTTCAAAAGGGCATGAAACTACAATATATAATTACCGACATATAAATGTGCATGTGATTTTTTTTTGCAGTGATCTAGAAATTTGTAAGATGTTAAATGTAAAATCTTTATAGTATATAAACTTACATTGTTGTGAAATAAAATAAAATCAATTCAAGCGGTGCTTTTCTAGAATGAAAATGGGTATTTGTCTAGTTAAGTAAGGGTAAGCATGATTCCAGGATAGAACTTAGAACATGAAAATCAAATCGGTGAAAACACATATGGTTCCAAGTTCCAAGTATGTAGAGCGTAGTTTTAAATTCCAAAAATTAAGAATTTTGTTTTGATAGGTAAGTTCCAAGTTCTAAAAATAAATAACCTTAAACTTGGAATGAGTTTTAATATTTTTCCCGATTCATATATTCACGCGATCTTGCAATATTTCATGCCATTCGATGATAAGTGTATAATTTGGAAGTATTAGACCGAGTTTCTATTTTATGACTAAGACTTTTACTTTATTAATGTTCATATTATTCGTGTGTTTAGATATAAGTCATGATTAGTGAATTATAGCAACAAACAATAGTCATTAAAGGCAATATAGATGGGACTTAGGTAAATCTTAGAACTTGTGACATGGTAGGTTTCAAATTATAAGATATGTATGATAGGTTCTAGATTCAAAAAATTGAGTAATCCATTCCAAATTCCATATGGAACCTATACATAATCTAGAACCATTCATCCCTATAGTTAACAAGTGCACTTAAGCCATTATTAGGGGTAGGAAGAGTGTGGACCAATCGTGCGAGGAGAGAGAAAAGTCATGTATTATTGCATGGGCCTTGTGGCATGTAGCTCATCTCACTCGGAGTGAGAGTTGACTTGTGTAAGAAATTATGGATGCATTTAGTAATATTTCTATTCTATGAAATAATTTATATTCGGAAGTTGTTTTTTTCTATTTCCATTCCCCAGATGAGTTTCTAAACAAAATAACATGTTTAATAATGGCATAAAATTTCTATTCATATAACGGACATAGAACAAAAATGTGTTTGGTATAACTCTAAAAATTTATATTTTTTATTTTTTATTTAATTATAAAGAGACTTAACATCTCGTGTTTAGATAAAAATGGACTTTCATAATGATTTAATTGATTAAGATATTCTAAAATGACCTAAGAAAATCCAACGTGATAGTTAGTTGTAATAGAAAGTCCCATTACTTCATAACTCATAATATAAGGAGGTTAATTGTAAATCTCCGGGTATTACAATAAATAAGTGTATAGATATTTTGAGAAGAAGAAAAAATGTTATTTGGAGTCACCAAACTTTCGCGACCTAACATTATCTATAAAACAACATTCAAAAATCTCTATATAAAGCCCTAAAAGCTTATTTAATTTTGAATCTAATTTTCATCAAAATATCTTCACATTTTTTTAAATGTTAAACTAATTCTAAACTAGAATTGACATTAAAATCTAGTAAAACTACTCAAAATATAATTTATAAATTTATTCTTATTTTTTTTATTTCAAAAATTGGGGATTGGATTAGGTCAGGAGATCGAACCTTGTGTTGATTGTGTAAAGACAAACATTAGGTTATATTGAGCTTGAGCTTATTCTTCTAAAATAACCTTATTTCTTTTCTTTTTTTTTTAAAATAAAGAAGTAAGTTTTTTCTACTTTTTGTATATGTTTCAAGTCTAGTCCCTAGCTACTGATTTGTTCTGATGAATAGAAAAATTCATTGATATTACCAAATGAATATATATTCTTTTTCTATTATAGGGAATAAAATAATAAAAAATAAAGAAATAGAAACGTTACCAAATATTGTCTATTTTCATGAGCGGAGGGAGGGGTGATTCAACGGATCCATTGGTGGATTCGTACGGCGGGTTTTGATCAAGGGCCGAGATTTGTTCTCTGAAACTTTTAACTGAAAAAGGCAAGAAGAGGGAAGAGAGAATATTAAGGGCGCCTCTAGAATTGGAAAGAAAATAAATGGAGAAAAGACAAAAACCGCCCAAAATTAATGATTTGATAAAGAAAAAGAAAAATTATTTAATGAAGAAGCTCCTTCCGATCGCTTGATCACGTGAATGGTTATCAGAATTTTACTTTTCACATTTCACCCAATCTTACGACAGACTGTTTCTAGCTTCTTCTTTTTTTTCAAAAGGGCATGAAATTGCAAATACATATTTGTTGATGTTAGAGTAATTAAATATTAAATCATACACTCGTCTAATAGTTTAAGTTATTAGAACAATTTAAAAAATCTTTTTTAGAGGTTTTAAATTTAATCTTTTCAGCGCCATTTTTCCCAATTAAATTTTCACGAATTAAATCACATCATCGTCTAAAAACTTAAGCTTTTAGAATAATTGACAATGATCTTATAAAATCTCACAATTGACATATAAATTCGTATGTGATTTTTTTCATAATGTTCTAGAATTCTGTAAGATGTTAAAAATAAACGTTAAATCTCTACAGCTGGGTGTTCTTTAAATATATACTTACATTGTCATACAATAAAAAGAATTTCGATTCGATCGGTGCTTTTCTAGAACGAAGATGGGTACATGTCAGGTTAACAAAGTGCACTGAAGCCATTAGCTAATTTCACTGAAAATAAGAAATGCGAATTTCAAGGATGCTACATACTGGAAATGTCTATATTATCAAAACATATTTAATGGGACCTAACATGTTTAGGAGCACTCTTTAACGTTTTTCGTATTGTATTTCTCTTGCATAGCATGTTAATAAAATGAATGAGCTTTTTAGTGGAAGGATCTAAAGTCAAATCACATAAGAGATTTTTCTTTTGCTGAGCTAAGTTTTAAGCACACTTGTGAAATGAAAAAAAGTTTCAGTGGTGATGAGATTTTTGAATAGGGTTTCCGGGATGGCTAGGTCATTGGCCTAGAACACAAAACCCGTCATGTTAGAATCAGTTTTTAATTTTTGAAACTTGGAACTTGTCATACTTTTTCGATTCGATTTCGAGATCAACCAAAGAACCCGTTTTTCTTTTGTTCTTTTTTTTTTTTTTTTTTTTTTTTTTTTTTTTGTGTTTCATTTTTTACAATGATATAATGCTAGTAGCAAAATGACTCAAAATAAAAGACGAACAAGGGCAAGTTGGCATTGAGTAAGGAGGATTATAAGGCTCAAGTGAGCGAGGAGGAGGGTGAGTCATGAGAGAGAGAGAGAGTCATTAGAAGTGCTTAAGTAAGGTTGGAGAGAAATAGAGAAAAAATATTATGAAATTGATTCCAAATTTTGTCCGATCAGTTTGGTTTCTAGGTGGCTTATTTCTCGAAAATGGACCACCTAGGAACTGAATCGGTTTTTAGAGAAGTCCGATCCTATTCCTGAATAGAATTGGTCCAATTGCACGGCCCTAATTGTAAAATCATTACATGTCGCGTAATCTTTTTTATTAATGAATGTAGTCACTGGAAATAGAATAAATTATCTAATCAATCATAAATTTATTATATAAACACTAATTAAGTCATAAACTTATCAATTTTGTCAGTCGAATAATAAACCTTTGTTTGAAATTCCAGTATAATCATTCCGATCAATTTTCGTTCAAACAGTTGGCATAAAAGTATACCACGTAAGATGATCGGCCATAAGCAATGAGTGTTTTTCACGAAATCGATCAAAATGATTACATTAAAATTTTGGAAAAAAATTAGGACTTAATTAATAAAATCGAAAAAACGTATCACTTAAATTGACATCCGTATAATAAAACTAGACGCTCGCAAGAGTCGGGCCTTCGAGATATATAGACCGGTGGTTGGACGCATGCGAGATTTGGACCGTCGCTTGGACGCCCGCCAGCCGTTTAGGCGATGGGCGGCTGTGGCTGTCAGGAGTTTGCTCGCGTGGGGACGCCTCCTCTTCTGACTCCGTCCCTCTCATCCCGATTATTCTTTATCCCCTCTTCAGATTTTCATACTTCTACTCTCCGAAACTTTTGAAAACAACTTTTAATATTTTAATCGACTCATAACATGCCACGTAAGGCGTCACATTGATGTCACGTTAACATTTAACGGTCAACGTTGGTACCTCCAATTATATTGGTAACGGCAAGACCAATTCGACCAAAAAAAAATTATAATTGAAGGATTTAGTTTTAAGAAAGAAAAGATTGAATATTTCGCAGTAGGCCATGGAATTTCTGGTAGACCAATCACTCCATAAGAAAAGCCATTTAAATAGGGGGCATGCGTCTCACGCTGAGAGTTCAAAATTTGCTCGAAGTCAAGTACCATTTTTTAGTCAGCGAAGAATTCCCCTTCCAGTCCCATCGAAAGCATCTTCACCTCTCATTTCTGAACATGATCCGCTTCCCGAATCACTTGAACAACCTTAAAAAAATGAGCTCGAAGTTCGAACACATGGGAAGAGCATCTCCTGTGTAGCTCCCACGTTTCAGCTCCTTCCGCCTTGTCATGAATCGCTGGTGACGTTGTTCTGAGGCTTACCATTTCGTCAACGCACGCGAGACTTTAACCACACTTCACCTCCCGTTTGCTAAGCAGTCGAAGCCTCTCTTCTTTGCTTGCCCGAAACAGGAACCCGAAGCCTTTAGACCGTTCTTCTGATTGCGGGAAGGACCGCTTCCCGCTATGGAGAAAAGCCAGGAACTTGCGCTGACCCAGATGAGGAAATCAGTTCAGAAGCTCGGTTCTTCGACGGAGGTAATGGAAATCCGTGTTCTTTACAGGCGATGCATTTTCGTAATGGCTCTTGTTTGATCAGTTTCGAGTGTTTCCATTTGTTTGTCGTTGGGCTTGCAGAATTTTGGCGAACCGACGCTCATGCGGTTCTTGATTGCTAGATCGATGGACGCGGATAAGGCGGCGAAGATGTTCGTGAAATGGCAGGAATGGAGGTCGACATGGGTCCCCAATGGGTTCGTTCCGGAGTCGGAAATAGGTGAGGAATTGGAAGCCAGGAAGATTTTTCTGCAGGGCTTGTCGAGAAGTGGTCAACCACTGATGGTCGCCAAGGCCAGCAAGCATTTTCCTTCGAAAGATCAGCTCCAGTTTAAGAGTAATAAGCTCTTTTCACCTTCTCGAATTTCATTTTTCTTTCGATTTTCCATTTTTATATCTGTGCAGACTGATGAAGAAATGCGTGAGTAAATGCAAATGCTAGATGATTTTCATGTGGAGATATGTAGATGATACTGTTGCTGAATTGTTGCATATTGTCAATTTGTAGATGGTCTTCCGGCACATAGTGCAACTTGAGTCGGAATGATTTGGCCTTTATGCTTTGGGTCCCAGCTTTATTTGTTTGTTGGCTTTTGACAATAGCCGGTGGTGGTTCCATGTGTGTGTGTGTGTGTCTCTCTCTCTCTATCCTGTTCCCTTGAATATACTGCCAAAAGGAAATAATTGACAGCATTTTCTCAGTCACCCTCCAAGCTATTACTTTCTCAAAAATGGTGGTTGTCGATTCAGAAGCTAGGGAGCCTGGTATTAATTATCCATATTCTGCATTAATTAATTACCTGATTATAATGAGTGAAGGGATCTCCATCTTGGACCCCGGATGCACTCATGGGATCAACTTTTTGCAATTTGGTTTATGATCATACCTATCTTGGCCCTTTGGCTAAGATCAAACGTGCAATGTGGTTTATGATCAAATGCTTCATCTTCGGTTTGTTGCTCGAGTTAAAGATAATGAATTTGCTATATTAGATTAGGTAGAGCTTAATTGCCTTGCTGTTTCCTTTGGTGTACTCCTAAGTATAAACAGATCCATGGACTGATATTTGAGGTCAACATGCCTAGATATTGTTATGGGTGCCATCTGCCATAAATAAATAATTACATGGAAGTTTGGAAGTCAGTTAGTAACTCTTGATTGATGGCCAAAAGGAAAAGTTAACTACAGGTGATCAGTTTGTCATGAGCGAGCATCCATATATGTATGTGTTGTTTAGTTTTATCTATGCCACCTTTCTCGTTGACATTGCTCATTTTTTAGCTTTTGCAAATTTGGCACCATCATTATTTTTGAGCTTTCTCTGTCATGAGATGAATGTAAAGATTCAGAATACAAACTCCGTGTTGCTTGATTCAATTTGTCATTTGTGGAATCTTGTGTCTTAATTCTTATCATTTTAGCTTATTGTACTTTATAGATAGCCAAAAAAGTGATGGTAATAAACTTAACTGGGCCAAAATTGGTTTTCTTCATGACATGGAGTATACTGCATACCTTACATCATATCTTTAGCACTTGTCAGTTGCATTTGTAAGTATATTGTTCCTATTTATCCGAGTTCTGATACCATCAACACAAAGCGATAACAAAATGGTTTTCCTTTTTCCCTTTTTGTTTAATGACAATGGTTGGACTGAAGAATGATTAACCCTGCTTCCCTTATTGATGCAGAATACGTAATTTATTTACTGGACAAGACCATTGCAAGGTGCGTAACATACTCATTGCGCTTTGTAAAACATGCATGTACAGCTAGTCTGTGTTAATTTTTGAATTTTGGTGTTGCAGGGGTCTTCATTTGTTGGTAGCTAATTTTTTTTGATTAGTCTTGACAATGAAGTTGTTTGTCAATAAATTTGCAATTTCTGAGTCTTTTTTTGGGGGGGTGTGGGGGGAGGGAATGCTCGTGATAGACATGTGGGATGATTGTATTTGATGTGCAGTGCAAAAAGGAAAAGTGATCTTGGGTTGAATAGCAGCGACAATGGGATTTGTGGGTGTCATTAGACAAGTATATATGGCCTTGTGCTTCTCAGTCATACGTAGGCACACTAGAATTAACACACACAGAAAATAGTAACGAAAGAACTGAATATTACACCCGAACTCGTATTCACCTTCTTAACTTTTCTATCTCTTATGCATATAGGACACTTTGAAGGATTTCTTCGCCGTTGTGTATCTTTCCAATGTCCTTTAAAGGTTGCGACAATTTTGTGCATCACCTCTTAATAAATTGATCAGTAAATAGATATAATTTCCGATGGTAGATCCTTGTGTATTTTTTGCCTGTACTAGTAATTGGCATCTCTATTTTCGATGCTTTCTGTTTCTGTCCTTGCTTTCTCAACTCTCTCAAAAATATTCCCTATCTACATTGGAAATTTCTAGACATTTGCAAACCTGTTTTCCCCCAATAAAATTAGGAATCTACTTAATGCTGATGATAATCTCCTGCTTACAAAGAGAGTTATGCTTTCTTTTTGCTGAATTAGTGAATCATGTTTCCTGACGAGTACATGTGATTATTGAGGTCCTGCTTTTTAAGTTAATTGACTAAATCAGGGTGTATGCATTCCGTTTCAGTTCTTTCAAAGGACAGGAAATAGGGAATGAAAAGATGATTGTCATTCTTGATCTGCAAAACATAAGTTATAAGAATGTTGATGCACGTGGCCTCATCACTGGATTTCAGTTTTTACAGGTACTTATCTCACTTCAAGTTTTGTTTCTTATTAATCTCATGTATCTGTCTGCTAGTCCTTCAGACTAGATCTATCTGCTTGTAGATGAGAACTCGCATAGCAGCTAGGAGAAAATTCTTTTGTTCTTATGAGATTATCTAGTCTGAAAAAAGATCCAAATGAATTATATTGTATACTCTCCACTTCACTTGGAGTAATCTACAAACTAAAAGCAAAACAAACGAAAGAAGAAAACAACAACTGAAACAAAATGCTGCTTAATAATTCTCCTCTTGGTAATTTTTTTTAAAACTTTTATGATTGCTTAATGGTTCATTGTCTGAGAGTTCCTCTTTGATTTGCATTTACAAATGTCCAAAAATGTCACAAGACCGAGAGCAATTAATCAGGAAGAACACCTTTTACCTCCTCATTTTCCCAAACACAGATTTCCCACTAGCAGCTTTTCTTAGAGCTGTTTACTTGGCTATATTGAAATGTTCGATTATTGTATTCTTTTTCCAAAGTTTGAATTGAAACAGCGCTCTTTTCTCAAGAGAATTTTGGATCTACATGAGAAGAAATATGACCGTTTCCCGCACCCGGAGTACCATTCTCAAAATGAATTAGTAAGCTAGTTATGGGTGACATGATTGATGTGGGGCAGGCAATGAAAATTTTCCACGTCATTCTAGTGCAAGCTACTGCACTTAGTTCTATCAACTTTGGGTAATTCAAAACATGTTATAGTACAGCAAACTAAGCTATTCAAGCCTACTCTAAAACTTTGGGTTCTATCACCTTTTTGAGAAACTGATGCAGTCTAGAACTTTTTTCTTTTGGCAAATGCATTTATTGCTAGTCAGAACTTATACTGTGAGTCTTATACGTATCAAATGGTTGATTCCCATGGAAAGAGAAGACAAGATTATCGGTCTAACTCAGAGATACGTCTAGTTTGCAAGATGAAATCAGAACTTTCACGGAAAGCCTTAATGCATGAACTTGCAGGGGACATCATAAAGAACTAACTCCCGGGCACACAATTTGGAACCTCATGTTTAGAGTACATGCCAAGTCTGTTGACTTGGATTTTGTCGATTGTCTTTCTTCTTTTTGCCTTGATCTATATCTGTTTAAGCTTTCTTTTTTCCATTTTTGCATTGAGCTTTTTGTGCTTCAGTTTGAAGCTTTAGAACAGAGTTCTTCCATTTAATTCTTTTAGAATTCTATCCCCCTTTAGCCTCTGTTCTAATTGGGTTAATTTTCCCTTCCCACTTCAAGTTGTATCGACCTCTAAGGGTATGTGAGATTCAATTGCTGCAAGTGAAAAATTGTTGACTGTCTTGAAATTGCAGCCAGAAGTTGATCACGTAACTAATCTTAACCATGGAATGTAGACTAACCTCAGTAATGTCATGTCAAAGGTTCTGTAGTTATTGGATTCAAAGAGAAAAGCTCGTTGGGTAAAGTGAAATCTATCTATCTATCAAAGAATCGACAATAATTATCCAATAACTCCATTGGTATTAAGCATCAGTTGGACAAGAAGTAGACATTATTCTTTAGCTAATGGTTCTACCGCTGAAAGTTCGATGCCTTGATATTTACATTCCTCTGAATCACGGGCTTCTTTTTACGCAGGCTTACTATCCTGAGCGCCTGGCCAAGCTCTTCATTCTGAATATGCCAGGGTTCTTTGTCAGTGTTTGGAGAATGATTTCTCGATTCCTGGAGAAGGCAACACTGGAAAAGGTGCACTTCTTTTGCCTCTGCACATAATTATTCAGAATCAATGCATAGTTTCTCTCGCTTTGCACATTATTCAAATTTTGGCCTAATATGATTTGTGCATCCTCTGCACCTCTTTTTTTCCCTTGATAGGAAGATAGTATCACCATAGGGCACCAAGGGGTGCAAGCACTTCTACAAAAAGAACTCAAGAACTTAAAAAGGAGCTCAGTCACAATACAAAACATCTACAATGTCAATCAAAGCATTTGCATCGATGAGTAAATTTCCACTAAGCAAAAATATAGGATTTTGAAACCGAGCTTTCAATAATTACAAAAATTGAGAATGCCTCTCCTTCATAGGCTCTCTTGTCTTGATCTCTCCACATCTGCCGAAAAACAGAAGAAGGAATGTGAGCATGAGACGCACCTGATGATAATACATCTTAAATGATAGCTACTTCACTAATCTTGCTTGTCAAGCATTGCCTCCAAATCTTGACCTTAATCTGAAATGAATTCTGCAGATCGTGATTGTGAGCAATGAAGATGAACGAGAACAACTCTTCAAGGAAATTGGCGCTGAAGTCTTGCCCGAAGAATATGGTGGGCAAGCAAAGCTTGTGCCCATGCAGGATGTTGTTTTGCCCCCTTTGGATAATTAATTTTAGTGACTGGATAGGAACATCTTCATTTCTTGGTTAAAAAGGGGAAGTAAAAAAAGAGAATAAAAAGAGCAGCTGCAATCTCGGCATCAGCTTCCTCGTATGTACTTGCAATGTACTTATATCATTTTCGACGACCTGTTATGTACGTATCATGTATGTATTAACTTGCTGGGCAACTTTATATGCATAACTAAGGTTGCTGTTGATTTTAAGTATCAATCACTTGTTAAGGAAGTACGTGCTTTCAAAACCCACATAGTTCATTGAGAAGGCCAAGCAAATTTTAGTGAACCAAATATCGAGATATATCATCAGAGCGAACAATCCGCGCTCAATGAGAAACCTCGAATCCTAGCCCTTGCCTTAGTACAAGAATGTGCACGGTGAACTACACAGATAATAACCACTAGGATTCGCCCTAGTAGCCACCCTTCTAACATGGAAGGGGGAGGTGAGGGGTTCAAATCCCCACCTGGGGACGCGTAAGTTTCAAAAGTGGGTTTCGACTCCCACGCCTTGCAAGAGGCAGGTCAAAAGTCTGAGAGTGAGTGTAGAATAGGAATATAGTAGGACTAATCCTGTCCGTGTAATGCTAATTTGTGCTAATTGCTTTCTAAGTATGGAGTGCTTGTATTTCAAGGATTAGCAGTTTAGCAATGAAGAAAGTGAGGATGGAAAAGGAGGGAAAAGAGAATAAGTGAAAAAGGACGTGCAGAAGAGGGAAAGGTGCATTCGGAATTATGTTCTTCAAGCACCTTGTCAAGGGGACTAACTGGGTCCCGTTCGGATCCTGTACCAAAAAAGCAAACCAATTATTTTTCTTGCTCAAGAAGGGGTGGTCTATGTTGAGACCGATCTAGCCTATTCGACTAAGTTAACTGAAAATTAAATTATCAAAGGACTTAAATTATACGTATGTCACACGTCTCTATGTATGTCATTTTAGTGTAAATCTCAATATCCTTTATATTGTAATATATTCAATCTGATTGGGATGAACATGGATAATCCGAGGAATCGAGGAATATGAATTATCTCTTTTGTACTTTAGCATGTACAGACCATCTCTTTACACACTGTCCATTTGCATCACAAGCTTGATATTCAGCAGGTGAGGGAGGACTCTAGCTTCAAATTTCGTCACATGGTGTGAATGTGTCATTATTTGTTGAGATTAAATCCATTGTGTTAGGATCTTGGTTGATCATATCGATCTTTTGTTAGACTAAATATAAACTTAAAACCTGGCTATCCCGATTTATCAATAATAGATAAATTCATACAGAATTCGGGATCGAATTGCAGAAACGTAAAGATCAACATACTTCCGGCCATTGATGAAATTTGCAAAAGTAGAAGACCCAAAACCTTCAAGGATCCACGTAACGCGATTGATCTGCAATATGGGGAATACCAGATCTGTACGTCCTGTTCTACTAGTCAATACCCCTCAAACTTGATGGTGTAGTTTTCTGTAGTGATTAGGGTTTGAACTAGACGACCTGACGTTTTTATTCCGTTTATTACGTTACCGGTATCTTTCATCAAGACCGTTATGGTAATGTATTAACGGGGCAAATATCACGTAATACACGTGAGTAATAAATTGGGCAATAAATCGGAATACAATTGGGAATACAATATTGGGATCATATTCAGAATAATAAAATATATTACATATTATAACATTCTCCCACTTGATCCCAATATTCCATTAAATGAGTTATTAACCCAAACCCACATAAACTTCATACTGAAATAAAACACATGAATCACGGCGATAAGTCCTCTTAGAGCGAGTATTATCTTCCGTGTATCACAATGTATTTCATCAGTCCATATGTGATCAAATAACTTAATGAATAAACCTTATGTTTACTCTAGGTCAAACGTAATTGTTTTTCTCATAATAACTGAATGTATACAATTGTATTGAGAAAAACATTATAAATGAATTAAAAACATTATAAATGAATTAAAGTCTCACAAATTCTTCTATATAAAGAAAAATTTACATGATTGGACCAATGCCCATTTTAGATACATGATCCTTATAACTCATTGGTGGCATGCCTTTAGTTAAAGAATCAGCTATCATCAATCCAGTGCATATGTGTTCTATGATCACTTTCTTCTCTTTAACACGTTCTCTGATGGCTAAATACTTGATGTCGATGTGCTTGCTTCGACTACCACTTTTGTGGTTCTTAGCCATAAAAAATTGCAGCTGAATTGTCGCAAAACATTCTTAATGGTCTAGCAATGGAATCCATAACTCTAAGCCCCGATATGAAACTTTTCAACCACACACCATGTGAGGTGGCCTCAAAACAGGAAACAAACTCTGCCTCCATAGTGGAAGTGGCAACCAAGGTCTATTTTGCACTCCTCTAGGATACAGCTCCACTAGCAAATATAAAAATATATCCCGAAGTTGATTTACGAGAATCAATGCAGCCAGCAAAGTTTGAGTTCGAGTAACCAACTACGTCCAAGTTGTTCGTCTGTCTATACATAAGCATGTGTCCCTTTGTTCCTTGAAGGTACCTCATCACCTTCTTTGCAGCTCTCTAGTGGTCCATACCTGGATTACTCTGGTATCTTCCCAACATTCTCACAGCAAAAGCTATGTCAAGTCGAGTGCAAACCTGAGCATACATCAAGCTTCCGACAGCAGAAGCATATGGGATGTTCTTCATTTGTTCCCTTTCAAAATCGTTCTTCGGGCATTGGTTTAAATTAAACCTATCACCTTTCACAATGGGTGCTATACTTGGTGAACAATCTTTCATCCGAAACCTCTCTAAGACCTTATTGATATAGGTTTCTTGATATAGTCCTAATATACCTCGAGGTCTATCTCTATGGATCTTAATGCCAATGACATAAGATGCTTCACCCATATCCTTTATATCAAAACTCTTAGAGAGAAATTGTTTCACTTCATATAACAACCCCTTATCATTGGTTGCAAGTAAAATGTCATCTACATATAACACAAGGAAACAAATTTTGCTCCCACTAATCTTCTGGTATATACATTAATCCATGACATTCTCTATAAAACTGAATGAAGAGATGACCTCATGGAATCTTAAGTACCATTGGCAGGATGCTTGTTTCAAGCCATATAGAGACCTTTTAAGCTTGCATACCAAATGCTCACCAGCACTAGAGAAGAATCATTCTGGTTGTTTCATGTAAACCACTTCTTCCAATTTTCCATTGAGGAATGCCGTTTTCACATCCATTTGATGTAATTCCATATCAAAATGAGCAACCAATGCCAAAATAGTACGAAGAGAATCTTTCTTGGATACAGGAGAAAACATCTCCGTGTAATCGATTCCTTCCTTTTGAGTAAATCCCTTGGCAACGAGTCTGGCTTTGTATCTCTCAATATTGCCTAATGAATCATTCTTAGTTTTGAAGATCCATTTACAACCAATGGCCTTCGCACCATTAGGCAACTCAACTAAATCCCAGACTTCGTTTGATGCCATAGAATTCATCTCTTCGTTCATAGCATTGTACCATAAATTGGATTTATCACAACTCATGGCTTGTGAAAACGTCTCAGGATCACTTTCAGCTCCAACATTATAGTCAAATTCTTGTAGATACTGTATAGTCATTAGGAATTGCTGATTTCTTCATTCTAGTAGACCTTCTTAATATTGCATCAACATCCTATTGAGGAGTTTGTTGTTCAACTGGAAGCTCAACAGTATCCAGTAATTGTTGAACAGTTGGGTCTATCGGATCAATATTAGCAGGTTGTGGATCTTCAATGATTGGTTGCTCAATGACCGGTTGAACTGAAGGGGCGTTGTAAGCAACAACCAATCTAGTATCTGAGGTGGAAGGTTGAGTATCTGAATGATCTTCTTCAGGAACAAAGTCCTTGAATTGATCGCTCCCACTAATCAGATCATTCTCAAGAAATTTAGCATTTCTTGATTCCACAAACCTAGTGGTGTGAGATGGACAATAAAATCTATATCCTTTGGACTTTTCGGCATATCCAACGAAATACCCACTTATAGTCCTTGGATCTAACTTCTTTTCCTGTGGATTGTAGACTCTTACTTCAGATGGGCATCCCCAAACACGTACATGTCGCAAACTCGGTTTCCAACATTTGAATAACTCAAAAGGTGTCCTTGGAACAGCCTTGGTTGGAACTCGGTTTAATATGTACACAGCCGTTTTAAGAGCCTCAGTCCACAAAATCTTAGGAAGTTTGGAGTTGCTGAGCATACTCCACACCATGTCCAATAATGTTCGGTTTTTTCTTTCTGCGACACCATTTTGGTTCGGTAAACCAGGCATAGTGTATTGGGCAATAATCCCATGCTCTTCAAGAAACTTCGCAAATGGACGAGGTGCTTGTCCATCTTCAGTGCATCTACCATAGTATTCTCCACCTCTATCTGACCTCACGATCTTAATTTGCTTGTCGCATTGTTTCTCTACTTCGATTTTAAATACCTTAAAGGCATCTAGTGCTTCGTGCTTATTACGAAGTAAGTAGAGATACATGAATCGTGAATAATCGTCTATGAAAGAAATGAAGTATCTCTGACCATTTGAGTCCATATCCGGACTACAAATATCTGTATATGTGATTTCTAATATTTCTGTACTCCTCTTAGCATCTTTCTTTGACCTGTTGGTCTGTTTTCCCTTTATACAGTCCACACAAGTGTTAAAATCAGTAAAATCTAGAGTATTAAGTACTCCATCATTTACTAGTCTCTTAATTCTATCCATGGAGAAATGTCCCAACCTCCGGTGCCACAACATAGAGGAATCCTCATTCACAACACATCGTTTTATACCAGTATTGTCATGAACATGCATCGCATTATTAATGGCATTGTCTTGTAAATTAATTCGAAAGAGACCGTCAGACAAAATACCACTCCCAACAATTTCAGATTTATACGATAAATTAAATGTTGAATCTGAAAATTCAAAGGAGTATCCGAAAGGTACAAGTCTTGAAACTGAAATTAAATTCCTAGAAAAACTAGGAATATAAAAGGTCCTTTCTAAAATTAAAACAAAACCACTATTGAGAACTAATCTGCATGTCCCAATAGCTTCCACACGCGAGCGCATCTTGTTTCCCGAATAGATGCCTTGTTCATTTCCCACTAGTTTCCGCTGGTTCTGAAAACCCTGCAAGGAATTCAAAATGTGGATTGTAGAACCAGAATCAATCAACCAAGTGTTGTGACTCACATCAACCATATTAGTTTCATAACAAACACATGCAAGTTGGTTACCTTTCTTTTTGAGACAGGCCTTAAATTTGGCGCAATCCTTCTTATGTGCCCCTTCTTTTCTGAAAGAAGCACTTGGATTCCTTCTTAATGCCAGCTTGGGGAGGTAGAGGCATCTTACCTTTTCCCTTTTGCTTGCCTTGACCTTTATACTTATCTTGTGTTGCCATATGAGCACTTTCTCCTTTATCCATAAGTAGCCTCTCTTCCTCTTGAACACACATGGTCATGAGTTCATTGATTGACCATTTAGTATTATGTGTGTTGTAAGAGATCTTGAAAGGGGCATACTCTTGTGGGAGAGTATTTAGGATATAGTATACAAGAAAAGGATTCGATATCCCAACCTCAAGATTCTTCAGCGAGCCGCAATGTCCCTCATCTTCATGATGTGCTCACGCACACCTCTTACACTTTGGTAAGCTTCAATGATGAGAACTTCATAATTAGGGTCATGGCATGCGCCTTCTCTGAAGACTCAAATTGTGCATCAATAGCCTCCAAAGCAATTCCCGACATTGTTATACTTGAATGACCGAACCACGAATGCTTGCTTGCAGAGAGTTTTGTCTTTATGTACATCACACTGAGACGGTTGGACCGCTCCCATTGAGCATAACGAGTATGTTCAACATGAGTACTATTCTCAGTAGGTTCAGGTGGTTTATCTGACCTTAGGGCATAATCAAGATCCATGCACCCCAATTGAAGAAGAACTAATTCTCTCCATTCTTTAAAGTTATTTCCATTAAGCTTGGGAACAATTATACCAGAACTAATCGTAGGTGGTAAGACTGCATCATAATCAAAGAAAACTTATGTATTAATATATTTGAGGTTAATAAACTTAAATCATATTTTACCAATGTAAAACATGTCATAAAATATGAATCACATAACATCAAAAACTGCCTGTGGGCAAAGATTCTAATTTAAATTCATTCATAATTACTTCATGATGAAGCTATCAAATTATATTCCCTTCCTTAATCCCTGTGGGTAAATTAAGAAAGATAAAATAATATTTCATCCTAATTAATCATATTAATATATTGAAAATTCCTGTGGGATAAAATTCATAATATTAATGTGAATAATTACAATTATTGTCTTTGACTATATGTGATCCAAAGGCTCTTAATGTATATAATTTAATATAATCAAAGATGCTGTGGCTAATCCTTAATTAATTAAATATATACGAATCACTAGACATTTAATTTTATGAAAAAATATTCATAAAATTGCACCTTAGGGTAGAACAATAAAATCACATGCAAAAGGGGTAAAATTGGAATTTTGCATGCAAGGCTAGAATTGGAATTTTACTTATAAGGGGTAAAACAGGAATTTTACACCCAAAAGGGCAAAATTGTAAATTTCCATGCCCCGGGGGGCAAAATCGGAATTTTATTCAGGCAAGGGCAGAAACGCAATTTTCCGAAATGCGGAGGGGCAGAATCGAGAAACCAACGCACACGCGCTTTTCTCCTTCGGGCGCGTGCAACGCAGGTGCCCGCTTCAGCCCGTCAGCCCTCGGGAGCGTGCGACGCACGCGCCCGAGGCTTCTTTTTGGCCCTTTTCTTCCGCCGTTGTTCCGCCACGACCAGCATTATTCCGCCGTCTGGGTCTCCTCCCACAGCCCATGTCCGACCAAATTGGTTGATGGGTTTTGAAGAGAACGTCGGGACGCACGAATAAATTCAAGATTCGGCAAAAACGACCAATGTATGAACCAGAATTAAGCCAAAAAACAATCTGCCCTAAAAAAAAAAAACTCTAACCACCAAAATTTCACCGCTCGATTAACCTCCGACGATCAATAATATGTCGAAAAATTTAAGGGTTTTTCTTCCTAATGGCGGTGTAATCATGCAGATTCATTATCACGTGGTGGGTCGCCCGAATTTGATCGGAATTTTAAAATTCCGTACCAAACAATAAAAACCCAAATTTACCCCAATACATAATTCAATGAAAAAATAAATAAATTCCAAAAGGTTTCACCAAGGCAGAGATAAACATGCTCTGATACCAATTGTTAGATTAAATATAAACTTAAAACTTGGCGATCCCGATTTATCAATAATAGATAAATTCATACAGAATTCGGGATCGAATTGCGGAAACGTAAAGATCAACATACCTCCGGCCATTGATGAAATTTGCAAAAGTAGAAGACCCAAAACCTTCAAGGATCCACGTAACGCGATTGATCTGCAATATGGGGAACACCGGATCTGTACGTCCTGTTCTACTAGTCAATACCCCTCAAACTTGATGGTGTAGTTTTCTGTAGTGATTAGGGTTTGAACTAGACGACTTGACGTTTTTATTCTGTTTATTACGTTATCGGTATCTTCCATCAAGACCGTTATGGTAATGTATTAACGGGCAAATATCACGTAATACACGTGAGTAATAAATTGGGCAATAAATCGGAATACAATTGGGAATACAATATTGGGATTATATTCAGAATAATAAAATATATTACATATTATAACATCTTTGTCAAGTGATGAAAATTTCTAGATCTTCTATTGGGGGTGGCGGGTAAGTCATGTAAAACCCTCTATTATGGAGTAATGTCGTTTCTCGAAGTTTTCCCCCCAAAGAAGCAAATATGTACAGATCGGAATGAATTATTTTACGGACAAGAAGAGTACCACCGGAAAAGGACACGAGCTTTCTTTTCATTGGATGAGGTAGCTGCCTTCTTCAGTTGCTCTAATTGCGATGGTGGTGATAGTTTGATTTCTCCCATAAGGGAATTAATAGAAAAAAGCATACCCAGATTAAAAAAGAAAAAGATAGAGTTTACCCAAATCATGTTGGTCACGCTAATCATTCTCCCCGCCTTTTATTTTAGCTTCCCCACCGTGAAGGGTATGTTCTCCAGCCATGCTTTTCATTGCTTTGATCAGATACACCTATGAAAATGCTGCATCTTTCAGAGATTTGACCAGATGAGAAAGCCAGCCAACGGCAATCCTCGGAAGGGCTTAGAGAGGGTGAATTGGTTGACCTGACCTGTCGAGCTTTCTTGTGGTTATCACGGTGTGTAGATGGTGGAGATTGAGGTATAGGAGCTGGGATAAATGCAAAACTTTGTATGTACATAAAATAAGCAAGACGGTATGAATGCAGAAGACACAGAAAATAGACTTATACAGTCATTTGTTAATCGCTCAATTCACATTATCTTTCTTCGCTAATAGCCCAATAATGGCCGATTGGGAGGAGCATGTGAAGCGACCACAACCGCCGCACGAAAAGGCAAGTTCTTCAGGAGTGAACTGAGAAGAGACTTAGAAAGAAGTGAGAGAGAGAGAGAGAGAGAGAGAGAGAGAGAGAGAGAGAGATGAGTTCATTGCGCTTCGATACATGAAAAATTTCTACAGCTTGGTCTTTTTGACGTATAAACTTACATGGTCATAAAATGAAAAAAAGTTCGATTCAATCGGTGCTTTTCTGGAACGAAGATGGGTATTTGTCTGGTTAACAAGTGCACCGAAGCCATTGGCCAATTTCACTGAAAATAAAAAATTATACTTCTCGGGAGTTTTCGACGAATGAAGGAATGCAAATTTGAAGGAAGTTATGTACTGCAGATGTTTATATTATCAAAACATATTTAATGAGACCTAACCTGTGTTGTAGGAGCACACTTTAACGTCATATATATATATATATATATTTAAATTTTGTGTAGTATGTTAATAAAATGAATGGGTTTTTTTTACTGGATTGCGCTCTATTTAAACGTATATATTAAATTAAAAAACATGTAGTTAGATAGTCAAAAGGATCAGAAAGTGAATCACACAAATTTTTCTTTTGTTTTATTGAGCTATGAGTTTAAGCTCACTTGTCGAATGAAAAATAGTTTTAATGGCGATGAGATTTTGAATATGGCCAATCGGTTTTGGACTTGAACCTAAAATCGATCTTGTTAGAACTAGTTCTTAGTTTTTGAAATTTGGAACTAACCTTGTTTACCTCGAAATCGCTCTTGTTTTTTTGGTTCAGTTCCAAAGTCTACTCGAGAACTTGTTTTTCTTTAATTTCTTTTTTATTTTATTTTATTTTATTTTTTACAACAAAATAATGCAAGTAATAAAACAGTTCAAAGGAAAAGATCAACAAGGTCAAGCGAGCATATGTGAGTCAAGAACGAGCAGAGAGGGTTGCAAGGGTGATTGGCAAGAGAGAGAGAGAGAACTGTAAAGTGTCCGAAGTGAGGTTGGAGAGAATAGACAAAAAGATGCAAGGGAAAAATTATGATTTTTAGGTTTTATGATATTGGTTTCAAATTTCTTCTGATAGGTTGGGTACTCGAGTGGTTCCTCACCCGGAACTAAAATCAGATTGATTTTTAGGGTCTGATCCAATTACACAGCCCTTATTTTGAAAACCATTACTTGTCGCATAGTCTTCTTCATCAATGTACATAGTCATCGGAAATGGAAGAAATTATCTAATCAGTCCTAAACCTGTATAGTATGGTGCCAACTATGTCATAAACTTTCTACTTTTACCAATTAAGACATAGACCATTACCCGAAATTCTAGTAGTCATTTTGATCAATTTTTGTCGTAAATCACTAACATGGCGGTGTGTCGCGTAAACGATTTTTAGCGAAATTCACCCAAAAGATCACATTTAAATTTTGGGGAATGATTTAGGGTTAAATTGATAAAATTTAACATTTTATAATTAAATTAACATTCGTACGATGAGCTGAATGCTTGCAATGGTCGCGCCCATGAGAACTGGCCTGGCGGTTGGACGTATGCAAGATTTGGCTTGTTCCCGCGAGTCGTTTGGTGATGGCGCCATGCCTGGAGGAGGGGGCTCCTCTTCCTACCCCCTCCCTTTCATCCTTTTCAGATTTTCATACTTTTAGTTTCCGAAACTTTTGAAAACAGCTTTTGATTTTTTCAATCATCACATATATGCCACATAAGGCATCATATTAATAATTAACAGCCATATCAGTAACTCCAATTATATTCGTAATGGGAAGACCAATTTGAACAAATAAAAATAGAATTTAAGGACTTAATTGTAAAAAAGAAAATATTAAAAGATTGGATCAAATGTTTTGTAAGGGTTAATGCCTTGAAGAATCCCAAATTAGTACACCTGTGACAAATTTATCATAAATTAATTTTTTGACCACCAAAAACCCTAAATTGGTATACTTTTGACAAATTTACTCTCTATTAGTTTCCGTTAAATTTTGACACGTGACAATTGATTGGTGTATCGGTTTGAGATTTTATTATCCGTTTGTCACAATTATACAATTTTTGTAATTTTTGGTGGTATTAATCCGATTTAACAAAAGATATATTTGTCATAAATGTATCGGTTTAGGATTTTCGGCGGTCGAATGAATTAGTTTGGGGTAAATTTGTCACAAGCATACCGGTTTGAGATTTTTTATAGTCAGTTGGGGGTAAATTTGTCATAGGTATACTAGTTTGAGGCTTTTCACGGTCAAAAAATTAATTTGTGGTAAATTTGTTACACGTGACCAGTTTGAAATTTTTCAGGGTATTAACCCATATTGTAATGATTTATGGAATTTATGGTAGACAAATTGTTGGGAATTTGTATCGAAAACAATAAGACATGCGTAGGTAAAATTGAATCAAGATGATTCGTAGTGGAAGCAAAAATACCCCATACACCTATCTCCAAAACATTGTTCGTACATTTTAATAAGAAGCATGTAGAAATGAAAAGAAGGCTAATCACATCATTATTGTACCATGCTAAATTTTTTTGGTTTTGATGTTTTTTAGATCCAAAAACAAACGTTTGATGTCTTTGTAGCATAGGTCTTGACGTTCTTCAGATCCAAATCACGAATGTTCGATCTCCTTGTATCGTCCCTAAAGTATTCCGGTTCTAACATTATTTAGTTCTAGTCTCACAAATGTTGGACTTCTAATTCAAGTACTCTACCAATCTCACATCGAATGGTAGAGAGAAGTTTGAGAGAATTCACCATTATAATTATACTATCAATTGCTCTAGTATGTAACTAATTTGATTGATCTCTAGTCTCTTTCTCTCATTTCTTATAACTCGTCTCAAATTACATTTATTTCATTTAATTCGACTCATGAACTCTGATACCCTTTCATAACATTAGTTACGCCGTAAAGCTTGAACTCACTTCAGAACTTCTAAAACTGTTTCAGAGTAGTAATTTAGGATTAATTCTGTAACTATTATAGAGTATTGTTTGGGATATTAATTTTGTAAGCGTCAAAAAACTTTATTCTGGTATTTAACTTTGTAACCGTTACAAAATTTTAATTCGACCGTTAAGTCTAAAACCATTTAGAACATTAATTTGGTCGTTTGATTCTAAAGTTTTTTCGTTTCAAATCATTAATGTGACTATTGATTCTAAAATCGTTTCAAATCATCAATGTGACCATTGATTCTAAAGTTGTTTCAGATCATTAATGTAACCGTTGATTCTAAAACCATTTCATATCATATGGCCCAAAACCATTCTAGATATTTAATTTGGTTGTTCATTTCGAAACTCATTTTAGATAATGAATATTGCTATTGGTTTACCCCAGTGGCCACCCTTTCAACATGGAAGAGAGAGGTGGGGGGTTCGAATCCGCACCTTCTCAGGGGGTTGGGGTGGGGATGAATTAGTTTCAGGAGTAGGTTTCGACTCCATACCTTGTAAGGAGGCAAGACAAAAGTCTGAGAATGAGAGTTATAATATGAGTAGAGTAGAATTGACAAAAAAAAAAAAAAAGATTATGAACTTGATCTTTAATATGGGCGTAAAGTTTGAAACCATTTTAGATCTTTAATTTTGCTATTAATTCTGAAACTCACTTTAGATCATTAATGCGACCATTAATTCTAAACTCACTTCAGATCATAAATGAGGCCGTTGATTTAAAACTAATTTAAGATCTTTAATATGACCCTAAAGTCTATTTCAAATATTTAATTTTGCCGTTGGTTCTGAAAATGTTTTAAAACTTCAATCTTTAGCTCGATTCAATCTAATTGTTGCAATTGCATACACATTTGCAACATTGTTTTTCCCATTCAAACGTCATTCTGAATTGGTTATAGTGTGATATTTTTAGGTTCATGACTGAGTTAGTAGCATGATTTATACTAATACATTAGCACAACTAAGATAACTTATTGTTCTGATCAATCTCTAGTTCCTACAAACTATAAGTGGAATCTAGTAATATGTCATGGCTATCCAAATAACGTGAACATTTCAAAAACATAATGAATTTATTAGCTTTGGCGATCATGTAATTCAATCATTTTGTCTTTCTATGTCCTGATTCAAAGGCCACTGAATTGTTTGTTAAGCCATTAATTCGATCATATGCCCAAATTTTATTGACATGCATTTCTACAAGACATGAACTATTTATTCTCGGTTACAATTCCTATTGAGAATTTTAATACAATGTCATAATTAGATTGCATAGGACATCATTAAGAAGATAGATGCATGTGCATTCATATGTAAACAAACTATGACTATTAAGTATAGAGACGGTTCGATGGAGCGTAAATATTTGCACTCGTGAATCATAACCATTCAATATATAAGTCAATATCATGCCTTCGGTTTAAGGATTTTACATAAGATCAAAGCATGGACGATTAGTTATTGATCTCGCTAAGAGCTTACATGTAGCTAATCGTTCTAT
The DNA here is from genome assembly GCA_014182715.1 of Eucalyptus cloeziana. Taxonomy (NCBI): domain Eukaryota; kingdom Viridiplantae; phylum Streptophyta; class Magnoliopsida; order Myrtales; family Myrtaceae; genus Eucalyptus; species Eucalyptus cloeziana. Next base: position 37,781,732 of record CM024635.1, on the reverse strand, counting down.
GCATCTTATGTTCACTAAATTTGTCCAATACAAGCGGATATCATAAATGGCTTGTGACTCATCATCCCTTGAGATATCCAATACTCCATGGTGAAGCTTGAGAATACGTCTGTCTGAATAAGATCATTAATATCCTCTCAATGATCCATCGATGAGAATTGTTGAAAGACTCAGTTTAACACACATATTCTTAACACCTTAAGAGTATGTTCAATTGCAACTGATTTTATAAACTCATTCATACAAACGAGACAATGAATGAATATTTTTTTAATACAATTGAAATTCCTAATATGTAATTATTACATGATTGCTTTAAGTTATAACACGAGTCACTACTAGTGAGTCCATAAGAAAGAATTCCATCTGTTAGTTGGCAATGCCATTTAAAATTGGAAGCATGCTTTTAACGCTGAGAATTCAAACACCATCCATTAGTCATCGACTAATACCCTTTCCAGTCCCATCAAAGGCATCTTCAGCTCTCAACTGTAACATGATCCGCTTCCGGAATCTGTTAAAAACCTTAAAAAATGAGCTCGAACCCATGGAACAGCATCTTCCATGCCGCTCCCACATTTCAACTCCTTTCGTCTTGTTATGAATCACCCGTGACGTTCGTTCTTGCGCTCCATTTCGTCAACGCAAGCAAGACTCCAACCACACTCTACCTGCTGTTTGTTCCGTAGTCGAAGCTTCTTCTTTTCTTGCCTGAAACGAGAATCCGAAGCTTAGACCGTTCTTCTGATTGCGGAAAGCACCACTATGGAGAAAAGCCAAGAGCTTGCGCTGACCCAGATGAGGAAATCAGTTCAGAAGCTTGGTTCTTCGACGGAGGTGATGAAAATCTGTGTTCTTTACAAGTGATGCATTTTCGTAATGGCTCTTGCATGATTAGTTTCGAGTGTTTTCATTCGCTTATCGTTGGGTTTGCAGAAATTCGGCGAGCCAACGCTCATGCGGTTCTTGATTGCGAGATCGATGGACGCGGATAAGGCAGCGAAGATGTTCGTGACATGGCAGGAATGGAGGTCGACGTGGGTCCCGAATGGGTTCGTTCCAGAGTCGGAGGTAGGCGAGGAATTGGAAGCTAGGAAGATTTTTTTGCAGGGGTTGTCGAGAAGTGGTCAACCACTGATGGTCATCAAGGCCAGCAAGCATTTCCCTTCGAAAGATCAGCTCCAATTTAAAAGTAATAAGCTCTTTTCTCCTGCTCGAATTTCATTTTTCTTTTGATTTTCCATTTATCTAATTGTGCAGATTGATGAAGAAATGCGCGTGCCTAGATTCCAATGTTAGGCGATTTTCATATAGAGATATGTAGATGAAACTGTTGCTGAATTGTTGCATGTACTGTCAATTTGTAGATGGCCCTTTCACATGAGATAAAAGTCCACAAATAACCCCAAACTTTATCTAATTTGACAAATTTATCACAAATTTTTTTGTAACACAAAACGCCCTAAAATTTATTAATTGTGACACATTTATCCTAAACTTTATGATCGAAAGGCATTTTCGTCTTTTTTCCTTTCCTTTCCTTTTGTTTTTTTTTTCTTCTTCTCTCTTCCCTCTACCATGACTAGCGGAGGGAAGCCAGATTCAGGCGAGGGCTGCCCTCTGTCAGCATCAAGCGAGAGTCACGCTGACCTAGGCTGTCGAGGGCAACCCTCGCCCCAGGTAGGTGAGGGTGGCCCTCGTTGATGTCGGTGAGGGCATTCCTCGCTAGATCCGGTTGAGGCGAGGTTGTCCTCGCTTGGGTCGGTGAGGGCCCCTCGCTTGGGTCGGCAAGGGTTGTCCTTGCTCGACCCAAGGGAGGGCCGCCCAACCTAGCCCAGGCAAGGGCATTTGAGTCGGCTGCTGATAGAGAGAAGAGAGAAGAAGAAAAAAGAAAAAAAAGAAAAAAAATTTAAAAATAAAAGATAAAAATGCTTTATAGTTTGGGATAAATGTATCAAGTAGATATAAATTTGAGATCTTTTGTGTCATAAAAAATAATTTAGTTTTTGGCAGGTTTTTCCCTAAAAGTTTTCAGCTGAGTCAGAATGACGTGGCCTTTATGTTTTGGGTCCCTTTATTCGTTTGTTGGCTTTTGACAATAGCCGAAGGTGGTTCCGTCTCTCTCTCTCTCCTGTTCCCTTGAATATATGCCGAAAGGAAATGATTGACGTCATTTTATCGGTCACCCTCCAACCTATTACTTTCTCAAAAATGGTGGCCGGCGATTCAAAAACTAGGCAGCCTGGTATTAATTACCCGTTTTCTGCATTAATTAATTACCTGATCATAACAAATGAAGAGATCTCCATCTTGGGCCCCGGATGCACCCCCAGGATCAACCTTTTGCTATTTGGTTAACGATCATACCTTTCCTGGCCCTTTGGCTAAGATCGAATGTCCAACGTGTTTATGATCAAAAGCTTCATCTTTAATTTGTTGCTTGGGTTAAAGATAATAAATTTGCTATATTAGATTAGGTAAAGCTTAATTACGCTACCTTTTCCTTCGGTAAACTCCTAAGTATAAACAGATCCGTGGTCTGACATTGGAGGTCAACATTCCTAGATTTCGTTATGTGTTTCACCATCTGCCATAAATTGATAATTACATGGATGTGTGCAATTCGGTTAGTTACACTTGAATGATGGCCAAAAGGAAAAGTTAACCATAAGTGATCAGTTTGTCGTGAGCGAGCTTCCATGATGTACGTGTTGTTTAGCTTTATCTATGCCGCCTTTCTCGTTGACATTGCTCATTTTCTTAGCTTTTGCAAATTGGGTACCATCACTATTTTTGAGCTTTCTCTGTCGTGAGGTGAATGTAGAGGCCCAAAACACAAACTGTGTTACCTGATTCAGTTTGTCATTTGTGGAATCTTGTGTCTTAATTCTTATCATTTTTGCTTATTCTACTTTATAGATAGCCAAAAAGGCGATGGTAATAAACTTAACTGGGCCAAATATGGTTTTCTTCAGGACATGGAGTATGTTGCATACCTTACATCATATCTTTAACACTCGTAAGTTGCGTTTATAAGTAGATTATTCCTATTTATCCGAGTTCTGATGCCACCAACGCAAAGCGATAACGAAATGGTTTTCCTTTTTCCCTTTTTGTTTCATGACAATAGTTGGACTGAAGAATGATTAACCCTGCTTCCCTTATTGATGCAGAATTCGTAATTTATTTACTGGACAAGACGATTGCAAGGTGCGGAACATACTCACTGCGCTTTATAAAACATGCATGTACGGCTATTCTGTGTTAATTTTTGAATTTTGGTACTGCAGGGGGCTTCATTTATCGGTAGCTAAATTGTGGTTGTCATTAGACAAGTACATATGGCCTTGTGCTTCTCAGATATTCGTAGGCACACCAGAGTTAACACACACAAGATGATAGTCATGAAAGAACTGAATCACCCGAACTGGTATTCACCTTCTTAACTTTTCCATCTCTCATTCATATTGGACACTTAGAAGGATTTCTTCACTGTCATGTATCTTTCCGATGTCCTTCAAAGATTGTGACAATTTTGTGGATCACCATTTAATAACTAGATCAGTAAATAGACATAATTTCTGATTTTGGATCCTTGTATAGTTTTTGCCAGTACTAGTACATCAGCGTCTCTATTTTTGATGATTTCTGTTTCTGTCCTTCCTCTCTGAACTCTCTTAAAATGTTCCTTGTCAACATTGGAGAAATTCTGGACATCTGCAAACCTGTTTTCCTCCAATAAAATTAGAATCTACCTAATGCTGATGATCCTGCTTACAAAGAGAGTTATGCTTTTTGGCTGAATTAGTGAATCATGTTTCCTGACAAGTACGTGTGATTATTGAGGTCCTGATTTTTGAGTTGATCAACTAAATCAAGGTGTATGCATTCCGTTTCAGTTCTTTCAAAGGACGGGAAATAGGGAATGAAAAGGTGATTGCCATTCTTGATCTGCAAAAGCTAAGTTATAAGAATGTTGATGTACGTGGATTCATCACTGGATTTCAGTTTTTACAGGTACTTATCTCACTTAGAGTTTTGTTTCTTATTTATCTCATGTATCTGTCTGCTGGTCCTTCACACTAGATCTATCTGCTCATAGATGAGAACACGGATAGCAACTAGGAGAAAATTGGTTTGTTCTTATAAGGTGATCTAGTCTTAAAAAAGATCCAAATGAATTATATTGTGTAAAAGCAAAACAAATGAAAGAAGAAAAGAACAACCGAAACAAAAACTCTGCTTAGTGATTCTCCTTTCTGCAATTCTTTGGAAAACTTTTATAATTGCTTAATGGTACATTGTCTGAGAGGTCCTCTTAGATTTGCATTCACAAATGTCGAAAAATGTCACAAGACCGAGACCAATTATTCAGGAAGAACACCTTTGACGTGCTTATTTTCGCAAAGATTTTCCACTAGCAGCTTTTCTTAGAGCTGTTTACTTGGGTATATTGAAATGTTCGATTATTATATTCTTTTTCCAAATTTTGAATTGAAAGGGCGCTCTTTTATCGAGAGACTTTTGGATTTACATGAGAAGGAGTATGACTGTTTCCTGCACCCGAAGTGCCATTCTCGAAATGAATTTGTAAGCTATTTATGGGTGACATGATTGATGTAGGACAATACAACTTCATCGGCAATGAAAATTATCCACTTCATTTTAGTGCAAGTTACTGCACTTAGTCCTATCGACTTTGGGTAATTAAAAACACGTTATAGTAGAGCAAACTAAGCTATTCAAGTCTACTCTAACCCTTTGGGTTCTATCGCCTATTTAAGAAACTAATGCAGTCTAGAACTTTATTCTTTCAGCAACATTTGTATCTAGTCAGAACTTCTCATACTGAGAGTCTGCTACATTCAAATAATTGATTTCCATGGACACATCTAATTTGCAAGATGAAATCAGAACTCTCACGGGAGCCTTAATGAATGAACTTGCAGGGGACGTCATAAAGTTTAAAATGCCCAACCAAAGTTGTGTAGATCTAAAAGGAAAGAAACCCTAACTCCCGAGCACACAATTTGAAACCTCATTTATAGAGTACATGCTAAGTCTGTTGACTTGAATTTTGTCAATTGTCTTTCTCCTTTTTCCCTTAATCTAAATCTGTTTAAGCTGTCTTTCTTTTTTCCTTTGTATTGAGTTTTTGGCGCTCTGGTTTGAAGCTTTAGAACAGAGTTCTTCCATTTAATTCTTTTAGAATTATATCCCCCTTTAGCCTCTGTTTTAATTGGGTTAATTTTCCATTCCCACTTCAAGTTGTATCGACCTCCAGGGGTATGTGAGATTCAATTGCTGCAAGTGAAAAATCGTTGACTGTCTTGAAATTGCAGCCAGAAGTTGATCACGTAACTAATCTTAACCATGGAATGTAGACTAACCTCAGTAATGTCATGTCAAAGGTTCTGTAGTTATTGGATTCAAAGAGAAAAGCTCATTGGGTAAAGTGAAATCTATCTATCAAAGTATCGACAATAATTATCCAATAACTCCATTGGTATTAAGCATCAGTTGGACAAGAAGTAGACATTATTCTTTAGCTAATGGTTCTACCACTGAAAGTTCGATGCCTTGATATTTACGTTCCCCTGAATCACGGGCTTCTTATTACGCAGGCTTACTATCCTGAGCGCCTGGCCAAGCTCTTCATTCTGAATATGCCAGGGTTCTTTGTCAGTGTTTGGAGAATGATTTCTCGATTCCTGGAGAAGGCAACACTGGAAAAGGTGCACTTCTTTTGCCTCTGCACATAATTATTCAGAATCAACATAGTTTCTCTCGGTTTGCACATTATTCAAATTTTGGCCTAATATGATTTGCGCATCCTCTGCACCTCTTTTTTCGCTTGATAGGGAGATAGTATCGCCATAGGTCACCAAGGGGGTGCAAGCACTTCTACAAAAAGAACTCAAGTACTTTAAAAGGAGCTCATTCACAGTACAAAACATCTACAATGTCAATCAAAGCATTTGCATCGATGAGTAATTTTCCACTAAGCAAAAATGTAGGATTTTGAAACCGAGCTTTCAATAATTACAAAAATTGAGAATGCCTCTCCTTCATAGGCTCTCTTGGCTTGATCTCTCCACATCTGCCGAAAAACAGAAGAAGGCATATGAGCATGAGACGCACCTGATGATAATACATCTTAAACGATATCTACTTCACTAATCTTGCTTGTCAAGCATTGCCTCCTAATCTCGACCTTAATCCTGAAATAAATTCTGCAGATCGTGATTGCAAGCAATGAAGATGAACGAGAACACCTCTTCAAGGAAATTGGCGCCGAAGTCTTGCCCGAAGAATATGGTGGGCAAGCAAAGCTTGTGCCCATACAGGGTGTTGTTCTGCCCCCTTTGGATAATTAATTTTAGTGACTGGATAAAAACATCTTCATTTCTTGGTTAAAAAGGGGAAGTAAAAAAAGAGAATAAAAAGAGCAGCTGCAATCTCGGCATCAGCTTCCTCGTATGTTCTTGAAATGTATTTATATCATTCTCGACGACCTGTTGTGTACGTATCATGCATGTATTAACTTGCTGGGCAACTTTATATGCATAAAGGTTGCTGTTGATTTTAAGTATCAATCGCTTGTTAAGGAAGTACGTGCTTTCAAAACCCACATAGTTCATTGAGCAGGCCAAGCAAATTTAGCGAACCAAATATTGAGATGAATCAACAGAGTGAACAATTCGAGCTCAACGAGAAATCTCGAATCCTAGCCCTCACCTTAGTACAAGAATGTATGCGGCCAACTACGCAGATAATCGTTACTGTCCGTGTAGTGCTAATTTGTGCTAATTGCTTTCTAAGTATGGAGTGCTTGTGTTTCAAGGATTAGCAGTTTAGCAATGAAGAAAGTGAGGATGAAAAAGGAGGGAAAAAGGACGTGCAGAAGAGGGAAAGGTGCATTCGGAATTATGTTCTTCAAGCACCTTGTCAAGGGGATTAACTGGGTCCCGTTCGGATCATGTCCCAGAAAAGCAAACCAATCATTTGTCTTGCTCAAGAAGGGGTGGTTCATGATGTGACCAATCTAGCCCATTCGACTAGGTTAACTGAAAATTAAATTATTAAAGGACTTAAATCATGCGTACATCACACGTTTCTATATGTCATTTTAGTTTAAATCTCAATATCCTCCGTTTTGTAATATATTTTATCCGATTGGGATAAATATAGATAATCCGAGGGACATGAATAAATCTTTTATACTTTAGCAGTACAGACCATCTCTTTACATTGTCCAATTACATCCTGAGCTTAATAATTAGTATGTCGGGGAGAATCCTAACTTCAAATTTTGAAGTGATGAAAATTCCTAGATCTTATATAGGGGGTGGCGGGTAAGTTATGTAAATGCCTCTATTGTGGAGTAATATGGATTATTATACCGAAGGACATAAGCTTTCTTTTCACCGGATGAGGTAGCTGCCTTCTTCAGTTGCTCCTAATTGCCACGGTGGTGATGGTTCGATTTCTCCCATAAGGGAATTAATAAACAAAGCATACCCAGATTAAAAAGAGAGAGAAGATAGAGTATACCCAAGTCATGTGGGTCACACTAATTATTCCCTCCTTTTGTTTTAGCTTCCCCACCGTGAACTAAAAGGGCATGTTTTCGAGCCATGTTCTAGATTGTTCTGTGATCAGATCCACTATGAAATTCCTGCATCTTTCAGAGGTTTGACCAGATGAGAAAGCCCGCCAATGGCAATCCTTGGATGGGCTTAGAGGGGGTGAAATGGTTGACCTGACCTTTTGAGCTTTCTTGCGGTTGTCGCAGTGTGTAGATGGTGGAGATTGAGGTATAGGAGCTGTGATAAATGAAAAACTTTGTATGTACATAAAATAAGCAAGACAATATGAATGTAAAAGATATGAAAAATAGACTTATACAGTCATCCATAACCCCTCCATTCGTATTGTCTTTCTCGCTAATAGCCCAATAAAAATTGAGATCTAAAATAAGAAATCTCGTGATGTTAACCAAGTCACTAGAAAATGTTTCAAGTTTGTCCACACCGATTGACTCATAAGCGATCGTCCTCTGTATATGTTCAAGTGCATTCAGAATCTGTTGTAGGTTCGAATGTACGTGCGGAGATTTCAATTATCTCTCCGTCTTCAAAATCATCTCATTCTCCTACATGTTTTTCGGCAGCACATAGAGTACACAAAAGTGGACACAGCAGGACTGGAAGCTCGTGCGATGGACTGAATCACAGCCCGTGGGGAAGAGAGAGGGAGAGACTTCTGAAGGTGGCATCTTATCAGGGAGAGAGAGAGAGAGAGAGAGAGAGAGAGAGAAGAACTTCTCAAGGTGGGGGATTTTCAATCAGGGGAAAGAGAGGAACTTCTGAGAGATGGTTGACTAGCGCTGTTGACACGCTTGACAGACAAGGCTTTCTCCTGTTTTCACTGTTCGTTTCCAGAGCTATAAATAACAGGTCCCATCTTCTTGCACTTCCACACAACGCTCTCTACCTTCAGCAATTCAGCATTTTGGCGCACCTCTGTCAATTCTCCGTCCGGGTGAGTCCCCAATCTCTCTCTTGTCCATTCATGCACTCACTCCCGCATCATCGGATCATCTCTCTCTCAGTCTGTCTCGTAATTTGGATAGTGATGCAATGGTCGGGAGGTGTATGTTCTTGTCATGTTCGATCCACCGCCACCATCATTACTCTCGAAAGAGTCTTTGCCCGTTGCATGAATCTGTACTAATTGAATTCTCTCGTATGCTCTTGTTTTCTGTTTTCTGTTATTTTCCAATTACCTTGTCCGGATGTCGTTGTTCGAAATCCTATCACAGCAATGTTATTTGCTTAGGATGTCATTATATTGCCAAAGCATTCAATTCTATAGGTCCTTCATACTTTAGTTGCGTCAAAGCTAGTTTAATTAATAGTGTATAGGAAAACAACTATGATAAGATGGAGAAGGATAGGTTTGAAATTGATCTTTACATAAGGCTCTGCTTATTTAATGTCGAATCTAGAGTAAACCCATTGTGAGTTCAATGATCAACAGGAACCGAAGAGAAGCATTTTTGATCTCTTCTCTATCCTTTCCTCGGAGTTTTTCTTTTTTCAAATTTGTTTGATCTTCGCTTCTCATTTTTTAGATCAAATTTTAGCCTATGTAAAAATAAGTCGGACCGGTTTCATTGACATGTGTGACTTTATTTTGGTAGATTGATGATTCTAGTCATTTTCGTGGGGTTTTAACTTTTGAATGTTTGCTTGTTCATTCAAGCTTTTTTTCTTCATGCTGTTTTTGTTTTTGTTTTTTTTTGTTTTTTTGGGTCGAATCCAATAGTTAGCTTGTGATTTTTTTTTTTTTTTTGGGAGCGAATAGCTTGTGATTATATGGTGATTTTTGAATTTGGAGTTGAGAAATAAATTCTTTATTCCTCCAAAAGGTTTGAATTCGTGAGTAAAAGGTGTTCCGTGATTCTAATTTTTTTTTTTTCTAAAATTCATTTTTATGATTCTCATTTTTTTCCCCTTTTATTTGCTGACTCAACGTCCACCGGGGGACACGTCCTGGCCAAGTCAACATTAGGAAGTAACGATTTAAAAATTTACTAGCATCAATACTTTGTAAATTGTAAAAACATAGAAAGTAAATAAAATCCACGGAGGCGCGTGAGCTGACGCGCCGGCGACAGCTCGCCCTGCTCAATGTTTCTCCCTTCTTTTATATGCTGACTCCGGCGTCGACAGTAGTCAAATCTCTCTCTCTCCTCCTCCTCTCATGGCTTTTGCCACGACGGAGCCTCCGGAGATGGACTGCCACGTCCGGTGTAAACCGCGGGCCCGCTGCTTCAGGCCGCGGCGGCGGCGGCCGGCGCATCGGTTGCGAATGCTGATATCACGTAAGAATGCGACTTCTGTTGGCTTAGATTTCGAACTTTCGGATTGTTCATCTCTGCGATCATCATTTCCCGCCTTCTCGAGCGGAGTTTTCTTACTCCAATCCGTCCTAGATGTTTCAAAAGCCTCTTCCGGCTGTCCTGCTTGCTAGGATGTTCTTAGTTTCGTAGTTCGGTGGAAGATGCGTGGCCGCCGGGGGGCCGTGATCGGGTCGTTCTGTTGAGGGAGGGGTAGTGATGAGTCAGAGAACACATATGCTTTGACTGCGCACTTCGTTTGAAATAGACAAGTGTTGGATTAGGAACCAATTTTGCGTTTGTTTTGGACATGGATCGATGAACTCGTTAGGAGGGAGCGGATCAACGTGCTTGTGTCGTTGTACTTGGCTCGGTGATCTCGAGGATATGAATTTCACATCCTGCCGAGCGTGTAATTTGGTCATGCAATTGTATATGAGACTTGGCCGCTGTCGAGTTCCCGCGTAGTTATGAGGTGTTTGCTAGTCGATGAGTTGCGAATAGGCACTTTTGACCATGTCTAGTCTTTGTTCTTGAAAATGTGCCTAGATGTACTTGCAAATAGTTAAAGAGTAAGAATTGAGATTGCGTAGTTTGACTCTTTAGTTTTGGTCATGTGGAACCCAATCTGTCATTCTTTATGAGCATTACGCGGAGGCAATATCCATGTTATGTCTTCAACTTCATTCTTTTTTTATGTGTTTATTTTTTTATTTGTTATTGCAGTTAGAGTCTTTGAGATAGCATGGGTAGGACTATTCAGTTGTACGGGTTCTACTCAACAATTAGTGCAGAAGCAGTCAAGAATTTTCTGGAGCAATATACTGGCAAAATGACTGTTTATGCAGTGGAAATTCAGAAACCAAGAGTTGGAGAGCGAAGAACATGTGCACATGTTCAATTTACTGATAAATTTTATGGCGAATATATTATTTCTCTCGCTAATAATAAGAATCTCTGGTATCGCAATTCATATATAAAGGCAATGGAACGAGATTCTGATGTTGTTCCAAATCCCAAGGTCTTTCAGCACTCCCTGGATAATGTAACTTTGCATTTTGGATGTCAGACTTCTGAGGATACGTTCACTGCCTTGTGGGAGAGCCCAAATGCCTCTGTAAAATTTGGATTTGGCATGAGAAAATTGTTCTTCTTTTTAACCCGTTATTTTGTGGACTACAAGCTTGAGCTCTCCTATGAGAATATTTGGCAGATTCAGCTGCACCAACCATGTGATTCAACTCTGAAGTATCTAGTCATTCAGGTTTGATGCTTCAACTTAATGCTTGAAGTTTTTAAGCTGTAACATCGAATTGCTATGTTCTTATCGGTATTGGATATGTTGATGAATTGTATGCGGTAGGAGGGCCTAAACAGTGCAGGTTGTAGTGATTCACAATATATAAAAGAGCTGCTGTTTTACTTCTCTAAGGGTGGTACTCTTTCTAAGATGTTTGATTTATGAACTTCCCCCATCCCCATATTATTGGTAGAGCAGCAATTTTCCTCTGTAATAGCACAATGGTTTTATGTGCCTGTCAAGCTGGACACTACTAATTCTTTTTTTTTCTCTTTTCTGTGGTCTTATTTCACCAGTTACTAGGTGCCCCTCGGATCCATGAAAAAGATTCCTGCTCTCTCAAATATTTTATGGCAGCTGCTGATGACCAATGGGTTAGGGAAGTTAATTTTCCCCCACATTTCTGTATTGGCCAATCTTCCTCTTTGTGTTTGGAACTTCAGCATCGTCATCAGCTTCCTGATTTTGATAAGTATCTCGATTGCTACAAAGAACAGAGTAGGTGGTTCACCCTGAAAAGTGCCCCTCCTCGTACTTATCGTTCAGATCTTGTACCTGTTGTGCTTCCACCTGCTGGAGTTGCATTGCCATATGGAATCTTGTTCAAGGTCTGTTCCTTGGTTCAGCATGGGTATCTACCATGGCCTGTTCTGGATCGAAAATTTTTCCGGCTGGTTGATCCGAGAAGAATGGACATGAATGTTGCTTGCATAGAACATGCTTTGGAAAAACTGGGTCGTCTAAAAGATTGCTGTTACCATCCTGTAACTTGGCTTGAGGAGCAATATCGGCGGTATCTGGGTTCTGACCATAAACCTACAGCTGGCACTCTTTCTCTAGATGATGGGTTGGTGTATGTGCGTAGGGCTCAAGTAACTCCTTCTAAGATGTATTTCTGTGGTCCAGAAGTGAATGTTTCGAATCGGGTGCTGCGTAACTATCCTGGAGATATTGATAATTTTCTCCGTGTTTCTTTTGTTGATGAGGAGCTCGACAGAATTTATTCAACAATTTTGTCTCCACGTAACTCTGCAAATGAAGAAAGGCGAAGCGGAATTTATAAGAGGATAGTCTCAACATTGAGAGATGGAATTGTTATTGGTGATAAGAGGTTTGAGTTTCTTGCCTTTTCATCAAGTCAATTACGGGATAGTTCTCTTTGGATGTTTGCTTCCAGGGAAGGGCTTACTGCGGCAGATATAAGAAAGTGGATGGGGGATTTTCGTAAGATACGAAATGTGGCAAAATATGCTGCCAGACTTGGTCAGTCCTTTGGTTCATCAACGGAAACTCTTAACGTCAGGAAAGATGAAGTTGAAAGGATACCAGATGTGGAAATTATAAGGGATGGAGTTACATATGTTTTCTCTGATGGTATTGGGAAAATATCTCAGCAATTTGCTCTGGAAGTGGCTAGAAAATGCGGTCTTACAATTTCAACCCCATCTGCATATCAGATTCGATATGGTGGGTTCAAAGGTGTTGTGGCGGTGGATCCAACTTCATCAAAGAAATTATCATTAAGAGGCAGCATGCTCAAATACGAATCATCAAATACGAAACTAGATGTTTTAGCGTGGAGCAGGTATCAGCCTTGCTTTCTTAATCGACAGATTATTACTCTTTTGTCTACTCTTGGAGTCGAGGATCATATTTTTGAAAGGAAGCAAAGAAAGGCGCTATGTCAATTGGATGCTATTTTAACGGATCCTGTGGTGGCGCAGCATGCACTGGAGCTTATGTCTCCTGGAGAGAATACGAAGGTTCTTCTAGAAATGCTTATCTGTGGTTATGAGCCAGATGTGGAACCCTTTCTATCAATGATGCTTCGAACATTCTGTGCATCGAAGTTGCTTGACTTGCGTACCAAAGCAAGGATCTTTGTGCCAAATGGAAGATCAATGATGGGATGTTTGGATGAAACAAAGACTTTGGAATATGGTCAGGTGTTTGTACAACTCTCTAGGGTCGGAAATTTGCAGATTGGAAGCAAAACCATGCTAAAGTCGAGCAGAAGTGAGTCACCGCTCGACACCTTTATCTTTCAGGGAGAGTTGGTGGTTGCGAAAAACCCTTGCTTGCATCCTGGAGATGTCCGTGTCTTAAAGGCTGTTGATGTTCAATCTTTGCACCATATGGTTGATTGCATTGTTTTTCCTCAGAAAGGAGAGAGGTAAATTTTTTCATTTTACTGCTGCCTGCTGGTACTCATTTTTTTTACCATGTCAGTTCTTCTCATTCCTACCGAGTAACAATCTAGGCAGTTGCGTCTGGACGCATCTCTCTCTGTTTTTTTCTTTTCCAATATTTGTTGTCTGAAACCTCTGGTCTCAGCCAACCGTTGCCACCCCCCCCAAAAAAAAAGGAGGAAAAACCTTGTGGGTTTGTTTGGTAATTGTAAAAAGGTGGAGGGTGCACTAGTTTGCTCATAAAGATACCAAGGTGGTGTTGACAATGTGCAAAATTTTTTATGAGAAATATTTTTTCAAGGCTATCAAGGACAGAGTATTAAGCATGTGAATGAACTGAATGACGTATCAGTATTTTCTTTGTTTGGTCATGTATTTATTTATATAGATAGAAACATTCATGTAACTGGGGTGCACAAAAGATATTGTATGAACAAACCCATGTTGTCCATCCTAGACAACCATATGTAAGCAGATAAAATCATGATCACATTACTTCTCAACTCCATTTTTTTCCCCTAGTTGGTCAACTGGTATGTCTGGCTATAAGTAGAACTTGACATATTTCTTCAGCTGTGATTATCATTGTAGCTCTCATGTTATTTACTTAATAAATACCAATAAGATTGATTTATCCGGACTTTCTTTAGATGGTAGTTTCATAATTACGAGCAATCATGGAACGGATCTAGATTAGATTTCCCTGTTTGTTTATGCAAGTTCCTGCCCTGTACTAGATAGCATTTACACATAATCTACATGATTTTCTGATATTTTGCTACTGACCTCCAGGCCACATCCAAATGAATGTTCGGGAAGTGATCTAGATGGAGACATCTACTTTGTTTGTTGGGATCCTGATCTGGTTCCTCCTTGTTTTCTTCCACCCATGGATTATACCCCGGCACCAACTGTAACTCTTGATCATGATGTCACCATTGAGGTACTCATTGGCCACTAACAGACAGCTACACCTATTATCTCTGAAAGCACATGCATGCTTGCCCGTTAACATTACCTTTGAGAGCACCACACTGATGTAGTTTGCATTCATATTGTTCGAGTGATATGCTTATGTGCAGAATATCTTCTATGAGGCTGTTGAATGAGATCAATGACTTACCAAAAAAAAATAAGATCAATGACTTTTAAAGAACAGTTGCAGTGGTAATTTGGTGTGGTTTTCTTTTACCCAGATATATCATATTCTTTTGACAAGCAATATGAACAGAAATTTTGCTAAAACCTGAGTTGAATGTCCTATAGTTGTCATCTTTGGCATTGACATTCCATGCTTTTTTACTCTTCAAATATATTTGTAGTCCTAAAATACAATATGTAGCACGGGATAGGCTATGTTCTGGTACTTCTGAATGGAGACTTTCTATGTGCAACCATTAGTCATCTATCAGGGAAACCAGTAGATGCACAAGTGCCGGACATCACTATATCCCCTTGTAGTTTACGAAGGAATGAGATACATGAAAGCTAGATCATATGGATGGCACTGCTTAATTCAATTTATTGGGGAACTTAGTTGGCAATGTTTGTTACAAAGCAGATATCTGAGCATCTACTCTGTTTTATTAGCATAGTGTAATTCTTGTTGCTCAGCATGTGAACCTTCTAGTTCTTTGACTTGTTAAAGAATGTGTCCTTCTGTTCCGTAGGGTGTCTCTTCAAACATTACTTGCAAAGTCTTTCTCATTTGACATTTCTATATAGTTTCATGAGGAACTTCATTTGTTAGCATCTGCTGCTAATACATACCTTCTTAGTGGATAACTGATAAACTCATGCTAACCCAACTTAATGTTTTACCATCCAGGAAGTCGTGGAGTACTTCGCAGATTACATGGTCAATGATAGTTTAGGGGTTATTGCAAACTCTCACACAGTGTTTGCAGATAAGGAGCCAAGGAAGGCGTGCAGCAAATCATGTACTGAGCTTGCAGAGTTATTTTCCATAGCAGTTGACTTCCCGAAGACTGGTGTTCCTGCTAAAATTCCGTATAATCTGCGAGTTAGAGAATACCCAGACTTTATGGAAAAGTCTGATAAGTCCACCTATGAGTCTCAGCATGTCATTGGGAAGCTTTACAGAGAGGTCAAGGGGATTGCACCACATACGAATTCCATAAATTCCTTCACAAGGGAAGTTGCTCTGAGCTCCTACGATTGTAGAATGGAAATAGAAGGCTTTGAGGACTATGTCACGGAAGCCTTTCAGTACAAACTTGAGTATGATTGCAAATTGAGGAGGTTGATGCATTATTATGACATCAAAACCGAGGCCGAAATGCTGAGTGGGAATATCCTGACGAAGTCGAAATATTTTGATAAAAAAAGAGACCTGGAAGGTATACATTCTGCTGCGAGGTCCTTGAGAAAGGAAGCCAGGTCATGGTTCGATGATACAGAGTCAGGATCAGCTTCTGGTGGTGTTAATATTTATGCAAAGGCATCAGCTTGGTATCATGTGACCTACCACCCTAATTTCTGGGGCCGCTATAAGGAGGAGGCTCATGAAGATCATTTCTTAAGTTTTCCGTGGTGTGTTTATGACAAGCTACTTCACATAAAAAGAGAGAGGGCTGCTGTAGAGAAGTTGGCTGACATCAGCATTTGACTCCAGATTCTGAGTTAAATTTTCTGAAGCATTCAAGTATATCTTAGATGTATGTCTTCCTTGTGAAGGCAAATTATTTGCATCAGTTCTCATGTAAGTTCCATGGACATGCTCTTATGACATATGTCAATCTGTAATAAGTTTGGTACCGTTGTGTATTACTTTTATGTGTGTAATAAGTTTGGTACTGTTGTGTATTACTTTTATGTGTGAATATATATAAGGAACTACTTTTTTTCTCAGTGTCGTAGTTATGGAGGCAAACGATCCAATGTTGGTGCTAGTCTATTCAATGAAAACAGCATGCGTGTCGCCATATTTTTTCAAGTGAAAGTTCTTTGTCCCCCTTTCGGATTTCTTTACTAGAATATTTGAGATATTCATCGTTCATTTCTTTAGTTTCTCTCTAGGACTGCAGAATGGGGTTTGAATCTCTAGTGAAGCATTCCCTAAGGCACTCATCGACTCTAGCAAGCGATTGATATTGAAATGGAAATGCTGACACTGAAATCACCATGAAAGGACACTTAATTTAGATATAACAGAGTAATTTAGGTACTAGCAATTTTATTCTAGTTAATCGAATTTTAGGGCAATAGAGTCATCTTCAAAAGATGCATCAATGGCGTTTGAGAACAATAAACATTAGAGTCCCTTCCTTGTAGCTCGATTCCAGTAGGTGGCTGAAATCCTGAGTCTTTTCCACAAGACGTCGAAAGAGTTCGTCGATGATCTTGCTTCCGAAGTGTTTACTGATGATCCCCTCCAAGCCCGCTCTTAGGTGTATCACAATATCCTTTGCATGGACTCCACCTTCATACCTCGTTTGGGTGTTCAGCAGCTCCATCTTCTCTATGTGAAAACTACCGTCCATTTTGACTAGCCGTTTAATCTCCGCCGGAGACGCAGTATACAGTGGCATGTTGAAGCAATCCACTTGCTCTTCACTTATTATTCCCTGCAGTGAAAAGCTCGCCCATTTGTGGCTCTCCGTCAGTTGAATGAAGTTAAAAGCATGCAGTCTAATGTTGATCTCTCTGATAGATGACTATCATGGGAGAAAATTTTAGTGGCCTAACAGATAAGCTGTCAAATCTCTGGATTAGAAGAATTGCGAAAACATTATTGAAAAAAAGGACATTATAATAAAGTTGCATATTCTAAGAAACTTGAGTAGAGCTTCACTTCTTGGATCCGAGACTACTGTGGCGGTATTATTCATCGTGCTGTCTATAGATGTGCATATGCATGAAACCTTTCCTTAAGTTGAATAAACTTCATATCCCAGGTAGACTTGTTTTTTCCTTCTTCAGTCTAATAAAAGATTATAAGGAAAAGGTTGAACAACAGTTGGGAGATATTGTGATACCATACCTCTTTGGCCATGTCCAAGAGACTCAATCCAATAAGATCATACATTATGCACACGGGTATCTTAGAATATGGAACATCATCTGGTTTTCCAGGCATCGTTAGTACTGCTATCCCTCCCACGGCAATCTCTTCTGCTCTAGATTTCAGAAACGCTTCCATATCCTTGTTGAACTGACCTGCATATGCATTGCACACCGCCTCGGAAGCATTTGTGCAGTGAATTTTCCCCTTATTCCATGCCGGAGAGTTTCTATTCGATATCTCATCTGGAATTCTCGAAAGCCACTGGAGTGCATACTGCGAGTGCACGAAGTGGAGGGAAGACTCTGGGAACAGCCGCCCGTGAAATGACCCCGGAACCCCGGCAGCATAGTAGGGTTTTTCTGGAGGGAGGGACTTGAAGAGGGTGTTGAAGTCATTTGCAGCATGATCATTGAAGAAAACCTGGAATTCGGGCATCTCGATAACGAGCCCTTTGGATGTGAGATTCTTTTGGATGGCATGTATGGCGTTTTGCATGGCAATGAAGGTGTTTGGTCCGACCGAGCAGCCGAGGTCGGCAAGGCAGATTGTGGCAGGACGGGAGGAGACATAAGCTTCTACGTCGAGCTTGTCAATGATTGCCTCGTCAATCATGGCCTTCAGAACATTTGTGGTCGCTCTCTGTAAAACGGTATTCAAATTCGTGAGGATGACAATTCATCCCCTAGTGGAAAGGTCAAGTAATACAAGTAGAATCAGCCCTTTCTCTCGGGAAAATAAATAAATAAGGAGACTGACTACAAGAAACGTGAAATCAGCATGAATGTTAGCATCTATCAGGATATTTCCGAGGCAAGTTATGTAGCATCAGGGAGTTATACAGAGAGAGTAAAAGTCTGATTTGTAGCAGTCTTTATCTACTGCAGCACGGGGTTCATGGTTTCTGCATCTGTCATTTACTTGCACATTTGCTTAGCGACAATATCAAAAAAATGCATGAAAATAAAAACCTGGAAGTAAGAGTTCTTGCTGTAGCTGTAATCCCCCTCCCCGGCATTCATCGGGTATGCCGCCGGCATTTGGGTTTCAGCGTCGCTCATCTCTCTCTTTGTGAACTTCTCGATTCCCCCCCTCTTAAGTGCTGGACAATATGAACTCAGGCTGTCATTTTGCTCAGGGGTTCAGTGCCTTTTTATATCAAGCGAACCTCATTGGCGGTCTGAATTTTTCAAGAGACTTGTCGGAGCGATCATCAGCAAAAGCGAAAATTCAATGCACAACTAACGTCGGTCTTGATCCTCCGCTTCGGTTCAAATGGTTTAATAAAGCAGCCAGAGTAGGCTTTTTACACATGAGACAACGCAGCATTCAACCTCGATTCGATCTTGCATATCTTGGACTTTTCAAGGAGTGAATCACGTGTCTCCGGATCAGCATGTCCTCGAAAATAGGCAGGATTTCCATCCAAGTCAAAAATCAATTGCGCCAAGTCAAAATTTGATGCCTTGAGTAATCATAATGAAAGTTCAGTTTTTTAACTGCCAAACCCAAAATTTTCCTCTAAAGAAAGTTAAAATACTGCATATTTGAAGCTCTGCTTGCCTTCATCTTCTACAGGCTATCTGTGGAGGGTATAGTTAGATATACTCATCTAACTTAGGTTGTTCGTGAAATTTGAGTTTGGTACTTTAAGCTATTCGAGTATCCGGTGTTGATTGATGACCACCTACCTAGGCTTTCATCAATTGTGGCCGTCTTTGAATTCCGACCCTATACTTCATATTTATAGAGTCACACAAATCTATGGCTCTTGATGATCTGGAACCTAAGATCGACATTAGAGGTCGTAATTGGCACCTCTTGTTTTACTAGGTGAAAGGCCCAAACAACTTATCAAGCACTAGCTCACTAGATGTTTTGGCACTCTAATAATCAAATTATCGAAACAGGCAAGATATCTTACTATGAGGCACTCGGAATTTCCCCTGCTAATCCTATCACGGATGACCTAATATGTAAATGTGTTACCAAACACAATAATCCTTTCCATTGGCATGAGATTCTCGTTGCATGGAACCAAACAAGATATGAGTTCTTTCTTCATAAACACAATATGGTGACTGGGCAATTTTCCATCGCTTCAATGGTGAAATCGCCATTTTTGGTCACTAGCATAGTCATCTCTTCCGGTGAGGGCGCATTCAGTAGCAAGTTGAAGGAATCCACTCCATCTTCACAGACTAGACCCTATAAACAGTAGGTAAAAAAGCAAAGGCGGTTTACATTTAATTACTTGAAAAATTATTGATAGCGAAGAAATTCTTATCTAAAATGTCGTTCGCGCCGTGCTCGTGTGCAATTAATCATCTTACAAATGAAGAAAATTGTTTGAGGAGACTAATGTAATTTAATATTAAGTACTTTGCAATGACAAGCAAGATAAAAAATGACGGTAAAAAAAACGCATCAAAAGACTCTTAGGACCTATTTGATAACCATCCCAACAGTACAAAATTCTGATTTTTTGTTTCCAGAATCAGTTCGGGACGAGAATCGCGTTTGGTGCTACTTGCTTTCTAGGTATGGAGTGCTTGTGTTTCAAGGATTAGCAGTTTAGCAATGAAGAAAGTGAGGATGGAAAAGGAGGGAAAAGAGAATAAGTGAAAAAGGACGTGCAGAAGAGGGAAAGGTGCATTCGGAATTATGTTCTTCAAGCACCTTGTCAAGGGGATTAACTGGGTCCCGTTCGGATCATGTCCCAGAAATGCAAACCAATCATTCATTTGTCTTGCTCAAGAAGGGGTGGCTCATGATGTGACCAATCTAGCCTATTCGACTAGGTTAACTGAATATTAAATTATTAAAGGACTTAAATCATGCGTACATCACACGTTTCTATATAAGTCATTTTAGTGTACAGACCATCTCTTTCCACTGTCCATTTGCATCCTGAGCTTGGTAATTAGCATATCGGGGAGGATCCTAACTTCAAATTTAGTCATATGGTATAGATGGGTTGTTGTTTGTGGAGCTTAACTCCATCGTGTAAAACATTAGGATCTCGATTGATCATATCAATCTTTGTCAAGTGACGAAAATTCCTAGATCCTGGGGGTGGATGGTAAGTTATGTGAATGCCTCTATTATGGAGTAATACAAATTATTATACCGAAGGACATAAGCCTTCTTCAGTTACTCCTAATTGCCAAGGTGGTGATGGTCCGATTTCTCCCATAAGGGAATTAATAAACAAAGCATACCCAGATTAAAAAGAGAGAGAAGATAGAGTATACCCAAGTCATGTGGGTCACGCTAATTATTCCCTGCTTTTGTTTTAGCTTCCCCACCGTGAACTAAAAGGGCATGTTTTCGAGCCATGTTCTAGATTGTTCTGTGATCAGATCCACTATGAAATTCCTGCATCTTTCAGAGGTTTGACCAGATGAGAAAGCCCGCCAATGGCAATCCTCGGATGGGCTTAGAGGGGGTGAGATGGTTGACCTGACCTTTTGAGCTTTCCTGTGGTTGTCACAGTGTGTAGATGGTGGAGATTGTGGTGTAGGAGCTGTGATAAATGAAAAACTTTGTATGTACATAAAATAAGCAAGACAGTATGAATGTTAAAGATACGGAAAATAGACTTATACAGTCATCCGTTAATCCCTCCATTTGTATCGTCTTCCTTCGCTACTAGCCCATTAAAAATTGAGATCTAAAATAAGAAATCTCGTGATGTTAACCAAATCACTAGAAGATGTTTCAAGTTTGCCCACACCAATTGACCTATAAGCGATTCTCCTCTGTATATGTTCAAGTGCATTCAGGATCTGTTGTAGGTTCGAATGTATGTGCGGACATTTCAATCATCTCTCCGTCTTCAAAATCATCTCATTCTCCTACATGTTCTTCGGCAGCACATACCGTACACAAAAGTGGACACGGCAGGACCGGAAGCTCGTGCGATGGACTGAATCACAGCCCGTGGGGAAGAGAGAGGGAGAGACTTCTGAAGGTGGGATCTTATCAGGGAGAGAGAGAGAGAGAGAGAGAGAGAGAAGAACTTCTCAAGGTGGGGGATTTTTATTCAGGGGAAAGAGAGGAACTTCTGAGGGATGGTTGACTAGCGCTGTTGACACACTTGACAGACAAGGCTTTCTCCTGTTTCCACCGTTCTTTTCCAGAGCTATAAATAACAGGTCCCGCTTCTTGCACTGCCTCCACACAACGCTCTCTACCTTCAGCAATTCAGCATCTTGGCGCACCTCTGTCAATTCTCCGTCCGGGTGAGTCCCCAATCTCTCTCTCTCGTCCATTCATGCACTCACTCCCGCATCATCGGATCATCTCTCTCTCAGTCTGTTCTGTGATGATTAGTGATGCAATGTTCGGGAGGTGTATGTTCCTGTTATGTTCGATCCACCGCCCACCATCATTATTCTTGAAAGTGTCTTTGCCCGTTGCATGAGTCTGTACTAATTGAATTCTCTCGTATGCTCTTGTTTTCTGTTTTCTGTTATTTTCCAATTACCTTGTCCGGATGTCGTTGTTCGAAATCCTATCGCAGCGATGTTATTTGCTTAGGATGTCATTATACTGCCAAAGCATTCGATTCTATAGGTCTTTCATACTTTAGTTGCGTCAAAGCTAGTTTAATTAATAGTGTATAGGAAAACAACTATGATAAGATGGAGAAGGATAGGTTTGAAATTGATCTTTGCATAAGGCTCTGTTTGTTTAATGTCGAATCTAGAGTGAACCCATTGTGAGTTCATTGATCAACGGGACTGAAGAGAAGCACTTTTGATCTCTTCTTTGTCCTTTCCTCGGAGTTTTTCCTTTTTCAAATATTTTTGATCTTCGCTTTTCATTTTTTAGATCGAATTTTAGCCTATGTAAAAACAAGTCGGACCGGTTTCATTGACATGTGTGACTTTATTTTGGTAGATTGATGATTCCAGTCATTTTTGTGGGGTTTTAACTTTTGAATGTTTGCTTGTTCATTCAAGCTTTTTTTTTTTTTTTTTTTGTTTATTTTTGGGGTCGAATCCAATAGTTAGCTTGTGATTTTTTTTTTTTTTTTGGAGCGAATAGATTGTGATTATTTGGTGATTTTTGAATTTGGAGTTGATAAATAAATTCTTTATTCCTCCAAAAGGTTTGAATTCGTGAATAAAAGGTGTTCTTGTGATTCTATTTTTTTTTTTTTCTAAATTTCATTTTTATGATTTTCATTTTGTTCCCCTTTTATTTGCTGACTCAACGTCCACCGGGGGACACGTTATGGCCAAGTCGACATTAGGAAGTAACGATTTAAAAATTTACTAGCATCAATACTCTGTAAATTGTAAAATCATAGAAAGTAAAATAAAATCCACGGAGGCGCGTGAGCTGACGCGCCGGTGACAGCTCAGCGCGACTGTCCTTCTTTTATATGCTGACTCCGGCGTTGACAGTAGTCAAATCTCCCTCTCTCTCTCTCCTCCTCCTCCTCCTCCTCCTCTCATGGCTTTTGCCACGACGGAGCCTCCGGAGATGGACCGCAACGTCCGGTGCAAACCGCGAGCCCGCTGCTTCAGGCCGCGGCGGCGGCGGCCGGCGCATCGGTTGCGAATGCCGATTCCACGTAAGAATGCGACTTCTATGATCGCGACACTCGCTCTGTCGGCTTGGATTTCGAACTCTCGGATGGTTCATCTCTGCGATCATCATTTCCCGCCTTCTCGAGCGGAGTCTTCTTACTCCAATCCGTCGTAGATGTTTCAAAAGCCTCTTCCGACTGTCCTGCTTGCTAGGATGTTCTTACGTTTCGTAGTTCGGTGGAAGATGCGTGGCCGCCGGGGGGCCGTGATCGGGTCTTTCTGGTGAGGGAGGGGCGGAGCTAGGTGCTAGTGATGAGTCAGAGAACACATATGCTTTGACTGCGCACTTCGTTTGAAATAGACGAGTGTTGGATTAGGAACCAATTTTGCGTTTGTTTTGGACATGGATCGATGAACTCGTTAGGAGGAAGCGGATCAACGTGCTTGTGTCGTTGTACTTGGCTCGGTGATCTCGAGGATATGAATTTCACATTCTGCCGAGCGTGTAATTTGGTCATGCAATCGTATATGAGACTTGGCCACTGTCGAGTTCCCGCGTAGTTATGAGGTGTTTGCTAGTTGATGAGTTGCGAATAAGCACTTTTGACCATGTCTAGTCTTTGTTCTTGAAAATGTGCCTAGATGTACTTGCAAATAGTTAAAGAGTAAGAATTGAGATTGCGTAGTTTGACTCTTTAGTTTTGCTCATGTGGAACCCAATCTGTCATTCTTTATGAGCATTGCACGGAGGCAATATCCATGTTATGTCTTCAACTTCATTCTTTTTTGATGTGTTTATTCTTTTATTTTCAATTGCAGTTAGAGTCTTTGAGATAGCATGGGTAGTACTATTCAGTTGTACGGGTTCTACTCACCAATTAGTGCAAAAGCAGTCAAGGATTTTCTGGAGCAATATACTGGCAAAATGACTGTTTATGCAGTGGAAGTTCAGAAACCAAGAGTTAAAGAGCGAAGAACATGTGCACATGTTCAATTTACTTATAAATGTGATGGTGAAGATATTATTGCTCTCGCTAATAGTAAGAATCTCTGGTATGGCGATTCATATATAAAGGCAATGAAACGAGATTCTGCTATTGTTCCAAATCCCAAGGTCTTTCAGCACTACCTGGATAATGTGACCTTGCATTTTGGATGTCAGACTTCTGAGGATACGTTCACTGCCTTGTGGGAGAGCCCAAATACCTCTGTAAAATTTGGATTTGGCATGAGAAAATTGTTCTTCTTTTTAACCTATAATTTTGTGGGCTACAAGCTTGAGCTCTCCTATGAGAATATTTGGCAGATTCAGCTGCACCAACCACCCTATTCAACTCGGAAGTATCTAGTCATTCAGGTTTGATGCTTCAACTTAATGCTTGAAGTTTTTAAGCCATAACATCGAATTGCTATGTTCTTATCGGTATTGGATGTGGTAGGAGGGCCTAAACAGTGCAGGTTGTAGTGATTCACATTATATAAAAGACCTGCTGTTTTACTTCTCTAAGGGTGATACTCTTTCTAAGATGTTTGATTTATGAATTTCCCCATCCGCATATTATTGGTAGAGCAGCAATTTTCCTCTGTAATAGCACAATGGTTTTATGTACCCGTCAAGCTGGACACTACTAATTCTTTTTTTTTTTTTTCTTCTTTCTGTGGTCTTATTTCACCAGTTACTAGGTGCCCCTCGGATCCATGAAAAAGATTCCTGCTCTCTCAAATATTTTATGGCAGCTGCTGATGACCAATGGGTTAGGGAAGTTGATTTTACCCCACATTTCTGTATTGGCCAATCTTCCTCTTTGTGTTTGGAACTTCAGCATCGTCATCAGCTTCCTGATTTTGATAAGTATCTCGATTGCTACAAAGAACAGAGTAGGTGGTTCACCCTGAAAAGTGCCCCTCCTCGTACTGACTGTTCAGATCTTGTACCTGTTGTGCTTCCACCTGCTGGAGTTGCATTGCCATATGGAATCTTGTTCAAGGTCTGTTCCTTGGTTCAGCATGGGTATCTACCATGGCCTGTTCTGGATCGAAAATTTTTCCGGCTGGTTGATCCGAGAAGAATGGACATGAATGTTGCTTGCATAGAACATGCTTTGGAAAAACTGGGTCGTCTAAAAGATTGCTGTTACCATCCTGTAACTTGGCTCGAGGATCAATATCGGTGGTATCTGGGTTCTGACCATAAACCTACAGCTGGCACTCTTTCTCTAGATGATGGGTTGGTGTATGTGCGTAGGGCTCAAGTAACTCCTTCTAAGATGTATTTCTGTGGTCCAGAAGTGAATGTTTCGAATCGGGTGCTGCGTAACTATCCTGGAGATATTGATAATTTTCTCCGTGTTTCTTTTGTTGATGAGGAGCTTGACAGAATTTATTCAACAAATTTGTCTCCACGTAACTCTGCAAATGAAGAAAGGCGAAGCGGAATTTATAAGAGGATAGTCTCAACATTGAGAGATGGAATTGTTATTGGTGATAAGAGGTTTGAGTTTCTTGCCTTTTCATCAAGTCAATTACGGGATAGTTCTGTTTGGATGTTTGCTTCCAGGGAAGGGCTTACTGCGGCAGATATAAGAAAGTGGATGGGGGATTTTCATGAGATACGAAATGTGGCAAAATATGCTGCCAGACTTGGCCAGTCCTTTAGTTCGTCAACGGAAACTCTTAACGTCAGGAAAGATGAAGTTGAAAGGATACCAGATGTGGAAATTATAAGGGGTGGAGTTAAATATGTTTTCTCTGACGGTATTGGGAAAATATCTCGCCAATTTGCTCTGGAAGTGGCTAGAAAATGCGGTCTTACAATTTCAACCCCATCTGCGTTTCAGATTCGATATGGTGGGTTCAAAGGTGTTGTGGCGGTGGATCCAACTTCATCAAAGAAATTATCATTAAGAGGCAGCATGCTCAAATACGAATCATCAAATACGAAACTAGATGTTTTAGCGTGGAGCAGGTATCAGCCTTGCTTTCTTAATCGACAGATTATTACTCTTTTGTCTACTCTTGGAGTCGAGGATCATATTTTTGAAAGGAAGCAAAGAGAGGCGCTATGTCAACTGGATACTATTTTAAAGGATCCTCTGGTGGCTCAGCATGCGCTGGAGCTTATGTCTCCTGGAGAGAATACGAAGGTTCTTCTAGAAATGCTTATCTGTGGTTATGAGCCAGATGTGGAACCCTTTCTATCAATGATGCTTCGAACATTCTGTGCATCGAAGTTGCTTGACTTGCGTACCAAAGCAAGGATCTTTGTGCCAAATGGAAGATCCATGATGGGATGTTTGGATGAAACAAAGACTTTGGAATATGGTCAGGTGTTTGTACAACTCTCTAGGGTCGGAAATTTGCAGTTTGGAAGCAAAATCATGCTAAAGTCGAGCAGAAGTGAGTCACCGCTCGACACCTTTATCTTTCAGGGAGAGTTGGTGGTTGCGAAAAACCCTTGCTTGCATCCTGGAGATGTCCGTGTCTTAAAGGCTGTTGATGTTCCCTCTCTGCACCATATGGTTGATTGCGTTGTTTTTCCTCAGAAAGGAGAGAGGTAAATTTTTTCCTTTTAGTGCTGCCTGCTGGTACTCATTTTTTTTACCATGTCAGTTCTTCTCATTCCTACCGAGTAACAATCTAGGCAGTTGCGTCTGGACGCATCTCTCTGTTTTTTTTCTTTTCCAATATTTGTTGTCTGAAACCTCTGGTCTCAGCCAACCGTTGCGCGCCTGCCCCCCCCCCCCCCAAAAAAGGAGGAAAAACCTTGTGGGTTTGTTTGGTAATTTTAAAAAGGTGGAGGGTGCACTAGTTTGCTCATAAAGATACCAAGGTGGTGTTGACAATGTGCAAAATTTTTTATGAGAAATATTTTTTCAAGGCTATCATGGACAGAGTATTAAGCATGTGAATGAACTGAATGACGTATCGGCATTTTCTTTGTTTGGTCATGTATTTATTTATATAGATAGAAACATTCATGTAACTGGGGTGCACGAAAGATATTGTACGAACAAACCCATGTCGTCCATCCTAGACAACCATATGTAAGCAGATAAAATCATGATCACATTACTTCTCAACTCCATTTTTTTCCCCTAGTTGGTCAACTGGCATCTCTGGCTATAAGTAGAACTTGACATATTTCTTCAGCTGTGATTATCATTGTAGCTCTCATGTTATTTAATTAATAAATACCAATATGATTGATTTATCCGGACTTTCTTTAGATGGTAGTTTCATAATTACGAGCAATCATGGAACGGATCTAGATTAGATTTTTCTGTTTGTTCATGCAAGTTCCTGTCCTGTACTAGATAGCATTTACACATAATCTACATGATTTTCTGATATTTTGCTACTAACCTCCAGGCCACATCCAAATGAATGTTCGGGAAGTGATCTAGATGGAGACATCTACTTTGTTTGTTGGGATCCTGATCTGGTTCCTCCTTGTTTTTTTCCACCCATGGATTATACCCCGGCACCAACTGTAACTCTTGATCATGATGTCACCATTGAGGTACTCATTGGCCACTAACAGACAGCTACACCTATTATCTCTGAAAGCACATGCATGCTTGCCCGTTAACATTACCTTTGAGAGCACCGCACTGATGTAGTTTGCATTCATATTGTTTGAGTGATATGCTTATGTGCAGAATATCTTCTATGAGGCTGTTGAATGAGATCAATGACTTACCAAAAAAAAAAAAAAAAAAAAAAGATCAATGACTTTTAAAGAACAGTTGCAGTGATAATTTGGTGTGGTTTTCTTTTACCCAGATATATCATATTCTTTTGACAAGCAATATGAACAGAAATTTTGCTAAAACCTGAGTTGAATGTCCTATAGTTGTCATCTTTGGCATTGACATTCCATGCTTTTTTACTCTTCAAATATATTTGTAGTCCTAAAATACAATATGCAGCACGGGATAGGCTATGTTCTGGTACTTCTGAATGGAGACTTTCTATGTGCAACCATTAGTCATCTATCAGGGAAACCAGTAGATGCACAAGTGCTGGACATCACTAGATCCCCTTGTAGTTTACGAAGGAATGAGATACATGAAGGCTAGATCATATGGATGGCACTGCTTAATTCAATTTATTGGGGAACTTAGTTGGCAATGTTTGTTACAAAGCAGATATCTGAGCATCTCCTCTGTTTTATTAGCATAGTGTAATTCTTGTTGCTCAGCATGTGAACCTTCTAGTTCTTTGACTTGTTAAAGAATGTGTCCTTCTGTTCCGTAGGGTGTCTCTTCAAACATTACTTGCAAAGTCTTTCTCATTTGACATTTCTATATAGTTTCATGAGGAACTTCATTTGTTAGCATCTGCTGCTAATACATACCTTCTTAGTGGATAACTGATAAACTCATGCTAACCCAACTTAATGTTTTACCATCCAGGAAGTCGTGGAGTACTTCGCAGATTACATGGTCAATGATAGTTTAGGGGTTATTGCAAACTCTCACACAGTGTTTGCAGATAAGGAGCCAAGGAAGGCGTGCAGCAAATCATGTACTGAGCTTGCAGTGTTATTTTCCATAGCAGTTGACTTCCCGAAGACTGGTGTTCCTGCTAAAATTCCACCTCATCTGCGAGTTAGAGAATACCCAGACTTTATGGAAAAGTCTGATAAGTCCACCTATGAGTCTCAGCATGTCATTGGGAAGCTTTACAGAGAGGTCAAGGGGATTGCACCACACACGAATTCCATAAATTCCTTCACGAGGGAAGTTGCTCTGAGCTCCTATGATTGTAGAATGGAAATAGAAGGCTTTGAGGACTATGTCACGGAAGCCTTTCAGTACAAACTTGAGTATGATTGCAAATTGAGGAGGTTGATGCATTATTATGACATCAAAACCGAGGCCGAAATGCTGAGTGGGAATATCCTGACAAAGTCGAAATATTTTGATAAAAAAAGAGACCTGGAAGGTATACATTCTGCTGCGAGGTCCTTGAGAAAGGAAGCCAGGTCATGGTTCGATGATACAGAGTCAGGATCAGCTTCTGGAGGTGTTAATATTTATGCAAAGGCATCAGCTTGGTATCATGTGACCTACCACCCTAATTTCTGGGGCTGCTATAAGGAGGAGGCTCATGAAGATCATTTCTTAAGTTTTCCGTGGTGTGTTTATGACAAGCTACTTCACATAAAAAGAGAGAGGGCTGCTGTAGAGAAGTTGGCCGACATCAGCATTTGACTCCAGATTCTGAGTTAAATTTTCTGAAGCATTCAAGTATATCTTAGATGTATGTCTTCCTTGTGAAGGCAAATTATTTGCATCAGTTCTCATGTAAGTTCCATGGACATGCTCTTATGACATATGTCAGTCTGTAATAAGTTTGGTACCGTTGTGTATTACTTTTATGTGTGTAATAAGTTTGGTACTGTTGTGTATTACTTTTATGTGTGAATATATATAAGGAACTACTTTTTATCTCAGTGTCGTAGTTATGGAGGCAAGCGATCCAATATCGGTGCTAGTCTATTCAATGAAAACAGCATGCATGTCGCCATATTTTTTCAAGTGAAAGTTCTTTGTCCCCCTTTCGGATTTCTTTACTAGAATACTTGAGATATTCATTGTTCATTTCTTTAGTTTCTCTCTAGGACTGCAGAATGGGGTTTGAATCTCTAGTGAAGCATCCCTAAGGCACTCATCGACTGTAGCAAGCGATTGATATTGAAATGGAAATGCTGACACTGAAATCACCATGAAAGGACACTTAATTTAGATATAACAGAGTAATTTAGGTACTAGCAATTTGATTCTAGTTAATCGAATTTTAGGGCAATAGAGTCATCTTCAAAAGATGCATCAATGGCGCTTGAGAACAATGAACATTAGAGTCCCTTCCTTGTAGCTCGATTCCAATAGGTGGCTGAAATCCTGAGTCTTTTCCACAAGACGTTGAAAGAGTTCGTTGATGATCTTGCTTCCGAAGTGTTTGCTGATGATCCCCTCCAAGCCCGCTCTTAGGTGTATCACAATATCCTGTGCATGGACTCCACCTTCATACCTCGTTTGGGTGTTCAGCAGCTCCATCTTCTTTATGTGAAAACTACCGTCCGTTTTGACTAGCCGTTTAATCTCCGCCGGAGACGCAGGATACAGTGGCATGTTGAAGCAATCCACTTGCTCTTCAGTTATTATTCCCTGCAGTGAAAAGCTCGCCCATTTGTGGCTCTCCGTCAGTTGAATGAAGTTAAAAGTTCATGCAGTCTAATGTTGATCTCTCTGATAGATGACTATCATGGGAGAAGATTTTAGTGGCCTAACAGATAAGCTGTCAAATCTCTGGATTAGAAGAATTGCAAAAACATTATTGAAAAAAAGGACATTATAATAAAGTTGCATATTCTAAGAAACTTGAGTAGAGCTTCAGTTCTTGGATCCGAGACTACTGTGGCGGTATTATTCATCGTGCTGTCTATAGATGTGCATATGCATGAAACCTTTCCTTAAGTTGAATAAACTTCATATCCCAGGTAGACTTGTTTTTTCCTTCTTCAGTCTAATAAAAGATTATAAGGAGAAGGTCGAACAAGAGTTGGGAGATATTGTGATACCATACCTCTTTGGCCATGTCCAAGAGACTCAATCCAATAAGATCATACATTATGCACACGGGTATCTTAGAATATGGAACATCATCTGGTTTTCCAGGCACGGTTAGTACTGCTATCCCTCCCGCGGCAATCTCTTCTGCTCTAGATTTCAGAAACGCTTCCATATCCTTGTTGAACTGACCTGCATATGCATTGCACACCGCCTCGGAAGCATTTGTGCAGTGAATTTTCCCCTTATTCCATGCTGGAGAGTTTCTATTCGATATCTCATCTGGAATTCTCGAAAGCCACTGGAGTGCATACTGCGAGTGCACGAAGTGGAGGGAAGACTCTGGGAACAGCCGCCCGTGAAAAGACCCCGGAACCCCGGCAGCATAGTAGGGTTTTTCTGGAGGGAGGGACTTGAAGAGGGTGTTGAAGTCATTTGCAGCATGATCATTGAAGAAAACCTGGAATTCGGGCATCTCGGTAACGAGCCCTTTGGATGTGAGATTCTTTTGGATGGCATGTATGGCGTTTTGCATGGCAATGAAGGTGTTTGGTCCGACCGAGCAGCCGAGGTCGGCAAGGCAGATTGTGGCAGGACGGGAGGAGACATAAGCTTCTACGTCGAGCTTGTCAATGATTGCCTCGTCAATCATGGCCTTCAGAACATTTGTGGTCGCTCTCTGTAAAACGGTATTCAAATTCGTGAGGATGACAATTCATCCCCTAGTGGAAAGGTCAAGTAATACACGTAGAATCAGCCCTTTCTCTCGGGAAAATAAATAAATAAGGAGACTGACTACAAGAAACGTGAAATGAGCATGAATGTTAGCATCTATCAGGATATTTCCGAGGCAAGTTATGTAGCATTAGGGAGTTATACAGAGAGAGTAAAAGTCTGATTTGTAGCAGTCTTTATCTACTGCAGCACGGGGTTCATGGTTTCTGCATCTGTCATTTACTTGCACATTTGCTTAGCGACAATATCAAAAAAATGCATGAAAATAATAACCTGGAAGTAAGAGTTCTTGCTGTAGCTGTAATCCCCCTCCCCGGCGTTCATCGGGTATGCCGCCGGCATTTGGGTTTCAGCGTCGCTCATCTCTCTCTCTGTGAACTTCTCGATTCCCCCACTCTAAGTGCTGGACAATATGAACTCAGCTGTCATTTTGCTCAGGGGTTCAGTGCCTTTTTATATCAAGCGAACCTCATTGGCGGTCTGAATTTTTCAAGATACTTGTCGGAGCGATCATCAGCAAAAGCGAAAATTCAATGCACAACTAACGTCGGTCTTGATCCTCCGCTTCGGTTCAAATGGTTTAATAAAGCAGCCAGAGTAGGCTTTTTACACATGAGACAACGCAGCATTCAACCTCGATTCGATCTTGCATATCTTGGACTTTTCAAGGAGTGACTATTCCGAATTTTCTGAGTAAATCACGTGTCTCCGGATCAGCATGTCCTCGAAAATAGGCAGGATTTCCATCCAAGTCAAGAATCAATTGCGCCAAGTCAAAATTTGATGCCTTGAGTAATCATAATGAAAGTTCAGTTTTTAAACTGCCAAACCCAAAATTTTCCTCTAAAGAAAGTTAAAATACTGCATATTTGAAGCTCTGCTTGCCTTCATCTTCTACAGGCTATCTGTGGAGGGTATAGTTAGATATACTCATCTAACTTAGGTTGTTCATGAAATTTGAGTTTGGTACTTTAAGCTATTCGAGTATCCGGTGTCGATTGATGACCACCTACCTAGGCTTTCATCAATTGTGGCCGTCTTTGCATTCCGACCCTATACTTCATATTTATAGAGTCACACAAATCTATGGCTCTTGATGATCGGGAACCTAAGATTGACATTAGAGGTCGTAATTGGCACCTCTTGTTTTACTAAGTGAAAGGCCCAAACAACTTATCAGGCACTAGCTCACCAGATGTTTTGGCACTCTAATAATCTAATTATCGAAACAGGCAAGATATTTTACTATGAGGCACTCGGAATTTCCCCTGCTAATCCTATCACGGATGACCTAATATGTAAATGTGTTAACCAAACGCAATAATCCTTTCCACTGGCATGAGATTCTCGTTGCATGGAACCAAACAAGATATGAGTTCTTTCTTCATAAACACAATATGGTGACTGGGCAATTTTCCATCGCTTCAATGGTGAAATCGCCATTCTTGGTCACTAGCATAGTCATCTCTTCCGGTGAGGGCTCATTCAGTAGCAAGTTGAAGGAATCCACTCCATCTTCACAGACTAGACCCTATAAACAGTAGGTAAAAAAGCAAAGGCGGTTTACATTTAATTACTTGAAAAATTATTGATAGCGAGGAAATTCTTATCTAAAATGTCGTTCACGCCGTGCTCGTGTGCAATTAGTCATCTTACAAATGAAGAAAATTGTCTGAGGAGACTAATGTAGTGGAATATTAAGTACTTTGCAATGACAAGCAAGATAAAAAGTGACGGTAAAATAAACGCATCAAAAGACTCTTAGGGCTTGTTTGGTAACCATCCCAACAATGCCAGATTTTGATTTTTGTTCCCAGAATCAGTTCGGGATGAGAATTGCGTTTGGTAAAATTTTTGTTTCCGGGAACAAGTTTGTTCCCATAATTAGTTTGGGACAAGAATAAAAAAAAAAAAAAGTTGATTTTTGTTCCAGGAACAAAATTGAGAATCAAAATTCTTCTTCTTCTCTTTTCTTCTTCTTCATCGACTGCCATCCCGCGACCGCCACCCGCCGCCGCCGCCGGTTGCCGCCGCCCGCCGCCGCCGCCGCCGCCGCCGTTCGACGCTGCCAGTTGCCGATGACCGATTCGGCGAGCTCACCGGAGGCAAGCCTAGCCATCGGCGAGGCTTGCCCAACCCCGCTAGTGGCCAGGCGAGCCTCGCCCGGTGGGCGGTGAGGCCGAGCCGATGAGGGCCGACAACCGGCTGAAGAAGAATTAGAATAAGAGAAAAAGGAAAAAAAAAAAAAAAAAAAAAAAAAAAAAAAAAAAAAAAAGGAAAAATTATAAAAATTATTTAAAAATTAAAATAAATTGATTTGGAACAGAATCAATGAATACGGTACCAAACATAATTTTATTCCAGAATCAGAAATTTTGTACAGTTACCAAACACATTCTTTTACTTAGAATCAGTTCCCGGGAACAGAATAAAAAATAATCATTTCTGATCATAATTTGTTCCGGGAACAAAATTGTTACAAAACGCGCCCTTATTATAATCCTAACATGGCAGGTGATGAAAATTACTTTTTTTTTGTCAATAAAAGCTAACGAAATTTATAATGTTTGATCTTCATAACTCCCGTAAAAAAAAAAAAAAATCGTCACGTGATATTTTGAGAGATCAATAACAATCACGATAGAATGATAAAAGATGTATATAAGAATTAACTTTTCTTTCCAATAACCTTGTATGATGTCATGATCCAAAGTTTTATCACGGGGATATTACTTACTTAGGATGTCCATTATACTTTAATTGCAGCAAACCTAGTTTAATTAACATTCTGCATATGGGGAAGGATAGGCTTGCAATTGATCTTTGTATAGGGCTCTGTTTTTTTAATGTCGAATCTACAGTGAACTAATATTGACTTCAACGGTCAATGGGAATCGAAGAGAAAAGCATTTATCATCTCTTCTTCATCATTTGGTTAGAGTTTTTCTTTCTCAAATATCTTCGACCTTTGCTTCTCATTTTTAAGATCGAATTTTAGTCTATGTAAAAAATAAATCAGATTTATTTTGATAGCTTGTTGAAATCCAGTTATTTTCGTGGAGTTTTGACTTTTGAATGTTTGTTTGTTGATTCAAGTATCTTTTTCTTTTCTTTTTCCAATGTTGTTTTTAGCTTGTGATTATTTGGTGATTTTTGCAATTGGGAATCGAGAAATAAATTCTTTATTCTGGCGAATCCAAAAGGTTTGAATTTGTGAATAAAAGGTGATGTTTCTTTCTAGTGATTCTATTTTTTATTTTTTGAAAATTCATATTTTTTATTTTTCATTTTCTTCCCTTTTATTTGCTGAGTCAATGTCCATTAGGGACACATCGTGGCCATGTCAACATTAGCATACTAAAGTTAATGGGTTAATACAAAAAAAAAAAAAAAAGAAAAAAAAAAAGAAAAAGAAGAGAAATTGATACACCTATAATAAAATTTATTCGAAATTAATTTTTTCACCATAAAAATCTTAAACTGATGCATTTAATTTCCATTAAATTTGATTAATATTACAAAAAAAAAAAAAACATAAATTGGTACTTGTGACAAACAAAGTTAATATCATGAAAAAACTTATACCGATATACATGCGATAAATTTATGCTAAATTAATTCAAAACCCCAAAGTTGTACACTTTCGACAAATTTGCCAAAACCGATATACTTATGATAAATTTATCCTCTATTAATTTCTATTAAGTTTTACTGTCAAATTATTGTGTTAGATGATACATGACGGTTTTTTTTTTTTTTTGTCAGTCCTACTCTAATTCTCCTGTGTAAGGCTTTTTGTGATATTAACCCTCGACAAATAGATGATAAAATCATAAATTGATACACTCGCTAATTATCACGTGTCATCCAACTCAACAATTTCACGATAAAATTTGAAGGAAACTACTTAACATAAATTTGTCGCAAGTGTTGAGTAAACTAATTTGGGATTTTTTATGGATTGAGATTTTTCGTGAGTTAATATACGTCCATTAATACTACTACTATTTTAGTAGCATCGACACTTGGTGTGAAGACATACAAAGTAAAGTTCACGGAGGCGCGTGCCGCGACAGATCTTTACTTCCGGGCGACCGCCAGTCGCGCTGGTCAACTCCGGCGTTGACAGCAGTCAAAGTGACATTACGGCAGTGAAGTGTCTGAACTCTCTCTCTCTCTCTCTCCTCCTCCTCCTCCTCCTCCTCCTCCTGTAATGGCTTTTGCCACGACGGAGCCGCCGGAGACGGGCCGCTTCGTCCGGTGCATCGGCTGCGAATGCTGATTCCACGTGAGAATTACGACTTCCACGGTCGCGACACTCGCTCTGTTCACTTCGATTTCGAACTCTCGGATCGTTCGTCTCTGTGATCGTCATTTCTGGCCTTCTCGAGCGAAGTTTTCCTTACTCCAACCCGTCGTACGTGTTTTTGAAAGCCTCTTCCGGCTGTCCTGCTTCCTAAGATGCTCCCGCGTTTCGTAATTCGGTCGAAGATGCGTGGCCGACGGGGGCCGGTATCGAGTCGTTCCGGCGAGGGAGAGGCGGGGCTAGATGCTAGCGATGAATCGGAGAACTTATGAGGTGTTGGACTGTGCAGTTCGTTTGAAATAGACAGAGTGTTGGATCAAGAATCCACTGTGCGTTTGTTTCGGACATGGATCGATGATCTCGTTAGGAGGAAGCGGATCAACATGCTTGTGCTGTTGTACTTGGCCCTGTGATCTCGAGGATATGAATTTCTCATCTGCTGTCGAGTTCCCGCATAGTCATGAGGTGGTTGCTGGTTGATGAGTTGTGAATAGGCAATTTTGATCATGTCTAGTTATCGTTCTTGAAAATGTGCGTAGAAGTACTTGCAAGTAGTTAAAGAGGTAAGACTTGAGATTGCGTAGTTTGACTCTTTAGTTATGGTTATGTGGAACCCTATCTGTCATCTTTATGAGCATTGCGCGGAGGCAATATCCATGTTATGTCTTCAAGTTAACTTCATTCTTTTTTCTTGTGTTTTTTTATTTTATTTTTTTCAATTGCAGTTAGAGTCTTTGAGATAGCATGGGTAGGACTATTAAGTTGTACGGGTTCTACTCAACAATTAGTGCAGAAGCAGTCAAGGATTTTCTGGAGCAATATCTTGGCAAAAAGACTGTTTATGCAGTGGAAATTCAGAAACCAAGAGTTGGAGAGGAAAGAACATGTGCACATGTTCAATTTACTGCTAAATGTCATGGCGAAGATATTATTTTTATCACTAATAATAAGGATCTCTGGTATGGCGATTCATATTTTAAGGCTTCGGAACGAGATTCTGATATTGTTCCAAATCCCAAGGTCTTTCAGCACTCCCTGCATAATGTAACTTTGCATTTTGGATGTCAGACTTCTGAGGATACGTTCACTGCCCTGTGGGAGAGCCCAAATGCCTCTGTAAAATTTGGATTTGGCATGAGAAAATTGTTCTTCTTTTTAACCTATAATTTAGTGGACTACATGCTTGAGCTCTCCTATGACAATATTGGGCAGATTCAGCTGCACCAACCATGTGGTCAAGCTCTGAAGTATCTAGTCATTCAGGTTTCATGCTTCAACTTAATGCTTGAAGTTTTTAAGCCATGACATCCAATTGCTATGTTCTTGTTGGTCATTAATATGTTGATGAATCATTTGCGGTAGGAGGGCCTAAACACTGCAGGTTGTAGTGATTCACAATATATAAAAGACCTGCTGTTTTACTTCTCTGAGGATGATACTCTTTCTATGATGTATGATTTATGAACTTCCCCCATCCCCATAGTATTGGTAGAGCAGCAAGTTTCCTCTGAAAAATAGCACATTGGTTTTATATGCCTGTCAAGCTGGACATTACTAATTTTTTTTTTTGCTTTCTGTGGTTTTATTTTACCAGTTACTAGGTGCCCCTCGGATCCATGAAAAAGATTCCTCCTCTCTCAAATATTTTATGGAAGCTGCTGATGATAACCAATGGGTTAGGGAAGTTGATTTTAGCCCATCTTTTTGTATTGGCCAATCATCCTCTTTGTGTTTGGAACTTCAGCATCGTCATCAGATTCCTGATTTTGATAAGTATTTTGATCGCTACAAAGAACAGAGTGGGCAGTTCACCCTGAAAAGTGCCCCTCCTTTTACTAACCGTTCAGATCTTGTACCTGTTGTGCTCCCACCTGCTGGAGTTGCCTTGCCATATGGAATCTTGTTCAAAATCTGTTCCTTGGTTCAGCATGGGTATCTACCATGGCCAGTTCTGGATTCAAAATTTTTCCAGCTGGTTGATCCGAGAAGAACGGACATGAATGTTGATTGCATAGAACATGCTTTGGAAAAGCTGGGTCATCTAAAAGATTGCTGTTACCATCCTGTAATTTGGCTCGAGGATCAAAATTGGCAGTATCCGAGTTCTCACCATAAACTTACAGTTGGCACTCTTTATTTGGATGATGGGTTGGTGTATGTGCGTAGGGTTCAAGTAACTCCTTCTAAGATGTATTTCTGTGGTCCAGAAGTGAATGTTTCGAATCGGGTTCTGCGTAACTATCCTGGAGATATTGATAATTTTCTCCGTGTTTCTTTTGTTGATGAGGAGCTTGACAGAATTTATTCAACAAATTGGTCTCCACGTAACTCTGCAAATGATGACAGGCGAAGCGGAATTTATAGGAGGATAGTCTCAACATTGAGAGATGGAATTGTTATTGGTGATAAGAGGTTTGAGTTTCTTGCCTTTTCATCAAGTCAATTACGGGATAGTTCTGTTTGGATGTTTGCTTCCAGGGAAGGGCTTACTGCGGCAGATATAAGAAAGTGGATGGGGGATTTTCATGAGATACGAAATGTGGCAAAATATGCTGCCAGACTAGGTCAGTCCTTTAGTTCATCAACAGAAACTCTTAACGTCGGGAAAGATGAAGTTGAAAGGATACCAGATGTTGAAATCATAAGGGGTGGAGTTACATATGTTTTCTCTGATGGTATTGGAAAAATATCTCACCAATTTGCTCTGGAAGTGGCTAGAAAATGTAGTCTTACAATTTCAACCCCATCTGCATATCAGATTCGATACAGTGGGTTCAAAGGTGTTGTGGCAGTGGATCCAACTTCATCAAAAAATTATCATTAAGACACAGCATGTATAAATACGAATCATCACATACAAAACTAGATGTTTTAGCGTGGAGCAGGTATCAGCCTTGCTTTCTTAATCGCCAGATTATTACTCTTTTGTCTACTCTTGGAGTCAAGGATCATATTTTTGAAAGGAAGCAAAGAGAGGCGCTATGTCAACTGGATGCTATTTTAATGGATCATCTGGTGGCGCAGCATGAGCTGGAGCTTATGTCTCCTGGAGAGAATACCAAGGTTCTGCTAGAAATGCTTATCTGTGGTTATGAGCCAGATGTGGAACCCTTTCTATCAATGATGCTTCGAACATTCTGTGCATCGAAGTTGCTTGACTTGCGTACCAAAACAAGGATCTTTGTGCCACATGGAAGATCAATGATGGGATGTTTGGACGAAACAAGGACTTTGGAATATGGTCAGGTGTTTGTACAACCCTCTAGGGTCAGAAATTTGCAGATTCGAAGCAAAACCATGCTAAAGTCGAGCAGAACACTCGGCACCTTTATCTTTCAGGGAAAGTTGGTGGTTGCGAAAACCCTTGCCTGCATCCTGGAGATGTCCGTGTCTTAAAGGCTGTTGATGTTCCGTCGCTGCACCATATGGTTGACTGCATTGTTTTCCCTCAGAAAGGAGAAAGGTAAATTTTTTCCTTTTACTGCCGGTACTCATTTTCTCACTATGTCAGTTCTCATCCCCACTGAGTGACATTCTAGGCAGTTGAGTCTGGACTCATTTCTCTCTCTCTCTCTCTCTTTTTCACATTTTATTGTCTCCATTGGATTATGCGGGAGCATGTGTGCAAGCGTGTATTTGTGAATGTGGAATATAGCAAGGGAGCACATGGGAACAAAGAAAGAAAGGCTTCTATTATTAGTTGGTATTACAAAAGAAAGGAGAGGAGGTTGGCAAGTTGGTCTGCACCTCAAGATTGGACGTCCACCTCTCTATTTATAGTAGAGTTCACCGACTCAACATTACAGTGATTTCCACCACTAGAGCAATAATACAGCTGAACATTAACAACTTAGAATCTAGACAATTCCTTTGTTGCCGACTTTATGCAGATCACGAACAAATCTTCAACTTGGACATGTTAACAATTCTTCACCGCCTAAGCCTTGACTGACTTTGACATTAACTTAGACTCCCCTTGCACTGACTTGGACAGCACATTTCCAGCAATGTTTTTGGACTTTTCTTCACCGCCTAAGTCATTAACAGCTGGCATTTGATGAAGCAAAATGCTTGCAAATGAAGGAAACATGTTTTCCATGTACGTAGACTTCTCTAGTTTGTTCTAGCATTTTCCAAAAATGGATCACTTTTTAACAGTCTCAAACCTCTGGTCTCAGCCAACCGTTTACCATTTTCTCTGTCAGTTCTTCTCATTCCCTGTTTGTTCATGCAAGTTCCTGCCCCACACCTGATAGCATTTACACATAATCTACATGATTTTCTGATATTTTGGGACTAACTTCCAGGCCACATCAAGATGAATGTTCGGGAAGTGATTTAGATGGAGATATATACTTTGTTTGTTGGGATCCTGATCTGGTTCCTCCTGGTTTGCATCAACCCATGAATTATACCCCAGCACCTCATGTAACTCTTGATCATGATGTCACCATCGAGGTACGCATTGGCCACTAACAAGCAGCTATACCTATTATCTCTGAAAGCACACGCATGTTTGCCCGTTAAGCATCATCTTTGAGAGGACCACACTAATGATAGTTTGCATTCATATCGTTTGAGTGGTATGCTTATATGCAAAACATCTTAAACGAGGCTGTTGGATGAGATCAAGCACTTTTAAAGAACAGTTGCAATGGTAATATAATGTGGTTTTCTTTTACCCAGATATCGGATTCTTTTGACAAGCAATATGAACAGAAATTTCGATAAAAACCTGAGTTGAAAGTCCTTACCAGTTATAAAATAGATATGCCATTATTGCTGTAACTGGATCATAATTTATGTGGACTGAGGATATCTTCAATTTACTCAACTGAATTGGAAAGGAACACCTTGTCATGGCTTAGCGAATTTAACTTTTCAAATTTGTACAGATAGTTGTCATCTTTGGCATTGATATTCCATGTTTCTTCCCTTTTGGTTCTCCATCTTTAGGTTCTTCAAATATATTTGTAATCCTGAAATACAATATGTAGAATCGAATAAGCTATGTTCTGGAACTTCTGAATGGAGAGTATCTTTGTGCATCATCTAAGTCATCTATCAGGGAAACCAGTAGATGCACAAGAATCGGACATCACTAGATACCCTCATATTTTATGAAGATGAGATGCTCGAAAGGTAAATCATATGGATGGCACTGTTTATTCCAATTTATTGGGGAAATCATTTGGCAATGTTCATTACAAAGCAGATATTTGAGCATCTAGTCTGTTTTATTAGCACAGTGTAATTCTTGTTGCTCAGCATGTGAACCTTATAGTTCTTTAACTTAAAGAAAGTGCCCTTCTGTTCTGTAGCGTGCCTCTTCAATCTTGACTTGCAAAGTCTTTCTCATTCGACATCTCTATATTTGTTTCATAAGGAACTTCATTAATTAGCGTCTTCAGCTGATATATATCTTCTCACTAGATAACTAATAAACTCATGCTATCCCAATTTAATGGTTTAACATCCAGGAGGTCGTGGAGTACTTCGCAGATTACATAATCAATGATAATTTAGGGGTTATTGCAAACTCTCACATAGTGTTCGCAGATAAGGAGCCGGAGAAGGCGTGCAGCAAATCTTGTACTGAGCTTGCAGAGTTACATTCCATAGCAGTTGACTTCCCTAAAACTGGTGTTCCTGCTAAACTTCCACGGCATCTGCGAGTTAGAGAATACCCAGACTTCATGGAAAAGTCTGATAAGTGCACCTACGAGTCTCAGAATGTGATTGGGAAGCTTTACAGAGAGGTCAAGGGGATTGCACCATATACCAATGCTATAAATTCCTTCACGAGGGAAGTTGCTCTGAGCTCCTACGATTGTAGAATGGAAATAGAAGGCTTTGAGGACTATGTCAAGGATGCCTTTCAGTACAAACTAGAGTATGACTGCAGAGTGAGGAGGTTGATGCATTCTTATGACATCAAAACCGAGGCTGAAATGCTGAGTGGAAATTACCTGACGAAGTTGAAATATTTTGATAAAAGAAGAGACCCTGAAGGTATAATTTCTGCTGTGAGGTCCTTGAGAAACGAAGCCAGGTCATGGTTCAATGATACGGAGTCAGGATCAGCTTCTGATGGTGTTAATATATATGCAAAGGCATCAGCTTGGTATCACGTCACCTACCACCCAAAATTCTGGGGCTGCTATAAGGAAGAGGCTCATGAAGATCATTTCTTAAGTTTTCCGTGGTGTGTGTCTGACAAGCTTCTTCACATAAAAAGAGAGAGGGCCTCGATAGAGAAGTTAGAAGAAATCAGCATTTGACTGCAGATTCTGAGTTAAATTAGCATTCAAGTATATTTTAGATGTATATCTTCTTTGTGAAGAAAAATGATTTGCATTAGTTGTCATGTAAGTTCCACGGACATGCTCTTGTGGCACATGTCAATCTTTAAGGAACTACTTTTGAACTCAGCTGTTAGTTTGCTCAGTGGTTCAGTACGTTTTTATATCAAGTGAACCTTATTGGTGGTCTGAATTTTCAAGTGACTTGTCGGAGCGATCATCAGCAAAAGCGAAAATTCAGTGCACAACTAACGTCGGTCTTGATCCTTCACTTCGGTTCAAAATCCTAATGGTTCAATGAAGCAGCCAGAGTAGGCCTTTTGCACATGCCACAATGCAGCATCTGAGTACCTTGCACTTTTCAAGGAGTGACTATGCCAAATGTTCTGGGTAAATCATGGGGCTTTACTTGTATAATAGTCTTTAGGCTATTATAAGAATAAAAATACACTGTGAGCCACAAATTCTCAAACGAATGGACCTCACAACCATTTCTAATTATTTGTTATTTATTTTTTGTGGCAAAAAACAGGTTATTATTCTCACGATAGATTAAGGACAATCACATGAGCATTTCTCTATATCATGTGTCTCCAATTTACTATGTCCTTGAAAATATGCAGGATTTCCATCCAAGTCAAAAACAATTGTAAAAAGTCGGAATTTACGGCCTTGAGCAATTAAAATCGAAGTTTAGTCATTTAACTGCCAAAGCCAAAATTTTCCTCTAAAGAAAATTCAAATACTGCATATTTGAAGCTCTTCTTGCCTTCATCTTCTACTGGCTGTCTTTCGAGGGGTATAGTTCAGATATACTCCTCTAACTTAGCTTTTTTTTTTTTTTTTTTTTTCTTGGTAAGCTATTCAAGTTTCTGCTGTTGATTGATGACCAACTAGCCTTTCATTGGTCGGGGTCGTCTCGTCATTCCAATCCTATATGTCGTATTCATCTTGAAGATGAGAACCGATCATCAAAACAGGCAAGTCTATAATCAAAACAGAATATCCCCCATTAATCTTATTGTGAATAACCTGATATGTAAATGTATAACCAAACAATCCTTTCTATTGGAAAGATTCTTGTTGAATGGGAACCAAACAAGGTGTTGAAAGGGAACCAAACAAGGCATAAGTTCTTTCTTCTTAAACACAATATAATGACTGAGCAATTTTCTCAATTAATAATTGGATTTTTATTAATAAAACTAGAACATAGGATTTTTATTAATAAGAACTAGAAAGAAGAAATAAAGCACTATTCTCTAGTACAAGACAAACATTTTATGCAAGCAAATCTTGAGTAGGGAATAAAAGACAAGCGGAGGGAATCAACTACAATAGGACGAAGAGCGGGCAATCAACTTTCGTAAGCACACCAGCAACTACGCATCGATCATTGTCGATGCTTTATCTGCGTTTCAAAACGAGGAAGAGTTGAATGCCTTCTGTGTAGCATGATTCAAGTTCTTGAGAACACTCATCGGACAGCTTCCGAACCAATCGATCGAACAACTCGTCGATTCTGTCCTTGTCGAAGTGCTTCGCAAGCATACCTTCCATTGCTGCCCTCACGTGCACCATCCATCCGCGGACGTTGATGGGGCCTTTCGTGTTGGGCGATGGGTTTGTTAGCTCCGTCGCTTCAATGGTGAAATCGCCATTTTCGGTCACTAGCATAGTCATCTCTTCCGGTGAGGGTGCATACAGTGGCAAGTTGAAGGAATCCACTTCATCTTCATTGAGTAGACCCTGTAAAAAGTAGGTAAAAAAACAAAGGCAGTATACGTTTAATTACTTGAAAAGTTATTGATGGTGAGGAGATTCGTATCTAAAAAGTTATTGATGCCGTGCTCGTGTGCTTTTAGCCATCGCACGAATGGAGAAATTTGTATGAGGAGACTAATGTAATGGAATATCGAGTACTTTGCAATGACAAGCAAGATAAAAAGTGACTAATAAAAAAACATGCCAATAATCTTGAGATGTTGGCCGATGAAAATGTTTTTTTTTTATCGATAAAAGCCAACCAGTTTTATAATGTTCAATCTTCATAACTCCCCATGGAGAAAGTACCGTCACGTGATATTTTAAGAGAATTAGTAATAATCACGATAATATGGTAAAAGATGTATTTAACAATTAACTTTTCGTTGAATGAAGATGAATAGTTTTTCTTGTCTCTCTTTCCCTGGCACTTTTTCCTAAAGCTTTGGTTATCATAAATAGGACACTTTAAGGTACTTACTTCATTCACCATGTCCATGAGACTAGAAGCCATGAGATCATACATAAGCCCGCTTGGAACTCGCCGATGAGGCATACCATGCGGAATTCCCGGCATGATAATCACCACCATCCCTCCGCTCACTACCTCCTCAGCCCTGGTCCTCAAAAACTCCTCCATATCCTTCGCAAACTGCTCTGCGTAAGCTTCAACCACTTCTTCTGGGGCACTAGTGTAGTGAACCCTACCTTTGTTCCATGCTGCCGAGTTCCGGTCCGTCACCTTCTCCGGGACCCTGGAGAGCCAGTGCAGCGCGATCGAGGAGTACACGAAGTGAAGGGACGCGCTGGGGAACAATCTGGTGTGGAAAGAGCCAGGAACACCTGCTGCAAAGTAGGGTTTATTAGAGGGGAGGGTCACGAAGAGGGTGTTGAAGTCATTCGAGA
The DNA here is from genome assembly GCA_014182715.1 of Eucalyptus cloeziana. Classification (NCBI taxonomy): domain Eukaryota; kingdom Viridiplantae; phylum Streptophyta; class Magnoliopsida; order Myrtales; family Myrtaceae; genus Eucalyptus; species Eucalyptus cloeziana. The sequence goes on along the minus strand of CM024635.1, from coordinate 37,737,188 downwards.
TCTTGTCGTTGAAGAACACGTGGAACTCGGGCAAGCTCCGAGAATCAGGGCATTGAGATTTGAACTTCCTTTGCAAGATTTCTACGATGTTTTGCATCGCTATGAACGTGTTTGGACCGGAGGCACATCCCAGGTCAGCGAGTTGGATTGCATGGGAAGGAGAGGAGAGACTTGCAATGTCGAATTTCTCCATTATAGCGGCATCAAGTTTTTCGCTCAAGACGTTAGTAGCCAATTTCTGAGAATCAACTCAACAGACATTAGTTATTGTAGCAATATGCGAAATATCTTAGTACAGTTTTATCTGGATTGAAGAATTATAGTGATCAGTTCTTTTTCACCTCTTTCCCTAGTTTGAGATTATTTCTTCCCTAGTTTGAGATTATTTTGAAATTATGATGTTATAGCTCATGCTTATTCATGCAACAAATGGAGATTGTCATCAGGATCATAATAAGAAAAAGGAACGGATGAAGAATAGACCTGGTATTGGGAATTTTTGCTGTAGCTGTACTTTCCATCTCCTCCATTTGTTGAGGGAGAATCCACATCAGGGTTTCTATTGCCCATCTCTCTCTCTCTCTGCGAGTGGAGATGGGTGGACGGTGGGAAATTATATATATGAAACTAATCCAAGTAAACTATTGTAGCTAAAATAGGGAAAATTATTAAAAAGTCTTATACCCATTGCAATTGTATCAATTTAGTCTTAAATATTTTTTTGAGCTAATTTAGTTCTAAACCTTTTGTATTTGTGCCAATTCAGTTCATCTAACCAAATTGCGTTGACCCTCTAGCGGACACTGAAAGTGGTCCACGGCAGCATCCATGTCAACATTGGTCGGCCAAGATTTGCCAAATAGACTAAATTTGTATGATTACAAAATGTTTAGGACTGAATTGGCCAACAAAATTAGGATTGGATTGGTATAATTATAATAGGTTTAGGATTTTTTTGTAATTCTCTGACTAAAATATGGTGTCCATTAAACCATGCAGAAAAAGTAATCTCTACAAAAAAAAAAAAAAAAAAAAAAAAAAGCGCTCGAGCATTGGCAAAATTTTTTAAGTGTATTTCCAATTTTTTTTTTTTTTTACAGCTTTAGCTTTTTAAAATATCAAGGAACAAGTTTACTAAAAGTCCTAAAATTCGTAGCGAAAGTGCAATTGAGTATAATAATAATAATAATAATAATAATAATAATAATAATAATAATAATAATAATAATAATAATAATAATAATAATAATAATAATAATAATAATAATAATAATAATAATAATAATAATAATAATAATAATAATAATAATAATAATAATAATAATAATAATAATAATAATAATAATAATAATAATAATAATAATAATAATAATAATAATAATAATAATAATAATAATAATAATAATAATAATAATAATAATAATAAAAGACAAGGGTAAGGCATGGCCTTGCTAGTGCGTAGTACTATCGCTGCCACTCATCGCCGAAGGGGTCAGTAACCCTCACTAGGCCCGAGTGAGGGCGCTAAGATTTGGATGATCGTCCAAATCAAAGTGGGCACCCAAATTGAGGCCTCACCAACTATCTCCTAGGGCTGGCGTCACCTAGATTTAGGTGCCCTCACCCGAGCAAGCAAGGGTCACTAGCCCTCGCTTAGGGCTAGCAAGGCTTCGCCCAGGGTTGGCAAGGGCCGACCACCCTGACTTGGGGCCAGCCCTTCCAGTTATGGGTAGCCATGGCGATGCCCATTGATGAGGCCCTAACTTCCCTTCCCCCTCTCCCCCTCCTCTCAAGTTTTTCTTTTTTAAAATAAAATTTTAGATTTATCAATTTTTAATTTAATTTAAATAAGATTTGAAGAAGAAAATAATCATAAAAATGCCATGTAGGAGAAAAAAATTTCACATCAGTATATTTTGTTAGATATATTGACGGTGCTAATGGAAGAACTTGATTGCACAAATATGGCATGTTTTTAAAAATTAATTGCCCTTTTTGCAAGTTTTGTAACTCAATTTCACTTTCGTGACAAATTATAGGACTTTCAGTACATATACCCTTCATCAAAATACACATGTCATCATCCTCATAAGATAGATCAATGGTTTGGAAATTAAATATAATCTTTATTTGACTTCTTGATAATCGTCCATTAAGTTCTAAACTAGTTAACAAAATTCATAAAAATAATATGGCACTTTGCATGCATGAACCTTTCAAGAGTTTCCACTCAGCAGTTCGTTTGTCATGGCAATCAATCAAGTCTAGTTAAAATGACCATACCTTTAAAGTTAAAAGCATATATTTAGTTAGACTTTAGGGGTTAGGGTAGATCAATCACAACTAGCTATAGAAAGAATTATACAAAAATAATGACGCTTAATCTAATTAATGCATCATTAAGAAAAATTTGATGGAAAGAATCTTTTGCAAGGTGGACAAAATCTACAAAGAGTCAAAGAGGGATCTCTTTCATGGCCTAGTAGTACATCAAAGTATAAAAGCTGTTTCCTACGCCACTTGTGAGCTATTTTGGACCACACTTGCGTGGGTGTATCATAATAATGCACCACTTTTCTAATTCATTTTTGTTGGGGATAACATAATAATAGTGGTTTTAAATTCGTGATATGGATATGGCCGAGGAAAATTAAAATTGCTTTAGTAAAAATCAATTGTACGATGTGAAGGTTATATAATTTTTCTAAAAAGTGTCGATGGTGACAATAATTCTTTTAGTAATTAGATCATATCATGCTTGATTGTTCTTTACTTGGGGATGTGTCAATGTAACTATATGAGACAAATTAATCAGAAGATGTCTATGTTCTAACAATAATTGAGGAGGGGATCGATTAGTCCCATCTAATGAGCAATGTCTACATTGTATGGACCTTAATTGTCCTTTACTTGAAATTATGTCATGGTACTTATGAGTGACAAATTAATCACATGATGTCTGAATTCTAACGATGGTTGAAGAGGGGACCAATTAGTGCCATCTAATAAGCCATGTGGACATCATATGAACCTTAATTGTCCTTTACTTGGGCTGAGTCAATTAATCACGAGTGACAAACTAATCACAAGATGTCTAAGTTCTAACAATAGCTAGAGAGGGGACCAATTAGTCCCATCTAACATTGCATGGACCACGTCGTTTTAAATTTATACCAACTCTCTTGTTCTCTAAGTTTAGAGGTAGAAAACCTACCCAAGTTGTCATTAGATTATATAAAAAAATATGCCTTGAGTTTGACTACATAAGATAGAATATCTTCAATTGGATCAAATCAATCTTATGAATTTCACGCATGCGTCCATGCTCAAATTATTCCAATTAGTTATCAGAAAGATGCTCCTTCGAGACCGTTTGTATATCTAGAATTGACCAAGAAAATATCATTACATCAATATTTTGAGATTCAACGCCAGAGTCAAGGTTTTACTTTAAACTCAACCTTTTATCGATTTTAAATCAAAATTGAGTTTATTCTCATGAACAAGTCATATAAGCAATAATAAAGAAAGCCCCACGCTTTATTTTAGATGACTATGGTTAATTTCACGCTTTATTTGAAAAGGGTCCAAATTCTAATGATAAGGCGCAATCGATGACTAAAGTTATACTAGATTGATTAGGATTCAAATTTTAAGATTTGATTGCAAATTTTGAAATATTTACAACTTGATTGCATTCTCTAGAAACTTTTAGAAGTTCTGGTATAATTTTCCTGAAAGGAAAATAAATTACTGAGCTTACCCGCTATGAGGACAACTCCATGTTTTTTTACTAGATGACCTTTCTTATGACATTATGATAGCGTTTATTTTTGTACCCTGTAAAACCCTACATGTAATAAGGTTTTAGTTTGTGGTCATATGCAATCTCATTATTATTACAATGCAGTCGCAATTTTTTTGCTTGGTTTCTTCTCATTGACGATCCATCGCTAATAACAAAAAAAAATTAGTTCTCTCTCTCAAGCGATTGATGGTGATTATTGGTCTCAAAAGTTCGACTCGCAGACCACAACCATTGTTGACCCCGATTGACCTCGAGGGTCCTCGAACTCAGATCAAACATGACCAAGCCGTGTGAGAGAGAGAGAGAGAGAGAGAGAGAGAGAGAGAGAGGAATAAGGGTGTTTCTTTGAGTTGGGAGTTTGGTGAGCACAGCGCAAATCCGATTACCGAAAGAAAAGGGACATGAACCTAGGCAGGCGCGCATGACAAAATTTATTTTTATCTATTTCTCTGTTTTTCTGTTCCACATAACAAATTTAAAATAAAAATCCATTTGGTAACGCAATTTCATTTTTATATTTTTGGAACAGATTTTTATTCCAGAAATAGATTTGAATAGAAATCATAAGTTAAAATTTTTAACTTTTCTATTTTTGGAATAGTAATGAGAAATCAAAATTTTTTTATCGTTCACTTTTGTCACCGCTCGTCACCCACTTGCCGCCCGTGGGATGCCGGACGCTCGCCGCCGGTTGCCGACCACTTGCCACCGGCCTTGGCCACCAACCACCAACCATCGACCACCGCACTCCGGCCGCCAGTCGCCAACCGTCGGACGCCCATCAATCGTTGGTTGCTCATCGCTAATCATTGGATGCCGAGGCTCACCACCAACCATCGGATGTTCGTTAGCCATCGTCCGCCGCTCATCGTCGGGCTGCTGGATGTTGGCCGCTTGCCACTCGCTAGATGTCGCCGCTCGCCACACATGTCGCCGAACTCTAGCCACTGGCCACTCACTGTCGGCCTCTTGTCTCCGGACTCCAGATGTCGAATGTCAGATGTAGAACTTCGGACATTGGACGCTAGTTGCCGGTCATCGAACTCTGGTGTCGAACTCTAGACTTTGGCCGCCCGCCGCCGATCACCAGACATCGAACGCCGGTCGTTGAATGTCGGACTCCGGCCACCAGACGTCAGTCGTTGCCGCTCCTAGGAATATAAATTTTATTTTGTTATCAAACGAATTTTTATTTCAGAAATATAAATTTTGAATTGTTATCAAATGCTTTTTTTTACTCAGAAACTTGTCTATGGAATAAAAATTAAAAAATCAATTTTTGGCTAGAAATTTTGTCAAGCGCGCTCTAAGCGACTTATCTTATCACAGTTTCGTAAAAAGTACAATCATTATCGACACAATATCATCTTGTTTGGAACGGTATTATAGAAATGCTAGACAAAAATGCTAAAATATATATTCTCATAACAAGAAAAATGAACGCATGTCCAATTTATCTGCTTAAGAGAATATCGAATCACATATCAAACATCCATAGTCGACAACCCAAATTTATCTAAATTTTGTTAAAGGCAGAAAATACTCATTTTGGATAATCAAAATATATTTTCTTTTTCACAAAATGAATTAAGCCCACTTTCGGTCTCCTAAATTATAATTTTCGGGCAATTTGCCCCTCAGATATTTTCTTATCCAACCAGATCCACCAACTCGCTCGATTTATGAAACGGATCTTTTGGTTGGATGAAAGCCATCACGGCGACAAATCAATTATTGCACGACAAGGCCGGTACATGAAGGAAATCGACGTGCAGCGTCGAATGACGGGGCCTTCCTTGGCCCGAAGGTACAAGATTTTCTGCTCACACCACATAATCATAAAAAAGAACACTTTCAAACGCGCCTCAAGATGACGTACAACTGAATCTTTTCCCTGTAGCTGGATTCCACCTCGCGAGAGTGCTCCACGAGCTTCCTCACTAACCGATCGAATATCTCGTCCACGATCGCTTGGTCTCCGAAATGTGCGGTGAAGAGGGGCTCCATGGCGGCTCGCACGTGGTTGGTCCACTCCTGCATGTTCACCGGGCCGGTCAGCCACGGCGATGGGTTGGCCAAGTCCATGGCCTCGATGCTGAAGCTCCCGTCCCTCTCCACGATCTCCCTCATCTCCTGCGGCGAGGCTGCGTATATGGGCAAATTGAACGAGTCCACTTGTCCCTCCGTTATCACTCCCTGCAAATCCGGATCTCACGAGAACATAAGAAGTATACAAACATCTCGATCACTACGATGCGATAGGACAGAACGGTCTGAAGTTTTACCTCTTGTGCCATCTCAAGTAGGGCTAACCCTAGAAGATCATACATCACCCCAGCTGGGAGCATAGCGTGCGGCATTCCGTGAGGAATGCCGGTCGTGATGATCGCCATCAACCCTCCCCCCACGACCTCTTTCGCCCTCGCCCTCAGGAAATTCTCCATGTCCGCCGCAAACCTAGCTCTATATGCGCCCACCACCTCATCCGGCGCGCTCGTGTAGTGGACCCTCCCCTTGTTCCACGTGGCAGAGCCCTCGTGGAGGAGCGCCTCCGGAATCCTAGAGAGCCAGTGGAGTGAGACCGCGCAGTGGACGAAATGGAGGGAAGCCTCGGGGAACAGCCTCCCGTGGAACGAGCCCGGGACGCCGGCCGCGAAGTACCGCCTCTCCTTGGGGAGCGAGCGGAAGAGGGTGTTGAAGTCGTTTTCCGGGAGGTCGTTGAAGAAGACGGAGAATTCGGGGATTTCGCGATTAGGGCATTGGGCTCGGTACTTCCTCACGATGCAGTCGAGGATGTTTTGCATGGACACGAAGGTGTTCGGTCCGACGGCGCATCCCAAATCGGCGATGTTGATTGTGGTCGTCGTCGATGAGAGTCTCTCCACGTCCATTTTGTGGATTATCGCTTCTTCAATTTTGTCCTTCACGACGTTTACGGCCAGTCCCTAAACGTCAAAACGAATGAGAATGGATTAACCATATCGCCCAGTATTTTTCAATCAAATACTGTTGCCGATATCAAACATGAATACCAGACAAAAAAAAAAAAATCCTATAATAAAATTCATATGACCCTCGTTTGCCTCAAATATAGGTAGCATTGTTGGCTTCTGACCAACTCAGTCCCAAGGTATATACTTTCGTAGCCTATTAGAACACGCCAACGAAACCCAACAATATCAATGTAAATCAGGCCTCACTTAAGAAAATTTTAACTTAAATTTCATGAAACTAAGTGGTCATAAGATGTTTAGGTCACAGTTCTTGCACGTACTAGACAACATTCAGAACCTCAGTATTAAAATATCTTTAGATGATAAAAAAAACTTCTGTGAAATTGCACGTCCAAGAATAGTAATTCAAAATCGAAAGTTCAAGATTAGAATCCAAAAATATGGAAAATTAAGAAGTAAAAATCTTAGTTTTCAACTGTCTTACTTCTATTAAGCATTTAAATAGTTGAGTGAGTTTTCAATTTGTGAATCTTTTTTTGTTGTGATTTATAGGATCCAATTTGTTGTTTGAACATTTACCAATGTCAGATCAAGTAAAAAGGGTCAAATTAATGCAGTAAAAAAAATATGTAGGGATAAACAACATTTTTTTAATATTAAGCGGGGTCAATTTACCTTATTCAACATTATATGGCACCGCCACTGGTACCAATATAGTGTTGTTCTCCAAATTTTCCTATATTCTATCGACAAAAGATAGGTCACATCAATCATATAATATAGTATCAAGTACATATTTGTGTGTCCCCCCCCCCCCCCTTGAAGGTCATATGTTTCTATATTATCTCTACTCGATGGATTATGAATATATTTTAATATCAAACTAAGTTTGGAGGAAATTTCCTCCGATTGAAAATGGAGGAAAGTATTGTCCCTTCTAATTTTACGCGATTTGATGTGATGATCTGGAGTATAACACAAGTAAGAGCATCTATCGAGTTGAGGCTGAACGATCCCCACTTAGCCTTACATGCATGCATGCCACGACGAGATTGAAGTTGACGAGCAAAAGCTTCATTTGATGCCGCGACAAGCGGCTTTCATTTTTCAACGGACTGATTGGCGAGACGCAACTCATGTTAGATTCCAGACGAGATTGACCCACTGGTCCCAACACATTTATCAGTAATTGGTCCCATGGTTAGTTTTAGATCTTGCTCGCGGTGTGGTCCATATACCCTTGTTTTGATGAGAGGCACCAAAGCAAATGTCGGTTGAATAATATAGGGATGTAGTTTTTTTTTTTCTGTCCTTAGTTAGAGAAAACTTTGTCTAAACACAATCTAATGGTGAGTTACAAGTATTGACATCATGCATAAAAACTTAATAAAAATATATGGGTAATGTCCCAATCAGAGGAAATTTCCTTCTATCAAGAATGGAGAAAAATATGGTCCAACAGTATATTGCTCGGTAACTCATAGGGTCCATCACAATACACATATCTTGAGTATATAGGTATATAGGTATGTACATATATGTCTTGCAAAGAGCTCATTATTGTTTTAATATCCAAATACAATACAGATAAACGTTTGTATTACTCTTGAATACTTAACAAAGAAGGTGGTTGCATGATTTTAAAGTTGAGTGAGCACCGACCTTCTATAAGAACTACACATAATATATATTGTGCTATAACAATGAGTTCCTTATATATGCTAGCATGTGGTTGGCAAAAATTGGTGGCCTGATCCATGGAGAACAGTAGAGGGAGGGAGGGAGAGAGAGAGAGAGAGAGAGAGAGAGAGAGAGAGAGAGAGAGAGAGAGAGAGAGAGAGGAGTTTTTGCATCTAAACTTGTATGTCCGAGACATAGACATATTTCATATACTTGCTAACTTGGTAAATAAAAGGGTGAGAGTTTTTACAATCACTCAAAGAACCAATTCTCAAAAAATGATAACTTTTGGATCATAAATGTATAGATTTTATGTCAATGCAAACCTTCTAAGTGTTTCCGTGTTTTACATAGGAATCACGGCAGCAAAATGGTTCTTTGACCTTAAAAGCCCCTTGAGAGAGAGAGAGAGAGAGAGAGAGAGAGGGGTCATGGTTTGATCAAGCGCTATTGTGCAACGTAGATAGTTACCTGATAGTACGAGTTCTTCTGATAGCTAAAACTTCCACTTCCCCCATTCGTTGGAAGTGATGAATAAGGTATCAACTTTGCCATCTCTCTCTCTCTCTCTCTTTCTTCTGTGTGTGCTTTTGTTTGAGAGGATATAGCTCGAGAGTTGATTGGGAGGCTCTCTTATAGAAGGCGAGGAAAGCATGCACACGTATAGCACCCTATTTGGTTATAACTTATTGCTAATTCTTTATTGATTACCACTTTACATGTCGGTAAAATAAGAGATTCAGAAATTAAGTTTGAACCCTCCAAGATTATTTTTTTTAACAATGGTAGGATTAATTAATACTGTACTACTTTACCGACCATAACTACTAATGTCTGATTAAATATTGCATGGTGTCTAGATACCCTAAATTAGACTTTGGGACCACCTCACGACTTCTTGAATTTGGCGACTATTTCTTGTAGGGTTATAGGCCTCTTTCTTTTAAGAAAAATAACATTTTTTTCCTTAAAAAGCTGCGCCAAAAAAGATTAGAAAACAAAAAACTTCAAAAAAGAAAAGCAGATTGGTCTTGTTATTAACACATTTCACAATTTAGGGTAAGATATAGGGTTGCAATATTCATCTATTTGAAAATTTTCGAGCGCACTAACTCTTCTTGGGGTACTATTCTAGTTGAAGATTTCAAGTATGTTATATGATTTATTCAAAAAAATAAAAGCAAAAATATTTATTGTTAGTATTAAAACTTGCGTAATTTCCTTGGAAAGATCTTACAGACAGCCTTTTTGGGTGCATCCATAGCTTTCCTTGATCTTGTGGTTTGTGGACCAACTCCATCCACATGAATCTGAATTAAAGAGAGTGACAAGCATTAGTAACCTTTCAAATCGTAGATGTTTTGTTTTGTTATAGGAGAGTGGAGAGAACAGCCTGCATTGTTCACAAGTTGCTGTCGCAGTTGCTTTATTTTATCCGCAGAAAATCAATGTCATTGTCATTTGTCGAGAAAATCCATCTTTTCTTGATTTGATGAAAGCGACCATCGGCTACTGTAATTTCAGACCCACACTAAATCAGCTTCATTATGACGTAACAGTTGTGTTTATTTGCATCGTTTTCAGCTTGGTGACGTTTTTTCCGTCTCCCTTGATTTTCGTTCTGACATGCATGGACATTTACCTTGTACTTAGATGAATATTAGGGCTAAAGTGGTCGCCCGTGCGTGATTTTATTTTGAGCAATTATATTCATTTTCATCATCTTAGATGATAGTTTCCCCGAAATAAGTTGATAGTGTATAATTTTTTTGCTGACTGTCTTCTTTTTTAGAAAAAATGCTTGTTTGGCAAGGTATACATTTAGGGCTACAAGGTTCAATATACGAATAATTCCTGTTTTTCAGCAGAACGAGATGAAGAAATTATGTATTTCGCTTAATAAGATTAAGACGGCTTTGACCAACTTTGTCTCCACACGAAAATTACTAGTTCGTGGATTGTTCTTGGATTCTCTTAGTTTACAGTATATTTTCTTCGTTTCAAAAAGAAAAAAGAAAAGCTGTATCTGCAATCATGATTTTTTTTTTAAAATAGTATATTCACCCTAAAAAGATGGATATTCTGCTACCTCGTTGCCCTACCGAAAGGTAGGATACCTGTGACTCTAGCCACTTCACCTAGTTGTCCCCCTAGCTATCATCTTCGACATAAACAAATAGGGTCTTACACTATCCATGCAAATTTTGTTTATAAAAAAAAAAAAAAAAATTGATTTTTAATTATTATGGTGTTTTCCAGCTTTTATGCAAGTCGTGTCTTCTTATAGAAGTAGAATTGTTTCAATAGTCCTTTCGTCATTAACACAAAATTAATAAGTTGATTGGCATACTGACACATTTTTCTCCATTATTAAGAGGATGGAAAGCAACTCCTAAGAAAATGTGCATTTTTGATCAAGGTAAAACACGAAAATATTAAGAAAAGTAATGAAAAAAGAAGGTTGAGAGGGAGGGGGAGGCATCCACGACAAAAATTGACCAATGGGAATGCCTTGAGGGGAAAAATACAAACTTCCTTTTTTAAATTGTGTGAATATTGAAATCCTTATTTGAGACGCTATCAAGGTCATGATCAGATCTATTCTTGACAACTATCGCTAGCCACCATTTTTTATGGTCTCGAGGTACAATAATTAGTGTCGTAAACCACTGTTGACTAATCATTTCATCGCAAATCAATACAAAATGTGATATTATAAATATGGAGATCATGTATACCTAATTTTTTTTATAAGAGCATTTGAGAGGACATAGAATTTTACGGAGTAAAGGATTTACAGGTAAATATTCTTGTCTAGATTTAGTCCATCTCAAATTGGGTAATCTGAGTAATGAAATCTGGTCGGTTCAACTTGAAGTTCATGTGTCGAGTGGATGATATTACTCAATCTAAAGAGGAATAATTGTAGGTAAAACTTTTCTCTTATATATTATGCCGACTAGTTGTTAAAAAACTATGCCTAAAAAGAATTGAGTTTTTCTTGGAACATGAGAGTTGTTGGGTGCTTTGGGACCAAGAGTAACCACTTTTTGTCTCTTGCAAATCTTTTAGTAATATATATATATATAAAGCCAGTTTTATGAATATAAAAATTTAGGTGCAATTTTGCAAAAAAAGCGAATTATGGAGGCATGAAAAATTACAATGTTATATCCTATACTTATTTTTATTTTTTGAGGTTTTCTCGTTGTAAAATTTTTCCACTGCTCACAAAGATTGCAAAGTAAACGAGTGAAAAGTTACTCTCATCGACATGCACATGGATAAGGCGCATGACGAAAGATCATTTTTCTATGCTAAAATATAGTAACAATCTCATTTAAGGCCTTATCAAAACTTTAGTTCATGGGTTAAACATATGATATGTGCATGCGAGCAAGACACGTAAGACCCTAACTACCCAATAAGGTATGTCTCCCCTTATCCTCCTTCATCACATGCATCCCCACTGCGGGAACAATCTCGTATTCTTGGACAAAGGAAGCGAAACAAGAAGCTTTTATGCTGCTAGGCACGAAGCAAGCCGCCACGTTATGTTACTTTTTCCAAACGGGGAAAAAAATGTATTTAACTTTCCGTAGAAAACGTGAATTTTATAATAGAAAGGCAAGGATGTGAAGATAATTTAATCTCCTAGATGTGTCTCACTACCAAGCAAAAACAAAACAATAAGAAAAAATACCTTTAAAATGATGATATTCATCAAAATTAATGGGCAGTATGTACATAGGGTTCTATAGCCACAACCATTTGTTATTTGTTAATCTAGGTTAGGGGGGCACTAAAGGCAATAACCAATTTATTAAAGAAATACAAGATTAACCGCTTCAAAAATTAATTAATCTGAATCAAAGCTGGCAACCTAGACTAGAGCCACGGCCTGGGCCTCGAAGATTCTCGCCTATAGCATGAATAATTGATCACCATGTAGCCTCAAGCTCATTCGAAGTGATTTTGTTTAGTTTCAGTTCGTAGGTAGATTTGTCCAATCAAAGAGTCTTAGTAATATTAAAAAGAAAAAAGAAAAAAGAAAAAAAGGAGAAGTGGTATCTATCTGGCTTCGATGAAAGACGTTCCTTTAAAAATAAAAGAAGGTTTTGACTAAGAAATATATAGTATGAGACCATACAAATTTTCCTTACTATATTTGATTCTTCTTGCTAAATCAAGCAAGTTTGGTGAACCCGCCGAGGTTGATTTGACCTCATTACAGAAACACTTCTCTCTTTCTAGCAATTTAGGCCCTTTTTGGTAACCATCCAAATAGGGTCAGATTCTAATTCTTTGTTCCCGGGAGTAGTTTGGGAATAAAATTGTGTTTGGTAAAATTTTTGTTCTCGGAATCAAATTTTTAATTTTTTGTTCCCGGAAGTAGATTTGAAATAGAATCAAGAATAAAAAAAAAGTTGATTTTTGTTCTAGAAACAAATCTAAGAATCAAAACACTCTTCTTCTTCCATTTTTTCTCTTCTTCATCAACCGCCCCATCTGCCGCCGTCATCGCTGGCGAGACTCCGGCAGCTCGCTGGAGGCAAGCCCAGCCACCGAACCGGCGAGGCTGGGCGAGGCCCGCCTGGCCTCGACGAGGCTCGCCTGGCCTCGACGAGGCTCGCCCAGCCTCGGCGAGGCTCACCTGGCCACCGCGAGGCTCAACCTCGCCAGATCTGGCGAGGCCAGCCTAGCCACCAGTGAAGTTGGGCGAGCCTCGCCCAGCTGCCGATGAGGCTCGGCCGCCGAGGGCCGGCGACCCTCCGGTGAGGTCGCCGGCCCTCATCTGGCGGTAGGTTGCCAACCGGCCCGAAGAAGAAGAAGAAGAAGACCGAAGAAGGAGAAGAAGGAAAGAAGAAGAAGAAGAAGGAGAAGAAGAAGAAGAAAGAAGAAGAAGAAGAAGAAGAAGAGAAGGAGAAGAAGAAGAAGAAGAAGAAGAAGAAGAAAGAATAGCATAAAAAGAAAAAAAAAAAAAAAAAGGAAAAAAAGAAAAAAAGTATAAAATTTATTTAAAAATTAAAAGAAATTGATTTGAATAGAATCAATGAGCACGGTACAAGAAAGAAGGAATTCTAAGAAGAAATCAGAAATTTTGGAGAAGGAAGGAGGAAGAAAGTATAAAATTTATTTAAAAATTAAAAGAAATTGATTTGGAATAGAATCATAATAAAAAATCATTTAAAATCAGAAATTTTGGACTTACCAAACGCGTTTTTTACTCGAATCGTTCCAAACATTTAAAAAAAAAATAGTTTTTAAAAAGTTGTCTCCAGCTTGAGAATATTGCTATTTTCGAAAGTATATCACCATGCACTCACCTTCGTTCCGTGATATTTCCATAATCGAACATAGGTGCTTGCATATATTATGCATGATTCTGAACAAGATTAGGCAATATGTGGTGAAGACATTTTAGGACAACCCAACTCTCGATTTAGGTTTTTGCATAATACCAATTCTTTTTTCATTACAAGTTTCTAAAATTAATTTTAGACGTTCATTGCTAAACAATGAGCAAATTTATCATTTGGAAATAGTTGAGGTAATTAACAAAGCGAATTCTCAAATCTCTCAAACTATCTAAAATTGAATCCGAATCTCTTTGATCGTACAACAACATAATTTCATTTTTTTTTTTTTTTTTTTTTGCCAAATAGATCGAACTTTGAAAATAGATCGAACTTTCAACTCAATTTCATTTTCTTTCATTACTCATGCAAAAACCATTTCCTCGTCTCGCTATTTTTCTTTGCATGCACATGGGGTGCTCTCTTTGCTTTGCTAATCCATAGAAAGATGGACCAGAAATCATCGAATTTTACCAAGGGTCCATCAGAGAAGTCGGGCCAAACAAAATCGACTAGAGAACAAATGTACTGATCTCCGCACGTTGGGTCTTTTCCTAGGCCCTTTGATTGGGCCAGAACTCGAATCCATAAGGTAACAGGCTAAGTTAATATCTCTATTGGGAATTTTTATTTGGAATTGGAATACAATGCTATTTTGATTGCCTATTTATATCTAGCAAACCCGCCATGCCGAATATACGAATTTTTTTTTCTCAAATCAATTGCATTTTTACCTAATCAAGTCCCTAAACTTGCATAATTTTTAATTAGAGGTCATGTATCTCTAGTCACCGACGACAGTGATGTGAAAAATGATTTTGTCATCGTGACCTATCGACTACTGCCTTTGAGTAACCATGCGAAGATGAAAACCATGTCAGATTCTTACCTCTCCAACTTACATGCCAAGTGGTCTTTCTCATGCTGCAAATTCGTCTAAAATCCTGTCTCTTCCAAAAAAAAAAAAAAAACTCCCTAGAAAATACTTCACTTGCAAGCTTGCGGATTCAATTCTGAAGCTGAGAGCCTACTTTACTCTACTTTTTTTTTTTTTTGTCTCGTTTGGTGTCTTCTTTTGCTCATTGCTATCACTTTTCTTCGCTCATCATGGTAAATAAATTTGCTTGCAACTAAAAATTTTGTGAGAAAGTTGTCCCTAGTTTAGCCAACATGATGTTTTGGATATGATTTTTATGACTTCTTTGAGATTTGACAGAAACTCTCCTCTCAGGATTTAAGTGTAGATCTAAATCTATGAACTTTTCTCTCTCGATTTAAATATAGGTCTGGGAATTTCTTAAAGACGTTCCATCTATGGTGGTTCAAAAAGTTGTCATCTACATATGGAAATAGTGTTGAGGATGTCCAACCTACGTGCATACTGCAAGCCATGGTTTTTAGAGGGGAAGATCTCGGCGTATACTCATCAGTTCCATTGGTTGCGATTTATTTATTTATTTTTTATACTATGACACATATGGTCTTTTGGGATGAAAGCGGTTTATCGGTGCAAGTTGTATTGTTTTGTTTTCTAAGTTTTGTTTTGTTTTGCAGCTCTTTTGGGATTAGCTTTGTTTGGAAGTTTTCTATGTTCTTCTGAAGTAATACACATTCATAACTCAAACCCAAATCAAAGGTCTTCGACCTCAAAATATTACAATAAATGAAAATTTTGACCCAAAAAAAAAAAAACTTACATGCCAACTCCAACTTACATACTAGTTCCAATTAACTTAAGGTGCGTTTGTTTTGTGAAAAATTAATAATTTAAATAACATTTTCCTAAAAATAATCTCTCATGTTGCTTAAAAATTAGATGAAGGAAATTTCTTTCAGTGTCCACAAAAATGATTAGTCATAAATTGTTGACAATAATAAAACATTCTTCATTGATTAATTATTTCAAGTGAAAGTGATAGTGTTTACTAGGAAAATATATTCCCAATCATTCATAATTTGTGAAACAAACGGAACCTTAATGACAATTACAAAGACGTTCATCAACTTTACTCTCAATATCATATATCCTCTCCTAATTTCAAAACATATACTTCACATCTCGTATACTCAAAACTCTTATTTAGGGTGCATTTATTTGGGGGAAAATTTCATGATAAAGGAAAATATGATTACTTCTCCTTTATTTGGCGATATGTGGCCGAAAATGTATTCTACTATTTGGATCTTATTCGGAAAATAATTTAAATCTCATGACTTTATCTTAGGTCATAAAAATTAAAAATTTCATTTTTCATTTTAATTTTTTGCTTTTTTGCTTTTTTGCTTTTTTATTTTATTTTATTTTTTCTTTTAACTTCTCCCTCTACTAGTGGCTGGGCCTCTACAACAAGCCACAGGCGCAAGCCGGCGAGGTCAAGCCTTGTCGGGACCTGGTGAGCTCGAGCTTGTCAGAAATGGCCAGGCTCACACTCGTCCAACGCTAGCGAAGTTGAGCTTCACTGACCTGTACCTATGGCTGACCACTAGCCGTCGCCGAGGCCCAACAACTAGTGGAGGAAGAAGGAAAAATAAAATAAAATAAATCGAGAAGAGCAATTATCGACAAGTGTTTTCACATCTTAGATTTAGCGAGTCACTTTCCTAATTTTATGCATTAATGTTTGCCTTGACTGGGAAATATTTTCGGTTAACTAATAATTTTTGGCAAACCGAAAAAGTTAAATTCTAGAAAACTAATTCTCGAAAAACACTTTTACCGTAATAAATGCACCTTTACTCTTCACGCACCTAATATTTACACCAAATTTGAGCGCATAGGTTGCTACCGACCGCATGAGCATCCCTAATAAAACCCCGGCAATGGCTGCCAAATCTATGTCGTCAACCTCGATTTCAGCTTGAGTCAGAGTGACTATTGCCACAAATTTGAGGTCCGCAACGATCGCAAGGGCCATGGCAGCCATGGCCAAGGATTCGCAAAGCTATGTCTCAAATCCGAGCTCTGCAACAAAGCTCGGCCGTGGCCGCAAATTAAGGTCGCCTGACCTTAAGCCAGCCTCGCGACCATCACCAGCCTTGAATATGAGGCGCACCATGATCGTGACGGTGAGTGGGACCTGTCTACCAGGAGGAAGAGAGGAGCGGCTGCAGAGGCTCTTTAGAGTGAGGCGATGACAATTTGATTAATTATGTATACGTGAGAGATGCGACTTTAAAAAGTGTTACAAAAGTTGAAGGTGATATTTTTAGTATTCGAAAATTGAGAGAAGGATCTTATGATTAGATGTAGTAAATGGGTGGGTTGGATTAAGTTTGGGTGGGTCATAAATGGATTCAACCCAAATTTATCCATTTAAAGCATTTATTTCTAAGCAATTTAAATGACCCATACCCAAGTCAACCCAACTTGGATCTAACCTAAATCCACCCATATAACCCATTAACAAAACAAATAAAAAGGCGCGACGATTCTGAAATGCTAAATTGCAGTTCCCTATTTTGAAAATCTCCTTACAAAGCCGTCGAACCTTGTCGACTAAAAGCTCGGATCGTAGATCTAGGACTCCACAGAGTAGTGGCAAGCCAATTGGAGGCGACGAAGTCGAGCCAGGACTTCCGCTTCACTTCGAGGGCGAGGAAGACGGAGACGGAGCAAAGGGGAGAGAGGAGAGGAAGGAGAGAGTTGGGCCTTGATCACAGGTCTCTCGGGGTGGCCATGATGGTCCGATGGGTGGTGCCCAACAGCTTCAAGTATTAATTGTTGCCGTAGCTGCTCCACTGTTAGATCTCCATTGCGGAACTTCTTGAACCGAGTGTACAGACAGTGAAGATGATAATGACTTCGAAAGCAAAAGTCATAGATAGGTTGCAAATGGGTTTGTAAAAGACCCAATACAACCCATCTTGTTTGGCCTTTTCTTTTCTAAACCAATTTATAACTCTTATCTTAATTTAAGCTGACCATATTCTCATATGTGGCCCATTTTCATAAATGTGACTTAAAATATAGATCCGTGATTCATTTTGATAGCCCTACCTATGATACGGAGACTACAATTAAGGATGATACTTGTAATTGACTCTTTAAATTTTTTTTTTTTTTTTTTTTTGGGGGGGGGGGTGTTTCAAAATAATTAACTTAGAATGTAAGGAACTTACTATAAGGTTGAACGGCAAAATTGTTAAAAATAACGCAAGCTCAAGAGTAGAAATTTTCCTAGCACTTCTCAAGCACAGAAATCCAAGGCAAGAGGACCGTCTGTATTCGCTGAAGATTATTATCAGTTCAGGCAGCGGAAGTGTGGATCAAGCTCTCAAATGGCACAAAGCCATATTTACATCAATGCTAAACCGAAACAAGGCCAAGACCCGGGATGTCAGAGCAGTAAACAGCTGGTGCAAACGTGCTTTACAGTTGCCAACGAATGAAGGGACGATCGCTCTTCTCGATGAGACCTTAAGCATGCTCCGAGAGCTCCGAAACAGAAGCCAGACCCTGCATCAGCCTGACGATCTCCGCTGTATCGTCCAGATAGTACTTGGCCTTGCTTGGCTTACGGCAAACAGTACATGCAAACACCTCCGCATTGGGAGAAATGGACGAATTGGCCACCGAACTAGTAATCACCTCAAACATGTCCTCATCGGATCTGTCATCGCCTATGCAAAGGACGAAATCCGGCATCATTGCCCTCTCTTGCATGGCAGACAATAATCGCTTGGCCACGATTCCCTTGCTCACTCCCTGCCCATTCACAAATACTTCAGGCATATGGACATTAAGAGGCTTCTCTGAATCTTTCTTTGCTTCTATAAGAGTAGCATTAGAATTGAAATTTACTGGGAATATCAAAGGCCTGTAACTGAAGGGACTAAACCATTCACAAATACTTCAGGCATATGGACATTATGAGGCTTCTCTGAATCTTTCTTTGCTTCTGTAAGAGTAGCATTACTAGTGAAAGTTACTGGGAATATCAAAGGCCTGTAACTGAAGGAAGTAAACACCCACCAAACCACCCACCCACCCCGCAACACGTACAAAAAAGGACACAAAACAAAAACTAGCCACTCACTTCCTATGTTAAAGAATCATTTCTATATTATTATCATTTGCTTATGGAAACACTCCTTTTACATTAGTGGGAAAGTAACAATACCCATTCGAACATATAAAAATGTACTAACCTTTCTTTTCTATAGAGACAACTAAAAGAGAGAGATTAATATGCACTTGTCTGCATGTATGGAAGTACTTTCATAGGATAGAGCATGACAAAGCCAACGCTAATGTAAGTAAACTTCATATCCCGACTCTGATTCACCTTCTTAATGCAATGGATGCAAACACATAATGGATAAAGGCAGGTCATATTTATGCTCTGGCTGGTAAATTCAAACTTTGAGTTCCTCTGGTTCAGTCAAGTATAGTATAGTGTGGCTTAGGCTTCTAGTTGCACAAAATATAGATATATTGCTATGCTAGTTCACTCTAGAAGACCTAGTCTTTGGAAGTTGTATTAGATTTGTAGAACAGAAGAAGAGCCTTAGCTTGATATTCTATTAGTAAAGTGTTAGCACCCCTTATAGAGTAAGCCCCTCTTCTGGATAGCTGCGAAGCCTTCCATGTTGGCATGGAGACAGCACAGACAATGTGCCCCAAAACAAGTTCCTATACCAATGCTTGCAGCAAATAATAATGCATAGCTAGACAAGAATGCAACACAGACCTGTGGCTTAACCTCCACTGTGTTCTGCCCGCTCTTCACAGTCACTGGTTCATTGGCAAGCACACTTT
Source organism: Eucalyptus cloeziana (assembly GCA_014182715.1). Lineage (NCBI taxonomy): Eukaryota > Viridiplantae > Streptophyta > Magnoliopsida > Myrtales > Myrtaceae > Eucalyptus > Eucalyptus cloeziana. The sequence continues at coordinate 37,717,631 of CM024635.1, read as the reverse complement.
CAAGATGGTCAAGAAGTTCCTTAGCCTGGCATGATCCAAAGTCTGGATCTGCATCTTCATAGGACCAAACAAGTGCTGTTTCTTTGTTTTCAATGGTTGAGCCATCGGTTGTCTCCGTGTAGAGGTTCATAACTGGTTCTGCGATTTGTTTCCAGCTATGGTCTGCAACCGGCATGCATGTTTCCCAATCTGCATCTCGGTTCATCCTAAAGAACACAAAAAGGCACGAGCTTAGAGCAAAGCAAGTATATTAAATAGGCATTTTCAAATTTTTCACACTAACCTATAATGGTAGACAAAATCAAAAGAAAAGTAAGGCTCACCTCAAGAAGTATCCGTGCTCAGCAGCTATTCCTAATCTTCTGCAAGGAGTGAACCACTCAGCTAGCATCTCCCTGGTCCTAGCACTGACAATAAATACCATGTTGTTCTTATCCCGGCAGAGACTATTTAGGATCTCAACTGATTTCTGAGTCGGCTTCTTGTCAATGGAACCTTGAGGCATCAAAGTACCATCATAGTCCAGAAGTATAGCCCTCGTTGTGGTTCTTTTGTAAGCCGACACTATGTGCTCCATGACAAGCTTCCTGAAATTCAAATCCAGCGAAACTACTCTAAAACTGAGCCCGAACCCAATGCCCCAGCACCTCCTGCGCGAGTGATCTTGACACGTTCTTCCCAAATCATGGAGGAAACTGCGGGCCCAGTATCCAACATGATGCGTGCTGACATACTTATAATGCTTTTCATGACGGAGCTGCTTCTCCCCCTCCGCCATTTCCAAGGCACAGTCCATCGCATCAGCCACGGCATCTATATTCCAAGGATTCACCCTAATTGCTCCGCTCAAGGATGGCGAACACCCTATGAACTCGGAGACGACCAGCATGCTCTTTTTAGGAGTGGCAGGTTTCAAACCCAAGACCTCATCCAGTTTCTCGTTTCCTTGGCGACTGATTATGTACTCATAAGGAATGAGATTCATCCCGTCCCTGACAGCCGTTACCAAACAACACTCGGCAACAACATAGTAGGCGATTCTCTCGTAAAACTTAAGAGGCTGGTCGATCAACACTACTGGCTCATAACCCGGTCTGCCAAAAGTTTCGTTGATACGTTTCACGGTAGAATAGGTTTCTGCTTGCACTTCCTTCACATCCTTCCCTTTGCCCCGAGCCGGTAGAGCTATCTGCACTAAAACAACTTTACCTTGATATTCCGGGTGTTGAAGTAGGAGTTGCTCCATGGCCAACAGTTTCAAGCTAATTCCTTTAAAAATATCCATGTCATCTACACCGAGCAACATCGTCCTACCCCGACCACCAAACTGCTTAATTAGTTCGGCCACCTTGGCTTCAGTCTCAGGAAGGCTTAAAACTGACTGCAATTGTCCCATGTGTATCCCAACCGGAAGAATTTTGATACTAACAGTCCGACCATAATAGTCCAGGCCTATATAACCCCTCTTCGATTCATAGGTAAGACCAAGCATCCGACTACAACAAGACAGGAAATGGCGTGCATAGTCGAAAGTGTGGAACCCTATCAAATCAGAATTCAGGAAAGCCCTCAGAAGCTCCTCCCTGATCGGCAGAGTCTTGTAAATCTCGGAAGAGGGGAACGGGCTGTGAAGGAAGAACCCAAGCTTCACTCTATTGAACCTTTTCCTCAAGAAAGTCGGCAACACCATCAAATGGTAATCATGTACCCAAACGAAATCATCCTCTGGATTAATCACTTCCATGATCCTATCCGCGAAAATCTTATTGACGGAGACATAAGCCTGCCACAAGGACCGGTTGAACCGACCACCAAGGTCAGGCGACAAAGGCAACATGTAATGGAACAATGGCCACAGCTGTTGCTTGCAGAACCCATGATAGTATCTAGTAAACAAATCAGAGGGCAAAAAAGTCGGGACACATCTAAAAGTTTCAAGTAGTATTTGAGAGACCTCATCCTGCTCGCTAGGGTGGATATCTTCCTTAAGACAACCAACATAGATAAACTCAGTGTCATTATCGCATAAACCATCTTTCAACTGGAGGAGCAGCGAGTTCTCATCCCAATTAAAGATCCAACCTTTACCGTTGCCATCCGATTTCCGCTGAGCTCGGATGGGCAGCTGATTCGCCACGATGATAATCCGGTCCCGTTGGGTCGAGGACGAGGAAGGGTCCGAGCACGAGCCCTCCGACCGGTTGTCTTCGTCGACGTCCGAGATGATGCCCGGAACCGTCATGATGCGCGGGATCCGCCGGCTCATCCGGCTGAACGACGGAGACTCGCCGGAGGCGAGCTCCAGCAAGTTCGAATAAGATCTAGACACCATCCCTCGATAACAACCCCCCCAAGAATCAAAACAAGAACTCCTAAGCTAATATAGACCGGCCTTCAGACATACCCACATACAAGAGCAACCCCATCAATTCAAGAAACAAATCTGAAGCAGCAGTGAGCTATGTTACATTAAAACGAACTGAAAATCCCGAGAAGGAGAGGGCGAGTGCGAGCACCAAAGAAGGGACGGGGAAAGATACCCGGGTCAAACGCTAGATTAGAAAGAGGCCGAACTAGGCAGCGAATCTAGCCAGAGATTGCAAGAAATGAACCAAATTTGGACGATGGACAAGGGAGAGAGAGAAAGACGGAGAGAGAGAAAAGCGAAGGGAATAGATTCAGATCAAAAACGGCTGAGGCAAAGACAGAGTGATGCGGAGAGAGAGAGAGAGAGAGAGAGAGAGAGATGGTCTCGGCGATGGAACAAAGAGAGGAGAGGACCCTCGGAAGTATCAAGAAAAGACGAAAAGCGAAAAGCGAAGGACGGCAGAAATTCCGGCGGGGTAGGCAGCTCGCAAAGATAAAAAGATGGGATTTTTCCGCCGCGGGCTTGCGGCGGAGCGGGGAGGAGAGTGGCGGGGAGAGCGACCGCGGACGATCGACGCACCAGCGGCGACGCCACTGCGCTGCGCTGCACTGAGGATGAGCAAGAATTAAAGAAGAAGAAGAGAAGTGCTGACCCGGAAAAAGGAGGAATTTTTAAGAGAGAGTGAGAGAGATAGAGAGAAGGGAAGAGCTCCAGCGATGGACCAAGACCGGCCTCCGACAGGAAGAAAAATATCGGGAGGGATGCAAAGTCGCAGGAAGGAACGATACAGCTGGACGTCACATTGACCCCCCCGCCACGTCACCCTCCCCGGGGTGCGGGCCCGCCCACTGACAGGGCCCCCCTTCTTTTTTAAAATGCGGGAGATCGAAGTGGATAAGAACGAGGGGAGGAGAGAGAAAGAGACATAGAGAGAGGGGGGGCAGGCGTGGTGGGTTCGCGACACGTGGTGCTGGAAGCATCCTCCTCGTTTCCGAACTCCCTCCTATTTTTTCTTTTTTTCCTTTTTTTTTTTTTTTTTTTTGCAATGGGAGTTGTCTGTCTCTGCATTTAAAAATGAGAATTTGTGTCCTGGAGCCATTCTAACAACCGTTATTAAACATGGCTTGACTTGAAATTAATGTACTCTCTAACCATGGATGGTAGGTAACACCAGAATAATCAGTAATTAATTAAATATAACAAACATGAAATGCTCTGATGTATTAGAAACTGTGCCGTTTACATCGAATATTTAAATGATTCAAATGATTGAATATTTTTCGGTTCTTTTACAAGAAAAGCTTTTCATTAATATCCTTGATGTATACATAATATAAGATCGATGACCACTCAATAGATAATTCCAGGTGACTAGTGCTTAACTTGGATAGCCTTTATAAGAAAAGCTTTTCGTTATTGTTCTTTTATCTTTGGAGATAAAAGATGGAGGGAGGGAGGGAGAGAGAGAGGGGGGGCAAATAATAAATGTTCCTCTTTGTAATTTTTGGAAAGAGATGTCCCCATTTTTCCAACAAATAATAGATGTCTGTAGTATGTAAATCAAACGCACAAAAAAGCCTATACATCCCGGGGGCGGGGGGAGGGATCAGAGGGAGATGAATAGGCAGGTGGACGGGACTCGGATAATGCTCTTACATAAAAAAAGCTCGACATGCTATTTTTAGGGCAGGGCCGGCTTGAAGATGACGAGAAATAGGGGGTGGGGGCGGGGGGGAGAGAGAGAGAGAGAGAGGCAGAATTATTTAATGAGATGGATGGGGATGAGCACGTTTCCCCTGGGAAAAGGGGGAGAGAGAGAGAGGATAAGGTTTGGTTTTGGTCAGTGTAGGCTGGAGTGGGGCTTTGTAATTGGCTCTTTGCATGACATTTTTATCTTTATTTTCATTTTTAATTCCCTTTCCTTTTTCCTTCTTTTTCTTTTTTTTTCTTTTTGCTTCTTTTAGGGGGAGTATAATATAATCCAGGGTGAAATCGTTGTATAGCCCCTTGGATGGTTGCAGTTTCGCCCGCTGCTTCCTGTGTTTCGTCCCTTCATCCAACGTCTAGGGCCTCTCCACGCCCCCCTCGTTGTGGCCCCCGGTACTCTTGGTTTTTTTTTTTTTTTTTTTTTTTAATTTTCTGAATAATCGCTTGCAGACGAGAATTATTAGGTATTCCCGACCTATGGAATTCTACGTCAAGAAAACCGTTAGATAATATGGGACTCGTGTCACGTGACCTAACACAACGTATAAAGTTGGCTAATATAGGGAAGCAGCACTAAAAAAATTAAAAAATCGAAAGTTCTCATGAGGTATTTTATATAAGCATGACTCAAAAGAAGTATGGAAGCGTGGCCCTATTAAGTGGGATTTAGTATATGTGCATCGTTTTACCATCTTCCTTTCATTCCATGTGGAACTCTTATGTGTTTGAATTACTTTTACTTTTGTTATTTAAATTTTTCATATCTCAGAAAATTTGACTGGAAAATCAATAAATAACCTTTTGCCAAAAATAAATCAAAACGAACGAGTTAGAAAAATATTGTAATATCCCCTCGATCGAAGTTTTCACTTCTAGAGTGGACCACGGGACTTTAGTTTTGGAGTAGTTGGGGGGCTCTTGCCCCCATTCGTTTTGTCAAAATTTCTGGAATATGTTAAAAAAAATTATAATACTACTAAATTACTTTTGGCCTAACATCTCTTTTTTGGGTAAAGAATTTTTTTTTGGGTAAAGATGGCCTAACATCTCTTGCCCCCATTAAATTTCTCAAAATCATACAACTAGGTTAGAACTCAAAAGTAAATGTTTTCATTTTAATTAGTCCCCACGTGTTGATAAAAGACCATTCAAGAATTATGAAAATGTCGTTATCAATTATCACAGACAAACAAAGCCTATATAATGTTGAGTTTTGCAGTAGTTTTAAGTGTGCGGGCAATATATTAATTGTTAAACTACTAAGTACTAATTGATCAAAATTTGTCCCGCTCAGACAACTTTTCCTTTAGATCCATCCCGGTTGACCACCAGCCAATTTATTTTGCAAGAGATTTACTATAACAATGCCCTCATATATAATGACGTTGTAATGTATGAAATTAATTCTGTGAGACTTCTTAATTATGTTTCATCGGAATAAGTAAAATAAAGTTTCAAATTGGATTGACGATATGTGATTAATAGAATATATTTATATTATTTTCAAAGCATGTTGATGGATACAACGCATCCATATTAATAGACGGTTTTTGTTTTCTTTCTCGATTATCATTTGGAACCATTGACGAGACAAAATGGATTAGAACAAGAACATTAAACTAGAAGGAAAATACTTCGTGGAAATTGAGGTACATCTATAATTATTCTGCGATCTAATAATTATCAGAAGAACAATAGATGTTTATATAATTAAGAGGAACCGCAGTTGTCTTCGATTTCAAACACAACTGCATAAACCGTTGTCCCCTTGCTCGACCCAACAGATTATGGACACAAATTTTCGACAAAACCTAGGGAAGCATGATTAAATTAATTCTAAGAACAAAACCCAATTTCTTTTTTCCCATTCGATTTTCTGAAACTCGACGCAGGATATTTCCACGACACACCGACCGAAAAAGAGGAGAAACCCTAAAAAAACATATTGTTTTTTTTTTTTTTTTTCTGAAGGTCGACCAGTGGATTTGTTAAAGTCAACTCTCATCCGTTGGTGGACATGAAACTGAAATTTCACTCGTGGTAGGACCCAGTCAATGGGAAGTTGCAGTGTGGTTCAGAGCGTCGAAAAAAAAATAAAAATGAATTGATGGGGGCATAAATAATAATGAATGGCGAGGATAAGATGTGGTTGGAATAAATCTTATCCCAACATGCACGCACCCGATACTTGCGTCGAATGCGCCCTCCTTTGCGGATGATGTTAGAATATGTTTGCGTTTGGTAAAAGAGAAGGTGCTTAGGAAGCAAGTAACTATCGGATCGAGATGAATTTGGGACGAAATTCATCGTATCTGTTAAACAATATCCATGCGAATAACATAATGAGCTGATGGGATTGACCGACATTCGAGAGGTTGGCATCAATGGGATCATTTTTGGTTTTTTTGGGAAAATTATCAAGTAAGTCATGAGCGTTTTAACGATTTATTGATTTAATCTCTTTAATCATTTTTTATGGGATTGCCACACGACCCTCGCTTGGTCAGGGTGAGGCGGCCCTCGTTTATGGCTGATGAGGGCGTAGAGGTCTTTGCTTGTCACTGCTCACTAGCAAGGGTCAATTGATGACCAAGTGGGCTCGGACTTGGAAATGAAAGAAAAAAAGGAAAAGAAAATAATAATTTAAAAAAAAAAAATTGTCCATGTTATTGTCATCGTACTATATAAGACGATCGGTATTCATATTAACAACTTCAGGCCAAAATTAGTTGAAATAATTACATTGACAAATTGTCAAAAAATTTTAAAAAGCAAAATCAAAAGATTTCGGACATAATTGGCCGTTATATAATATATTAATGACTTTTTTACTAACTTATCCCTTTTCTTTTATGAGTTGAAACGTCATTTCCTTTTATAATTCTTTTAAGTGTTTTTGTTAATCAATCTACTTTACATTAATTGACGCTTTAATTATATATATAATGGTTTTCCAATTGTTATCATTTTGACCTTTTGGTTATCGAGACCTTTTTCCTTTTTATCTAATTTGTGTTTATTTATTTTCTTAAAAATATTTTATTTAGTTCTATAAAACTAACTAAATTTGATCAAATATTAACAAAATTTTATTGTTTGACATTATGATTGATGTTTTTGTATTTATTTTTCTATTATTAGGACATTAGTTAATATTTCTCACGTTATCTATAGTAGGAGTGTGCAACCAAATCGGGTTTACTCGGAAACCAAACCGACCCACCTGAAAAATAGGGTCAGGAACCGGTTCTAGTTTTTGGGAACTGGTTAGGTTAGAATCGGTCTGGTTCCCAATTCCAAGTAAAGATCCACTTAAGAACCAAACCGGTTTTTACTCATTGTTAAAAAAAGAAAACCCTAAGCCCATAGAACTTTGGTTGTCTCTCTGTCTGTCTCTATTCAAGCTCGTGTGACATTGCCCCTCTCTCTCTCTCAATCACAGCAACCCTAGATCTGCCGCACCCTCACTAGTCGCCAGCGGATATACCTCTTGTTTTTACCACCATTGGTGTTGTAAGAACGCAATCCAATTTGTCCTCTCTTTTGCAGCTCGTGACTCCGATGCAGCTATCCAGAGCGAGCGAGGTGAGATTGAAATTTAATTTTTTTGGTAAAACCTTTTTCCCTTTGCTTTTTTTGGAAGGGTCGGAGGTTTGATTCTAAAGGATTGGCTGATCTGGGCTTTGCAGGAGCGAGGGAGCCATGGAGGCCGGAGGCCGGGAGGGCGAGGCAGACGACTTGACCTTGGGCGCACTTCACACCCCACCACTAGCAGAAGTCAAATGTGTTCGTTAAGGGTGAAGAGGAGCTAGTTGTCGAGGTTAGCGCGGGAATTGAAGTAGAGAGGGGTGACAACGTCGGAGGGGAGGAGGGAGGAGGGAGTCGGGGGCGGGTCAACGGCGATGGCGAGAGGGGCCGGTGGGAGGAGGAGGAGGAGGAGGGAGAGTGCAGCGGCGGCGGCTACGGACATCGTGGGGAGGAGGAGAGAGTGGTGGTAGGGGTGTGTATCATTGCCTAGTTAGAGTGAAGTGGGAGTTTGGGGTCATGGGGGACTAAGAAAAAGGTCATGCGAAAGTAGGGAATATGGTGGAAAATGTGAGTGACTTTTTTTTTGGAGTGGAGGAAGATTATGTTGTTTTCTCGCGTATTAATATAAAATCTGAAACCGTATATGATATCACGTAATTGCAAAATAGGTTTCAGTATAAATTGAGTAGACCCTGAAACCGAATCGGAAAAACAGAATGGTTCCAAAATAGGATCCAATATAAATAGAATGGGGTACAAAGTCTAAAACATGAGAACTGATTATAATAGAGTCAGGTATTGGGTCAAGATTTGGAACCTACCCACCTTAGACTTGATCACCCCTAATCTATAGTTTTACTTTTTGTACATTAGTTAATGGTAATGGTCAAGGTCTGGAATCTACCCACTTTGGACTTGATCACCTTTAATCGGGACTTGATCACCTTTAATCAATAGTTTACTTTTTGTACAGTAGTTAATGGTAATGCGAGATATTTAAACATACTTTTAACTGTTAAAAGTCACGTGCATTGTGTACGCTAACAAGAAAAGTGACGAAGAGTTAATGACGGTAACAAAATGAAAAATTATACCAATAATCATATAAGTTATTAGAGGGTGGTTTTTATGCGGTCAATAAAGACATTTTTCTTGGTATCATTTTCAAGAAATTTGACAAATCGAGGGTATGTAAAATTGTTTTTTTCTTTTCCAACGTTTTGACACATATAAAAGAAAATATCGTGACATTTCCTTTTCTATGAAATTTTCATGTTAATTGTATTTTATATATCGCAATGAACGGTATAAAAAAAACAGTTTCAAGAGATTTTTTTAAAACCATAATAAAATCGGTATTCTTTAAATGTTTAGAACTTCAAATACTCTTTTTCCCTTTGTTATTACACCAAAAAGAGCATGAAAGCGTTGCATGTGCTTAGGATCAAGTTTGTAGAGAGGAAATTACTAAAAAAATCATAAATATATTGCACTTGTGTCAATTTAGTTTTAAATCTTTAAATTATACCAATTTAGTTATAAACATTTTTATGTTTTATCAATTAAGTCCATGTGGCCAATTTTAGTCAGGAATTATTAACGTAAACACCAATCGTTCTATGTGACACAGCTAGCATTGACATAGGTATATTTTAATACTATTTTTTCTATTCCTTTCTCTACTTTTTTTTTTTTTTAAAATAGAGGGCCAGCAAGGGTAGTCGGCAAACCCTTTTGGCCTAGCCCAAATCTAGCAAGGGCATCGCGGCCATCAGTAAAAAAAATAAATATTCATAAAGAAAAGAAAATAAAAGAAAAATTACTAAAATAATGTCTATTTTAGTGCCGGTTGCGCCACATAAGATGGCTAATATCCATGTCAGTGATTTTCCGGCCATAGTAATTGTCCTAGTTTGTAATATTGTATACTTGCATTTATAGACAAGATCGCAGACAAAGTAATGCACGCATGCTTTCACATTGAGTTTCTTCCGTTTGTTGATGAACCTTTCACTAATTAGACGATTACTAATTAGTTCAAGTACATCCCAATTCCGATTAAGCAGTCAGTCCGCAACACGAGTTTAGTGCGGCCATAGAACCTAAACTACACATGAATCGAATTATTGAAACGGACAGATAATGCGTGCAACATTAATATAGTCCACTTTAATATATCTACTAGACTTTATCAGCACGATCCACATGAATCTTGAAATTAGGTTAGTGACATTCCTCGTGGCTAACCTTTTCCTGTTTTTTTTTTTTTTTTTAAGAGTAACGATGATTCCCTAACCAATAAGCATCAGATCGCATGGGAATGGCGGTCTCCTTTATATATTCGGTTCAACCTATTTAATCGCTAATGCTACACGACTTTTCGCGGTCGTGTGTTTGACATTCTTCCACTCGCAATAACGATAACGAAGCCATCTGAAAAATCAATCATAAGATGTCGAAGGAATCTTGGGTGGCCATCGGATGTGTCAAAAGAGCATACGCCTTTTTTTAGTCCCGATAAGTGGCTAAGTGGTCACGTACTGAATTTGTTAAGTAGTAAGCCGAATTATTAATCTGTAATCTGTTTGGAGCACACAGCAGATACTCGAAACCTTCTTTAAGGGAGATTGCTAAGAGAGAGACCAGTTTGATCTGCAACGTGTCTAGTTGAATTTATATTAATTCAAAAGTTTAAATCAATGAGTTATGTATTGATTATGATATATATTAATGGCTCGACATTATACCAATTCTCTCATATTGGTTTGCCTCACCAAATCTAGCCTGGGGCGGCTTGTGTTTTTTTAAGGCTCGATGGGAAGTTGCTTGCTTGGAGGATGAGTTGTTGAGCTTATTGAGGTCTGGAGGCTCAGCCATGGCTATCATTGAGATCTCGATGGCCACAAGCTTGACGAGCATGGAGGAGGTGTATTGAGTTGGTCGAGAAGGCCAACCTCACTGCTAGGGGTGATCGGGTTAAGAGTGGGTAGATTCTAGACCTGATCTTGAATCCGACTCTGTTATAACCGATTTCCCTTTTTTGAACATTGTACTCGATTCTATTTGCACTAGATCCTGTACCCGAACCACAACCTATTTTGGAACCACCCCATAGCCTATATGGTTTAGAATTTTACATTAATACACGAGAAAATAACGTAATTCTCTTAATTTATATTTAAACATTAAGCACTTGTAATCAATAAATATATGAACTTTTTGACTAAACGAATAACTAATGATCCACAAGGCTAATGATGATAAAGTAGCGAGTGTTACAATCTCCAATTGATGGCTTTTAATGATGTCTGCAACTTCCTCATTTTGGCAATACACATAAGCAAGTGACCCGAGGAAAATGGTAATAAATAAAGAAAACAATAAAACGTACGAATTATAAAGTGTGAACTCAATTTATCTAATTTTGAGATCTTTTTACCCCACAGAGCTGGACTACCATAACATAGATACCTAAGAAAATGCATAAAAACGCCTTGTACATTTAGTAACCACGTTCATTTTCGGTGTTGGACTTTTGGGGTTGGGCTTACAAAATCAGTTCCCAAACTGATTTCCAAACTAATCTGATCGATTCGATTCTCTGATGGGTATTTACTCGAAACTGGTTCCTAACCGGGTTCAAATCGGTTCCAAATTTTGGGAACCGGTTCCTAGACCGGTTTCAATGAGAACCGGTTCCCAACCCTGTTTGTTGGGTGGGCCGATCCGGTTCCCGAGTATACGCAGCCCGATTGCATACCCTTACTCACCGCCATCATCGAACCCCCTCACCGTACTTGCCCTTGCCTAGCCAAGGCCCAAGGAGCTTAGTCTACTCGATCATAACTTATGGCTGGCAGTGGCAAAAAGAAGAAAAAAGGAAAAAAGAAATCAAAAAAAATATTTTAAAATTTAGAGAAATATTATAATATTATTAAAAAATTGTCCATGGTAGTATTGGTCATGCCTTATATTACCATTGGTCATGCCTTATATGATAGCTAGTGTCCAATCAACAATTTCCGGTCAAAATTATCCGTATGAATTTTTATTGATAAAATATGAAAAGACCTTTAATTCAATTAGAAAAATTGAAAGGTTTAGATTGAATTAGTAAAAGCGCAATAAATTTAGGACTTTTTGGACAATTTTTTCCGTTTCTCACACTTAAATTAAATCCAAACTGACATTATTCATAAGTAAAACAGCTCAATTTTTTATGTAAAACTCAATGAACAAAATCTGTGTTGAGAGCTCCCTCGTGTGTGGCCAATCCAGGAAAACGTCCTGTATCGTGCACGCTTTTCTTTTCTTGGGAGGTCTTCTCTCTCTCAATTTGAAGATTCGTGCTCCTAACATAACCTGCGTACGACAGATCTCATGATCCATCCCTCACTTTCGAGTGGTTCCTTTTTCTTATTTTTTGGTTCCTTTCAAATGGTCTCAAGTTCGATGTACACGAATGGTGCGGTTTTTTGATACATGGGTGAGATTAGCCGGAGTCAAGATTCGCAGGCACATTCGTTATCTCGGAACGTGTCCCCAAGGCTATTCGAACTCAAGGATGATGAACAAGAGACTAAACGCTGCTCTCCTTTGATTAGATGCTGGACTCCTTGCGGCCACCAACACCACCATGTTGAGAGGACCCTTTTTGTGCTCCTTAATTCCCAGTTGACTGGATTACGTGTAGGACTAGCTGTGGAGCCATTTTTGAGCGTGTGAATTCTGAGTCACCCGCATCATGGATGGATTAGTAGAGAGATTCCATTTGGCTCTGTCAAGGCTAATGCGGGAGAAATCTCCATCGCTCATTATTAAAATTTGGCGTGGAAAACGCTGTGCAGATAAAGTGATGATGATGATGGTGGGGGGTTTTCCTTAGCGTTTTCGGGTAGCGGCGTGCCGAGTTGATGAGAGATCTCGAATCTTTTTGTCCGATGTCATGATGATGGCCTTTCGATTCAGTGGATCGCTGTCGAATTAAGATAAGAATTGCCACATCCATTGGATGGAGGAATGGAGGTGAGAACAAGAGGAGGAACCGACAAATTGATCGGCCGTGAAATGACCCCCGTAGGCCCGTTGTAAAAGGTGCGTGGTAATGGAAATCCCAGTGCAAATTGCTCCTTCGGACTCGGTACTAAAAGCCTTTGGATAAAAAGAAGAAATCCGAGGGCTCACATGATAAGCGCGTTGTCTCCCTTTATTTAAGATTTAGATTCGAGTCATCACGACTTCATAAAATTTATCGAAATGGATGATAAACCCATTTCTTAGTTCAAATTTGAAGAATTGTTATATGAGTTAGATAGATCATAAATGGGTTTGAACCAAACTCTATAGATATGCATGTTAAATGAATGTACAATTTACTTAAACTCAACTTATCTTTAGGACTTCAATTTCACATTCACTCTCACATTCACTCACTATGTTTATGAATTTCCTAGATTGAATTGAGTATATAAATATTTTAATAATATAAGTCAAGTTGAGAATGAGTTTGATACATATTTGGTCGAATATGAGTAGCTAAACTTAAATATGTTAATTTGATTTGTACCATTTTTCACCCGATTCAAGTCATCCATTTGACAAGTCTACTGCTCCACGCGCTTTCAAGGTCTCCTCCAATAGCCATTCATTATTGTGGGCGTGGGTTTGTTTATTCGTGATGTGCCTTTTATTTAATTAACTTTCTAACTAGAGTGACATGCATACCCATCGCCCATCTATCAAAGGTGTGGCCCTAATAATCAAACAATATAAGTTAAATGACAAGTCAAGCTTCATTGCGAATAGATGCTGACCAGAAAAGCTGTCAAATTTGATGGAGCTCATCCATGTATGCTGATGCCATGGTTTCATCCATCGCACGGGCTATCTAAAAGATAAAATCGGACTGCCATTTTAAAATTCAATGTCCTTTCACGAGTTCGATGAACTGCTTATTCAAAGATATCTTGCCTGAGTCAATTTCGCAAAATTCCAATGTCTCCATGGCATCGATGGTAGCCCGGACAAGTCCCGGATCTAGAACGGGTAACCGATGCTTCAATTTTTGCATTGAATTCCACTACCGCAGGCGTCTACACAAGGTGACTCCATCTCCGATGGGGACTTGAGAGATGTCGACTCGCGGGTCGGAAGCTAAGAACTCGTTGAACTCCACGATGGCGGTGTGGCCTTCGTAGAAGTAGCTGGCGACGCCCTCCATTGCTCGGCTCCTGAGAAACTCCGGCAGCTCCTCCTGGCCCTTGGCCACGGAGCCGTACCACAACGTGTTGTCGTACGCGACGACGCCCCCGATTCTCAGGAGCCTCATCACGCGCTCGTGGTAGCCGCGGTACTCCGACTTGTCCGCGTCCACAAACACAAAGTCGAACTCCTCTGCTCGGCCTTGGCCGTCACCCTGAGAATCGGTCTGACGACTTTTCCTCGTTGGTGGTTTTCCGGCCCGGGAAAATAATGAAATCAGTGAATCGAGTGTTGGTTTTATGTAAATACCTTTTGACTAAGCATCTGGTCCAGAGCTGAGAGGGCGTCTGACCGGATGAAGCTGATCTTGTGAGCCACTCCAGCTTTTTCAATGAATGGCGATCCAACTTCATACGCTTCTTGGTCCAAGTCTATGGCTGTTACCTTCGGAAGGAGAGGCAATAATCTTTCCTTATAAATTAAGAAGCTAAATTGTCCCAACTCAAACAAGAGAGTTATAATAAGTTTTATTAATTTTTCGTATCTTATACAATATGATTCTAGCATTTCATTCAAGCATGATTGTAGAAACTCAATTTTGAAATCGAGAAACAAAGAAAGTTTCAACGTCAGTTGGAATCAATGCACCCAAAGTAGCGGCGGCGTAGCACATACCTTGCCACCATCAGGTAGCGCAAGCGCAGTGATCAGAAGAGAGTACCCCATGAAAACACCGATCTCCAGTGTCCTCTTCGCGTTGATTATTTTTAGAAGCATCGACAAGAACATTCCCTCGTTGCCGGGGACGTTCAGTTCACATCTACATAAACCTCGAAAACATCTCGTTATTTTTAGTAGTATTTTGCACGTCTCACTCATCTAGTGGACTAATACGCATGCATTTCATGCACATATTCTATGACCTAATGGCACAATCTTCACCAATTTCGCACACTGAATCTCGTCCAAAGTGTTAGCGAAAGTTGCTATAACCTAGCACAAGAGTAGAAAGAGATCATCCTGGATGATTCCTCATCAATTCATGGTGATATTAACTGAGAAGTTTATCCAATGAAGAGGACATATATATGTACTAAAATAAATTTCGATTGTCAAATATGATGAGAGCCGTTTGAGATTTGCCTGAAATCCGTCATTTTCGATAGTCCAAATTCACTTCAATACATAAATTACACTTTTATAATGATTTGCTCGGGGAATAGAGATACTTACTGGTGGCCATACTTCTCAAACGTAGCTGTTCTGAGTTGTTTGAGCAGTTCATGCTCCCTCGGGAACACGCTCGTGTCCAAGATGTACTGTCGCATACACGTATAAAGTTTAATATTTTACTCAAATGTGCTATATCATCATATATCGTGGGAAATATTAAACACGCGATCCATCAACTATACGTGCAAAAAAAAAAAAAAAAAAAATTGGCATTTTTTTCTAATTTTTTCTACATATTCAAGGGTTACTAGCGCAGATATCTGGTAAATAGTATACAAACTCATGAGCAAGTCAAGAGAAACGGGAAAAGCGGAATCCACTCACTCAAACTTCAAAAGATTGAGATTTGGAATAAGATTCTCAATTCATTTCTACAAGGGTAGAGGTAACGTACAAGCTCTTTACATGGTCGATCTATTACCAAAGATTATTAGGAAATGAAGAGAACTGTCCAGGGTTTCGAGTCGTATTTGTTCTGACATCCCAGAAAATCGCCAGTATGATACGTACGTATATTCGTAAGTAAACGCGATCAAAGAGGCAAAAGGAATGGTGAAATCGACACCTGCTGGAGAGCTTGGCTATGGAGAAGAGTCTTGGCGACACTTTCAGCCATCGTTGGCGGAACAGGACGATCGGCGACGTAAAAGACTCGAACAAGCCTAAGAATTCTATACCATGGAAAAACAAGATTTGCCTCGAAGCAATGAAATGCTGAATGCAGAGAGAACTCAAGCCGATACGCCTCCTCCGTCCCCCACCTTCGGGCGGATTTAATGCTCATCAGATCAGTTACTTCTTTGAGTTCTTCATTAATTGGGGATTGTCTTCCATGGAATAAGTTACGGCTGTCCATGTTACCGTAAGAAACTGAAAGTTTCTGCATTTATATATATTTTAAAAGGCATACCGTCCTGATTTTTTTTTTTTTTTTTTTTGGTTTGGTCGATCTACGCTAATCCTACTCTAACACTCACTCTCGGACTTTTTGCCGCTCCACGCAGGGCGTGGGAGCCGAAACCCACTATGAAATCTTCCCCACCCCCAATCCCCCCGGAAGGTGGTGATTTGACCCCAAACCTTCCTTCCAAGAGATGGAAGGGTGGCGTGAGGCGGGCCCCAGTGGTTCATACCGTCCTGATTGCTTTCATTGAAAATTTTCCTTATGTTGTTACAGCTAGAAAGAGTTAACAAAAGCAATAGTCAACTCTTTTGCTATACGCTGATGCTTAAGTACTTAAATCGATTTAATGTGATGTGAAGGATGGGCCTGGAATGCATTTGATCGGTCCTTGTCAAAACTATAAGCCCAGATTTTTCTCACTAGTACCATATCGAACCGGTTCTGAAATTGGGCTACGAGGTTGGTCACGTGCCCAAAAATTAAATTAACCTGAACTAGGCCTTAACAACGGGCGAGTTGGGTTAGATACTGGGTGTCGGAAAACCTTACTCAAAGTCCACACGTGAATTTAGAAAAAAACATTGAATTTGTTCATGTACTGACCGGCCATAGGCGAGCTCAGCTGGCGTAGTTGAGTCGGTCGAGACCCGAGAAGAAAATTGCTTGCCCTAATCCTCTGATTGGTGGGCCTTGCTGGCCTGAGCGAGCTAAGTGCTCCTATGCTTTTAATTTGTCTAAATAAGTTCTACCCTCATAAATAATTTAATCAATCCCTTCATTCGGTCCAGTTAGTTGAGTGGCTGGATGACTTCGTAACGTGACTTGCATCCAAATTGGCCAGATTTTACCCACATCATACTTCGATGTTATTCATAGTGGCTAAACTTTTCCACCCACGTCCACGTTCTTAGGTAGCGCCTTTGGCGAAGCTAGGTCATAGTCTAAAATTTAATGTTGTAATAATTAAATATAAAATCAAGCATTTTTTAACAGCTTAAGCTTTTAAAGTCGTTAGTAATGGTCTCACAAATTCTCACATTTAAATTCGGTAAGAATTTGATGCTGCAATGCTTGTATCATTTTGATTTTTTCTGTTGTTGTCCATAATTGTGACTATTGTGGGTCTTTTGAATGAAGTTCTTGGTCCGCTTTTGCAATACGATGTCCTATCGGAGTGCATTTGAATCGAGTGATTGAATTGTTATTTCTTAGGATTAGCAGACCTACCTCTATTTAAATCACAACTAATGCTAGGTACACATCATTCTATCTCCATCCTAGAGATTATAGAAGGGGCTTATATAATAAGGAATGCTTGGAGAATCTCATTGTTGGGTGAGCACTAAGGTCAGGAAGTAAGGAGTGTGATCCTTTCGGGTTAGCTAACCATTTCGACACATCTTGTACTAAGCCAAGAAAACAATGAGATGATTTCTAGGTTGACAATTTATCTCAATTATCTTGTTGAGTGGTCTTGGGCTTCTTTCACCCCAAAAGTTAATTCAAAGGGTAAGACATTTCTCACACTTATAAACTGACCACCGATCCATTCCACAATTGATATAGGACCATTTCAACAATCTCCCATTCACACATTGGGCCTAGATTGAAAGTGCAACAACTTGTGACTCTCCCATGTGGCTTTTTTTTTTTTTTTTTTTTTTTTTTGTGGGTCTAGACTTGTTGGAAATTGGGCTCTAATACCAATAGTTATGGCAAGAAAGCGATCAAACAATAAAATAGATAGAATAATAAAATAAATTAGACACTAGATTTATGTGGTTTAGTCGTGGTAACTTTTGTCCACAGGGAGAGCAGCAACGGATTTCACTATAAATCAGGAGAAACATGGAGATTAACACTTGAATTAAACACTCACGGTGTTTCTCAAGTCCCAATTTACACCTACTAATGCATATAGTATTTAGCTCCACAATTCTCCGCAAAATAATCTTTCGATTTCACGAAGAAATTAACAAATCTTGAACTTGTAAGATTTAATTAGCTTGAACACTAAATCTTCTAGGTGTAGTTGTACGCATACAACTAATGGAGAAACCCACGGCCAAGCACTCGCTTTGAGAAGGCACTTCACCAAGGGACGATCAGTCCCACTTCTAATTGGAAAAGGAATCCGTGTGATTCAGTCAAATCCAAAGTCCAAGTTGGACATTTCCTTTCTTAACTGTGACGGAATGTGGATCTTTCCTTTTAATTTATTGACCCAAACTTTCCTTTTTCTTTTCTTCCTTGGCCAACTTTAAAAGCGAACGAAAAATTATATGCCCATCTTCCTTTGCTTTCAGAGTTGGGAGCACAAGGAGAATCCCCATACCTTCTTCCAGAGTGATCGCTAAGGAATTTAAGCCTGAACCTATTAATATATTTAGTTAGATCCCTCCTTTTCATGTGAATTTGTGTGAGGTCTACTCCCCCATTAATTTTCAGATATGAGATTTTTCTAACATAACTTATTCACACATGCATTCTAACAATCTTCCTCTCACGTGTGAGCTTAATGTTAGGCTTGTTCCTCCTTAATTCAGGTATCCTTTTACATCAACTTGTGTTAAGTTGAATCCCATGGGCCCGCGTAGCTACACCACAATGCCCATATGCCCGGAGACCATAACCATCGGCTCTAATACTAATTGTTGAGAGTGACAGCAAAAGCTTGATACCTTCTTTGGGGGAGATCGCCAAGAAAGAGCTCAAGTCTGAGCATGTTAATATCACATCTATATAAAAGTTTAAACTAATGAGTTAAGAGTCAACTACGATGTATTAACAACTCTCTACCACATCAATTCTCCGAGGTGGGATTTCTCTAATACAACTCACCTGCATATACATTCTAACAATCTCTCCCTTACGTGTGAGCGCAATGTTAGGTCTGTTTCCCTATCAATTCACCGCCTGCAGCAAGCGCCATATGGTGGCAGATTTCGGCTAGGGGCTTGTGTTAGATTGAGAACTCAAATGGACTTGAACAGAGGCTATATCTGGCCATGATGAATCCCATTTTTTTTTTTTTAATTTTTTTTTTTACTAGTTCCTCTTTGGAACTTCTACGTTAGATGCTTAGTGTGTGGTTGGCTTTTTTAAGCAGAACCTGCGTGGAAAATATTGCACGTAATGGACCATGCGCATTGACTTTTTCTACTAAAGAAGGGGAACGAAAGCCACGGGAAGGTTCTTCGAACAAGCATAGTGATTGGAGTTGCAGAAACTATTCCAAGTTGCAAATTGCTTTAAGGAAATGGTGTAGAATTTTCCCTTCAATCCGACTGGATGATGGTGTCATTGGAGGGAGGGAAAGAGACGAATGCAGAGGACGTGTTGCGCGTGACTGATTCTGCTTGCATTCTCTCTCTCTCTCTCTTTCCCCTTGGGTCCAGTTGAACGTGGGAGAAGGGCCCTCCATCCGCTTTATGGACTGAAAAGGGGCGGTTCATGCACCGTTGCATATTTTTTCGGGCTGTTGGATCGGATGACCTTCATGTAACATCGGCGAAGACCTGGTGTCAACGGGGCTCGATGTTCTACACATTATAGGCCGGTCAAGTCAACATAAATCGTAGGTTGAGTAGTACACAGAGCTCTCTACTCGGCAAGAGCTTTTCCCTCTTGTTGGTAATCGGTGAAGATGGTGAGCTCCATCTCTTGTTAGCCAAAAAAATAAATTTACGACTGAATCGACATAATTATTATAGATTTATAATTTTTTTGGTAATTGTTCCCTTTTCACCGATTTGCCCCCCCATTCCTCCACCCTCCATCCTTCCGACCCAATAAAACACACCCTTAGCCCTATCGCCCATCACTTGCCTCCAGTGTATTATACCCCGCATTGTTATTCCTAACCTAACCTTATCCACCATGAACAAATAGACATTCCTTTACCCCACAGTTCTGGGCCATGCGAGACGGTTTCATGGCGTCTCGAGCTCCCTTCATCCATTGGTTCGTTCTGTCCTGATAGGCACTACTAGGTTGCTGTTTGTCTGATAGGGTCGGGTGTGCCCTTGAAGTTTGATAGTGGTCCTGTGTGCTTGGCTCCTCTCGGGTGAATGTATTCATGGTCCTTTCTAGAGTGCCGTGGTTACTACCCTGTGGAAAGAAATTGGTAACAGAAAAAAACATTGTATTTGTTCATGTAATGACCAGGCATGGGCGAGCTCAATCGGCGTAGATGAGTCGGCCAAGACCCAAGAATAAAATTGTTTGTCCAAATCCTTTTGATTGGTGGGTCTCATTGGCCCGAATGAGCTAAATGCCCCTCCTATGCTTCTAATTCGCATAATTAAGTTCTTCTACTTTCACAAATATTCTAATTGAGTTCCTCCATTTGATCCAACCTAGTTGAGTGGCCATCAAACAACGTCGCATTGTGACTTAGATAAAATTCTCCTAACGTTGGCATCCAAATTGACTAGATTTCACCCACATCATACTCCGACATTATCAATAATAGCTAAACTTTTCCTTTCATGTCAATGTTGTTGTGATCATTGTCACTAAAATTTTAAAGTGAGACACTGATAGTGTATGAATCCGTTTCAATTAGAACCAAATAGAATTTTTTACACTTATAAATTGTGATTGTCAAAAATTGTAATTGTACTCTAAGTAATGCGGACTTATGATTATGGCAATATATGATTAAAAAAGAAGAAGAATTATGTAACCGAGCTGGAAAATTAAAGTAAGAGAAATTAGATAAATAAAAAAAAGGGGACAAAAAGGAGGCGAAGAAATAAACAATAAAAGTGAAAGTAGACATAAATTTAGTAGAATGAAAGTTAAGCACAAAAGAAGAAGAAGATAATAGGAGAGAGGAAGGGTGTGTTTGTTTATGTTTTTTTTTTTTTTTGTTCAAAAACAGTTTTTCTGTTTTGTTCCCTAACAAAAAAGAACTAAACGCATTTGTTTACGTTTTTTTTTCCAAATCTATTTTTTTGTTTTAGGGAACAAAAAAAAAAACAATGCAAAAAGCAAAAAAAAAAAGTTGTTTCTTTGTTTAACAAAAACGAAACACTTTTTCTCTCTTCTCTTCTCTCTTTTTTTTTTTTTTCTTTTTTTCTTCTTCTTGCTTTGGCAGGCCGAGGTCGGCGACCGGCCGACGAGGGCCGGCGGCCTCGCCCAGCCACGGCAAGGCTCACGCGGCCCCCGGCGAGGCTCGGCCTCACCTTGGGCGGGCGAGCTCAACTTGGCGGTGGCCCGGCGAGGCCGACCCTCCCGGTGGGGCGGGCGAGCTCGGCCTCGCCGGATCCGGGCGAGCCCGAGCTCGCCCGGCCAAGGCGAGGCCGGCGAGCCTCGGCGTGGCTAGGCGAGGCCGCCGCGACGGCCGGCCGGCCATGGTCGAGGCCGACGGCGGCCAAAGCAAGAAAAAAAGAAAAAAAGAAAAAGAAAGAAAAAATGAAAAATAAAAAATAAACATTAAAAAATTAAAAGAAATAAAAAAGAATATAAATTTACCAAACATGTTTTTGTTCTTTTTTTTTTATTTTAAACAAGTTTACCAAACGCGCATTTTTGTTCAAAAACTGTCTCCTCGGAGCAAAATAGTTTTTATTTACTTAGTTTTTTCTATTTCGCATTCCCTAACAAAAAAAAAAAAACACAAACAAACGCACCCGTGACTTGCGTGACATGAAATCTCTTTTAGTATATGGTTTGCATATATATATATATATATATATATATGTATATATCTAAAAAAAAAGAGATTTAGTAATTGAGAAGTCAAGATGAAAGTGCGCTCTATCCTTCCAAGAAGGGTCAAGTATCTTTTCACCGGAAACAGGCGCTTTCCTGCGCACTATCATTTTTTGTTAGCATATTTCATTTGTACTTTCTTTTAAAGTTACCACATATACGTAATAATGAAAGCAACGTATACTTCCGACCAAAAAAAAAGAAAAAAGAAAGCAACATATACTTTATAATTTAACTTGAGAAATATAATGAAGCAAATCATTTCTTAGAGGTCACAAAGTAGAAAATATCTATTACAAATAAAATCGGACACAATCTATGTTCACTCGACTAAACTTGCAAAGTATAAAAATGTTCACACAGAAAAAGTAATAGATTAAAATGACAAGGCAAAAAGAGCATGATTCCAATCGGATCACTAACTTAATTATCTAATCAATGAAGAATTGATTCTTTCATTTAAATTAAGTTTGGCACAACCGGGGTGATCTTATTTAGCCTGCACTCATGATGAGTGTCATGGCCACACGCGATACTCATCTCACTCTCGTACACGAATTTAAAGAAAAAATTAAAATCCCAAGTGAGAACAATAAAGGAAAAAAGGTTTCACTTAATTGTGATTTGTCCAGTACAGACCGACTAGATTTACGAAGAAGCATACAGCTATACGTTGACTTATACGTTAACTCTTAAATCAACTTAATAAGAAAGAAAGAGACGGAGAAACAAAGTGATTAAAAAAAATTGAAAAAAAAAAGTGGGTTAAACATAAATAATTCCAAGGAATCTTTTCGGATGAATAATAAAAAACCAAAAAAATTGGGAGTTAGATTAAAAAAATAAATAAAAAACCACTTCCATCATTTCCTCGCAGTTACTCCTCTCCCTCTCTCTCTCTATCGTACATTCATCCTCTCGTTCTCCGAAATGGGAGAGCGTTAAAGAGTTCACACGTGTCAGAGTTTCTTGTCGTTGGATTTGTCCTCAAAATATCTCCACCTTAATCTCCCCGAGCGACCGAGAGCGAAACACAGAGAGAGAAAGTAGAGAGAGAGAGAGAGAGTACGACAAGTATCCCCTCTCAGTCACCCCCGCCGACGATCCTCCTGCCGACCGCCTCCTCCCCCGCCGTTCCGATCCTCCCGGCTACGCGACGACAATGGTGAAGCCGAGCGGCGGCGGCGGCGATCGGGGGCCCCCGCTGGCCCCGTTTCTCAGCAAGTGCTATGAGATGGTGGAGGACGAGGCGACCGACCCCATCATCGCCTGGGGGAGCACCGGCGACACCTTCGTCATATGGGACATCACTCAATTCACCCTCCAGTTGCTCCCCCACTACTTCAAGCACTCCAACTTCTCCAGCTTCATGCGCCAGCTCAACATCTACGTGCGTCATTGCCTGACCTAACCCTCCTCTTTTTTTGGCTCCTCTGTTCGTCGATTCCGTAGCTTCCTCTTTTCGGCGCTTGTTGTTCGTTGTGGAATTGGAGCTTTTGACTGCTCTGGGAATCGTTTCGTGTTCTCTGGTTGCGTTTGATCCTGGTTTCGACATCGGGGACGGGTTGTTTTGGCTGGAGTGGCTCGATAGAGGGCGTTCGCTGCTTGGGAATTTGATATCTTGGGTGTAGGTTCGTGGTTGGTGCGTTGAAGCTGACATTGAACGGTATGATGCCTAAAAAATGCATCTTTATAAGTGGTTTTGTCGCTGCAATGGGAAATTAGATCAGTGGTTGCTTTGCCTTATGTGCGGAGCGGCAAAGCAACGATGGCTCAATTGAGAATTTGTGATGCAGTACTCAGTAGAGCTAACAATGAGAATAGCCATAGTTTTCGCCGATAATTCAATTGTGTAACTTGGAAGATTTTTCTTCAGTTAAAGTTTGCTGATAATTTTTGGTTGAGCTGATGTATGGGATTAATCCAAAAAGAAAAAAAGACTTGGACTTGTGTGCGGCATATCTTATTAGGAGCAGACGGACACTAGCTTCTTCCAGATATCGATACTGATGGTGGATGAAAACCCATTTTTGATCGTACCTTAAATATCTGTGTCGACTGGACTATAAAGGCCTTATGAGTGAGAGATGACTATTTTTGCTTTCCTTTCATAAAGAAAGTAGTTTATAGACGAATTGGATTTACCCATGGAGTCAGGAGTCAACTGGATCTGCCCCTCAACTGTTGTACTACTCTTTTCCTAATCATCTTCTCTGAATTTAATCATGCAAAAGCTGAGTATGTGAAGAACACATTTCTCTTTGTTGCCTCTATGTATGTGGGTCACTCTGGCTTCATTGACTTGAATACTCTAGTGGAACATTAACATCGTTGCCTCTTCTTTTGTGCTATATTGTTGCTATTTTGGTGCTCTAACAACTTGTTAACTCTTTTCCAATGGAAGCAATGAAATCATAGAAGTACGGCATGCATTGGTACATGTATCTAACTATGGTCTTTAAGTTTTATGACTTGGAACTTTGTTTGGACTTTTCCATAGCTATGTGGATGGTAGCCCCAGTCTTGCTCTGCTCTGGGTTGTCTTGCTACTTTAGTACAAAGAAATTAGTTTCTGCATAAGAGAGGAATTGATCTTATGACTAGTTGCTTTTCTTCAATGCAAAATTCCTCGAAAAAGGATATCCAATCTGACCTAGCTAGTTCTGATAAGTAGTGAATGCCATAGAATTAGCTGAAGATTCAGCCACTTCATAGTGATTTTGAGCTTGAAGATGAATGCCATCCAAATCCCAACTTCTCAGAAAGATTGGTACTTAGTTGTTTTTCCTTTTCTATTATGTATGAATTCAACAAACTGATCATGTTCATCAAGAAGCTTCTTTTCTTGTTTAATTTGGATTGCCTTTTCTGTTTTTGACACTATATGTTTCTACCATTTCGCTCGAAGCCATTCTTGGAGTATTACGTCGTACTGGTTATTACTTTTATGGTTACTTGTGTTCCTGAAGAGCACTACCTCCACCTCTAACGTGTTCTTTGCTCATTGCTTTATGTTGAGATTACCCTTGCCTTTTTTTTTTCTTTTTGAATTTGTTCGGGCTGAAGAGATTGCCCCTACTTCACTCCTGAGTTTTAAGCCTCTGATAGCTGAAACGTCTCTGTTCTCATGTGGTCATTATAGTAGTTGTATTGATATTTAACAAAGTGACGTTGCATGAATTTTACCAAACATTTGGTAACTAGAGTCTGTCTTATAGAGAAACATGAAAATCAGTGACCACAGCAGAATATTTGCCACTTCAATGTCTAAATAGTCGAGAAATGTACTTCTGGATGCTGATTTTGTTTCTCATGATGTTGATGTCCTCTATGTTTGATGAGCAACTGTTGTGATTAGTTACAATTATACTTGTGGTCGTATTTTAAACAAGGCTAATACAAGTGATACATATGAGGAGAGCTCTTATTAACTGCCTTCATACATATAAGCAACTGCATGCGAATGATTCTGGGTCTTGTCTTCAACTTTTATTAGTCTATATTAATGGCTTTGTCCAAAATCTCTACCAGGGTTTCAGAAAAGTTGATTCAGATCGTTGGGAATTCGCAAACGATGGATTCGTCAAAGGTCAAAAGCATATGTTGAAGAATATACGCAGGAGGAAGAATGTTCAGGTTGTGGATCAGAAAAAATCATTGCAGAAGCAGGATAATTCTGTTGAAGAAGTCGATAAAATTAAAATAGATGGGCTTTGGAAAGAAGTTGAAAATTTGAAGATTGATAAGACAGTCCTTTCGCTGGAGTTAGGTAAAGTTAGACAGCTCCAGGAAACTTCAGAGAATAAATTGGTCCTCCTGAGAGACCGTGTTCAGGGAATGGAAAATAATCAGCAGCAGATGTTGTCATTCTTAGTAATGGCGATGCAAAACCCAGGGTTCTTGGTTCAGCTGGTCAAGCTGAAAGACAATCACTGTCGCGTGACCGAAATGGGTAACATGCTAGAACCACAAGGAGCAGAAAATAGATCGTTGATTTCTGAGGGAACGATAGTGAAGTACCAGCCTCCAACTGATGGAAAAACAAACCCTGAATTATCCCCGTTATCAGGCTTGGGGGAAACGCCAAAATCTGGTCCTTCTTTTGATGGGACAAGAGATGTTTTAATGAACAACGATCTTATGTCGATGCTCATGAATGAAAAATTCTCTTTGGATACTCCACTGATATTTCCAGACTCTCCTGATGACAATGCATGGGAAAAACTGCTTTTAGCTTGTCCTTTCATTGAGAGCGCCAGTGAGAAAAGGCAAGACAATGAAGGACCCAATTATTTGGGCATGGAGACAGAACCAGCATTTTCTGGAGCAAGCTCAGTCTCTACTGATTTTGAAGCTTTAATGAGAATGATGGGGAACCCTCAGGAAGCTGAGACTGAGTCAGATGTTGATGGAGATGATTGGGAGGATGCTTCAAATGTTGATTTTCTAGCAGAGCAACTGGAATACTTGGCTTCCAAGTCTTGATCTCAAGCTTCAGGCAACATAAGAGCATTTGGCTTGTGGAAGGGTAGCTGCAGCTTAAGTTTTATAGGGGGCTACTCTGGTTTCTTCTGCATACTATAAGATATTTGGAAATGCATGGTGGAGCTTTCCTGCAAAGACATAAGTTAATCTCTAACTGCCGACTTTTAAGCAATCTGATACAGCAATGCACGCAACGCTGGGAAACTAGTGCAGTTAAGCACGATTGCAATACGGAGTGGAGATTACATAATCTGATTGAATCTTTAGAAAGAAAAAAAAAGTCATAGTATCGTGTTTTCTACCCTGAATATGATGCAGGAAATTTTCCCGTTGAAGTTCCCTTATTGATGGTGACATTCCTGTTGGCTGTTGGTTATTGACAGGGTTCTTATGGGTGGGCAACTCGACATGATCCTTTTCTTGCAGCCCGTGGGGTGAACCACAAAATGTTGGATTTACCTTTTCAAATGGCATTGTAAATTACTTGCAGAGAATCATAAGATATATGGATGCCACTTTTTCGGTGGCTATATTAGTATTTTGTACATTGCAATTCCTCTCAGCATTGTCGCAGGAGTTTGAAATGGCTATGAAAGTATGTATCCGTTCGCCCGTTAGCCTGACGAGTCCAACTTCGATGTATGCCGTCCACTTCTTTGTTCGTTTTTCATCTGAGCTGAATCGATGATGTTTCTGAGTTCAAATGGGAATGATCACCACAATGCAAATACCGCAAATTGCATGTCCTATCATGATTCTACATGAACTTGCGTTCAGTTCCACTTGATGGATTATCATAATTGTAGCTCGTGTGTATTCCCCAATAGTGCATTATAAGATTGTGTTCTCATGCGCTAGGGAATGCAGACGGCTTGTCACTGCAACTCTCACTTTTCCTCTGTTAACCACCAAATTTTGAGGGAATATCCAGTTGATTTTTCCTTCACATGAGAGGGAGCTCTCCTAGCCTAAGTAGCATCGATACTAATACGTGACTTGCAACACGACGTGATATGTCAATGCATTATTTATCAAAAAATAGAAAATTCCGATACGTCGAAACACATTATATATTAAATGTATATTTTTATATATACATAATAAATTATCATTTTATAATTAAATTTTATTCAAATTCACAAATAAATAAATAATAATAAAAGAGACTAGAATGAATTTACACTAAAATTATTAATCCACTATTTATTAATATCATTTATTGTTTCAATCGACAAATTCAAGTCCATTCCAATAATTTATTAAACTTGGAGAAAAAAAAAAGTAATCCACATTTTGAACTCGTGTATCAAAGCATGTCAGAAGTGTATCAAAGCATGTTAGAAGAAAAGAGAAAAAAACAAACTTGTGAGTGAATTGTGTCACAAGAAGTGAGAGTCAAAAGAAAATATAAGATTAGGTTTTTTTCCCCTTTATTATTATTTTTTTATATATTTTTACATATTTACATTTTGACCCATCATTTATTGAAAGTTTTTAAAATTGACCCCTTACATGTCTGAATCAAAATCCGAACTTCATGTTGGAATTCCCGACTTGAGTGTCGGATAGTGTCGAAAAATTGACAAAGTATTAGATTTTTCAACACATGTGAACCAAGTATTGGACATGTATTGAAGTATTTGACAAGATACGAAGACTTTCAGAGAGTGTCGGTACTTCTTAACTCCTAACTCCAAGCTCAATTTTCTCTGTTTTGGTCATTTTTGGTCTTAAAAGAGGACACCCGTTGGAAGTAGCGACTATCGCCTTATAGTCAAAACCAAGCAAAGGCATGACAGTGCTCATTTCTTTCTCATGTTCCATTTCCTTCTTGCTTCCCTCCATTTCGTCTCATTTCTACACAATACAAATTGCAAGCTGAGGATAGGTCCCAGATACAAATAGGTCAACAAAAGTATATGGTGAAATTGTTAAAAAATTCTTAAACTTACTGCATTTTTGCCAGATTAGTACTAAATCTTTAATTGTGTCAATTAAGTTTTAAATCTTTTCACATTTGATTAGTTGAGTTTATCTAGTCAATTTTAGTTGAAAATCATAGACGCGGATACTGACTATCTTATGTGGCACTGTCGGCATTAACGTAAACAATTTTTACTAATATTTTAATTTTTTTGAATTTTTATTTTTCTTTTCTTTTATTTTTCCTTTTTTACTTACTTTTTTTTTTTTTTTTTTTATCCTTTTCCCTTTTCCCCTCCACCGGCCATCACCGGGTCTTGCTTTGCCAACCTCGGGCAAGGGTTGCTTGGGCCTGGCTTACTGAGAACCGCCTAGGCCTGATTTGGTGAAGGATTGCACTCGTCAACCCAAGCAAGGTTTTCCCTAGGGGTAAGCATATCGGACCACCTAGATCAGATGGGACCAACTCTTTTTTTTTTTTTTTTAAATATTTTTTAATTTCTTAAAAATAGTAATAAATCCTAAATTTGTAATAATTCTAGTATTTTTTTTTTCAAATATTTAATTTTTTTGTTAAGTGGCTGGTTCCATTGGATTGGACCGATCAATTAGGTTCGGTTTGCAGTCCTAGGATTGTCCGGTCTAGTCCCTAGTCCCAAAAAATGGGAACTGGTCATCCGATTCCTAGTTCTTAAGTGGAACTAGATCAGACCATAAACCGATCATCCCTAGTTTTCCCTAGGTTTGCCCTTGCCAACCCTGGACAAATATTAAAGAATAAGAAAAAGTTCCAACAAATACTAAAGTAAATAAAAAAAAATTTATTTATGATCGATGCTAGCTGTTTCACGTAAGAAGATTGGCGTCCATGTAAGTGATTTAATATTAAAATTTGCTAAATGGACTCAATTGGCAAAATGAGAAATTATCGATGATTTAATTGGTATAATTAAAAAGTCTATGATTAAATTGATAAAATGTAATAGATATTTTTGAATAATTTTTTTTCAAAATAGCCGAACAATGATGATGCACCGATACCATATTGAGGAGTTGACAATCAAATTCCTCCAAATCCAGAAAAGGGAAAAAGATACTCGGGTCTTATTACACGGATCAGGATCTTACATAGGCAAACACCAGAAACCTCTACTTATATTGCCTGAACAGCCTTGGCCAGGCCGAAAGCGGCCGCAGAGGCGATGGCACCGACGAGGGCAGTTTGCAGAGCACTTCGGAAGGGCTTATCACCAGTGAAACGGCCCTTGACGTAGCCGAAGATGAGCAGAGAAATGAGAGTGAGGACAACAGATGCAAGCAGAGCGTCTGTGGCTCTTGGGACGAACACGTAAGGCCCGAGAGGCACCAATCCACCCAATACGTAGGATGCAGCAATCGTGAGCGCGCTCTGTAATGCTCTTCTTGGGTCTGGCTTCTCCAATCCCAGCTCAAACCTGCATTCACAACACTTCCACGATTTAGCATAATGACAAAGGGAAAGCAACTTTATCGATCAATTGTGCATAATCAAAATAGGCACGTCGATAGATGCTGCCATTGCTTGGTGTAAACTTGTGGCGATGCTGCTAGTCTTCGAGGCCCTAGGCACATGGACAACGATGAATTCTTGGAAAGATTGGAATGATGGACGTGAAAGCATGACTTCATTGAAAGAAGAAAGATCCAAGAAGCAGGAGCTATCTTCATATGTCCCACATAACGTGCCACCTTACAGTTCCAAAATCTTTTCACGCACTATCTGTTTGCTCGAACATAAGAGAGGCGGTGTTGTCGCCATCAAGAAGCACGTGTCAGTAGCGGCCATTTTAGGGTTTTCGTCCGTGTTCTGGCCCAAACGCACATGCTTTTCTGTGGAGAGTTGAAGAGCATACGCTTCTCCCCCGTTGTTTTTGTTTTGTTCTGTAGTGTCGCGTTTTGTGCGTGAACATATTAAGAAAAAAGTACCGTCATGCTTTGGTTCTTCCCAAAGCTAGCAGGCGAAACAGAAGCGAGTCCCATCCTGTCTCAACGCTTTAACCAAGAACGCTCAGAAACACACCGCAGCTTGCAGAACATGCTTTTTCTCAAGGATATAGGTACTATCACTTGTCAGATGAAAAGATTTCTGAATCCTCTCTCTCTCTCTCTCTCTCTCTCTCCGCCCGCCCCCCCCCCCCCCCACCCCCCCCACCCCTACCCCCCTCGCCTCCCTCCCTCCAAAGCTGATTAGGACAGTTATACTATTGAATGTCTTCAGTTGATTCTATGAAGTCTACATGCAAAGTTTCTGATTTTGCCCAACTCCTACTTTTAACCGAACTAACAGAAACATCATTGGGCCGTTAGTTGAATCAGTAAATATGGCATAAATGGTGTTTGTGATTAGAAAGACCATCACTTACTTCATCATGAACTCGAGCCAGGCTTGAGGCTTCTTCCTCAGTGCATTCACCACCGGCCAGTATTCATGCGGCTCCAAATCGTATTGCGCCAATATCTCTGCTACCTCAGCCGCTTCTGCACGACCAAAAACAAAAGAGAGAAAGATCTCACTCTATCTCTATATACTTTACATGATTAATCCATGATCGATTCAAATCGAGAAAGACCAATATTTGCTTAATAGGAATGTTCAGATTAAAACAAACTATGATTGAGCAGTGACCGAGTATTTAAATGAGCAAGTCGTATCCAAATTTTAACAAAAAAAAAATGATCATACATTAGAAAGGAAAGTGAAGAAAAATGGAAAGGGAAATGGGTGATGAGAATGGAGAGAGGACCAGTATCAGGAACACTGATGATCTCTGCTTGCTCTCTTTTGAGTTCCCTCGAGTAGTGGTCTGCCTCACTTTTAGCTGCAAGATACCTGACGCACACCAATTCCACAGTCCCATCAGCTTTGTATCGCAGAATCTGCAAACTCAGAAAATCGGCCATTTTCCCAACAGGGTGCGAATATTTTTTCGCGTCTACCAAATGGACGTCGACCAAATCTATCACAATCCTTGATTTTGTAACGACAGAAATTTAACTAGGTCCATATACTATAGTAGCTACTACATGCTACAAGCTCAATGAAAATAAGGAAAAGTTGCTACGATTCTCTACATCATATCATATTTCACGTGTCCCAAGAACAACACGAAATGAAAATGAGTCGGGGAATGATCGTGAGAGAATCTCATCTTGCTCAGGAAAAGGTTGACTGCAAAGCTGTCGCCTTGTTTCCAAGGCAGAATCAGGTTTAACAGTCCGTGAATGTTGCACTTCGAAAGTGATGTCTCATGGTACATAAAATCTCCTGTAATTTGCTGGAGATTATATGACGAAAATAATCTACGAAACAGCACCACCCTACGCGCATGGCGAACAGCTATGGAGGAGAGTCATGGTAGATGTACCCTCCGAGACCCATGGAGATGGCGCCGGCTGCGACCTCGGCGACGCCGGCGGTGAGGACGATGGAGGAGGGGGCGTTGGCGCCGGAGAGGCCGGCGGCGAGGGCGAAGGGGACGGTCAGGCCGTCGGAGACGCCGATGATGATGTCGCGGACGATCTCGCCGGCTGTGAAGTGGGACTCCGTGTGATGGTTTAGGAGCGCCTGCTTCTCCGGCTCCAGCTTGTTCCCGCTCTCGTTTGCGTCCGCCATTGAATACGATAGTGTTCGAGGCGGAGAGAGATGAAGAGAGACGAAGCGACAGGAAGGGGAGGGAGAGGGGGAGAGAGAGAGAGAGTGGAACGAGGAGATGCCTCTGTTTTTGTTTTTTTCTTTTATAGAGAGGGGTAGGAATTTGAGTTTGGGTAACTCCATAATATTTCTGCCAAATAATTAAAATTTCAACCTAATTATTTTAAGAAACTGTGATCTACCATACCAGGAGTCGGACGTCAGTCATCCATTATCATCCTTTGACGTGAGACTTAGGAATTGAAATTAATGATCAAACATTCATCTAGATTTGATTTGTTATTTACCAAGTGCAATTAGAACCGATTTCACGTCCGTAAATTCAATGGTGACTTTATAGAAATAGACTTTCGGCTCGCATTTCACTTGACCACTTGACTCATGCCGTTGATGAGATACACAGGTCTTGAATGCGGAGTTTACCGAATGAAGATGCATTTTTTTCCCTTATAATAAATTAATTTTTAATTACGGTGGAAAGGATGGATTATTGGGGCGTTAAATGTTGGTTTTATTGGGGCTAGGTTCCCAATATGTTCACATTTGGTTACGGACTATTAGGTCGTGAGGAATAAAATCAGTAGTAAAATCGAATTAAGGATTTTGTTTCCTTTCCTGGTAGGGATAAAAAGGGGACGGAATACTTGATATGGAAATTTATAAAGGAAAGCGATCTCGATTCATGTTTTTGGGGTATGTTAATTAAGGATTGGGATAGAATGGGTAAGACCCGACATTACCATTAAACAATAAGGAAGGCCTCATTGGCCAACTTCATATAATAAGTAAGGAATTAAATTTCTATGGCAAGGACATTATATGGGGGTTCTTTAAAATTTAATTTGCTTAAAATAAGTTTACCAATCATAAGTGGAAACTATAAGAGAAATCATAGACATCATATGGATTTTCTTTCCCAGTCTCATACATATTAAGCCAAACTGGGGTTTTTACCAATACATTCACTAATCACACCCATCTTCAAGCCTTCCAAAGTCCCAAATACAATCATCCGGTCTATGCCACAATAGTCGATGATAATCTATGTGGGTGGTTCAAAGTTAATTGTTTCATGAAAATGATCCCTTCTAGCAAATATAAATTTGATGATCGACAGTGAGCCACGTCACCAAATCATCCTTAATAGAAACCAAAATCGTTACCAATAGATCTTTCAAAGTAAAATCATTGAAGAGCATGCGATATCGAAATCAATTTTTAGTTTGACTGTGTAGAAATGCAAAAGTATATCATTAGACAATCATCACTATATAAATTAGTTTTCTCAAGGGAAGTGTGCCAACGATATGAAATAACACTACTTAGAAGCAAGCATTATTGAAATTAGCTTTCGGATTGTCCAAATGGGGAATGATGCCGATATTATGAAATTGTAAAATAACATAAGTATCTAGTTAAGAAAAATAATATCTCTAGAACACTCATTAAGGGTCATTAATTATGCTTCCAATGCATAAATATTACTGTTCGAATCAAATCAAATATCTATTAAAAAAAAAAGAAGAATCAAATCAAATAAGCTGTTGTTCAATTTTTAAAATTTGTCGGTATCACTTTAATTACTTTGACGAAGCGTAGCTTCATTTTTATTACTCTTTTCGCTCCTTGAGTGAGTTACTCATAACCGTCGACTCAAGTAACATGTCGGGTGAATCATTAGTATTGCTAATCATGAAAAAAATTGTACGTCAGATTCTCGTAATCAATGATCGCAATAGATCGAATTTACGACCGGGACAGACGCTGCAAAAGTACATCACGGCAAGGGTTTCTAAATGGAATTTTGTCGTTTCATTAATGTCCGGACATCACTGATCGGCGGAGCGATACGGAGATTCTCGAGGCGGTTCGGTTTGTCTCGCATGCGTTGTCGACCGAGCGTGTGGCCGCCACGGGTCTCATCCGATCGCAAAGTCCCAAAATGGTTCACGCGTTGTCGTGCCGATTTATATCTAATCTACGTCAGATCGGATCGGAGTGATGAGGGTTGTGGCCCAAAAAGCCGCAACTCGGTTAACAAGAAGCAAAAGAAACAATGCCCATTGACACACGCCAACGTCACAACCCAAGTCCAAAGCCCAGTTTTGGCAATTAAATGAAAATAATCAGCGACGAAATTCGAAAGAAGTCCTCATTCCTTCGTAAGGTTTTTAACTTTAGAGTATCAACTACTGTAAAATGGAAAAAAAAAATAATTGTTTTCAGCATAAATAAAAGGGGGATGTGGCGAAATTGGTTGGATAGGTCCGGTCAAGTCCTTTAGGTGAACAATGCCGGCTGTTATCTACAGAGCATTTTGGGAAATTGTTTAAGTGACAACCTTAAATTACACTTTCCGATGTAGATGTGGAGTTTACCGATATGTTTTGATTTAATTCATTCTTTTTTCTTATCCTAATGGTGATGGCTTGTGTATTGTGACCAAAGTTTGGAACGTGTTGATGTAAATCTTAGTTATCGATGCGTGCTTGCAAGATTAGTTTAAGTAGAAATTAATTCCAAGGAAATTTGCGACGGTATTAAAATTCGCAAGTAGCTTCCTCGGTAAGGTTAGAAAGACGTGAAAGGTTTTTAAGGCTAAAACAACGTCTGCACGTGCGTTTGCTTCTCTAAACACGTCCTCCACCGCACCTGCTTCAGGCAACATGCTAATTACCATAGTTTAAGATTAGTAATTATGATTAGTTATGAGCAATGAGCTGTTTCTGGAGGATAAAGCAAACCCACGCACGAAATCCCGGGAAAGGGGTCAAAGAAGACATTAGAATCCAAGAAGCTTCTCCACCCGTTTTCTTGGCATGATTTTGCAACTGATTGGCTAGAGTGATTTAACTACCTTTACCTTTTCCCCATCGACTGGAGAGGAGACTTATGAGTTAATTTTGAACATATGATTTCTGCCACGGCATCAACTTTACTTTATTTATTTATTTTTTTCGTAAAGAAAAAAAATCCTTCATTCAATAAGCATCATCATTGAAACATAGTTGTTGGTTTCTGGAACCCTAAAGGTCCCACAAGGGTTGGGCTGGGGTCTCTAAATATCCAATTAGGAGGAAGGGCTCCTCTTGCGTTGGGTTTTTTCGCAATTCAATTGCTACTTGATTTGCTTCTCACAAGCAATGGGTCGTAGCAGTGGTCTTGAAATGGCCCAAACTTCTTCTACAGTCTTCTATCACAGCTCGAACATCCCATGGGCAGTTTTCAGTCTCTATATCCACGCCTAGATCGGTTTCCCTCCTCAGATCATATTATCATACTGTTCTCACGTTTAAGTTCTTTACAAGTACATACAATCACGGCTCTGATCACTTCTAATCTTTCTAGATGTGTGTTTGGTTAATGCTTCCTTGATCACAGCCACAATAATGCCACCAATATGAGCATATCTGCTGTTACTAGATCCATTACAGAACAATCGACAGTTCCTTTTTTTCTCTCTTTTTTTTACAGTAAAGGAAAAAAATAAGGAAATAGAAGAAAGAGTAATAATAATATCAATGAAAAATAACACTTTGATTTCTGGAATGAAATTCCATGAAGTGGTCTTTCAAGTACGCGATAGCTTCTTTAAGGGCTAGAGGCCTTCGACGCTTTCTGCAGAGGACGCGCACGCCTGTTAGGCAAATCCGGCGACAGTTTTCCCTGAAAAAATCGCAGCAGATCCCAGCTATGGCTCCTTCCAGTTCTCCTCCGACTATAGATCCGTCAATATAGAAGTTCAAGGCTCCGATTCTTGGAGGCGTCCCCGGTACAGGTTCATCCTCTCCTTTTCGCTCGTTTTACAGCCTCTGGGTTCCATCTCTTGTAATTCTTGTTCAGTGCGCTGGCGGCGTCGATGGTATATAGCTCGGGTCTGGCCTTCGGGATTGAAGGACAAAATCATTTCGAGCTTTCCGAAGGTGCCAAAGTGCTCCCGCGAGCAACTCCCATGATGGTGAGTTCGTACTTTGATCCACGGCTGCCAATACCCCATTTGTCAAATCTTGTAATTTCTAGACTAGAAAATTTGATGTCGATTCTAGTATCTGACCCCCCGCATATGGTATACCATAGTTAGACAACGTAGCACGAGCTGTTACGAGATTTGTTCATCCCGTGAATCGAACGAACTCATGATACTATGTAAAACATGCGACCCCTTCACCGCTAATTGGTGATTGTTGACTATGTGCACAAATTAGATTATGACCATTAGCCATTTTAGGATAATGCTGGAGCGTGCCACATAAAAATTCATATGGCACCTCTTCTCTTGCCTTTGTAATTGACTCACGTGGCTTCTCTCAAGAGTTTGATCGTTCTTTTATGTACCGTCCCTATGTTTATGAATTTAAACTTTATGATGGGAGTTTCTACCATTTTTTACTAACATGTGTGGAGTTAATTTGATAAACAGTCGCATGAAGGGAGAGTTAAAAGATAATTATAGTACTCCTTAGTTTTGTTGCGCTGCATTCTTTTCATTTTTTATGGTCGTGCGTAGCGAGAGACATTTTTCCTATCCATTTGATTGTAGATGTTAGAACGTTAGATATTGTTTTTATTTCCGTAAAAGTGGTCGCAGTGATTGCGTGATCTTCCTCACCGTTTCTCTATTCATGAAATTTCTTTGTTTTCTAGAAAAGAAATTTAATGCCTGAGCACGATTTATATAGGACTAGCAATTGGTGTTCTTATATTACAATTGGGTTTTCTAGCCGTGTCAAGTTGTGTATTTGAAGAACACTATATTTTCACACTTATGTCACTTCTTGGTTTGTCATGTTATTATGTATATCGTGTCACTTTATCTACCGGATAATTGTCCAAAATTTCTAGACCTATCACTTTATCTATGGGATGATGATGAATAATAATAATAATAATAATAATAATAATAATAATAATAATAATAATAATAATAATAATAATAATAATAATAATAATAAATATATAATAATAATATTTATTATTATTATTTATTGTTTTATTTCTTACTTTCTTTTCTTCTTTTTTACTGTTAGGAGCCGGTGGCCCCCCATCGGCCACTGGCCAAAGCCTAGTGACCCTGCTGATCCTTAATAGTAAAATGATAAAATAAAAAAAAATTCAAAAAAATGACAAATAAAAAAAATGTTATTATTAGCATCGACGGTGTCACGTAAGATAACTAGCCTCCGCGCCAAATATTTCGATTCAAAATTAGTCGGAATAACTATATTAACAAATTATAAAAAATTTTAAGGTTAATACCCTAAAAAACCCTAAACTGGTACACCTGTAACAAATTTATCAAAAACTATTTTTTTGACCATGAAAAACCCAAAATTGGTACACTTATGACAAATTTACTCCGACTGATTATTAAAAATCATAAACTGGTACATTTATGACAAATTTACCCCAAACTAATTTATTCAACCCTAAAAAACCCCAAACTGGCAAATTTGTGATAAATATACCTTCCACTAAATTAGATTAATACACAAAAAATCACAAAAATTGTAAATTGTGACAAATGGAGCGTAAAATCTCAAATTTGTATACCAGTCAACTATTACGTGTAATTTAACTTAATAATTTGACAGATAAATTTAACGAAAACTCACAGAGGGTAAATTTGTCACAAGTGTACCAGTTTGGGGTAAATTTGTCAAATGTATACCGGTTTGGGGTTTTTTGTGGTCAAAAAAATGGTTTGGGGTACATTTGTCACAAGTGTACCAGTTTGGGATTTTTCAGGGTATTAACCCAAAATTTTAAAGTTGAATTGATACAATTAAAATGTTTAGAACTGATTTAATCACCGTATAATAGGTTTAAGATTTTTTGGACAATTTTTCCCTTTATTTGTGGGTGGAGTCTCACTCGATATACATGGGCTAGATGTTTGAATTTGAATGCAATGGTAAAATTAATTAGTTTGAAAGGTTTGGTTATGCCATAGGAAAATAAAGACTAATCATTCGGACATGAATCATATATGATTCAAGAAACATTTGAAGCAATTCCCATATTATCTTTCCATTTCTTATATGTTTCTTGTAGCTTTTGACTATATTACAACAATATTGTCACCCCATAACAAGAATAGCAGTTTATCATGACTCAACTATAATATCAAAGCATCTCATAAAAACTAGGTGGTGGAGATCATGAAGAGGCAATTTTGCTCCTTATATCAAACCAAGAGAAACAAGAGACTCTCATTAAGCTGAAAGAAACGAAAAGGGAAGTGGACACTTTCATTGCTGTGTGCAAAGAAGGATTTGCACCCGTGGGATTGTCAGGCTCTTCTTACTTAGCCAAAAAGATGTTCCACCAAAAATAAGTATTTACCATATAGAAAAAATTCTTTCACTGAAAAGATGATTCTCGGTTTTTATAAAATGGATTTTACAACGATTTTGGAGGGAAAAGTGTTTGACATGTTCAAAGATAAAAATAAAATGCACGGATGATAAAAGCAAACGCTGGAAATGAAAACATTAGAAATTAAAGTTATTAAGCATATTGGAAATTTGAGTCTTTAGTGATGTGATCGCATTGTTACAACGGACACCGTGGCGTGCTATTAGTGCGTTGGCAATCATTATTTACAAAAAGTTACAACTTCCAAGATCAATGCCATGCTCAACTGTCATGCGGCATCGGTGCCTCCATTCGACATCTTAGTCCATGTGTTCTTCTCTTCTATCCCCAAGATGTATCCCCAAGATGTAGTCAAATTTTAAGATAGCCGATCCAATGGTGCTCCGTTGGCAAATCATGATGTCCATCAAACACTTTTGACTATTTTTCGACATTGATATCTTGACATCAGTATCGATATTGCATAGTTGCTAATGACGATATAGCCGTTGATGTCCACATCACACAATTGTCAATTTTTCCATGACTCAGATCATTTTAATTAACCAATCTCGTTCAATTGGTCGGGCTCCGTCATACACTCATTACAAAGAATGGGTTATTTTTTTTCTTCTTTGGGTTTAAACAGCGGCCTTAACACATGGACATGTCCAGAATCTATTAGGTACGAATTACCTTCTCTAAATATTCCTTTGCAATGTCCCGTTACAGTCTTAGTGGTCAATGAATTACCAGAAAAATTAACCATCAGACGACATTAATTAATCTTTTCTGAAGGATGGAAAGTGTGTTGTCCGGTCGCATATTAAGAGAGCTTCTGAGGAGATTCCGCGATAAAACAAAAGTAGGTGTGCGGTCGATGGCGATGGGTCCACTTTGTTTTCTTTTAAAAAGCTGCTCCATGACTAATTACTAAAATCCTTTTAGTTTCTTCTCCCTTTCTTTCTTTTAAGCTTAAATCGATGTCGAGTATAAGCTCTGGGGTTTGTCCTTTCCGAATGGTGGGGGACCGACCGATCCAATCTGATTCCCGTGAAGCTTTGGGGCGTGTGTCCGACACCCGCCTAATACTGTCAAATTAATACAAATTCATCTATTTGAAAGCCCTCGAGCCTTGTGTTCTTCGGATAGATTCATGCCACATTTATATCTAACTTTTTTTTTTTTTTATCATAAAAGGAAAATCACAAATTGTAAAATTTTTAGTTCGTGCAAATTACTGGAAATTGATGTGAATAGCTTGGGACATGTGGGAAATTAGTTTGGGATATACGGGTCAAGCTTTGCTTGCATTATGTTTGACGAAATGGATGTGAAAGGGTATCTTCCCCACTTGCCTTTGGCCCGCGAAGATGTGGAGATAGTATTATGTTATATTTGCCTTTTATGTTGAAAAAAGTTCCAAAGGCAAAGGCAAAATTGCCTTTGCGTTGTCTTTCTTAGTTCGCACACATAGTGATAGCCGGTTTTGCCAATCACTTTCAGGCATGTGTCACCCATTGGACACATCCACATCAAAGCATTTTTCCATAGGATCATGCCATTTTCATAGGTCCATTCAATGTATAGGAAATCATAAGGAAGCCATCCTTAGGTAGGTCCATGACAATATATTTGTCAACCCTCCTTTATTGGATTCGATGATGCTGATCATAATCTTGGCGATAGATCTAGATATGAAATTATTTATATTTGACAACAGAGATAATTGGCTTTAACTTGCATACATAGTTTGTAAATATATTGATAACCTCTCAATGGAATCTTCACGCATTTGAGAGAGAAAAAAGAATCGGAAAACATCAAAAATTAGTTGAGTTAATTGAATCGGTCTGTTTTAGTCAAAAGGAAATTGTGCTTGATTGAGCTTATAAAATCAATGATACTCAACTAAAGCAAAACTAATGTGTATTTTTCAATTCCCATTTCCATGAAAGCGAGATCAAACCGTATTCAGCTTTTGAAATTTCGTGCCCCACAAACAATTGTTAAATAAGATTTTGGAAGAAAGTGCATGAAATGATGAAACTACAAAAATTTCATGTAATAAATACACAATGCATAGGACTTAACTAAAGGATAGACTCGGATCGAATCATATCGATCTGTCGTGTTTATTCTTATCAAGCCGTATCACATCATGATAAGCGGGATATGAATATGTCGATGCTTAAAGTCTTTAGGGTTTTGGCTATTGGCATGTAGCGAGGCCGGGATGACCACCATCGACCCTCGGTAGGGCTAATAACTTACCTTTCTTTCTTTCTATTTGTTGGATGGTGTGTTAATCAATGCTTCGGTCCTTCTCATCCAACGATAATGATGGAACCGTGTGCCGTCCACACGCACCCTAATTGATTAAAGAGACGTACGAGGCCAGAAAAAGAGGGCATGATCTGCTGGCAAGCTCGAAATCATTGGTCACCACACGCGCCATGACATGTGTCTCGATCCCCCTCTTTTTTAAGTCAATTTGCATTAGCCATTCCTAACGAACGGTAACCCCTAAAACATCTCGACGACAAATGTCTGACCCATAATTTTTATTGAAGTATTAACTTATGGATTCGCATATTCATTTTTCACGGTTTTCCGAAACTTTTCTAAACTCTTGTTATTTTCATTTTCAAATGTTCTAGAAGAGCAAAATTTTAAGACGAACCAAATAACCAAATAAAAGACACACACACATAAATATATATGTTAAATGCTTTAATCAAGAATCTATTTCCAAAGATTGCTGCATGGCTTTCGTAAAAGGAGGGCAAAAAATAGTAAATAGCGTGATTATCAATATCCATGATCATATAACACATTACGATCGATCCTATCATTTTAAAAAGTACGCTAAATTACCATCAGAACTAAGTATAAAGTGTCATATATTTTTTGCTCCTTTTGTTTTTTTTTTTTTCTACGTTATTCTATTTTGTCCGATATCGAGCGTGGTATTAACCACACTTTTCAAAGTACCCCGCCAACTCCGCAAGACAATTCTTCCTTTCGACTTTTGAGGCTTGAAATTGTAAACCAGATCCTGTTTTTTGGTCACATTTTTCTTGTCCCCCAAACTTAGAGACTTAGACTAAATATGCATAACTATCCACCCTACATCAGTAGAAGAAAGAAGAGAATTCTAGTAGGAGTCCGCTTCTTCTAATGTTTTCATGATATGTCCAAAGCGTGTATCGGCGAGGGACGAGTAAGTCTTGCATGCATCTGTGCCCACGAACCCAAACAGATTACAGCCATCAATGGACCCCGATCCAGGCAAGAACTTGCCGCCGTGGACGCAGTTAAATCAGTCAATAACTGGATGGCAATTGATGGCCCCGGCTTGGAGGTTTCTTCTGCCTTTCTGATGATGTACGTGCCCAAGCAAATTTGAGAACTGAAGAGCCCCCATCTGATCAACTTTTATCAGCAATAAATAAGAAAACATAGGCCAAATTCGATTTTTCTGACACAAAAGCTCTATTCATTTCATGGAAAATGTGGTGTTTCCGAAAATTGTTTTCTAGAAAACAATTCTAGAAAACCATTTTCTAGGAAAATAACCATATTTTCCGATGTTCGACTGAAATTTGAAAATGAACTAAAAAATATTTTACGCCATTCGGTAGGAAAATCTTTTCCTACATACACTCATTGTCAATAATTTTTTATTATTTCATTTTTTAAAATATATTTTTACTTTTTTAAATTTTTTTTCTTTTCTTTCTTTCCTTTTCTTCTTCAACCTTGGCCGGTCGCCAACCATGACGAAGACCGGCGAACGGCCATTGGCGAGCTCCACCCTCACCTAGTTTGGTGAAATCGAGCTCGCCCGAGTTCGGCGAGCTTGACTTTGTTAGATCAGGCGTCGATAGGGCTCGAGCTGGCCTATATCTAGTCGCCGGCCACCGATACCACTACCAGCAACTAGCCAAGGCCAAAGAAGAAGAAGAGAAGGAAAGAAAGAAAAGAAAAAAATTTAAAAACTAAAGAAAACATAAAATGAAATGAAAATGTGTTTAGTGAAAGAAAAGAGGTGGAAGAAGTTATGTTTCCCCACTTTTGAAGATTTTTTTAATAGCGGAAAGCGTTTTCCTCGATTAGTTCATTTTTCGTGAAATAAATGCTGGAAAATCCGGAAAACATTTTCCTGGAAGTTATTTTTCACGAAACGAATGGAACCGAAATGAGCATTTCAAAGACATCCGGCCTTTCAGTTTATCTGCGTCATCGAGGGAAGAAATAACAAAACAAATCGTCCAATCCCAAGGCAACGGATAGACGCTTGAATGGAGTTCATTTGCTAGTTCAGGGTGTAATTATGGACGTTCGACGAGAGCAGAGTTGTATTTTCCCATGGCAACGGATACTCGAGTCTTATTACACGAAGCATGATCTTATGTTGGCAAACCCAAAACACCCCTACTTATTTTGCCTGAACAGCCTTGCCCGAAAGCGGGTGCGGAGGCGATGGCGTTGATGAGCGCGGTTCGCAGAGCGCTTTGGAAGAGCTTATTACTAGTGAAATGGCCCTTGGCGTAGCCAAATATGAGCAGAGCAATGAGAGCGAGGACTAGGTCTGTCAAACATGTGGGTCAGGCCGAGACGAAAATGATGTGACTCAAATTAATCCATTTAATTTATTTTTATCCATATATGTGGAATTCAAATTTAGTGACCCATATTTGACCTGATTCAAATCCATTTATGCCAATTTAGTCCTAAACATTTCGATGATTTGTTAATTTAGTCTTAAATCTTCTAACAATTTGTCATTTATCATTCCGATCAATTTTGGTCGGAAATCGTTGATGCACTGGTCTAGTTTCTTTTCCTTTTTTCCCTCTCTAGCCTCAAGCGAGGGATTCTCTCACCAAATCAATGGATAATTTATTATTAAATTTTTCAGTTGTGTTAATTTAGTTTTAAAGTTTTAATGATTTTTAATATAATGATTTCAACTAATTTTGGCTGAAAAATCCTGATGTGGACATCAGTTGGCCTACATGGCACTACCGGTGCTCCCATGGACAATTTTCATTTTATTATTTATTATGCTTTGTTTTATTTTTATTTTTTTTTTTCTATTCTTTTTTATTATTTTTTGTTAAGGGTCGAGGGGGCCCACCAGACACTTTTTTTTTTTTTTTGTCGGTTCTATTTTATTCTTATTTTTTACTGTGTAGTTGGTCGAGGGTGGGGATTCGAACCATCTCCCCCTTCCAAATTGGAAGGGTGGTAGGGAGCAAACCCCGGTGGTTCACTTGTCTTGAGGCCTACTAACCCTCATCAATTTTTAATAGCAAAAAAAGAAAAGAATAATAAAATAAAATAATTGTCATTATCAGTGTCAACCGCACCACATAGGATGACGGACATTCACATCAGCAACTTTCATTTAAAATTGGTTAGAATAATTACATTAACAAATCGTTAAAAGGTTCAAGTGTGAAAAGTTTAAGATTGAATTGGCTGTCACATAATGAGTTTAAGATTCATTTATGGGTGGAGTCACACCTAATATACATGGACTAGATGTTGGAATTTGAATGCAATGGTGGAGATGAATTACTTTGAAAGGTTTGGTTATGCCATAGTAAAATATAGACTATTCATTGGGTCACGAATCATACATGACTCAAGAAAAATTTGAAGCAGTTCCTTTATTATCTTGCCATTGCTTATATGTATCTTGTAGCTTTTAACTATATTACAACAATACTATCACCCCAAAGCAAGAACAGCAATTTAACACAACTCAACAATTATCTCAAAGCATGACAGACAAACAAGGTGGGTGAAGATCATGAAGAGGCAGTTTTGTCCCCCATACTAAACCAAAGGAAGCAAGAGACGGTAACGTAAACTACAAACTAACTTTATTGACACAAGACAGAGCCCGAAAGAAGCGAAAAGAGAGGATGAGTTCATGCCCTGAAGAGTTTAGCTATGCTGAAAGCAGCGGCGGATGCAACCGCGCCAATTAGAGCGGTTTGGAAGGCACTCTTGAAGGGTTGATTCCCGGTGAAGTAGCCCTTGATGAACCCAAAGACGAGCAAGGCAAGTATGGTCACTACAACCGACGCGATCAGGGCGTCTTGCGCAATCGGTAGGATCACGTACGGCGACAATGGCACCATCCCGCCAACGACGTATGAAAGCGATATTGTGATCGCA
The DNA here is from genome assembly GCA_014182715.1 of Eucalyptus cloeziana. Lineage (NCBI taxonomy): Eukaryota > Viridiplantae > Streptophyta > Magnoliopsida > Myrtales > Myrtaceae > Eucalyptus > Eucalyptus cloeziana. The sequence goes on along the minus strand of CM024635.1, from coordinate 37,673,327 downwards.
CTCCACAGGGCTCTCAGCGGGTCCGGCTCCTCAAGCCCGAGCTCGAACCTGAATCAAGTTCACGACATGTTGCCTCGTGATGTTAATTAGGATATCCAGGACGAGGTTTATAAATTCTTTAGATGAACTGACAAAATGAGATTACTTCATCATGAAATCTAGCCATGCTTGGGGATTTCTCCTCAAAGCATTCACTACGGGCTCGTACTCATGTGGCTCCACACCGTACTGCGAGAGGATCTCTGCGATCTCAGCGGCCTCTGCAATTTGATGTTCAAAAATTAGCTCAATCTATCATTCTTTTACCCAAAGAACTTACAGTAGAATCAAAGCAATAAAGATGAAAGCGGAGGGGGAGAGAGAAGGACCTATGTCAGGGACATTGACGATCTCTTCTTGCTCTCTCTTGAGCTCCCTCGCATAATGATCGGCTTCGCTCTTTGCCGCTAGATACCTGCATGGATATAATCATTTTCAGAGCTAGAATTAGTTGATGCAAGTGATGATATTTTTAAAAATGGAAATCTACATGGGTCATCCGCCAACTCATAAATGAACACTTTGGTTTCATGTGAGCTAAATTTATCACCGCCATCTTGAAATTTATTTTGACATGAGTGTCAAGTGATATTCCGAATCAATTTTTATGTACTAATTACTACATATCTTAATATTTCTTCCCGACGATATTCAAATATTGGCAAAGCAGAATGAAGGTTAAGGATTGGAAACTCTCTCTCCAGCTATGTCTTCACAAAGGAAGCCCACTATGAACGAACTCTTGAAATTGCGCCATAATGAACATATTTAGTATAATCATAATTACCCTCCAAGTCCCATAGAAATAGCGCCGGCCACAACTTCGGCAATCCCGGCGATGAGGATGATGCGTGACTTCACTTGAGCCCCGGACAAGCCGGCAGCGAGTGCGAAAGGGACGGTGAGGCCGTCGGAGACACCAATGATGACGTCCCGGACAACCTCGCTGGACATGAAGTGCTTCTCCTCATGGTCTCCCAGAAGCAGCCTCTGCTTCTCTAGGTCTACACGCCCACTTTCCGCCATTGACTAACCACTATAAAGCTATATTAATATAGAAAAAGAATAGAGAGGATGTGGACTTCAGAGAGAAAGCTGAACTCTTTTTGGGCAATGGGATGAAGCTGGTGATGGTTTTGGGGCCGTATTTATAGGAAAAGAATGTGGTTTTATGAAGAAAAAGGACAAAATAGACAGAGTCACGCCTTTTGATAAATTTATACATATAAACCCTTCAATCATCTAAGACGCATAATGCGAAAAATACAGATAATTGATGATAAGCGACTAGTTAGCGTTGGCACCACCAAGCGTGGCAGCCCAGTGTTAAAAGGAATCGCAATGTCTTCGTGAGGTGACACGTTCAAATCATGCCCTAAGTGGATCTTTTGCCAAATTGTGTATTGAATATTTGCTGCCTCGTGAACAAAGAGAGTTCCTGACCTTTTGAAACTTTGATGAGGTTGCAATGGTGGGGTTCACGTAACTGCAATGGAAGGAATTACCATAACTCAAATATTCGTAGTGGGTATGAAATTCTTATAATAATGCTCTAAGGAAATAATTGTACTAATCGTTTCGTTTTACTTTATTTACTAACAATAAAAAGACTACTTAGCATTAGTTGACAGAAGGATGGAGAGTTTTCGAGGTTTTTCGTTACATGAAAAGCGAAAAGAAAGTTTAGCTGTATGTTTTGGAACATCTTCCCAAACTCCTTTTGACCTATAAAAGCTATTGTGCAAATGCTAATTGTTTGATGAAGAAATTTGGAAGCTCATTCAGGAAATGCAATGCATTTCCAATGTTCTCCAAAGGTCTATTTCTCAAGGCTACTAGAGATCAGCATTTTCGGAATGCTAGAGCCCAAAATTGTAATTGAATTTTTCCCTCACTAACTTTTTGTATGCCTTTTTTACCTCTGAATATTGACATCGTTCATCTCTCTCCTACTGCTCATCATCCATCTCTTTGAACCAAGGGCACTATGCTCTAAATTCCAGTCATGGAGGGATGACTGCTAAGGGCCGATCTCTGAGGGACGGCCGCCGAGAGTGTCTATAAGGGTCAGCAGTCGACAATCGCAAGTTGATCAGCTCAAATTTGGAGGGTCGATGCGAGATCTGAAGAATCAAGTTCGCTGAGGCTTGCCAGATTTAGAAGGTCAAGGCAAGATCTGGAAAATTGAGGACAGTCAAGGGTCGTCGACAATAGCCAAGGCTCGCTGGTAGTCGCCAAGAATTGTGTCTCAAGTGTTGCGCTTCAGCTTGCCGTTGTTCCCAAATCCTACTTGTTGCTGTTCTTGGATTTGGCACCTCAGCTTGCCCATCCCATGAGGCTGCGCGACTCCAGTGTCGCCTCGCCTAGAGTTGCGTGGGGGCAAGGGCGATACACATTGCTTTGTCCATTGTTGCTTTGTCCTCTTTGTTTGCTTCAACTCTAGTCCTGATATGGCTTGCTTGAGATCATGCGACATTGGTGAGGGCGGCAGCTACTGCTTTCTCAGAGCTAAGGCACGCTGTTGGTGCCTTAGTGGGGCTGAGGGTTTGCAATTTTTGTTTGTTTTGATTATCTTTTTTTACTAAATTCCTTTGTGCAAATAGTGTTTACCAAACATGATTTGCATTTTATAAACTCCCTTTTGGCTAAAGCCCTTTGTATTTATAGAAAGATTTTGAGCAAATGCTCTTCTAAACGCTCCATAAGACCCACTCATAGCTCATCAAAGAAGTCCACCGTTATTTTCCTTTTGTGATAAAAAGGTACATCAAGATAAGCAATTGCCATTATGCGTTTGTGTTCGACCATGGCTATTAAAATGAGTTAATCTTCACAAATGACCTTTAGATTTGAACACGCGTAAAGCTAAAGCAATTAGTGACTATTCTATAGGCAAATTTATAATCAGTACATGGAAATTAAATTTTATTGATTAAGCATGGAATATGTATATATTGAAATTAGTGGTAGGTATGATTTACCTTTCATTGATATTCCTTTACAGCGACACGTTATCAGCTTTAATGGGCATTGAATTACTAAAAAAATTAATTAACCATAAAAAAACCTAAATTAATCATTTTGAATGTGAACGGGTTGTCCGGTCGCACATTAAGAGAGTTTTCTGTGGGGATTCCACGATGAAGAAAAACGAGTAGGGTAGGTGCGGGGTCGATGGCGATGAGTGCACATTGTCTTCTTCCACATTCGGCCGCCGTAGATTGGCGATTCTCTTCTTTTGAAAAAGCTATCTTCACTCACTTTGGTCGTCGGCTCAATTTCGTCGTTTCCTACGGCTTGCCTCACTCACGGGGAAGCTTTAGTAGGCGTGTGTCTGACACACACCTTCCCATTCAAAGATACTTTGTTGTGCTAAGTGGGTAGGTCCATTTTAGGTAAGTCCGTTCCCATATTTCAGAAATCACATTGGGTAAGGTCAATTTTCAGTTTTGAAATCGAGAATCAACCCAACCGGTCCGATTCTAGCGTCTATCTTGAATTTTTTTCTTCTATTTCCAATGAGTGAGAAGTTTCCAACATTAAAAGAAAAAAATAATTTACTAATTAGAATCTTCTTTAGAATAAAAAAAAAAAAAATTCTCATTAGTCCAATTGGTTTGATTTCTTATGATCGGTTATTCCCAATTCCAAATTTTTGGAATTGTGAACCGAACTAGTCTCCTGAAAAAATCCATAATTGTCCGGTTCTTTGGTTGGACTAGGACTATTGCATACCTATGATACTAACTTTAACTTGAGTCGTTGTGGGAAAAAAAAAAAACTTTAACTTGAGTTACAATTTCTACCAAAATTTATTTTGTTTTATTGTAAAATAGTAACTTTAATTCAGGTTCCTAATTCTAACCCAAAATTTTTTATTGTCTCGTAGAATGACATCAACTTTTAGTCAATACAGAATTTGACCCTAATTGAGTTTTTGTCCACTAAACACTGTTAAAGATTCGAAGTATCATTCCAAGTGTGCTCTGAAACACTGAAAGGAAACCTAATAGGGTCAAGATTTGGCTGTCAACTGAAATGTGGTACTTTTTTTACAATGTTTGTATGAATATATGTATATATACAATTTTTATTTATCCTTCCACTAACCCGGTTCCACCTTTCTAAATTTTGCCCTCACATTGTTCTTATGAAAGCTCGACACAAGTTCATCTAATTAAAAGCACATTGGCTTTTTTTTTCCTAGAATAATGGGATTATTATACAAGTAGACGAGCCAATATTATCAAACAGATTTTTATTACTTCCAAATGCAAATAAAAATGTTTTATAGATTAAGGAATGGTGACAAAGAGCACCTAATTATGGGTTTTGTTCACATAAAGTCTGTCCTTTTTTGCATATGACCAATTCGTCTCACTTTCTGCTTCGCAATCCGCAGCAATTGCTCTTCGTTTACATTTCTTGCGGTGAAGACGATGTCATCGTAAAGATAGGGCCCATTGCTCTCAGCCAGGTGTATTTTTCTATCTTTGTTAAAATTAAGAAAAATTGAAGTATGCGCTTTTCTTGGGTTTTTGGTATAAATAAATTTCGAAAATTTCGGTGAGCAAGTATTGTCTCGTATCCTGGGGGAAGTTGTTCATATAGTATTTAATCTATTGTGTGGTTTTTGGTGAAAAAAATGGCCGAATGACTACATTGAATATTTTACACAAATTTTTAAGATAAAATTAGTAATTGGAAAGTTTAAGACTGAATTAATATTTATACAATAAGTTTAAGGTTGTATGAGTAATTTTATCTGTATCTTGTGCATGCAGGTTTAAGAGGCATAGCTTGCACTATGTTTTGACAAAATAAATATGGAGAGGAAAATTGTCCAAAAAGTCTTATAACTATTGTATAATAGTTAATTCAGTTCTAAAATTTTCAATTGTGCTAATTTAGTCTAAACTCTTTGATGATTTGCCAATTTAATCCTTACGACAAATTTTAATCAAGAATCATTGATGCATTTGTTGGTCAACTACATAGCATGGTTAGCGCCAACTTAGATGATTTTTGAAACTTTTAAAATTATTTTTTCTTCTTTTTTTTTTTGTCAAAGGCTAGTTGTTAGCCATCAACCACAGGCAATGGCTAACGAGGGCTAGCCTCGCTTGGAGAGGATTTCCCTTACTTGATTTGGCAAGGTTTGCCTTGACCCTTGCCCAGGCAAGGGCAAGCGAGGCCGATCATCACTTACCACTGGTGAAAAGAAAAGGAAAAAAAAAAAAAAAAAAAATTAGATTTTTTTTTTTTTTTTTAAATTTAGAAATTGTTCATGTTAATGTCGATCTTACCATGTAAGCTAATCGGCGCTCATATTTATTAATTCCAATCAAAATTAGCTAGAATGAATAAATTCACAAATCAAAAAAATTAAAACTAAATTGATATGTTTAAAAAGTTCATGATTGGATAAGTAAACGTGGGTTTAAGGGTTTTGAGGACAACTATCCCGAATGTGAACGGCATCTTCACCACTTGCCTTGGCCTGCCAAAGTATTGAGATAACATAATGTTATATTTGCCTTTCAGGTTGAAAAAGATCTGCAAAGCTTGGGGTTTCCGCATTGCTTTCGTTGGCTCCCTTTGGTCGGATTCGCAATGGTTGGTTTCACGTGTCACTTTCGGGCGTGTGTCAGGCACAGGCCCTCATCCACAATAAAAAAAAATGCTATTTTTCCATAATGCTAACGCCATTTTGTAGGTCCAAATTCAATGTATCAAGTCGCATATGCAAGCCACCTTTAGGCTTTTTAGGTAGGTCCACAATATACATTTACCAGCCTGGTCAAGCGAATAAGATTCTATTCGAAGTTTGGGATGATTGATTCGGATATAAAAACATTCCTATTCAAATGTTGAGTCGTCTATGAAGTCCATAACATATATCAAGCATTTCATGAATCCAACAAGACGCGAATTTAAAATCTGAAAAATTCATCTAAATACAAAATTTTTTGCACAAAATGATAGAATTTACAAAAATTTACAAATAATGAATCCAAAAAATACAGAACGTAGTCAAAGGATCAATCGGGCCCAAATTACATTGATTATATCGTATCATATTATATCAAATCGTCACGTGAATCCCTCGGTGCTTGAAGTCTGAGGACTTTCGCACGAGGCAAGGCCGCGGGGGAAATTATGAACTGGAATACCTGTCTGTACTTTTGTCTTTTTGGGACCTCGGTCCGAATAAGTACTCCATGAGATAATCCTCTTGCTTATAAATTAATGATTGGGTCCATTTCATCCGACCATAATGATTGAACCATGTGTCGGCCACACGCACCCACACTGATTAAAGAGAGACGTGCGCGAAAAAAGAGACTGGTATTTGCTGGGAAACTCGGAAAGTATTGGACCGCAAGCGGCGTGCGATGCGTCCTTTTCCAGACCAGATGCCCCCCCTCACTGGAAAGCGACAGGAATCGAGCATGCCTGATCCCCTTTTCTTGTTTTTTAGTCACTTCGCGTGAATTTAAAACAACTTTTTTTATCTTCATTGTTGTACATTTATGTTTTCCCTCAAGAATTCGGAAGTTTCGAATTTTTATTTAACACGAAAATGCCTAAAATAATTCAAGCAGAAGACATATTTATTTCAGGTAATGACGTTCTTATTCAGGTTACGTGCATCGAGAGAACATCGCATAAGCATATTATTGACAATTACCTTCCGAATTTTAAGGAGCGAAAATGAATTTCACGTCTAGTCATCTAAAAAATTGAAGGGAAAAGAAGAAAATCTCTCTCTTCCCACGCTCGGTTGGAACTGAAAATTCTTCTTTGATTTTGTCCTATCAAGTTAAATAACTGGTATAGCAGTACCCTCCATATATCTAGATAGCCCGTTTTGATGGTTCCTGCCTTTCTGATAATGTATATGCCTACAGCAAATTTGAGAAAGTGCCATTTTCTTTAATGTTACACAGAGCGTCTTCTCTTCAAGTTCAAGTAAGAATCGCATCAATGAAAGAAGTGGGTATACAGGCAAATAGGGGGGAGTGGAAAACTCACCCATTTATTTCCACGTCAATCCATCCTCACATTCACGATTGCTCTGGCATCTTACCTCGGAAACGAATGTTGCGGAGCAGACAGAGCACATCAAACCAACTCTGAACAGTATTACTTAAAAAAAATCGAGCACTTCAAAGGCATCCATAGCCCCTAAGTTTATCTGCATCATCGAGGGAAGAAATAACAAAAAAGAAATCGCCGTACCCTATGGCAATGGATATGCGTCCAGGAAGTTCATTCATCAGCTTGTGGCCTAATTATGCACGTTCTGACGAAAGTAGAATTATTCTTTCTCATCTCCACCCACGGGATAAGACAATTACTGAAGTCTGTACATGACGTTATTTGGTGTCCCATCTGGTGGCTACAGCTGTCATCATGCATTTCAAGACATTTCACATACAATCCAATCTAATGCAATTTTCGTTTCACTGAGGAGATATTCACATAGAAGAACCAAAAACTTTTACACAAGGTGTCACAGAAGGTGATGAAGCTACTGAAACTAAACAGTAAACACCGTGAAGATTGGGTGAAAGATATACCAATGCCTCCTATAGCTCAAATACAATGTGACCCTTTCATCTGGAAAAAGTACAATACTGTGTCCTCAGGGTCACAGTCCAAACGAATTCAACATGACCTGTTCAGGATAAGAATCCCAACGCCTAAAAGCATAACGGCCAAAATTTTATAGCACAATAAGATGGAACAAAGCAAGTTACAATAATCAGCTTTTTCCATGCCACAGTGAAGTGAGAGTGATGTACAGAGAAGGGGCACCTGTGCCTTGCATCTGCTCTCCAAGTAAATGGTAGAAACAAGGGATATTTATAATTTCGCACATCATCCTGCTAAAATTGCTCCAAATGTGCAGACCGAAGTTCTTAATCCAAGGAGAAGGCTCCATTGCAGTACCTGGTTCATATACAAACAGATGGCTAAGGACGCATATTTTTAAGTCAACTTTTTCTTCAGTCATCTGAAAAATTGTCAAAAGAGCCAAAGATAAAGAATAAACTCAGATGGGAACAAGTAAAATTTCGTTAGAATCAGGAAACCAACAAACGAGATGTCATAAGAAGTTCCTACTTTTTGAGAACATCAATGGAAAAAATGCCCATACAAGAAGTTCAGTTGCATTAGGAGATTTAATTCCGACCAAAAAAAGAAATTAGGAGATTTAATCCAATTTTTTCAGAAATAGTTGGAGAACACCTAAAAGAGAATGAGATTAGCAAAAACTAGACGAAAAAGGGAAGAGTTTCTCCTTTTTGGCTTATGTAAAGCTATATTATTCTCATTAGAACTCCTCTGACAATTTTCAAGAAACCAGTCTTGGGATTATCTGTCCACCAACATGAAGGCAAAGCACAATTTCAAAGAAAACATAGGAGACTACCTGTTGCTGAACTTCTGAACAGCATCAGAGGCATAAAGAAGGGTCTCATTGGCATTTTCAAGAACCATGTACAGCTCTTTTCCCCTTGTAACTCGAGAGATAACCCATGCATTGTTTCTAGCCCTAGTGCATATTTCGAGATCTTTCTCATGACTGTCATTATCCCATTTTGCCCTGCTTTTTTCAATGTCAACCTCTTCTCTGAGCTTACTCAAAGCAAGCAATGAATCCTGCAAATCTCAAACAATTCTAGCTTTGTGAATTGCAATTCAATTCTGAAGCATGCAACACATACATGTAAGAGGGGCCAGAATTCCAGCTTGCAAAATTGCCACTGGGAAAAAAATGAACTTAACTTCATAATCCCCTCCATCCTCCTCCCAAAAATTTAACAAAAAAGGGGGAAAAAGAAAAGGCATATTCCTGCTGCTAAATGGGCACATGCAACATAAAGTAGATATGATAATAGTTAAGTAGCTACTTCCCTCCCAAAAAGATAAAAAGGAAAAACAAAAAGCTATTCACACTAGCTAAATGGGCATGTGCCATATAACGCAGATGCGCTAATGGTTAAGGAGCTAATAGGACCTTCATGACTTAGCTAATTGAATTGCAATCCAACTAGGACGATTTTTTTACTTAGAATTAGATTATTTTGCAGACTCCCTTATCGTCACCAAAGCTCACACCGAGAACATAAATAGCGTAAGATCCAAAGGAACTTTAAAATTGTATTAGATCTGGTACCGTGGCAGAGGGTCCATAAATTGCTTACATAGAAAACATTATTTAGTTCTTATGATGATCATAAGTAGTCCCACATGACAAAATTGGCTGTAAGAGAACACGTCAAGAATTAACTAACTGAACTGCAATCTCTTGATGGTGCAGACTCCAGTCTTTGTTCACCAAAGTTACATACGCAAATTGCTTATGATCCAAAGGAAGTTTAAAGTTGGATTAAATATGGTACTGTGGAAGAGACATCATGATACGCTTACTTAGAATTAGCACATGGACCTTGCATCATTATATATAGCTCACCAAGCACTCTGTATACTGATGATCTATTGATGCAACTACCTGAGTCATGCCCTTTATAGGGAACTAGGGCTCCAGATGATAGTCTAAGTAGCCCAGGAAGAGTATATATTTGTTATCAGCAAAGGCAAGCCTCTAAAGGTAAAGTTATCTTCAACAAATTGACCATTTATAAAAATAAACAGTTACAGCAATTGACCTTCGTCAGCGTAGCAACTTTGCCTGGCGGTGAAGCCCTGGATAAGTTTCTGTCACCATCTACAAGCAAATAACGGTAACCACTGACATGGTACGCATTCTCACCACCCCATCCTTTTGAGAGCTTTTCTTCAACTTTCAACATCTTCAATGACGCCTGACAATTCCAGAAAAAAAATTAATTTAGTATACGGATGGTGAGTAGGAAGTCAAATATGGTACATAGATGAAAGCAAGAAGCTTTCTTAAGCCTTTGATAGGCGGACTAGCAGCATTAAGGAAACATCACTAAATGTAAATGCTTTAGATTCTCATCGATCCTTTTCTGGTGGCCTCTCCTTCTCAATGAAGAAACTGGAGAATAATCATACAAAGAAGTCATCCACAAATCAACTCACATATCAGAGTCAGCACCAATAAGAAAGGCATGAATTCTCTAATTCCCAAAGGAATGGTCTTTGAGACCAACATGAAGATTCAAGATGATTTTTGTCATTTTCAGCATTTTCCTCCCACTCTATCCAAATTTACCTAGAGCTCAGAATTCTAGAATAATACGGAATGCAATTGCAAACACAACCTATAGCACCCATGGAAAGTAACATCAATAAAAGATACGCATATCAAATTATGCTCCAGTGCTCAATAAATTGAAAGAGCAAAAAGTCCTGACGCTGAGAATTCTCTAAGGAGTAAAAGACAGGTAATTCAAGTACTTTTCCTGCAACTTATATCTAATCCTTGCTGAAAGATTCCAAATCAGCCACCACAAGTTCAAAAAAGTCAAATCACATTCAATAATAACACAAATGGCATTTAAACAAGGTGACCATGCCATTTGCAGAGAATGATTCGTGAAGAAAGTACAAAACCAAATAAGTCGGTAAGAACATCATGGTTTCTTTACAGTGTCCAGCTTTGTCTATCATGGAAGAATATGAATATGAATATGATGGTGTATGGGAAGGCATACACAAGTGCAATGAGATCACACAGTCCAATGCAGCATGTCAATGTATACAATCATTATACCTCTTGATAGCAACAATAACTCAACACAAACTAGGAGGACTTATGGGGCTCCAAACTTCAAAGTTTCAATAGCAGAAAGTCAGAATCACAGATATGTTAGATGCCTAGTTTACAAAGCATGAACAGAAAAGGACTCAGTAGTACTAGACTTTGATACTCACAATTTAAACACATAAATATAGAGTGGCGCCTACACAAGATGATGGGCAATTGCCAATAATTAATTAGTACAAAAGACAGCGCTGGAAACTGTCCATCCATGAACAAGGATGAGCCACCAAAATATGAAAATGTGAAATAATGTTAATGTCAGTAATTACCACTAATTTGATAGATTAGCTATGCCATCCTAAAAAGCTTATCAAAATGCAAGTTAACCTTGAAATGCTAGCCACCCATTATTTATATAAAAGATATAAAAGTATAGCGGTATAAGAACAACAGCTAAAACAGACATCAGTGGTGGACTAACATGTTCAAGAACTAGCTGCTTCACTGCTAAAATGCCTTGTTCCCCATTAACAACAGAGGACACAGGAATCAGAAGGATAAAGGTAAGGCTCTTGTGTTGATAAGCACAGAGATACATTTTCTCTTCAGTCTGCTGGAGCCAAATTGATGGGGTGACAGAAACTAAGCTCCCGGGCTCAGCTTGCCAGATATCTGTGATAAGAAAACCATCCCTTCCTTTGGACCACCTGTCATGCTGCAGAGGTCTCACGGCATGACTGTGATCATCACCTGCGGAGGTACCACGTGAACCATGGAAAGGTTCTGAAAGAGAAGTTGCGCTTCCCATAGTAGGCCCTGTCACGGCAGTGGATGCAGCACTTCCCTTACGTAGATAGGACCAGGAACTTAACCCCGCAGAGAGAGCACGAGGAGTCAATCTTAGAACAGCATATGTAAATAGATTGATGGTGTCATCCTGAGAAAAAGGAGAATGATGACAGATAGGTTAAGATAGAAATTTACTGTAAACCATCTCGTCAAATTTAAGACAAAAAGCTGCAAAAAAATGGATTATGGAAAAACAGAAAATTGACATGAGCTTTACAACTAAAACATACTGGAGAAAGTGTCGTAGAAACTAGAAGGTCCTGAAACAAGAGCAACGAGTGGCTTGACGGGCTTCCAGTGCACGACTCTACAACCCTGACAAGCGACTGACAAAACAGTAGTATAATTATTTGATAGAACCCACCATCAGGAATGTATGCATAGCAAAAATTGCAAAAATAACCAAGCATTACAGGAGCTGCCCAATTTGTCAGTGCATTGAGAAGGCCCTTTAATTCCCAACAGTGCATAATGATTGGAAATGAGAAAGTATTGGCACACCATGTCGATAAGAATCATGTCAAACTGGCATCTACATTCCCCAGAGAACCATGCAATGAGAAAATCATACAAAACCTACCTGAACTTCTATTGCAGCCTCACGTCCTACAGTTAGCATCTGTACAGTTGCACGCTCCTTCAAAGAATCACGGAATGATGGTAATTGGAGTTTCTTCGAAGAGAGAAAATCTGCCTCAAAGAGAAAATTTACGTGTGAGGTGCCAGAAACAGCAGCTTCAGCACAAGCGGAGTAGCAGAAATCCAAAGGTGACCATTTGATAGAGCAAACTTCGCATTACCCCAGCAGCAGTAATCCAATGGAGACCGCTTTTCAAATGCTGACAATTAGTGACTTACGATGAAATACTTTGAACTAATTATAGATAAAATGATGCCAAGAAAGAATTGCACGTTAAATTAAGAATGTTACTACAGTCAAAATAATTCACAAAAACTCACCACTAAGATAATCCATGATGAATATGTACAATTGAGATCTGACCGATCCTGCAGCTGGTTCCTTCTCAAGCAATGACCTTATAGACCCGTGGAACATCAAGAAAAGAGAGTGGACTTCCTTTAGGACTTTTCTCAATGCTTCAACTCTCCAAATCGCTTCCGCTTCCTTGTTTTTCTCAACAATCTTGCAAAACATGAAGAAAAAAGTATATAATTAAGGGAAAAGAAAGAAGACATCGAAGCTTTCAAATGCTGGAGCATAAGAGAGATTGAACAGAGAACGCACCACGACCATCCAAATATCCGGTTCCGCCTCGAAGAACACATGAGAGTGCCTCTCCGCTTCGATGACCTCGCAAGCAGCCTCTGGAGAGAAAATCCTTGACCCCACCAAGAACAAACACGAAACAAGCTCACTCCACTAAACCGACAGATCAAAGAAACAGACGAAATGAACGAACTTTCAACGACCAGAAAAGCACTCAGCAACTGAAACGACAAAGTCGGCGTTCATCTACTTCTAACGTCGGCTTATGCCGGAATTCAAAGGATCCGTCGCCAACCTGGTGAAGGTAATGAGGCCCTCGCTGAGGCCAATGACGGAGAGCTGAGTGGAGAAGGGCAGATCGGCAGGGTAAAAGAACAGGATCTTGTCCAGCTCCTGCCCCTCGTTTTGCCCTCTCCGCAGGTCGAAGATGCACAGCTGCATGCCCTCGCTGTTGCTCGCGACCGACGACAAGCCCATTATCGCGTCGAATTCAAGCCCTAGACACGATCATCTCCCGATCACCGAGCTGGGAAGACCGATCACCGAACACGGAATTAGCCGGAGGAAACAAACAACGAACCCCGAGTTAAAGAGAGTTAGAAATCAGGACCGCGACGACGCACCGATGGATCGCGATCATTCCCCCAGGAATGATCAGTGCGAGGTCGAATCCGCAGATTCCCTCGCACGAGCGGCGATTCGACCTAGAAATCTCGTCTTCCGAGGCGGATTTGACCTAGAAATCTCGCTTCGAGACGACGAAGGGAGCGGAAGAGGAGGCGACCGAACAGCGCCGCGTCGTCGTCGTGGTTTCTAAAGTTTGAATGGCAGGTAGCGTTCGAGCCGAACAGCTAAAGCTTTGGCAACTTCGGGGGCGAGTCGACTCCAATCGGTGAACGATTTTTTTGCTTGGGGATGAAGATGATCGTGAAGATGGGCGAGAGCATCATCAGTTGGAACTCCAATTAACAGAAAAATAGCGGCGACAAGTTAAATGCAGAAAAAGGCGATTTTAAATTAGACTTTTTCCAATGTGCATCGTGCGGTGTGAATGTCATTATTCCATCAAATGGATCCATTTGCTTCCCGTAAAATGAATGATTTGAAATGCATTTTTTTAATATGACTATTTATACTGTTTATAAAAATGAATGGACAAAAAATATTTTTATATTATTATCGATAATAAAAATAAATTATTTCGATAAATTATTTCAAGCGATCATCAAACAAATGGATTAGGTCAGGTCAAGTCATTAATGTTTCAATCAAAATGAATCAATTTAACTCGTTTTAACTTATTTTTACGCAATACAAATCTAATAACTTATACTTAACCCAACTCGACTTGACATATACCTCATTCATTCCCAACCTGATCCAACCCATACCTAACTCATATTGCAAAGTGAGTGAGTACAAGATCAAGTGAAAGTGAGAGGCTGAAGATAGAGTTATAAAAGTGAATTATGTTTAAGTAAATTGTAATTCATTTGTGATCCATTTACTCAATATAGCTAATCTATTTATAACTCATGTAATATTCATATGGGTTAAGAGATGAATTTATGACCATTTTAATGGGCCTAAATACAAGTGGTTGTTTTTAGTTTTCTTTCTAAATCATTAATTTTTGCAAAAAAAACAAAGTCTAATTATAAAAAAAATAAAATTATATCTTATTGGAATGTTTTGATGTTACAAAAACCTAAAAACTCGCCTCATGTTTATCCTATGTTGTTTATTCATGATTGCACTGATGTATTTTAATTTGGTACCGTAAAAAAGAAGAAAAAAAAAAGCTTTAACATGATTACCAATTTCTTGGTTGATCATGTGAAATGTCGAAGCGGTAAGTAAAAATCAATTATACCCTATTTGATAGATTGTGTTTATTCTTTTAGGTAGAGATAGATTATATGTTTTAAATGAAATTATTGGATCCTTGAGGCAAAAGAATCGAATCCCGAATATTATTCCCTCCCTTGTTTCTTTTCTTTTTTCTTTAGCCTTTTAAAAGCCCGAGTCTTAAGACAAAATATTGGGTACCCTAAGGGTGCAATGCAATTTGTGCTTTGAACCATTCAGCATGTGACACCTGTCGCCGGGCGGGTTTATGTCATCTCAGGTTAAAACCGCGTCTTTATCTTCTCTTTACTCTGTCTCTCTCTTCGAAAGGCCTTTCCCCTCGGCCGAACGCCGCGCCTTTCCGTTTATCATGAACCGGGAATCCCAAGGGTCAGAATATCAACCCGCTTCCCCATACAACTAGAATTCTTCACAAAGTGGTGAAAAAATGTCCTAACTTGTACCAATCTTTCGAGACTATTAAAAGAAACTATTTACACATAAGTAAGAAAAGCCTCGATGCACACTATAAATGCTACATCACATGGATTACTCAAAAGCTTAGCCTTTTTCAGGTGGTAATGTGTTTATGAAGTCTCTAATTACATGCAATTGGTCCTTCACATTGATAGACCGAAAATATAACAAAAAAAACCTTCGGCAACATCATAACATCAAGGAAAAGATCGAACCACACGGCATCTCGATAGCCATTACGAGCAACATGGTCCACGAAAGACTTTAACCCATCCGAAGTTGGACACAAGCATCTTAAACCCCCGAACCAAAATTCACCCACGACCCACGACCCGCGAAACAGCTGGAAACCCATCCGAAACACACAATGATCTTCGCTTGAAGCATACTTATTTTAGTAAGTTCATGACCCTTTCTTCATGTGTTACTTTTGGTCTTTCTTATCATGATTCTTCCTTCCTATTTTGCATACTCTGACGGGATCAAGAGTTATTTGTTCATGAAATTGTAAGTCATTATACATCATAACTCTGTAATGCGGAAACTTATAATACAAACAGTGATATTTTGATCTTCATGATTCTCACAAATAGATGATGACATACCTTTATCCATAGCGTTGCACTTGACGATGATCGTTGTACAAAACCTGATGAACACGAACCAAAGAAGAAATCTGATTTCTCTCCCTTAACCCACTATTCTTGATTTATTCTTTCGATGGATGAGAGAATACCAAAATCCTTTAGGTTATTGTTGTTAATTGTGGGTGGAGAGAGGACCGAACTCTATTTGTACGTCCGTTGAAAAGGTGCCTTCCATCAAAGTGATATACCCTTTCAATTTAGTCGTACCTCTTCATTTTATTAGAGTCGTAACTCCTCGTAACCAATAATTAATTATTTTATAACATAATAATAATTATTAAACTATATAACATAAATCATATCATGTGGGCCACATTAATTTACATTCTCCACTTGGCTCATATGATATTCCTTTCTTAGTTTAATAAAGACTGTAATGTGCACAATAACATTATGCTATAAAATTTCATCAAATTGGCAATCACATAATAATCACAATTAAGTAAAGAAAACTAATGCGAGTCATAGCGGTTGTATGTCATTAATCGACATAGTTCCTTCTATGCACTACAACTATAACACTTTACTTAACATGATCCATAAATGAGAAGTATAGTAATAGTCCAACTATAATGTTTCCTTAGAAACTATCCTTTAACATTCATCTATTTCCATAATGTATACTAAATAGAAAACATGAAATATCGAAACACGTAAGTGAGCTCAAAGTGTCAAATACATAAACTTAATACAATCATAATACAAACACTAATGACGTTCAATAATGCTTATCCTTTCAACATGCTCATTAAATGTTTTGGGCATTCCTTTTGTTAAATGTTCATAAGTTTGGTGCTAATGTGCTCAATTGACACTCTTTGTTTTTGAACTTTTGTTATTTGATCTCCATATGCTTAGCACCCTTAGAATACTTGTCTGGAGAAGAAAACTGCAAAGTTATCACAATAAATTTTCGCTGGCTTGGCACTACTGTCGACAACCACAAGCCCCGAAATAAAATTTCGTAATCCATGAATAGTGGCTCAATTGACACTCTTTCTTCCATTTTCCGACTACTAACCAAACGTCTTCTTGTATCGGCACAACCTGTGACAATACCCAATCACCTCGAGTGATTTTTTATAAGTAAGCATCTTCCATATCTAAGAACTTTCTTGCAGATCTATTCCCTTTGAGAATAAGTTTGTGAATACATTAAACTCCCACAACAGATGCATAAGGAATATTCTTCATTTGTTCTCGTTCCAATTCATTTTTTTGACATTGCATAAGGCTAAATTTATCACCTTTCTGAATTGAACTATTCCTTCAACATTTACTCATATTAAATCTCTCTAAAATTTTCAATGTAGGCTTTCCGAGACAATCCTAATAACTTGTGATCTATCACGGAATATTTCTATTCTATCACATATGCAAATTTCAAAATTCTTAGAGAGAAACTTATCAAATCAAGATCATTAATTTATCATCAACATACAGTGAAATATAAACTTGCTTGGGTGTTTTTCAAACTAAATGAAGTTATGGTATCGTTAAACTTAAGATACCATTGTCAAGCTTGTTTAAGTCCATATATTGATTTCTTTAATTTACATTTGTGTTCTTTCTTTTAATTGAAAAGCCTTCATGTAAACCTTTCTTCTAAATATTAAGAAAGGCGGTTTTTACATCCATTTGGTGTAACTAAGTCATAATGAGCCACCAAAGCCATAATGATTCTAAGTGAGTATTTCTTAGAGACTGGTGAAAATGTCTCTTTATAGTCAAAAAACCTTTAACAAGTCTAGCTTTATGTCGTTCAATATTGCCTTTTGAGAAAGACCCATTTACACCCGACCTTCTTACATCCTTTAGGCAATTCAACAATATCCCAAACTTGATTTTGATGCATGAATTTTAACTCTTCTTGCATGGCATTAAACCATTCATTAGAATCTTCACATTCCATGGCTTGGAAAATGAATGATCCCCCTAAGTCAATTTCTGACTCTTGTAGATAAACCATATAGAAACAAGATCTTCTTAATGCCAAACGACATCTTCATTATGGAGTGGTTGTTCTTTTTGTTGTTCTTGATTATTGTTAGATTGTGCTTTATAATATCAGGAACAACAACTTTAGAAGTTTCTGAACTTCTACCCTTACTTTGAATGCAAGCATCACGCATTCTTTCACTCCCACTAATGTCACCATTCTCAATGAACCTAGCATTTCCAGATTCAACAATTCTTGTACTATGATTAGGACAATAAAATTTATACCCTTTGGATTTCTCGCATAACCACCTCGATTGTATGATCGGATAGGTTTCTTCCCATCCACAGCTCAAAGGAGTCTTTGAAACGCCTTACTAGAAACCCTTTTGCATCATGGAAGTCATTCCACAAAGACAAGGGTCATCACATAAAGTTCCGGTTCCAATAAGAGTATCACTCTTAAATAGACCAAAGATTCGGGAACCAAACTTACAATAAAATCCCGCCACATCAAGTCTTGGCAAAGAAACTAAATTGCGAAAAAGTAGGTACATAAAGGGTTCAAAACAAATCCAAATAATGCCCAAGATCTAAGATCAAACGATAAGTGCCAAGGCCTTCACTGGAGCTTTGTTTCTGTTCCCCGTAATCACAT
This sequence comes from Eucalyptus cloeziana, assembly GCA_014182715.1. NCBI lineage: Eukaryota > Viridiplantae > Streptophyta > Magnoliopsida > Myrtales > Myrtaceae > Eucalyptus > Eucalyptus cloeziana. The sequence continues at coordinate 37,654,941 of CM024635.1, read as the reverse complement.
AACTTTCATTTGGCTTTATAGTTTGGATCGTAAGAAATCCCTGCATCGTATTTGACACATGAGTGGTGACACCAGAATCAATCCACCAAGTATTATGAGGAACTTCAGTAAAGTTTGATTCAAAACATACTAAATCACAAGGCTTACCTTTCTTTTCGAACCAAGCTTTACATTTCAGATAATCTTTTTCAAGTGTCCAATTTTTGTTGCAAAAATGACACTTAATAAGATTGTGTTCCTTCTGTGGATTTGAGAAGCCTTTGAAGAGTCATTCAGGACGTGTAGTCCTTTTCTTCTTGCTCCTTCCACCTTTCCTCTTGAAATTCTTCGAACATCTTGATGACTTGAGAGATGAACAGAATGAGCCTTTTGATTCTTTATTCTTGTTTCCTCTTGAACTAGCATATTGGTCAATTCATTTACATTCCACTTATCCTTTATAGTGTTGTAATTTATTTGAAATGACCCATATTGCTCATGAGGCAAGGAATTAAGTATAAATTGTACTAAAAAGTACTCATCCACGTTCATCCCTAAAGTCCTTAATTTTGCTGCTAAATTCGTCATCTCAAGTATATGCTCATGCATGGTACGCGAACCATTGTATTTCATGGTGGTCGGTGTACTCATCAATGTACTGAGCAAGTGACTTATCGCCAGCTTGAGAACGCTCTTCATAAATTTCATAAATTCCTTAGCATTGTCGGGCTTTGGGAAGAGAAGCTTTAAATTGTTTGCAACCGTCATTCGCATGAACATTAAGCTCACTGCTCGATCTTTCCCAAACTTTATAGAAAGACTTTTCATCATTGCTACTTTCATCGCAATAGAAACGGCTGGTTTCTCGGCTGAACCTAAATCAACTGATCCAGGACACCTAAGTGAAAAATGGACTTGTTCACTCAAATTAGGAAAATTTATCCCATTGAATAAGGGAATAGATGAGGCATGCGAATGGAGTGAAACAGGTATAGATACTGCAAACATATGCAAGAAAATACTCATACATTAATGCCTTGAGAATATCACCTAATCAGATTCAAACTAAACTACACATGTACATCATAGTTCTCCTTTGGGCGATCCTATGATATACAAATATAAAAAAACCATAATGATGCTAATAACTTTTATTTGATAATTGTAAATATATCTTATTAAAATTTATTTGCTATCTTTGGATATACAAACAAAAGTAATAAGTCATATTAATTATCAACTATAACGCTTCATGAAATTATAGAAAATAATTAACCTTTGGGTTAATCCCTAAGTTCTTATAATAAATGAACTTCAATATACCCATAATCCCAATAATGATATGCAACATATCAATTTCATAAATAGCATCAATTAATCATGGGTAATTGAATAAAACAATTTACAATATCAAAAAAAAATTCAAAAGACTTCAAGGTTTGGCCACTTTGGTGACTAACAAACCATTCATAATATGAATTTTTAATATTGTAAATTACAAATATTTACCAAATTGCACACAAGGACAAAACCGTAATAAAAGCATAAGGGTAAAATCGTAAAAAATCATAATTCCATAAGGGCAAAACATAAATTTATAATCCAGGGGCAAAATGGTAAATAACCAGTAAGGGCAGAACCGTAAAATCATAATTCCATAAGGGCAGAATAATAAATTTATAATCCAAGGGCAAAATGGTAAATAAACAGAAGGGCAAACTGTAAATAAACATAAAAGGAAGGGCAAAACAGTAAATAGGAGCTGAGGGAGGGGCAAAAAGCGTAAAGGGCTCCACGGGACGTAAGGCACGTGCCTTCGCCCTCGGCGCGCGTGCCACAGACGCTGCTTCGGCGCGCAGAAAGCGTGTTTCGCACGCTGCGGCGTCCGGTGTGCAAGCGTGTGCAATGCACGTGCTCGGCAACCGCCGCGGCGCGTGTGTTGCACGCGCCGTCAAGCGCCGCGCCGTTTCGCCAAGGCGTGATCCCACGCGCCTGCCATTGGCGTGCACGGGCGCGTGGCGCGGGGTCCACGCGCCAACGCGACCGCAGCGCCACGCGTGGACCCACGCGCCTTCTTCCCCCGCGCGACATTAACTTTTTCTTCGCCATTTCCTTCTCTCGTTTCCCGACTTCTTCCATATTTAGACATTTTTCTCCATGAGAACTTCCATCAATCGGATTTTCATCGACAGAACCATCCAAAAACATTTCAATAATAATAAATACTACGAACAGGATCGTTTAACAAATCATCAAACATAAATCATAATATTTTTATAAACGGAAAAATCATGAGATCATAAACTATTGCCTCGATACAACCGTAAGTCATTATACATCATAACTCAGAATGTGGAAACTCATAATACAAACAGTGATCTTTTGATCTTCATGATTCTCACAAATAGATGATGACATACCTTTATCCATAGCGTTGCACTTGACGATGATCGTTGCACAAAACTCCGATGAACACGAACCAAAGAAGAAATCCGATTTCTCTCCCTTAACCCACTATTCTTGATTTATTCTTTCGATGGATGAGAGAAATACCAAAATCCTTTAGGTTATTGTTGTTAATGTGGGTGGAGAGAGGACTCGAATTCTATTTGTACGTCCGTTGAAAATGTGCCTTCCATCAAAGCGATATACCCTTTCAATTTAGTCGTACCTCTTCATTTTATTAGAGTCGTAATTCCGTAACCAATAATTAATTATTTTATAACATAAATAATAATTATTAAACTATATAACATAAATCATATCATGTGGGCCACATTAATTCTTATAGAAATTTCCTGTCTCGCCGCATCTTCATTTCCGTTTCCCATCTTCGAGCCTTTCCCCCGAGGGCCCGCCGTCGAGAGACGACACCCAACGATGGGTCGTTGCCGCCGGGACCTCCCCCTCCTAGCCCTCCTCCTCCTCCCCCTGCTGCTACTGCTGTTGTTCCTGTGCCTCGCTGCCTCTGCTCAGACCCTGTAGAGCGACGTTGACGCAATGCAAGCCCTCAAGAAGAGCCTGACGCTCCCTTCCTCCCTCGACTGGTCCAATGCCGACCCATGCAAGTGGCCCCAAGTCATGTGCGCGGGCGACTGGGTCGCCGGGATTCAGATATGTAGCCACGACGTGTCCGGACCCTTCCTTCGGACGTCAGCAGCCTCACTGCCCGAGGTGGTTCGAGGTCATGAATAACCAGCTCTCCGGCGCCCTCCTAAGTTTCACCGAGTTGACACAGTTGTAGGTACCGAGTTCGCGGGTCTCTTTTCTTTTTCCATTTTTTTTTGCCTAGATGATTTTCGGGGGAAGGAGCGAGTGATTTTGTGCTTTCTTGGCCCCCTTCTTGGAACAGGTGTTGCTTTTGCACCACAACAATTTCACCTCCATTCTTGCGGACTTCTTCACTGATTTGTCGTCTCTGCAAGCGGTTGACCTGAGCTATAACGACTTTGCTACTTGGGGGATCTCGCCAGCCTCAAAACTTGTGCCTCCCTTCTTAATTTCACCGTGATGGTTTTATCTATGCGGTGATGGGCCTAAGTAGGCCCGTCCACCCATGTTGGGCCTAAGAACCCGGCCCGCAGGATAATGGTCCATGAATGAAGGGTTGAGATATGAAAATATGCGTTGAGGGGTTGCGTCTTTTGGAAGGGTATTACGTTGAAGAGATACGTTTCATGGTTGGAGGAGACGTTTTAAGAGAAAAAGAAAAGAAAAAGGAACGTACTTCTTGGCGTACATACGTTCTTTTTCTTTTTCTCTCTCCCAAAAACAACGAAAGAACAGTACCCTAAAAATTAGAGTTTTCTCCCCCTTCAAAGCAACAGTGCGCTCCTCGATAGAACAAGATCATGATTTTCCTCGAACTTTAACATTGGTATTTAATCTATGGATAATAAGGTACGCTTGATTCCATGGGGTTCACACATGCACGGCACGCACGGATTCCTGGGCTTGTCTTCCGCATTCGTTGGTGCCGATTCGAGATTTAGATAATAAATGTCCCAGAGAAATATCACAAGAAGCGGATGCGTAAAATTAGATGTTGAATTTTTACTATTTTACTCCACGCTTACATTTTTATCTATTGTGCTCTACATTACATTTTTCAATGGGAGTATCTATTGGACAAGAATGCTTTCTTATGCATGTCAAAATCACCCATAAATCAGATTAGACGTTAATAGCTTTTTTGGCTTCTATCGGATTTTTATTTTTTTTCTGGGGGAAGGAAACGGATTCTTTTTTTCTTACGCGTCGATGCCACGATCAGCCCACGTCTTTTGCATCAACCGCATCCATCAAGCTCGTCTTCAAGAGGATGTTCTTTAATTTACAAATCGCTATCATGCTTGTGTTGTTTATTGAACGCTATATATAGGAAGAGAGAGTAGCCGTTTAGGGATTTTAAAATTAATTATTTAAAGTTAACTTATAAAGAGATAAAAAAAAGATATTGACAAACGACATTTATAAGTAGAATTGCACCAACTAAACCCTAAATAATGCCTTTTCATTTTTTTCTCCATAATTCTAAAAATAGTCATTTCTCTCCCTACTAATTTGTCATCTCGAAATTCTGTAGGCTGTTCCTGTGCCTTGCTGCCTCCGCTCAAACCGTGCAGAGCGACGTTGACGCAATGCAAGCCCTCAAGCAGAGCTTGACGCTCCCTTCCTCCCTCGACTAGTCCAACGCCGACCCGTGCAAGTGGCCCTAGGTCACGTGCGCCGGCAACCGGGTCGCTAGGATTTAGATAGGTAGCCATGGCGTGTCCGGGACCCTTCCTCCGGACGTCAGCAGCCTCACTACCCTGAGGCGGTTCAAGGTCATGAATAACCAGCTCTCTGGCGCCCTCCCGAGTTTCGCCGAGTTGACACAGTTGCAGGTACCGAGTCCGTGGGTCTCTTTTCTTTTTCCTTTTTTTTTTTTGCCTAGATGATTTTCAGGGGAAGTAGCGAGTGATTCTGTGCTTTCTTGGCCCCCTTCTTGGAATAGGTGTTGCTTGTACACCACAACAATTTCACCTCCATTCCTGCGGACTTCTTCATTGATTTGTCATCTCTGCAAGCGATTGACCTGAGCCATAACGACTTCGCTGCTTGGGGGATTCTCGCCAGCCTCAAAACTTGCGCCTCCCTTCTTAATTTCACCGTGATGGTTTTATCTATGCGGTGATGGGCCTAAGTAGGCCCGTCCACCCATGTTGGGCCTAAGAACCCGGCCCGCAGGATAATGATTCATGAATGAAGGGTTGAGATATGAAAAGATGCGTTGAGGGTTGCATCTTTTGGAAGGAGTATTACGTTGAAGAGATACGTCTCTTGGAGAAGACGTTTTAAGAGATAAAAAGAAAAGAAAAAGGAACATACCTTTTGGCGTACATACGTTCTTTTTCTTTTTCTCCCTCCCAAAAACAAAGAAAGAACAGTTCCTAAAAAATTAGAGTTTTCTCCCTTTCAAAGCAACAGTGCGCTTCTCGGTAGAACAAGATCGTGATTTTTCCTCGAACTTCAACATTGGTGTTTAATCTGTGGATAATAAGGTACGCTCGATTCCGTGGTATATTTTTGATCGGTGATACATGTGATTCCTGGGCTTGTCTTCCGCATTTGTTTTAGGGGTTCGCGCGTGCATGGCACGCGTGCGGTTGCTGCCGCGGGCACATGCGCGGCATGTGGCACGTGCGTGCGGTGGCACGTGCCGGTCGGTTCGTCTGACCCGGCCCACCCCAGCCTGACCGGTCCGACCCGACCACTCGTTGACTCCGACTAGGTTGACCTCGACCCGTCTGACTATTGACCGCTGACCATTGACTATGATTGTTGACTTTGACCGTTGGACAAGAAGACTCAGCATTGCCTTGGATGTTGCTAGAGGGGTCGAATATCTTCACGGTTTAGCTCATCAAACTTTTATTCATCGTGATCTTAAACCATCCAATATACTGCTTAGGGACGATATGCGGGCAAAAGTGGCAGATTTTGGACTTGTACATCTTGCCCCTGAGGGTGGTAAAGGCTCTATTGAAACGCGTCTTGCTGGAACTTTTGGGTAACTTGCACCAGAATATGCCAGTAAGTCTTCTTTGAATTACATTAAACGTGAAGTTGCATTTGTGTTGCTGTCCCCCCTTTTTTTTCTTGAGACGATACCCTTGATCCAATAATCCAACATGTCTAGAAATAGCTATAAACCTTAGGAAGCTACTAAAAACTTCCACAGATCCAGCATGTAGACAATTTCTTTAATTTTGGCCATGATTAGGGAACCATAATTAGTCAGTCAAAAATCAAATACGAGTTTCGTGTAGAATATATTAGGACTAGAACTAGGCTAAGGACTTGATATGGCCCTACATTTGTACTTTACAGTGACTGGACGGGTGACCACCAAAGTCGATGTCTTCGGCTTTGGAGTGATCCTTATGGAGATGATTACGGGAAGAAGGGCTCTCGATAAAACCCAGCCTGAGGACAGTGTCCACCTTGTGACATGGTTTCGGAGAATGTACCTCAACAAGGACACATTTCGGAAAGCCATTGACCCGGTCATCAATCTTGACGAAGAAACACTAGCAAGCATAAGCACAATTGCTAAGCTCGCAGGCCACTGCCATGCGTGGAAACCTTACTAGAGGCCGGACATGGGTCACACGGTTAGCGTGCTCTCGTCGTTCGTAGAGCTTTGGAAGCCATCTGAGCCAAACTCCGAGGACATGTATGGGATCGACCTGGAGATGACCTTGCCCCAAGCACTCAAGAAGTGGCAGGCCTATGAGGGAAATAGTAACATCGACAAATCTTCTTCCTCATTTTTAGCGAGCAACGAGAGAGCACCTAGACGATTATTCCTACGCGGCCGTGTGGGTTCACTAGTTCATTCACTTCGGCAGATGGGAGATGAAGGTATGGGAGTTCTCGAAAGAAACTAAAAACTTGTACCAATCTTTCGAGACTATTAAAAGAAACTATTTACACATAAGTAAGAAAAGCCTCGATGCACACTATAAATGCTACATCACATGGACTACTCAAAAGCTGAGCCTTTTTCAGGTGGTAATGTGTTTATGAAGTCTCTAATTACATGCAATTGGTCCTTCACATTGATCGACCGAAAAAAAAAAAAAAAAAGGAAGGATATATATTTACCTCAAGCAAGAGCAATGAAGATGTCATGGTATGCATGGCATAACAAGAAGATTCAAAATCATATTTTCAATGCTAATTATAATTAAAATTCTGGAATTAGGGTTTATCTTAGATCTTGAGCATATTACCTAGAAAAACGAGAATAGCAAGGTGTTGTGCATGTCAAGGTTATCTTTGTACGCGTGAGAGCGAGAGAGGGAGGGAGAGAGACTTTTGAAGTTGACGTATGCCGTGTCTCGGAGATTTGTTCTTGTTGAAATGGAGGGTGGGAACAAGGAATACGTCTCTCTCTCTCTCTCTCTCTCTCTCTCTCTCTCTCTCTCTCTCTCTCTCTCTCTGCATGAAAATTCCGTTTCACATGGTCGAACTGCAAAGCAGCGCCTTTCCCCTCCATTAGACGCCGAGCGTAAGCCCCAGCAAGGCCGCCTCCATCGAGGGCCTGCCGCTGTTCCCCACTGCCGCTCCTCAGCAGCGGAGACGACGACCGACAATGGGTCGTCGCCGCTAGGATCTCCCCCTCCTGGCCCTCCTCCTCCTCCCCCTACTGCTGTTCCTGTGCCTCGTTGCCTCTGCTCAGACCTTGCACAGTGATGTCAACGCAATGCAAGCCCTCAAGAAGAGCTTGATGCTCCCTTCCTCCCTCGACTAGTCCAACGCCGACCCGTGCAAGTGGCCCCAGGTCACGTGCGCCAACAACCGGGTCGCCAGGATTCAGATAGGTAGCCACGGTGTGTCTAGGACCCTCCCTCCGGATGTCAGCAGCCTCACTGCCCTGAGGCGGTTCGAGGTCATGAATAACCAGCTCTTCGGCACCCTCTCGAGTTTCGCCGGGTTGACACAGTTGCAAGTATTGAGTCCGTGGGTCTCTTTTCTTTTTCCTTTCCTTTTTTTGCCTAGATGATTTTTGGGGGAAGGAGCGAGTGATTCTGTGCCGATTTGGTCCCCAGGCGCGTGCGACGCATGTGCACGTGCGCGCACTTGACACGCGCCGCGCGCCGCGCGGACGCTGCGCGTTGCACATGCTGGTCGGTTCGTCCAACCCAACCCACCTCGGCTCAACTGGTCCAACCGATCCGACCCGACCGCCTGTTGACTTCGACCTGGTTGACCTCAACCTATCTAACCGTTGACCGCTGACCATTGACCATTGACTTTGGCTGTTAACTTTGACCGTTGACTAAAAAAAAAAGAAAAAAAAAAGGAATGTGTTTTCTTTTTTCCCAATTAAGTCAATTAATCCCTTATTTGTTCTGCATTTGTTGTATGAACAATGCCTCCCCTTAAGTTTCGCACACCTATTCGCACAATTACCAATGAACAAAATAAAAGGCTTTCTAAGTTGATAGCTGAGCTAACTGATTATTAATGGGAGAGTGGAGACTTAATTGATCATGTTCTTGAAGTCAACGAGAAAATACAAAAGGTCATATGGAATGGTCGTCCCATGCCATAATCTGAGATGGTGTGATTCTTCATGAACACCGATAACTCTATAAAAATAGAGTTATTTTACCTATTTTAGGCAACGATTAATGCAATATCTATGAGAAAATATTTAGATTTCATTTTGATTATTTGAATTTTCCTTATTTATGCAGAATAATGATATATGGAGAAGATAAGGAAAAAGATGGCAAAACTGAGTAATTTAAATCAAGCAGCGGTGGGAGATAGATATCAAATCAAAATCCTCTGATTTACTCCCTGATTTTGTGTGCAATTGCTTGGAGATAAGGATCTTGGATATATCCTATGAGGAGAAGAACAGAGAGAGCAGCTAGGTTTTAGCTAGTTTTTTTGTTAGATCGTTTTTCATTGTTTAGAGAGTTTTTCAAGTATTTTGAAGAGAAGACAAAAGTAGTGACAGAATTCTTGTTCTTTAATTCAAGATACTGAGTTTAATTTATATTTTTATTTCTTCATCTACTAAGTTCTTTGTTAGGGCTACGATGTAACCTAACCATGATGATGTGAATTTCATGATTTTTATGTTTTACAATTGATTTCATTCATGTGAGTTATATATTATTGTGCTTAATACTTTTGAGTGATTGGCCACCACTTGAATGATCTAATGTGCATGTTTGAGACTGAGAAGTTATAATATACAATTACTCATTATAATATATAACCATAAATTAAACGTGGATAGAAATATACCGTGTTATTTGTGTAGCTTTCGGTGATAAGGTGATCCAAAAGATTCATTGTAAGCCGGGAGTATTCATAGTTTTTAATGCACTTATGTTTATTTTAATTCACATAGAGATATAATGGATAAATAAGTTAAGTATGTTTGATATACCTAGAGATAGGATATTAAATAGATTAGGAAATTCCGCTATCACATGTTTGATATTGTTTTTGTATTCACAACAATATGAAATTCATATATAGTGGTTATGGTGAAATCGGATGCTCTAACATATTTATCTAATCGATTTACTACATTTAGTCTACAAAATTCATTTTTAATTTATTTTTAATTATATTTTGATCTGTTAGATAAATTTTAGAATTAGTCTATTTTAGTATTTAATTGGTTTATTAATCATCGATCTCCGTGGGACGATACTTTTTCTCATTATTATATTAGTTGTTTGACACGTGCAGTTGCGTTTAGAATTTTATGAACAAGTTTTTTGTGCCGTTGCCGGGGATCGTTTGTTTAATACTAACTAATATTGATACCAGATAATTCTAAGTTTAATCTAACTTTCATTTTGTTTTATTTTTCAAGGTGTACATCGGTTTATGACACGAAGCCAACAAGGGAAACTTGTTGAGCTTGATCCAGAAATCGAGTGTACATTTAAAAGGCGACTGAGAGAACAGAGAAATCACGATAAGAGGATGGTAGACGGTGATAATGAAAATCCACGTAGACTCTTAAGAGATATGCTATGCCAACAGTTCAAGGCGCCACATCAAGTATCAAAAGACTTGCAATTCAAGCAAACAACTTTGAGATCAAGCCGTCACTCATTCAGATGCTTCAACAATCAGTGCAATTCAGTGGGCTACCAAGCGATGATCCAAATGCTCACATCGATGCTTTTCTTGAAATCTGTGACACCATTAAATATAATGGAGTTACAGATGATGCTATTAGATTGAGATTATTTTCATTCTCTCTTAGAGACAAAGCTAAGAGTTGGCTTTCTTCTCTTCCTGCAAGATCAATTACTACATGGAATGATATGGTTCAGAAATTTCTTGATAAGTTCTTTTCACCTGCAAAGTCTGCGAAGATGCGTAACAATATTACTAATTTTATGCAGATGAATAATGAATCATTATATGAAGCATGGGAAAAATTCAAAGAATTTCTTAGGAGATGCCCACATCATGGACTACCCGTATGGATGCAGGTACAAACTTTTTATAATGGCTCTAGTTCAAATCTTCGTTCTATGATTGATGCAGCTGCAGGAGGAACTCTAAATAATAAAACACTAGAAGAAGCCTACAATCTATTAGAGGAGATGGCGTCCAATAGTTATCAATGGCCTACTGAGAGACTACCAATGCGAAAAGTTAGCGGAGTTCACGAAGTGGATGCTTTTGCTGCAATTGTTGCACAATTTGAAACACTCAACAAAAAGCTTGATAATATGAGTGTTTCAGTCATGAAAATTCAGAATTTAACATGTGATTTCTATGGTGGAGGACATGTTAGCACAGAGCGTCAGGTAGGTAATACTTTTAAACAATCTCATGAAAATTCTAAAAATTCTAACTTTGTTGGGAATTTTAATAGGTCATAGAATAATCCCTACTCCATCACGTACAATCCGGGATGGCGCAATCATCCAAAATTTTCATGGAATAATCAGAATGTGACAAGACCACCGGGATTCAAACAATCAAAAGAGACAAAGTCAAATTTGGAAGATATAGTCACCAAACTTGCTAATACAACTCATGACTTCATCAAAAGCACGGATGTGAAATTTCAAAACCAAGAGGCTTCAATCAGGAATATGGAGATTCAAGTGGGTCAATTAGCAAGCATGATGTCAGGAAGACAACAAGGTTCTTTGCCGAGCAACACAGAGAAAAATCCAATTGAAAACATAAAGGCTATTACCCTGAGAAGTGGTAAACAAGTGAGAGAAGAAGAGATTTTCAGAGACAAGGAAGAGATGACCAATAAACAATCAAAGGAAATAAGCAAGAGTAAACTTTTTTCCAGATAATCCCAAGCCATATGTGCTGCCAATTCCATTCCCTCAGCGACTCCAGCAGCACAAAATAGATAAGCAATTTTCTAAATTTCTTGATGTATTTAAAAAATTGCACATTAACATTCCTTTTGCAGATGCTTTAGCGCAAATGCCTAGTTATGCAAAAATTTTGAAGGAGATTTTGGCAAACAAAAGGAAATTGGAGGATTATAAGACTGTGAAGTTAAATGAGAAGTGTTCGGCCATCATACAAAATAAATTACCTCCGAAATTAAAAGATTTAGGGAGTTTTACTATTCCTTGCACTATTGGGGATTCTTACTTTGAAAAAGTATTATGTGATTTAGGTGCAAGTTTTAATTTGATGCCTTATTAAGTTTTCAAGAAATTAGGATTGGGCGAGGTAAAAGCAACCACAGTGTCACTTCAACTGGCTGATCGATCAATTAAATATCCGAGAGATATTGTGGAAGATGTTTTGGTAAAAGTTGACAAATTTATCTTTCCTGCAGATTTCATAGTTCTTGATATGGAGGAAGATTTTGAGGTACCACTTATCTTAGGTCGACATTTTCTAACAACAAGAAGAGCTCTTATTGATGTACAATAAGGGAAGTTGATCCTTAGAGTTCAAGATGATCTTGTTTCATTTAATATTTTTAAAGCAATGAAATATCCATCTCATGATAATTTTTGTTTTAGAATTGAGACGGTTGACAAGTTAGTGAATAAGGTTTTTCAGGAAAATATTTTTAAAGATCCATGTGAAGTATGTCTGATTCAACCAAGGGACAAAGATATTCAGAATGAGGAGATAAATGAATACGCAAATTTCATGGAGGCAATTTCACCATATTCAGGCAAAAGACAATTAAATTTGAGGAGTTGGGACAACACATTACAAAGCCTAAACCATCAATTGAAGAGCCTCCAATTCTTGAACTCAAACCCTTACCTTCTCATTTGAAATATGCTTATTTAAATGGAGTTTCTTCTTTACCGGTAATTATATCTTCTTCTTTGACAGATTTGATGGAGGAAAAATTGCTCAGAGTATTAAGAGAGCATAAGGGTGCAATTGGATGGAAAATAGCTGATATCAAAGGAATTAGTCATTCAATTTGCATGCACAAAATTTTGATGGAGGAGTAATATAAACCAACTATCCAACCTTAGAGGCGTTTGAACCCGAAGATGCAAGAAGTAGTGAAAGCTGAGGTAATTAAGCTATTTGATATAGGCATCATTTATCCTATCTCTGATAGTTCTTAGGTAAGTCCTGTACAAGTTGTGCCAAAGAAATGTGGTATGACTGTTCAGAAAAACAACAACAATGAATTGATTCCAACTAGAATAGTTACTGGGTGGCATGTGTGTATGGATTACAGAAAATTGAATGATGCCACTAGAAAAGATCACTTTCCTTTACCATTTATTGATAAGATGTTAGAAAGACTTGCAAGGCATGAGTTTTATTGCTTTTTGGATGGATATTCAGGGTATAATTAGATTCCTATTGCATCGGAAGATCAAGAGAAAACTACTTTCACTTGTCCCTATGATACTTTTGCTTTTAGAAGAATGCCCTTTGGTCTTTGTAATGCACCGGCTACTTTTCAGAGATGCATGATGGCTATTTTCTCTGATATGATTGAAAAATATATTGAGATTTTCATGGATGATTTTTCCATTTTTGGCCTATCATTTGATTCTTGTTTAAATAATTTGGCTTTGGTCTTACAAAGATGTGAGGAGACTAACCTTGTTTTGAATTGGGAAAAGTGTCACTTTATGGTGCAGGAAGGAATAGTGCTCGGGCATAAAATTTCTCAAAATGGAATAGAAGTCGATCGAGCCAAAGTGGAGGTTATTGCAAAATTACCTTCGCCAATATCTGTGAAACTTGTCGAGAGGATTTTTGGGGCATGTAGGATTTTACAGGTGATTTATAAAAGATTTTTCAAAAATTGTTAAACCTCTTTCTAATCTTTTGGAAAAAGATGCTCATTTTAATTTTTCTATTGAATGTATGCAGGCTTTTAACATTTTGAAGGAGAAATTAATATCAGCACCAATTATGGCAGCACCAAATTGGGATTTACCTTTTGAACTGATGTGTGATGCTAGCGATTTTGCAGTAGGAGCTGTTTTGGGACAAATGAAGAATAAAAATTTTCAAACCATATACTATGCTAGTCGAACCCTATCAGGTGCTCAATTGAATTATTCAACAACAGAAAATGAACTTTTGGCGGTAGTATTTGCTTTTGATAAATTTCTTTCTTATTTAATTGGCTCAAAAGTTATAGTTTATTCTGACCACTCTACTCTTAAATATCTGCTTGAAAAGAAAGAATCAAAACCTAGATTGATCAGGTGGATTCTATTGTTGCAAAAATTTGATTTAGAAATCAAGGATAAGAAGGGGACTACAAATCTAATTGCAGATCACTTATCAAGAATTCCAAATTCAAAAGAAGAGGTAAGACCAATTTTGGAAGAGTTCCCTGATGAGAAAAATTTTTCCATTAAGTCCACAAAAATTCCCTAGTACGCAAACTTTGTAAATTATTTGGTAAATAATGTTCTTCCTCTTGAATTATCATATCAACAGAAGAAAAAAATTCTTTTTGATGTTAAAAATTATTTTTGGGAAGAACCTTTTTGTTTAAAGTATGTGCAGACAGGGTCATAAGTAGATGTGTTCCAGACAAAGAAAATGCAAACATTCTACATCATTGTCATGATGGAGAGGCAGGTGGCCATTTTGGTGCCACCAAAACTGCAGCTAAGATTTTACAATCTGGTTTTTATTAGCCTTACACTTTTTAAAGATGCATACTCCTATGTAGTTTCATGTGATAGGTGTCAGAGAATTGGCAATATTTCAAGAAAAAATGAGATGCCTTTAAACATCATTATTGTGTGTGAATTATTTGATATTTGGGGTATTGATTTCATGGGACCCTTTACACCTTCTTATGGAAATTTATACATTTTAGTGGCTGTGGAATATGTGTTTAAGTGGGTAGAAGCTGTAGCATTGCCAACAAATAATGCTAAGGTTGTGGTCAAATTCTTAAAGAAAAATATTTTTACCCGATTCGGCACTCCTAAAGCAATCATAAGTGATAGGGGGACACATTTTTATAATAAACAATTTAAAGCACTTTTGAGTAAGTATGGAGTTACACATAAGGTTGTAACCCCTTATCATCCTCAGACTAGTGGTCAAGTAGAGATTTCAAATAGGGAAATCAAGAGAATTTTAGAAAAAACAGTGAATGCCTCTAGGAAAGATTGGTCAATAAAACTTGATGATGTACTTTGGGCCTATAGGACAGCGTTCAAAACTCCAATTGAGATGTCTCCTTTTAGGCTAGTGTTTGGAAAAGCTTGTCACTTACTAGTGGAATTAGAGCATAAAGCATATTGGGCATTGAAATTTCTGAATTTTGATATGCAGTCTATAGGTGAAGAAAGATTATTGCAACTGAATGAATTGGAGTAATTTCGCAATGAGGCTTATGAAAATTCTAAGTTGTACAAAAAGCGTACAAAAAGATGGCATGACAAGCACATATTCAGAAGAGAATTTAAAATTGGTCAAAAAGTCTTACTTTATAACTCCTGTCTTAAACTTTTTCTAGGAAAGTTGCGATCTTGATGGTCTGGTCCTTTTACAGTTACATAGGTATTCCCATATGGAACAGTTGAAGTTGCGCATGACACTGAGGGCACATTCAAAGTGAACGGTCAACGTTTGAAGCCTTACTTTGAAGGTGGTTACAACAAGCAGAAGACCACCATTGGACTTCATCCTCCAACATAGCGACATCTGAGATAGTTTGGTTGAGAACTATAAAGCAAGCGCTTCTTGGGAGGCAACCCCAGCATTTTAATTATGTTTTTATTTATTGTTAATTTTATATTTTGCAAAAAAAAAAAAAAGATTTACTTTTCTTTATTTTATCTAGGTTATTTTTTTTAGGGATCATCTTTCAAGAGTTTAATCATCAATGTCATTTTATGGACTTATCCTACAACCAGGGAAGTTTTCTTCTTCTTATTCTATTTTTCGCATTGAGGACACTGCTTCATTCAAGTGTGGGGGGGAGACAAGTTTTTTTTGGATAATTTTTTTTTATCATGATTGCATTCTTGGTTGTGAATTTTTGCGATTCTTAAGAAAATTTAAATTTTATTTAAACTTGCAATTGATGTGTGAGTTAATCTTAATTTTGATTATGTTGATCCATTTACCAAGCACTAAAAGTCCTTAATTTTTAAATTGTGTGTAAATCTAGAGAACATTCATGTGAAGTATGTGATTTTCTTAAATTTCACCCAAATCTTAGAATTTGTTTGATTTTCTCTTGAGGTGAAATCCTAAGCTAAATCTAACTGAGAAAATGATTTAGGCAGTCTTTGGATTGATTGAGTCTTTCATGCTAACCCTGTTTATTTATCCCTAGTCACCCCTTTGAGCCTTAATTATTATCCAATTTTTTCATTGGCACCCATATATGTTTAGCCTTGCCGTTATCAAATTTATCATTGTCCCATGCCCTATGAACATGTTGATTTTCTTTTGGGATAAAAAAATTATTTGAGCTTGATAGAAATTTGGGAGGAATGATGGAGTATGAAAAAAAAAAAAAAAAAAAAGTGATTGCTATGGTTGTTTGGGGTGTATTATCAAAAAAAAAAGAAAAAAGAAATGCTTTTATGGTTCCCTATCCAACTTTCAATTGAGTGAGCCTTTTGGATACTCAATGGGTTGGAAATTTTCATGTTATATTAGGAGGGACTTTGGGAGAAACTCCACCATAAAGCAATTCAAAAGAAATAAAAAAATGAGAAAGAAAAAAAAAAGAGAAAAGAAAAAGGAAAAGAAAGAAGGAATGATGATATATGATGGCAGAGAAATTATCTTGAAAGAGTGAAATTGGACAGTGACATTGGCTCTAATTAGATTCTAGAAATCAACGTGTTGATGGGTGATTTGAGCTTAAAATTCCCGTTATCTTACCTTTAGCCCAGCCTTACATTACAACCCGAGAAAAGTCCTATTGATTTTTTGTTGGATAATTAGCTTACATTAGTGGAGAGAGGAATGGAAAAGCAAACCTATGAGATTTGGTCATAATTATTGAGAATTTTTGGGAGGTTACATGTCAATGTGAATTTATTTGGATTGCATATAATTCGAAAAAATGAGGACTCACACACACACACTTGGATCACATAGTTAGAATTGGTCTTAACTTATAAATTGATTTCAATGTTTAGATGAAATTTGTGTTTTTCTTTGAATTGGGAATTTGAGCAATTATGGAAAGATGTCATGGAGGAAGTTGTTAGCTTGAGTATGTGTTATGTCTTGATTTTGCTCGAGGACAAGCAAGATGTTAAGTTTTAGGGTTTGATAACTCTATAAAAATAGAGTTATTTTACCTATTTTAGGCAACGATTAATGCAATATCTATGAGAAAATATTTGAATTTCCTTCTGATTATTTGAATTTTCCTTATTTATGCAGAATAATGATATATGGAGAAGATAAGGAAAAAGATGGCAAAACCGAGGAATTTAAACTAAGCAGCAATGGGAGATAGATATCAAATCAAAATCATTTGATTTACTCCCTAATTTTGTGCGCAATTGCTTGGAGATAAGGATCTTGGATATATCCTATGAGGAGGAGAACAGAGAGAGCAGCTAGGTTTTAGCTAGTTTTTCTGTTAGATCTTTTTTCATTGTTTTGAGAGTTTTTCAAGTATTTTGAAGATAAGATAAAAGTGGTGACAGAATTCTTGTTCTTTGATTCAAGATGTTGAGTTTAATTTATATTTTTATTTCTTCATCTACTAAGTTCTAATTTTCTTTTGTTAGGGCTACGATGTAGCCTAACCATGATGATGTGAATTTCATAATTTTTAAGTTTTACAATTGATTTCATTCATGTGAGTTATATATTATTGTGCTTAATGCTTTTGAGTGACTAGCCACCACTTGAATGATCTGATGTGTATGTTTGAGACTGAGAAGTTATAATATGCAATTGCTCATTATAATATATAACCATGAATTAAACGTGGATAGAAATATACCGCGTTATTTGTGTAGCTTTCGGTGATAAGGTGATCCAAAAGACTCATTGTAAGTCGGGAATATTCATAATTTTTAATGCACTTATGTTTATTTTAATTCACATAGAGATATAATAGATTAATAAGCTGAGTAGGTTTGCTATACCTAGAGATAGGATAGTAAATAGATTAGGAAATTCTGCTATCACATGTTTGATATCGTTTTTGTATTTATAATAATCTGAAATTCGTATCTAGTGGTTATGGTGAAATCGGATGTTCTAATATATTTATCTAATCGATTTACTACATTTAGTCTACAAATTTTGTTTTTAATTTATTTTTAATTATATTTTGATATGTTAGATAAATTTTAGAATTAGTCTATTTTAGTATTTAATTGGTTTATTAATCATCGATCTCCGTGGGATGATACTTTTTCTCATTATTATATTACTTATTTGACACATGCACTTGCATTTAGAATTTTATGAACAAACACTCTACCAATGATATAGCAAGGAGTGTTGAATCGCCTTGTGATTCAACATAGCTACTTCATATAGGAGACTCGTGATGGCTTTTATAGATAAACATTACCGGATTGTTACAAAAGAAAAGATCAAGAAATTGAACAAAAAAAATTATCTTTCCCACTTCATATATTGAATTGTGTTAGATGTTTTGACTAGTCTTTATTTAGTATGCTTTATGGACATCTTATGTAAATGTTTTATACCTAGTTGTTGTTGGTGTAGCAATTGATATGTAAGTTGTATTATATGAAAGCATTATTATTATATCATTATTGAATTTAAAATATTATTTGTCTCTGTTATTATTAACTGTTGTGGGTAGTTCATAGAAATTTTTGTAATTTCAAAGAATTTATTTTGCATAGAATATTATATTAATAATAATTCCAAGTTAGGATTTTGAATGATGATTGGAAACATAGTAATCTTTTGATTCTAAAACCTTACTTGAAATTATTCATTAATATAATGGATTTGTGCAAAATGGATGCATAAATGATAGGCATTATAATTCGTGCATATATGTCTGATATGTTCAGATCAATGGCTTTAGCCACAAAGAGCATAGTCGTGAGCTGAACAAAGGTGAGAAGCTTAATGGCGATAACTATGAAATATGGCATATGAAAATCCAATATGTGCTGGAAGAGCAAGAGGCACTAGAAGCTTTTAACCGAACCATGGAAGAACCTGAAAAGGAAACACTACATAACATAAGAGAGATAAAGATACATTTGCTACATGGAAAAGAAAAAAAAAACTTTCTTGCTCGCATTACGTTGCTGAGTAGCATAGAGAATGATGTCATGCGAGAGTTCAGGCGTTTTGAGAATACTAAAGAAATGTGGGAAGGATTGGCAGCAAGATTTGGTCATACTTCGGTGACCAGACTAAGGCAGCTCACTATCAGGTTTGACTCTTACAAGAAGTCTCATGGTCAGACCATGAAGCAACACTTAAGAAAGATGTCAAATATAATTAATGATCTGAAAGATGCTGGCCATATCCTGACTGACAGTAGCAAGTGCAAGCAGTGATTCATTCATTGCCTCAGAGTTGAGAGCATATGAAGGTGCACCTGATCCATAATGAGAATATCAAAACTTTTGATGATGCAGTGTCATCTTGAGTTGGAAGAGGATTGCCTCTTGGCGGTTAAGTCGGAAACTGAAATTTATCATGTTAGTTCCAGCTCACATGGAGCTTCAAGCTCCAAGTGCAAACATCCTGACTAGTTCAATAAAAGGAAAAGCGAGGGAGCAAGTGCTTCAAGAAAGAAACCAAAGGTTGACCAACATGAAAAAGGAAAGCGTCTTCAAATGAAAAAGCTGACAAGGGTGAAGTGTTACAATTGTGACAAGAATGGTCACTATGCTCGCGATTGTCACGAGCTAAAGAAGGTACACACCCCTTGTATTATTGAGAACTTTGCTTATGTGTCAAGTTCTATATTCTTAATTGAGTCTAATCTTTTGTGGACTGTAGATTTAGGAGCGACAGACCATGTAGCAAAGGATAGAGAATTCTTCGTGGAATTTCGACGAGTACCAATTGGAACTAAGTGGATCATGTAAGAAACAAGTCTAGAGTTGAAGTAAAAGGAATTGGCATATGTCAATTGAACATGCGTGGTGGACGTACTTTGTTCCTACATGATGTGTTGTATGCTCCGGAGATTTGTCGGAATTTAGTCTCTGTTTTAGTGTTGGTTAAGCTTGGTTTTAATATGAACTTCCATAATAGTGGTGTGGATTTGTATTTGGATACAAACTATTATGGTTGTGATTATTTTCTAGATGGTTTCATTGTATTAAATGTTGATTATAGTAATGTCAATGTTTGTTATTCCATTTTCACATCTTCTAATTCATATGATAATGATGTGAATGCGTGGCATGCTAAACTTGGTTATATTGGCCAACAACGTATGAATAGGCTAACCAAAGATGGCTTGTTGGGCAATATTGATAAAGTCGATTTGCCTATATGTGAGCATTGCCTAATAGGGAAAACAACAAGGAAATTATTTGGAAAAGGTAAAAGAGCTGAATTTCCTTTGCATTTAATCCAGTCTGACATCTGTGGTCCGATGAATGTGAGAGGAAGATATATGGCTGTTTATTTCATCACATTTATAGATGATTGTACTCGATTCGAATATGTCTATTTGATTTCTCATAAATCTGAAGTATTGAGTTGTTTCAAAAGATTTATGAACTTGGTAGAAAATCAATTAGATAAGAAAATAAAAGTATTGAGATCCGATTGAGGTCGTGAATATTTATCTGATGAGTTTAGAAATTTATGTGATGAAAAAGGAATAGAAAGACAGTTGTCTATTCCATATACTCCTCAACAAAATAGTGTTGCAAAGAGAAGGAACAGAACCCTACTAAAAATTGTTAGGTCCATGATGGCGCATGCTAACTTACCTATCACTTTTTGGAGTGATGCGTTATTAGCTTCTGCCTATATACTTAACCGAGTGCCTTTCAAATTAGTTACTTCCACTCTTTATGAGTTATGGACAGGCGGAAAACCGGACTTAAGTTTTCTTAAGCCATGGGGTTGTGCTGCATATACTCATAAGCCCTCTCACAAGTTTGGGAAATTGGGTCTCAAAAGAAAGAAGAGTATTTTCATAAGATACTCTGAACATTCGAAAGGGTATGTGTTCATAGGTGAGCAGGAAAGTAAAAGTATAACTGAATTCGAATCGTGGGATGCCACATTCTTAGAGAATGAATTTCCTAAGAAGGGCGAAATAAATGAGGATTACTCTCTATTTGAAACCTTGGATTCAGATAATGAATTTAATGGAGTTCGTCCAAGTGGAAGTAACATGAGAAGTGATGAATTTAATTCAACTCACTCTCAATTACAACCACATGATGAGATGATATCATCATTATCTAATCTAAGTGGGAGTATGATGGGGAATGATGTACAAAGTGTACAATCTCCCATACGGCGAACAAGTTGCAAAAGTATTATCCGTCAACGTTTTGACATTGAATAGGAAACTTTTATTGTTGCTCCACAAAATGAAGATGAGCCAATAAATGTTAATGAGACTCTAAATTACCCTGGTAAGGAAAAATGGATGTATGCAATAGAAGATGAGATATAGTCAATGAAGACAAATCATATTTGGGAATTGGTTGATCTTCCAAAAGAACGCAAAGCCATTGGGAACAAGTGGGTTCTCAAAATAAAGTGTAAAGTTGATGCCTCGATAGAAAGACATAAAGCTCGCCTTGTAGCGAATGGGCATAATAACATGAAGGAATTGATTATGAAGAAACATTTTCTCTTGTAATAAGATTTACCTCGAATCGCATTATTCTGGTAATAGTATCTAGTATGGATCTTGAGTTATATCAAATGGATGTAAATACTGCTTTCCTCAATTGAGAATTAGAGAAAGAAATATATATGGAACAAACTGTTAGTTTCATTATGGGAGGCCAAGAAAAAAAGGTATGTCGACTTTTGAGATCGATATATGGCATTAAGTAGTCGTCAAGACAATGGTATATACGTTTTCATAATACCATAATGGCATATGATTTTATAATGATTAATGAGGATCATTGTGTATATATCAAAAGATCTAAAGATTAATTTGTGATCATATCATTATATGTTGATGATATACTAATTGCCGGAAGTAATATGGAGTTTGTTAATACTGTCAAAAGTTGGTTATCTTCCAACTTTGAGATGAAAGACATGGGTGAGGCTACATACATTCTTGGAATTAAGATTTCAAGAGATTGTTCGAATAGGTCATTATCTTTTTCGCAAGAAACATACATAAATAAGGTTCTTAAACGATTTCGTATGCAAGATTGTAAAATATTGCAAAATATAAAGGATTGAGTCATAAACTATGTCCAAGGACTCCGCAAGAGAATGAACAAATGCAACATATTCCTTATGCTAGTGTTGTTGGAAACTTGATGTACGCTATGATATGTACAAGACCTGACATATGTTTTGCAGTTGGAATGGTGAGTAGATACCAATCCAATCCAGGTCAAGCACATTGAAAAGTCGTTACAAGAATACTAAGGTATCTGAATGGAATTACTGATTATAAGCTGAATTACCAAGAAAAGGATCTGTGACTTGAATGCTATTCAGATGCTGATTGGGGAGGAGATTTAGATGAAAGGAAATATACTTTTGGATTTGCTTTCTTACTGAATAATTACGCCATATCATGGAGCAGTAAGAAACAAACATGTATAGCCTTGTCCACGATGGAAGTTGAATTCGTGGCATTATTAACAGTAGTACAAGAAGGTGTTTGGTTTAAGAGATTTTTGGATCATTTAGGTGTTATTGGGTATGCTACAATTCCATTATTGGTTAACTGTGATAGCCAAGCAGCTATAGCATACACCAAAGATCCAATATATCATTGCAAAACCAAACATATAGATACAAGTATAATTTTGTCAATGATATGGTTGCACGAAAAGATGTGAACTTACAGTATATATCTACGTATAGAATGGTAGCAAATCCTATGACAAAGCCAATACCTAGAGATGTGTTTTGTGGTCATGTAAAATCGCTAGGACTACGTAGAGGCTGATGTACTAAATATTGTAATTTCCCTGAAGTGTTCACATTTAATGAATTTGTGTGTTTTTTTTTTCTTTATTAATACCTATGAATCTTTGTTTGATGTTTATGCATCTTAATACTCAATGCATTATATAAAGTTGAGAAAGGTATGTTGGACAGATAAAATATTAGCCCACTCACACGGATAATCGCCTCTATTTACTATGTGATAAATAGAAATGAGACAGTTTTTAAGCTTATTATTTAGATAATAATCGAGAACTCAAGCTTAATATATATATATATATATATATATATATATATATCTGTGTGTGTGTGTGTGTGTGTGTGTGTGTGTGTGTGTCACCTTAATTGAGTGTTAAGATGAGGACATGATATTGACTATGTCCGAAAGTAAAATAACCCACATATTTTACTTTATCTGTCTATGATGCTAGATGTGAGTTCTGATGAATTCTGTGTATGAGTAGATATGTGAATTCAAGTTAGACATTAGGTATGTCTGAACTATCATCTGTACGGTATTGAAGATGTAGACATATGCTCCATAGGAAATGAGTTAATACCGTAATACATATTTCATACTACGTATACATGAGACGACCAATAAAAATGGCAAAAAGTTTGATCTCAACTTTTATGCCGTGTGAGACTCTTGAGGAAAAAAGTTTCTCAATTTAGTGCCCTCATGACTCTTATTTATTCTCAAGATTTCTATTCAGGGTTTGTTATCTTAGGATGTTGCCAGTGATCATGAATTGATTCGATCTAATGGAACATTTCTAGAAAAGCAAGTTGAACTGAAATTGAGAGTTTTAAGAAAAGAGGAAGATTGAATTTGGAGAATCACATTTTAATTTTGTATTCACTAGTTGACCAATTATGATTGTTTATGGGATAATCATAATTGTGAATACAATATATCATTATTTAAAAGAGATCAAGAGAGATATAAATGTGATCGATCGATCTATGGTACTGTATACTAAATCTACTCGGAATGTGATGCCCATTATGAAGTGCTATATATTCCTAACAGATGTATGGTAATGAGCTTTCAAAGTATGCTGGTTGCACGGATTATTTATCGATATGGATGTTGTAGTAAAGAAGATCATGTTTGGCCCACCATGTGCAAGTGGGAGATGATGATTTTATCTATGTGGTGATGGGCCTAAGTAGGCCCGTCCGCCCATGTTGGGCCTAAGAACCCAGCCCGTAGGATAATGGTCCATGAATGAAGGGTTGAGATATGAAAATATGCATTGAGGGGTTGCGTCTTTTGGAAGGGTATTACGTTGAAGAGATACGTCTCTTGGAGGAGACATTTTAAGAGATAGAAAGAAAAGAAAAAGGAACGTATCTTTTGGCGTACATACGTTTTTTTTCTCTTTCTCCCTCCCAAAAACAACGAAAGAACAGTACCCTAAAAAATTAAAGTTTTCTCCCCTTCAAAGCAACAGTGTGCTCCTCGGTAGAACAAGATCGTGATTCTTCCTCGAACTTCAACATTGGTGTTTAATCTGTGGACAATAAGGTACGCTCGATTCCATGATGTATATTTGATCGGTGATACATGTGATTCCTGGGCTTGTCTTCCGCGTTTGTTTTAGGGGTTCGATTGAGTGTCGAATTCGGTTTAGGGAATCCGTTATTCCCAACACACTGTGACCCAAGCGAACGTGACTAGGCAAATCTCGGACTTCATCAATACGTTGAATATCCCCGCCTTGTTCACGCTAAGTTGTCCTTCAATAACCTGGAAGGCGAGCTGCCCGCGAGCTTCACCGGGTCGACGATTCAGATCCTCTAGCTGAATGGGGACATCGGGAATTCGCAGCTCAACGGGACGATTGACGTAATAGCGAACATGACCCAGTTGGCACAAGTTTGGTTGCACAGTAACCAGTTCACGGGTCCTATACCCGATGTTTCGAATTTGAAGAATTTGTGGGATTTCAGCGTGAGGAATAACCAGTTGACTGGCGTTGTCCCCGAGTCCCTGTTGAAGCTTCCCACCCTTAAGGTTGTCAATCTGACCAATAATCTACTCCAGGGATTGATGCCTGCTTTCTATACTAAAGCTGTTCAAGTCGATAATACTGGTGTGAATAGCTTTTGCTTGTCCACTGCTCTCAATTGCTTGACCAATGGGTTACCCTATTAAATTTGCTCAGGGTTGGCAAGGGAATAGTGCTTGTAACTTAGGGAGTGCGTGGACATGGATTTCATGTTCTAGGGCAACATCGTTGTTATTAATTTCCAAAATATGGGTCTTTCTGGAACTATTGCTCCTGAATATTCTAAACTCATGTCGTTGTAGAAGCTATTGTTGTCCCATAATAATCTTACTGGTACAATACCTAGTGAGCTCACGACACTGCCTAATCTCAGAGCGCTGGATGTTTCCTACAACAATTTGTCCGGTAAAGTGCCTACTTTTCGAAGCAATGTGAATATAATTAGAGATGGTAATCCTAACATAGGTAAAGACATTGCGCCTCCTGCATCACCGACGACTACTCCCCCGGGATCCCCGGGCTTGGGTGGTTCTGACAACAAGAAATCCAGTGTTGTGAGGATTGTGGCTCCTCTAGTGGGTGGTGCTTCTTTGATCGCACTGCTCGGTTTGGTCTTTTGGTACAAAAAAAGGCCCAACAGTTTTGGTAAAGTGCAAAGTCCAAACAACGTATTAGTAATACATCCTCGACATTCTGGTGACCAAAATGGCATGAAGATCATTGTTGCGGGATCAAGTGCTAATGGTGGTTCTAGCGAAACCCACAGTCAAGGCAGCGGTGGGATTGGGGACATTCATGTGGTTGAGGCTGGGAATATGGTTATTTCTGTTCAGGTCTTGAGGAATGTGACGAACAACTTTAGTCAAGACAACATATTAGGAAGAGGTGGTTTCGGGACCGTATACAAGGGCGAATTACATGATGGGACAAAGATTGCTGTCAAGAGGATGGAGTCCTATGTGATGTCGGAGAAGGGCTTCAATGAATTCAAGGCTGAGATTGCTGTTCTTACCAAGGTCAGGCATAGGCATTTGGTTGCATTGCTGGGGTATTGCTTAGAAGGAAATGAGAGGCTTCTCATTTATGAGTACATGCCTCAGGGGACTCTCAGCACACATCTTTTCAACTGGAAAGATGAAGGACTAAAGCCTCTTGAGTGGACAAGAAGACTCAGCATTGCCTTGGATGTTGCCAGAGGGGTCGAATATCTTCACGGTTTAGCTCGTCCACCCATGTTGGGCCTAAGAACCCGGCCCACGAGATAATGGTCCATGAATGAAGGGTTGAGATATGAAAAGATGCGTTGAGGGGTTGCGTCTTTTGGAAGGGGTATTACATTGAAGAGATACGTCTCTTGGAGGAGACGTTTTAAGAGATAAAAAGAAAAGAAAAAGGAATGTACCTTTTGCCGTACATACGTTCTTTTTCTCTTTCTCCCTCCCAAAAACAATGAAAGAACAGTACCCTAAAAAATTAGAGTTTTCTCCCATTCAAAGCAACAATGCGCTCCTCGATAGAACAAGATCGTGATTCTTCCTCGAATTTCAACGTTGGTGTTTAATCTGGATAATAAGGTATGCTCGATTCCGTGGTGTATCTTTGATCGGTGATACATGTGATTCCTAGGCTTGTCTTCCGTGTTCGTTTTAGGGGTTCACACGTGCATGGCACGCACGCGCACGGCACACACGTGCAAGGCACGCACGCGCACGGCACACACGTGCAAGGCACGCACGCGCACGGCACGCACGCACGTGGCACGCACGCGCGTGGCACTTGCTGATCGGTTTGTCTGACCCAGCCCGCCCCGGCCCGACTAGCCCAACTTGTCCGACCTGACCGCCCGTTGACTCTGACCCGGTTGACCTCGACCCATCTGACCGTTGACCGACGACCGTTGTCCATTGACTTTGACTGTTGACTTTGACCGTTGGACAAGAAGACTCAGCATTGCCTTGGATGTTGGCATAGGGGTCGAATATCTTCACGATTTAGCTCATCAAACTTTTATTCATCGTGATCTTAAACCATCCAATATAGTGCTTGGGGATGATATGCGGGCAAAAGTGGTAGATTTTGGACTTATACGTCTTGCCCCTGAGGGTGGTAAAGGCTCTATTGAAATGCGTCTTGCTGGAACTTTTGGGTATCTTGCACCAGAATATGCCGATAAGTCTTCTTTGAATTACATTAAACGTGAAGTTGCATTTGTGTTGCTGTCCCCCCCCCCCCCCCCCTTTTTTTTCCTAGGACGATACCCTCGATCCAATAATCCAAAATGTCTAGAAATGTCTATAAACCTTAGGAAGCTACTAAAAACTTCCACAGATCCAGCATGTAGACAATTTCTTTAATTTTGGCCATGATTAGGGAACCATAATTAGTTAGTCAAAAATCAAATACGAGTTTTGTGTAGAATATATTAGGACCAGAACTAGGCTAAGGAATAATTAAATAATTAGCATGCATGCTTGTATACTTACCGAAGAAAGAAAGAGCTTTAGCTATTTGACATATGGACTGGAAGAGATCCCATCCAAAGAGCTTGGAATTTAGATTCACTTAAAATTATTTTATATCTTACCTAGATTCTTCAAATGGGTATTGATTTTATGACCCTAATGAAGGTATAAGAATTATGGAATCACATACAGTAAAGTTTCTAGAGTTCGACATAGTTATAGATGATAGCTGCTCTCGGACTATTAAGGATAATAGTACGATGGAAAATCACTATGTCTTTGTCTTTGCCTATACAGAATATTGTGGTACAGACAATTATGGAATCTCTTATACCATAGACTAAACTTGTTGAGATTTAAGGTACTATTCTTGATATAGTTTATGATGAAATTTTTTCAAACCTCTCAAGTATAGAATGAAGTGGTTGTAGCCTTACTTAGGAGATTTGTTAGGGAAAGATGATCAGTTATACTATCAGAATATATAGTCTTTTTGTGAAAGCATGACTGCAATATCTACTACATGGTTGATTTAGCGACATAAATAAATGTTGTTTCTTATTCTCAATCAAGTATGTGATTAGATGCCATAAAAGGCAATATACAATCTATGAAACATCATAGTGTTTGGAAACTTATTAACTTGCCTAAAGATCACAAGTTCATTAGTTGCAAATTGGCGTACAAAACTAAAAGGATTTGAAAGAAAGATTGTGGAATTTAAAACCAAATTAGTAGCTAAAGTTTTCACTCTAAAAGAGGGGTGGATAGTTAGTGAATAAATAATTATTTCTTTATAGATTCTTTCAGAGTGAACGTGCCATTGATAGTTTATATTTTATATGGAGTTACGTCAAAGAGATACAAAATCTATATAAGTGCAACTGGAGAATTTTTCAATAGATTCAAGTAAACTTGTGTGTAGACTGAACTCTTATTCATGATTTTAAGCAAATTTCCAGACAAGATTATTAAAGTTTCATAGTGTTGTTTTGTTCAATTGAGAACAAAGTAATTCAATATACATTATTACAAGCCAGAAATTGCTCATGTTGTTAAGGGTGATGGACTCAATCTATCACATTGTCCTTATTTATATATTGAAAAAATCTAGTTAAAGGGTGTACCTTGTGTTAGTGTACTTAAAAATATAATGTATGCTCAAATTTGCATTAGACTAAATATCGTCTTTGTGACGGGACTTCTAGGCAGACATCAATCAAATTCAGGACGTGATCATTGCATTGCTGCTAATAAGATTTTAAGGTACTTAAAGATGACAAGAGATTATATGTTTATATGTGGATATGTTCAATTCTTGCAGCTAATAAGATATTTAGATTTAAACTTTGTTGGCTGTTAGGATGATATAATATCAATAACGAAATACATATTTATGTTAGTAGGAAGTGCAGTAAATAAAGTTCTATGTCATCTTCTATTATGGAAGCAGAGTTTGTAACATTCTTTTAAACTATTACTTGGGCTATTAGGCTCATGAAAGAGTTGACCGTTTTTAATTTATGGATAGACTCATACGGTTGTGTTGAGACAATAAATTTGTGGTATTATTTATTAACAACAGAGGTCTCAATGGGTCTAAATATATGGCGGTCAAAATTTTTGACCATAAAGAAACGGTACAGAAATGTGACTTTATAATATAACATATTTCTACAAATGATATGGTTGTAGATCCACTAACTAAAGGCCTACGCCCATGTGTATTTGAGCGACATGTCATTAGCATGGGCCTAGGAGCATCATGAGATGTTGTTGTTTAGTGGGAGCTATTTTGGCTTTACTCTGATAAAGGTTTCATCTATATTCGTTACACTTGGTAACGGTTTGATATGTATTAACTTTTGCATTCAATAAAATATTTTTGAATGTGTTGTTATTATGTTGAATACATATTGATAAAGTCTCAAGGTATTGTATAAACCTTGAGTGAAGGCTAGGGGCATCTGGTTATTAGCCTTGTGCATATGCCTTGTTTTACATAAAGAAATGTTAACCATAAGGATAAGGCATGTGTAGGTTCATTGGAACCATAAAGACATTCTCTAGTGGCACAAGTTTTTTTGTGTCGCCTAAAGTAAGAGAATAGTGACTGACACATGAGATCTCTCTATGAGAGATGTTATCCATTTAACACACTACCATATTGAATCCATATCAATAAAGTTGAGAACACTCGTGACCATGGAAGGCTCTATGTGAATACATGTAGTTACCACCATGATTCGGTGTTTGAGACTTTATGGGATAAGATTGACTATTAAGAATTATCTCTAGACCAATGTGCGCACATACAGTACGATTTCAATTAATATAGTCCAAGTGGGAGAATGTAAGAGTTTTTCTAATGTGGACTACATTAATTGATATTGTAATTTACCGTTTAACGATTACTGTTTTACGGGGTTGGTCTAAGGTGAGATAGAATATTTCTTAATTAGTCTAATATGGGACTGGTTAGTGTGGGCCGAGTTAAGCCTGGCTTGTAATGAGATGGCCTGGCTAGAAACTCTATAAATAGTGCTCAAGTCTCTTCTCTAACCCTAATTTCTCACATATATCCTCACCTAAGGAGCGTTTACCTAACGCTAAATGTGAGAGGGCCGCCTCATTGAGCCAGTGATATGGAGGGCAATAGAGGAGAAAGACTTGCACGTGGAACATCGTGTTTCCGCTTCCGCTTCAAGAACGATAAATCCCAAAACAGGTGCATTAATCTTTCTATTCAATTATGCATGCTTTTATTCTGGTTATGGTGATCTAGGGATTACGTAATTTGCATCCAACAGATTATTCCTACACGGCCGTGTGGGTTCGCTAGTTCATTCACTTCGGCAAATGGGAGATGAAGGTATGGGAGTTCTCGAAAGAAACTAAAAGTAAAACGGTAAAAGTAGGAGTCGGGTTCGTATTGATGATTCATGGGGGTTTGCTTTGTTCGCTGTCGTCTGTTAATTATTGATGATTCAAGGACCGCAACATATTACACTGAATACGTTCGTAAGTGTGTTGGGGTTTCATGAATCATGTATAAGTAAAATTAACAAAAAGAATACAATGGAAACAAAGATATATTTTATATATGATTCTCCGAATGCATTGTTTGTGCATTTTAATAAAAAATTTGAATATAAAAAGGGAGTTAAACGAATTACCTCTTGAAGTGCGCTTTATACAAATTGGTTCGGATGTTCTATAGTTCGAGTCCCACAAACGTTGGACCTCTAGTTCAGACATACCAACAATGGACGCTGAATGGAAGAGAGAATTTTTGGATAATCACCACTTTGATTGTGGTAGCAATCTCATGAAGCAATTCTCTGTGTCCTTTATGTATTTCGCCACGGCCCGAATAAGCGAGAATTATTTTTTCTTTCTTGTGTCTCGAAGACACAAGAACACACACAAGAACACGCACACTGTTTTTCTCTCTATTTTCAGCAACCCGCTCTTGTCTCTAAAACACAAAACATACACCCACTCTTTTTTTTCTATTTTTTTCAACAACCATCTCTTTGCGGCATTTATCGGATGGTATTCACGATTCAGCAACGGTTCTTGATCGTGGGATCAACAACCGTTGCTGATCCTCACATTGATGCACGATTGTGCATGAACGGTCCGCAACCGCCAACTGTTCGTGCACAATTTCGTGCATGATGACATCCATGCCAAGTCTAAGAGGCAACAAGAAATTAACATGATTTGATTCAATTCATTGATTTTACGAATCGAATCAAGTGAGTAGCAATCAAAACTTTCTTCCATTCCAATTAAAGTCAACTAATTAAACCGATTAATCCAATCCTAATTTTAAATAACATTAGTGTTGCCGCTCACATCTCTTCCACCACCATCGCGGCTCTGTGCCGCCTAGTGTTCCGACGAAAAGGCGAGGCCGACTATCTCACATGCAAATCTGTTGCCCTTCACGTTGGCGGAAATTGCAGCACTGCCACCGTGAGCATCCGGACCGGACAAAAGAGACTTTTTCGCCGCTTCAAAAAACCCAATAACCGTCCGGCAAACATATAAAATATATACATAGACCGAAAATATAACCTATTTTCCGAAAAAAGGAAGGGAAACCAGCCCATAAATCCTCTCGTTTCCTGAACAATTCTCATCATCTGCGTGGGGCCCATGGCCGAGCCAGCGCGGGCCGCGCGATGATCAGTGGATCACATCAACGGCTATGACCGATCGCGCGGTTCAGTAGCAAGGAGACGTGGAGCGATGCACTACATCACGTCCCCTTCACGACGCGGTTAAACCCACGTAAAACCACACTCCCCACCAAACTCCCCATAACCGCCTCCTCTTCTCCTCCTCCTCCTCCTCCTCCTTCTTCTTCTGCTCCTCCTCGCCACGCTGCGATCACTTCACGAAGTTCCTCCGTCGTCAAACTCACAACGGCACCGTCTCGAAGCTTCGAACTAGTTCGACGAAGTTCGATTCGGACCACGGCGGGAGCCGTAACCGGATAGGAACCGCCGGAAAATGATGCAGCCGCCGCCGCCGCCCCTGCGGATACACAGGATGCTCCGGTCGAAGCTTCCTCAGAGGAGGCGGTCTCAGTTCTGCCCTCTCCCTTGCTTCTCGCGCGACTCCGCCGTCTCCGCTTCCGTGGATTCCAGCTACTTGGACGGCGAGGTCTCCGTCGGACGATGGACGCGAAGAAGGAGACGAAGTGCGCGAGCGCGAGCACTCGGAAGAGGCGATCCGATTGGGAGTTTAGGAGAGCGACGAGGTTCTCGTGCAAGCGACGACGGGAGGAGGAGGAGGAGGACGAAGGCGGAGTTGCCGAAGTTGTTGCGGAGGTCTCGGTGTCGGAGTCGTGCTCCGGTTCGTCTTTCGAGGTTGATTCCAAAGAGGAGAGCTCCGAGTTGAAAGACACCGGAACCTACCATGGTTTGAAGGAGTTCAGAGGAAATGCGGCTTCGGAGTCGATCGCCCGATCGGAGATCTCCTGCGTCCACCAGCATTCGCCGGCGAAGTCCAGTGAGCTCTCCAGCGGCTTGTCTAGGAACAGAAATGCTGAAAATGAGGTCGTCTCTCTCCCGTCTTTTGTTGACTCGAGCCCCAAGGCAACTAGCGGTTTCCGAATTTCCGAATTGGAGGACGAGACGCTTGAAGTCGAATGCCATGAGAACAGAGCATTGTCGGAGATTTTCTCTGAAACGACAAAAGATCACGTCACCGATTGTTTACTCGCTTCAAAGTCGGAATCGACTGTCGATCAAAAGCCAAGCTACGTCAATTACGACGCCGACCTCGCCTGCACAGAGCAAATCGCGTACGACGACATCTCGGACCACTCTTCCGATCTCGATTCATTCTCCGAGCTACAAAAGGAGCTATTCGAGGAAAACTCGGACGAATACTCCTCCGAGTACATTCTGTCGATTTCCTCTGAATCTGGATTTGAGTTCTCCGAGAAATCAGATGAAGATTCGAATCCTTCCCCAACCTTCTCTTTTCTCCTCCAGTACAGGGAGCAATATTTGAGATCAAGTACCCGTGCAGACAACCACAAAGCTCGGAGTCTCAGTTCTGAAGTACATGTAAGCTCTTACTGTACAAAGCTGTTATTGTACGTAGGTACGATTTTCGTTGTTTGAAATTTGAATTTGATTAACTTTTGTGAACTCGAATTTTAGCATGGGTGTGGCGACGAGGAGGATGCGGAGAGCTATCAGCTGTTGAGAAACAGAGAGAGGAGAGAAGTCTTCTTGCGGAACTATGTTGAGGAGTACGGCGAGGCCGTGCTTAAGGAAAGGACACGCATGGTTCACTGGATTATTGAGGTGAGTTACACGCAGAGTTAGGTCCGAGTTTTCCCCCCTCATATTTAATTAGATGCAAAATGTCGATGGCCAAGACATTGATCTGTTGAAATCCATTTATAATTTGCATAAATTGCTTGTAGAAACTACTTTTGCATGGCATATAGATAACTGCATACATTCCTCACTGTTAGATCCATGCCCGTACATAAGAGATTGCTTCAAGCTGGACAACACGTCACGGCTCTATATATTTACATGGATCCTGTTTATATGGATCTTTCTTTCCTTCTGTGGTCCTTCCTTTGACCTCTTACAAGTTTGATATTCCATGTTGACAGCAATCTAGTGCGAGAGAGCTCCACAACGAGACTTTGTTTCTAGGGGTGAGCCTCTTTGACAGATTCCTTAGTAAAGGATACTTCAAACAGCGAAGGAACTTCCAAATTGCTGGAATAGCCTGTCTCACCCTGGCGACCAGGATTGAGGAGAATCAACCTTACAACTGGTAATCAGATTTTATCTCCTTCGTTTTCCTTCATATAGAGGGATGCTAATCAATGCCCTCATTAGAAGGCAATAACTGCTTTGGACCTTTCGGTTAGCAAATGTGAAGATGCTTAGACCTCGAGCTTTACAAATCTTCTTTTTACTTATGCCCTGCTCCCAGCAATCATTTCGCCATAACTTCAGACGACACCACATTTGGAATGTTCATTGGATCGTGTAATTTCAGTTACATGTGGTAGACCGTTAGGAAATACATCATGAACAACTTCGAAGGTTTGCCATCGCAAAGGAATTACCGATCACTCAACCTTCACTATGTCCGTGTCTGGGTTGCCAGTAGTGACTTACAATCACTCCACTGCATAATTCATTTATGGATGGTAAACACCCAATTGATTCATGCTAAGTCCCTAACAGATGTAAATGGTACTGGTAATTACCGATTACTCAACCTTCCCTATGTCCGGGTCCGGGTTGCCAGTAGTGACTTAAAATCACTCCACTGCATGACTTATTTATGGATGGTAGACACCCAGTTGGTTTATGCCGAGTCCCTAACAGATGTAAATGGTACGGGTATTTCAGCATAAGACAAAAGAACTTCCGTGTGGGGAGTGATACCTACAGCAGATGCGAAGTGGTGGCAATGGAGTGGTTGGTACAAGAGGTTCTCAACTTTCAGTGTACATTGCCTACCATACACAACTTCTTATGGTACAGTCCATATCTTGTCTGCACAACCTCGATCAGCAGACTTATTTTCTTTTCTCTCATATTGTGTATTTTCATGTGTTAAGACTTACTCTTCAGACTTAGCAAATTCCGATCACTTGACTAATCTGAGTAAAGAAAGTGATTCTGCTGAATATTACTGAAATATGCAGAAATGATTGCAGGTTCTACTCAAGAGCTGCAAGAGCTGATGCTAGAGTGATTAAGAGGGCCATAAACCTGGCAGCTTTAGCTCTGCTAGACCACGAGCAGCTGTCCTACTGGCCTTCCACAGTTGCAGCTGCGCTTGTCATCCTGGCATCAGTGGAAGATGCATCCTGCAAGCGAGTCATGCAGGTAATTAAACCTGTCTTAAAGCAGCTTCCTTTGATGAACATGACATGTTTAAGCTCGAATGTTTTTTGAAGAACGTAATAACTAAATTGTTGTTCAAGGCACCAAAGCCTTTTAAATATGCCACAAGTTAGACAAACATGATGCAATGAAACATGATCTACTTTGGCGAGGAATCTGCATGTCTTACCATTTCATTTACAGTTCTCTTGTTTCAGAGAAAATTTGATGGCATTGCAGTTTGAGTGACTGATCCAATATAGGAAATGCTTATTCATTTCTACATTCTTAATATTATCTTCTGATTTTACAGACTCATCCCAGAACAGAAGATGATGATATAGTGAGATGCATGGAGGTATGTCTGTGGGTTCATAGTTAGTCCAGTTCCGCCCACTTCTTTCTCCCACATTTCTTCGCCATGCATATGCAACGTTTTAATTTGCAAAGATGCACCCATCTGAGCATTCTTCATGACACAATATGTTTAATCAATTCATAAATTTTCAGCATATCAATAAAATCAATAACACAGTGTGCTCTAATCTTGGCAGAGCTTGCAGTGGGTAGCAAACTACATTGCGGAATTAGCAGATTGACAACGCAGTAAATCAGCCTTACGTTCAATTAAACTCTGCTTTCCATTATATCCATACAAATTGATTGATAAAATAACATTCTTTTCATTTACTAAAGAAGTAACATTGTCTGTAGCCCGAGTGGCAAACCATAGATGAATACAATTCTTTTTGTTCCGCTTTAATGGTCTCGACAAACCATGGTTGCACATTCCCTAAGTACTTCCGCGGCCGCCAATTTTGAGCAGTTCTGGCAGATTTGAAAGCAACGAGGGTCCCTATCTCTAGAGAGCAACATAAAAACCGACTGCTTTCGAATTTTTGTGGCTTTAAAAAATGGAAAGACTTTTTCCTTTGTCTGCTCTTTAACGCAGTTTGCCTCCTGTATTTGTTCCTCATCTCTTCAGGTAAAGGGACACGTGAAAGAAAGGATTGGAAAATTATTTTTATACAAGCAACTCACCAACCTAAAGCCGCATTAACTCGTCTTCCTCACGACCGTCGATCTGGTACGTACCTTCAAATGTCAAGGAGCTGAAAAATCCGTGATCACTGTCCGGACAAGTTCATGTATAAAACGTCTCACATCCATGTTACTGGAAAAACCACCAACGATTTTTCAAAACTCATGAAACGAAATTGAGGACTTCAAAAG
Organism: Eucalyptus cloeziana; assembly: GCA_014182715.1. Taxonomy (NCBI): domain Eukaryota; kingdom Viridiplantae; phylum Streptophyta; class Magnoliopsida; order Myrtales; family Myrtaceae; genus Eucalyptus; species Eucalyptus cloeziana. The sequence continues at coordinate 37,619,304 of CM024635.1, read as the reverse complement.
CCCATAGACCCTCAGTGTTATCTGCATCGAGAGGGAAGGGAATGACAAAACAAATCGGTGGAACCCCATAACCTTTTTAGGACAATGAAAGACGGAACAACGTTTCTCCAATGTCATGAGTGAAAAAAAAATTGGAAACCTTTTCTGTCCGGTGAACTATTCATGGTTTACCAACGAAAGAATAATTTTACTGTTTTCAAATCTATTAGGCTGCAGTACATTACCAATGGATTTCCATATAAAAGTGAGTCCGCCGCTTGCCAACAAGATAATGGTTTTACTGCTCTAACATCTACAGCAGATCACCCAGTGCTCTAAAAATTGATAAGTGGACTGGTCCATAAATGAGTACCAAAGAACAGGTTTACCATTTTGAAATCTTACATTTGGTGGTGGATTACCAAGTGCCATAAAAATTTTACAGTTGGGCCAGACAGGTAGTTAGCAACATTCTATTAAGACAAATGTTTTCAGAGCCACACATCAAGTGATGCGTTACGAAATGATCTAAGATTCTAAGAGTTTATTATACCAAGGAGAAAACGGTTTAGTATCGTGATGACTAATGTCTAGTATTACATTATCAAGTATTTTAAAATCTCACAGTTGGGTCTAATGGATAGTTCATAATCCATCGACGGAACTAATGAGTTTAACGAAGTATATCGAAATCTTACAGGAGGACCAGTCAATTAAGTTCTAACTCATCCGCGAAATAACATCTTTAATACTCTCACATCTAGTATCCTGTAATAGATTACCAAGTTCAATAAAATTGTACAAATGCGCAAGGCAAGTAGTTCGTTATCTGCCAATGAAATCTGATCATATCACCTTATGTACAGTAGATTAGTAGCGCTTTAAAATATTACTGGTGGGCTCGTTTAATCATTTGTAAGTTGCCTAAGAAATAATGAATACTACATGCAGCTAGCTGTAAGTTTTACAAATAGGCTCGGTTATTTATTAGTTCACAAATTACCAACTAAATAATATTTTTACCACCGTTGAATTCTATAGTAGAGACTACAATCTGTATTTGAATCTCACAAGTGGGCCAATACCGATACACGAGTATCATGAGCTAATCGATCTTACATTCCCTAACCCGTGCGGCCTTGGAATTTCACTCCAGTTAGCCTTACTCACACTCGACTCACAAGGATTGTATAGAGAGTGTTACTCACACTTGACTCACAAGAATCATACAAAGAGTGAAGCACAAAGGTGAACAAGATAATAAAACTTAAGAAAAAATTACCAAAAAAGTCATAAACTTATTACAATTATGTCAATTCAGTGTTAAGCTTATTTTTTTGGCCAACTGAGTCTTAAACCTTTTGCAATTGTGTTAGTTTAGTCCATCCAGCCAAATTGGCCAGTCGACTATGACGTGGCCACCACCCGGCTCCGACAATAATTTTTTGATAATATTTTATTTTTTGAAAATATTTTCATCAATTTTTTATCCCTCTCTCGCCACTGGCGGGGTGAGCCCCACCGAATCTAGGGAGGGCTTGCCTCGCCAAATCCAGCGATGGCGAGGCAAGTCCTCGTCCAACGATAACAAGGTGAGCTCATCTGGCCATCTCAATCCGACGATCGGCCAACCCTCCCCTCTAACCGATTGTCGGAGCCAAAGGAAGAAGGAGAGAGAAGGAAGGAGGGAGGAAAAATAAATAAAAATTAATAAAATAATTAAAAAATATATTATTAAAAAAATTGTCATTGGCACTAGCCAATGACCACGTTAGCGCCGACCGCCCAATTTTGACAAAATGAACTTAACTGACACAATTACAAAAGATTTGGGATTCAATTAGTCATAAAAATAAGTTTATGAGTGAATTAATAGGTTAAAGATTTGTTGGGTAATTTTCTCTAAGACTTTTTTGGTAATTTTTCCTAAAACTTAGGGGGAAGGACCCTGTATATACAAGTATGGAGCCAATCTTAGTCGTGGATCCCCTCTTTGATCTAATGATGGGTTCAAACCCCCTCAATCATTACATATATGTACAAGATCACTCAAGAGGCCCTAAGGCTTTGGGAAGTTAAAGGGTCGATTGCTTCGGGGAGCTGGAGGGTCATCCACCCAAGGAGAGGCTCGAGCTTGGTCACGGATGGACCACAGCCCAGCACTTGGAAAACTTCTAGAACGAGTCCATGGGCCGTGCCAACCAGACCGTGCCCCTAGAATATGCTTTGAATAAGCCAATAGTTTCAATTTGCCCCATAAATTGATTAAATTAAATACACCAATAAATTCTAAAATCATCAAAATGCAGCTCTATAAAAACAAACAAAACCGACATGATATTGATTGTTCATCGCGTTTTTAAGCGTAACAATACTCCGTTTAAGCGCTAAAAAAATATTGACAGAATTTTGCAATAGCTGAGAAAATTATCTAGATCCGTCCCTGCTATCAATTGAAATGAATGGATTTAAATGAAAAGATGAAAAGAATTCGAGGAGCTCTGACATTTGGAGCACAAATATGGAACCCACTAATCTGACCTTTCCCACCTTCACTTCTTGAAGAGAAAAGAGGGATTCAAGGCAGGACCAACTAAACGAAAGAAAAAACAATAGAAGTTGCAAAGCAGACAACAAGCATATTACTATATCGGTTCATAATTTGGAAACTTAAGGTTCACTCGGTCAAAAGAAGGGAGCCCTGTGAGGAATCCCTTTCCTCTTCAGCAAGCGGTGCCTCGGCCTGAACGACCGCCTTGGCTCGTCGCTCCGAGCATTGTGAGCATTATCAGGGCTGCTGCACGACTCCTCCTTCCCGCTGTGCAATGTGATAGTGCTGCTTTCTTTCCGAGAGCCCTCGTTGATGGCCTTCTCTTGCTGGTCCGTCGGCTCCAACGATGCCTGCAGAGTTCCTCGAAAGAGCCATAAGCAACTACCTCATCAGGTCCGTCGATGCGGTCCCCTTTTATTATTATTGTACTTTTATCATCAAGACAGTAACTTTCCAAATGCATGCACGCGAGGTTATACCAAAACCTGATTGAGATAAACGCATTCTGCAAGCACTGCGTCGCGGAGTGTAATCCGCAGTTACTAGGACGGAGGAAACATGTCACTGATATTTTCAGGAAGGGGATGACTAGATCTTAAGTTCATGAAGGGCCTCAGTCGAAATGCTAAAGCCTAGTTAAAGGCTTGGGGGAGATGTCACATTCTAATATTTTCAGTTCCACAAGGTTCTTTTTACTCTGAATTTGGAGTAGGCCAGACTAGCTGAGTTTCGGATATGTCTCTAATCATACACAATTAACATATGAGCTGTTGCGCTAATAGATAAGTCAAGCAAAATCTCAAACTAATATGACACATTTTAACTCACATTTTCTGAATCAATTTAAATGAGTAATCCAAAATTTTCCGAAAGAGGTTGAAATAGGTTTTAAATAAATAAAACCCTAATGGATGTAGGTTTGGATGAGTTTGCATCGTAACATTCTTGACCCGATATTATCAAAACTTGAAAGGAAAGCACAATCCAAAAGAAAAGAGTGACAAACGAGGTGCGTTGCTTCTAATCTAATAGGGATGCTGCCATCGCCTTTGATGACCATCCCTAATGGCTACATTACCTTGGCCGCCGGAGGCAAACAATCTTGATGATGAATTTTTCATATGCAAAATTTGACTCTTTTTTTAATATGCTAAGTTTCTCATATGTATTTTTTAATCATGAATTTTTCATTATTCACATGTAAAGTATAGTGATTAAGTTAAAATAGGATAAATAGGTGGTTATGGGCTATGAATGGATCGATAACTTACGATAAGTAAAAATGGTTCCACTTATTTATGATCTGATCCCAACCCGACTCAATCCCACCCATTTGCAACCTTCAAAAGTGGCTGAGTCACTCGGTGAAAGAAAGTGAGATCATTATACAAGAGATATGGATTTCAAGAAAGTTTTCAACATAAACAAAATGGAAGAGAAAGCAGGAGAGAAATTTAGTAAATCAATGAAGCATGCATATTATCGGACACTTTATAGATGAACATTAATTCAGACAGAAAGGAATAAAACAATTAAAATGACATTTGATTTTTATTCTTTTTGATCAAGTTAATTAATGTCTCTATATTTAATTTAAAATGCCAAATGAATTGTGTACCTTGCAAGCGATGGAGCAGTAGGTATCAGACGAGCGTTGGATGGATACGCCGCAAGCTGCGCAGGAACGGCAGTTCTTGGGTTGCTCCGACGTCTCCGATGGAGATCGCGGACTTATCAGCACCACTTTGTCCTCGTTGATTATGTATGACTGCATGCATAAACCCAAGATCAATCACAAAAAAATCACTATACTTGATTACCCATTGACAATTAAATGTGATGGACTGGAGGTGCGCAATGGGCCGACGAAGTAGCCTCGATCATCGGGATTAATATTCTACTTTACAGGACTGAAGGCATGATGATAAATTCGGTTTCTTTCGCTAGGCAAACACAAGGCACGATAGACTTTGTCTTGCGCTCGAGTTTCCAAATCATTCTCTTCATGTCAGAACGAGAAAATGATGTAGAACCTTAATTTCGGAGCAGTTGAAATAGCTGCGCATGTCCTGGACGCGAACCGCGTTGTCGCACTTGTACTTGACGATGTGAAGACGAGGGTGGTGTCCATGGTCGTCGGCGGCGCAGTGCTTGCAGATCGCGATGTTGCAGTCCATGCAGTAGAGCCTCTGCTCGCTCCTCGGCATCTCGCAGTGGCGGTTGCACGAGCCGAAGAAGCCGCACCGCAGGAGATCGCTCAGCCAATCCGGCCTCTTCTTTCCTTCAGGCGAAGAAGCCTTTCGTCCTCTCTGCATATAACATTAACAACCTAGAGAGTCATACTTGGCATTCAGCGCTAACAGTAGCAATCGATCATTAAAAAAAAAATAGTAAAAGGGGCCTTCGTCTAGGGAGAAAAAACCCTTGAATAATCAAGAATGACTGCGAACTACAAAACCCTAATTTCTCACCATCTTCTTTTAGCGATGTAGCAGCATCCGAGGGGATAAAAGATGAGAAAAATCAAAGATGAGGATCGCGGAAAAGAGTGAAACCCAGAAACATAAACAGTGGAATGGCGAGGTTCCAATACGGATTACTTCGGTTACGCATTTTGAGTTTTGAATTCTTGTTATGATCCTAAATCTTAACTGCCATTATAGATTGCTAACGAGATTATTTGATTAGGGCAAAATGGGGATTATAAGAGGCTTCTCCACAAGATTAGTGGAGTTTCTTTTTTTTTTTTTTTGGTCGAAAGTGGAGTTTCTTAAACAATGTAAATGGAAAACCAAACGACCCAAATCCATTTCTGATCAAATTATATGCATTCTGATTTATTTCCAGTTCTTTACCAACCTATCACATCGACATTCGGAAAATGATTAAACTTATGGTGCAAAAAGAATGAGAAGAATAGCATAGTTTACCGAATTCTCTGCACAACGTTTTTTTCCTTACTTATACGCTCTATATGTAAGCATTTGCTTATGAATCTTTCACACATTCCCCCCAACTTCTTTTTCAATCGAAACTCATCCTTCTAATCTAATTATCTAGTCCTTGCAATCTTGTACTTAGATTTCATAGAGATTTTTCCCAAGACTTTTTTTTGCCGGAGAAATCTTTTCTAGATTTATTAATTTTGAAGGATTTTTAAATGGTCATGCTTTTTTCATTCCTCATTTGACTTAAACACTCTTTCTTTTTTCTGTGTTTTTACCATACTATCCTCGTGGGACTTATCACTTTTTTTTTTCAACTCTACAAAAGTGGTCCATTTTTTATTATTCTTTTTTATTTTGTTTCTTCTTTTTCCCTGCAGGTCCCACTTTCCTTATTCTTCTTTCTTTCCAAGCCATCACAGTTCTCCGCTTTTGCATATTATCTCTCTATTTTCTCTATTGCAAGCTATTTTCTTCTTTCTACGCCTCCTACACGTTCTTCTTTTTCTTCCACAAACCATGTTGTCCTCTGTTTTCTATCCATGATGTCAACCCCTTCATCCTCTACACTTGCTGGCATTGACATTGGGCTCACCGGTAACCTTCCCACCATGCCCTTTTTCTCCACCGCACATAGGTTCTTCTCACATAATATTAAGAAGCACCCTTCTCTCTCTTCTCTTGTTTTATTTTATTTTATATTTTTCACTCCGCTTATTGCACATGTGAAAGTGTAGAAGAAGAGGTGTCTCTACCATATGTAGGCAGAAAGTCGAGGGCACTAGGTGAGTTGTATTCTTTTAGGTAATATGACGTGGGATTCAAATTAATGGTTTAATTTGATTGTTGTTTTCAGTGTTTGTCCAAGTTGTGAAACACTATTTTGATGCATGCTACGATCTGAAAACAAAATTGAAACACAATATCAAGCATTTGCACCCTAAAACTCAAATTCACTTTTAAGAAAAGATATCAAGAAACACTTAATAAAGACCGGAATGAGCATGAATCAAGACCAAGAAAACTAAAAAGGAAAAAAATAAGCTGTCGCTAGAACCAAACCTCTAATAGCGAATGAGGAGGCTGTAGATTGTTGAAGTAAGCAATTATTTGGGGATTGCAGATGCATGAGAGATTTGTGGAAGAAGAACGAGTTAGAGGCGTATAAAGAAGTGAATGGCCTACAAGAGAGAAAACAGAGAAATGATATGCAAGAGTGAAGCAATGTCAAAGGCATGGAAAGAAAGAAAAGTAAAAGAAGAAACAAAACAAAAAGAGTTTTTTTCTTTTTTTTTACCAAACAATAAAAAGGGTTCTATTTTATAGAGTTGTATTTGAGTTTGTGAGCTTCACAAGGGCAATATGGTCAAAAAACAAAAAAAAAATGGGGTGCTTAAGTCAAAGGAGGAGTAGAAAAAATGCACTCCTTTTTAATTGTAGATATTTAATCCAAAGAAATGGGATTAAATTTGAAAAGTTGTTGAACTGCTTTACAAATTTGGGGCAAGGTGTGTAACTTTCGATAGAATATCACATTTCTTCGAGTGAATTAGTTACAAGATGGATTTCAATTTGGGATAGAGATCTTTTTATCTCATAATCTCATCATGATGTCTCCGTATGTGTCAAAAAATGACGTATCTTGATCGTCATATAAGATATTAAATGTGTTTAGCAAATCCCAATTAAGGCGAAATTAGTGCCGAGATCATACCCTTGTGATAATTGCAAAATAGGATTTGCACCAATTGCTAGCCAATTCTTTCAAATGAATTTCTTCAAGTGATCGGTTGTTTGGTGAGTAGAATTAATTAGCTACATGATGGATTTCAATTTGGGATCGAGATCCTGTTCAGCATGATGTCTCAATCCATGCCATGTAACAGAATGATGACATATATTGCCCGTTAGCTTTTAACAAGTGTTGAGATTTTAGCCGTGGGATAATTGCAAAATATCATTTGCATCACATTCTTTTAAATGAATTTCTAAGATTCTAGCAACCCATGATTTCTTCAAGTGATGAGTCGTTTGATAAACCAGGTCTTCCTTTCACTATTTGATACAACACTTGTCAAAGAACAGTAAGGAATATTTGTAACTTCTAAGATTCAAGCACTATGTTCCTGAGTATCTGCAGTATACGCCGTGTAGTTGTAATTGTTAAATGGTATGTTTTACAATGCATTGGCAATCGCCTAGGTAAAGTAAAAATCCTCTCAAGGCATTTTAGAACGGTAGAGTCCTTTTAATTCTCGTAAGTGACGGTTCTCTGGGACTCGGTAAAGGAGTTGGTTCGGTTCGAGCACTCTCCATAGATGAGCTGGGCGATTGTGATGTCGGTCCGGTTCGAGGACTATCGGAAGATGAGCTAGGCGACTGCTCCTCCTTTTCATTGACCGCATTACTGGATGATGGCCTCGATTCGGTTCGAGCATGAACAGCAGAAGATTCAGGTGATGACTAGCCCGCTTTCTCGTCTTTCGGAAGGATGTCAGTGGGAATGATTTTACTGTGGTCTTCAGGCTCCGCTGAGACCTGGGCATTTAACCAAGGAAAGAAGTTGGTCGAGCAAGGTCATGGCCTTCAGACGAACATAAAAGAGTTGCACAAAAAAGCCAGAAGTTGATAGACTTGCTCCACCAAAAACATATACAGAGGTATCATCGCAATACTTCCTTTTATTCCTTACATATATTTGACTGCATATCAAGAAGTCTCGACAGTAACTACCAAATTTGATAGCTGAAGACACAAGGATATGATATGTAACTATTTGAGCCCCTCAAGCTGTACAAACTATGCAATCAAAGTGCACATGACTCCTTAGTGTTTCAGGAGGGCCATCTTGTCAGCATATTAATACATGCAGTTTGGCAGAGTTTCTCGTCAAACTTTCGCGGCTCCTCCATAATCAATAACCCTATACTCTATAGGCTCTTATATGAATAAAAGAGACAAAATTTGAAAAAGAGAAGACCTCATGTTTTCATTGGAGAAGTGTGCTGTTTAATCAAATTAAGCTATGGAGGCAAATGCTTGTTATGTCCCTACCTTGCAAGCGATCAAGCAGTAATGGCAAGCACCAGAGGAGTATTTGAAGGTTTCCAGGCAAGCTCCACAAGAGCCGACGGTGGCATTAGCTTCTTCAAATCGGGTCGGGACTTGGGGCTTAGATACAAGGTTTCTTCTTTGTTGATTATACGTGGCTACTTAAAATCCAAAAGAAAAAAGAACAGGGAAAAAGGAAGATAGCTAGTACAAGACGGAAAATAAGTATGGAGGTAAAATGGCAATAAGTAGATTCTTTTTTTTTTTTTTTGGTCGAAATAATGGCTGGTTTATTTATATTAATTTGCCGATTCCTTGGAAATTACATCAAAAGCATCTACACAAAATAGATCTAGCAGAGCATAAGGGGGGTGTGAGACCCAATTAGTAGGAAGAAAATTTAAACGATTTCGCAAGCCAATCCGTTATTTTGTTGATTTCTCTGTTGCAATGGGCCAGGGTTAGGCCCGGTAAGTCTTGCATCTTAGCTCGAGCCCGGTCCATCAGTGGTCGCACTTCCCAGCAGCTTTCCTTCGGCTTGTAGATGCTTCTCACAAGACCCCTGCAGTCAGAGTGTACTTCCAGTTTGAGATAAGTTCTATTGGGGGGAAGTGTGTGGAGAAGAAAATCTAAGGTTTCGACAAGAGCCGCAGCCTCCGCTTGTTCCACCGAGTTTGCTTCAACTGATTTGGTGAAGCCATCCACTACTCTTCCCATGGAGTCACGAATTATGCACGCGACAACTCTTTGGTTTGGGTTTGGGTTTGGCCGGGGCGTGTTCGATCTGGAGGCAGATTCGCGATTTAGATCATCGACTAGAGAGGTGAGATTACAAAAGTCGTCTTCCCTGCTGTTCAAAGCTTCAGCGTGAAGAAGGACGTCGGCGAAGGGGACAGCTCCTCTGTCTTCCTCAAAGATGGATTGTTTGTCTGTTTGGGTTTGATTCTCGGCTGAGGAAGGTTCCGATCTCCTCCGAGCCTCAGCAGGAAGGCCACTAAAAAAGCAGGGGCTCGCTTCTTCGTTTGCTTGAAATCTGGTGTGTTCAACTGCTTCGGTCAGATCTGCTACCAAGGAGGAAATTAATTCATAGGATTCTTCTCCCCTGTTCTAGTCAGCTACTGGGTGGGCTTCCTCTGGAGTTGGTGTGAATAGTCCCCATTGGATACTCAGGGCATCTTCTTCAAGTGAGTCAATGCCTCTCCAGACCGACTCGGCTACTGATTTACTTAAGATCGATTCTGATAATGTTAAGGGATCTGGGAGTTCAGCAGGTTGAGATGGAGGGGATACTCCTAATAGATCTGAAGGTGGTGGTGTATCTCTATTAAAAGGATCCCCACCCATCGATGTTTCAGCAGCTAGATAGGCTTCGGGGATGTTAACAAAGGAGGCATCAATGTTGATCAGGATTGTTCCGGGGTTTAGGGGATGCCACTTCTGAGATGAGGTACCCTGTTTTTGTTGATCTTTTTGTTTTACATTCCAATTTGTTAAGCTGTCATGTGATGTCAAGGCTTTGAACAAGGTACTAAACGGGTTCAGGTGGCTTTTCCTGAATATAAAATGGTTTCTGTCCTTCCAAATCCACCACAAGACTATAGCAATCTAAGCAAATTTTGGTGAACTTCAAGGGTCTTCTTTTGTTTTAAGTAGCCGGTCATCAAAGCGGGTTAAACCCATTCTTGATATGTTTCCTTGCAGGGTATAGGCGTTCCAAATCTGAAAAGTCCATGGGCACAACAGCAGAGTATACTCCACCGATTCTGGTTCGAGATTACAAATTGGGCAGATGGGAGCAGATACTACTTTCCTCTTGTATAGATTTTCCATGGTTGGCAGGGCATTTTGACATGCATTCCATAGGAAGAATTTGATCTTGGGGGTAATTACTGATTTCCATGTGAGCTTCCAAAGTTCTGGTTTAGCTTGGTAGGAAGTAGATGGAGACAGTAAGTATGGGTTGGTTGTAGTACTCTAGTTACGGTGATATCCACTTCTCACTGTATAGTTGCCCGACTTGTTATCTATCCAGACTAATCTGTCTTCGGTGGAAGGGAGGCCTATAGGGATACTTTTGATTTCCAATACTAACTTTTCATCAAACATGGACCTCAATAAAGTTTCATTCCATTGCGTTGTTTCCATGTCTATTAGCTATGCCACTTTGAGTGGCTTATCTCTAGTTGCTGGGCCACCTATAAGTCTATGCTTGAGCCACTTGTCTTCTCTAATTGAGATTCCTTTGCCATTGTTAGGGAAATCCCTTATGATGTTTTGAAGATGACAAAATAAATCAAAGGCTACTAACGTGTTTGATAGTTGAGTAAAAGACTATGCAAATGATAGAACATGTAAAGAATATTGTCGAAGTCTATGCTTTGAAGAACCAAAAGACGGACACTATGCTGAAGCTAAACTGAGTATAGACCTTAAAGCTATATCTGTTCAGAAGAAGAATATGTTCAAACTCAGATTGCAAAGTCTATCGCACTCAGACTCACATTGTAAAGTCTATTGCTCTCAAACTTTACATCCAAATTTGACAGAACGTAACACAAGCCCCAAAGATATAACGGCTAATGATCTGGTTTGGATTCCACATCAAGATTGATTTGATTGACTCAATCTAATTGATTGACAATTGGATCTTGAAGACAATAACTTTCTATACGAAGAAGCTTTACTTATCGAAACCAAGATTCTGTTTGTATGGGCGATCGGAATCAATTTGGGATTCTACTTTTATCACTCAACGACTACCAAATCTTTTAGATACAGATCTGTCCAATAGGTAGATCGGAAGATGATCCTCAAGATGCTGTCCAACGGCTAGTTTGGAAGTGGAGGAGTATTTAAGAAGATGAAGGACCGATGAGCAAGTAAGAGACGAGGCGTAGAATTTATAATTCCAAAGTCTGAGCGACCTTTAATCATACACTTGTCTCTTGTGAGCTTAAACGTTTGTGATCTTGAAAGAAATATCAAAAGAGTGACTTAGTGAAATAGTGTGATCTACTACTAAGTGTTTGCACTCAAAATTGTAATCTCTTGTTGATTGCATAGTGGAATCCAGCCAAGAAGGCTGTTAGCGTGAGAGAGTGGACGTAAGCTTAATTTAAGCCGAACCACTATAAACATTGTGTTCTTATTCTCTTCCTGAACTCATTTATTTTGTTCGTAGTTCTATTTAACTGCTAAAGTTTAATCTCGCTCAAAGTCTGCTACTTTTCATACTCAGTTTCAAAAGTCTGTTGTTATTCAGACTCAAGTTAAAAATAAAGGTTTTCACTGTATTTTGTAAAATTTGTTTTTACACCTATTCACCCCCCCTCTAGGTATATTCACTAGCCACTTTCAATTGGTATCAGAGCCAAGTGCTCGGTTTATAAAAGTGTTTTTACTTTTGAGCTAAAGATCTTTTATGGCTAGTATCTTGGCACTAGGACTTATGGAGGGACAAAGCAACATAAGGCCACCATATTTTGATGGAAAGGAATACAACGTGTGGAAGAACAAAATAAAAGCATTCCTAAGATCCAGAGATCCCTTGCAATGGGATGTTGTGGAAAAATGAATCAATCCCACTGCTGCATCTACATCAAATAAGAATGGCAAAGACAAAGAAACCAAACCCCCCGCTCCTATGTCTCGAACGGAGATGTCCAAAAGAGAAGCACTTAATGCAAAAGCCAAGTAAAAGCCATTTATTCTTTATATTGCGCATTGTCTCTTGTTGAATATAACAAAATTTCTTTATCTAAAATAGCTAAGGAAGTTTGGGATAGACTTCATGTTACTTATGAAGGGAATGATCGTGTAAAAGAGACAAAAGTAAACTTCCTGCTCGGCAAATATGAATCCTTCAAGATGAAGTAAGGAGAGTCGATTGGAGATATGTTCGATCGTTTTACAGAAATTGTAAATGGTTTGGCATATTAAGGTCATCCAATTTCTTCTCCAATGAAGGTCAACAAACTCTTGCGAGGTCTCTCAAAAGATTAGAACCATATCAAGACCTCAATCCGGGAGACTCGAAGGATTATGCCACTTTCCGTTGATGAATTGATCGGCACTCTTCAATCCTACAAAGTGGAACAAATCAACGAAGAAGATCCCAAAGGTAAGAAGTCCATCGCTTTAATATCTAACGCTGATTTTGATGATACAGATTCAGAAAATGATATGGACGACGAAGAACTTGCTTTTATGATCAAGAGATTCAAAAAGCAAAGTAGAAAAGGAAGGAAATTCAGTGAAAGAAAACAATACAAGCAAAATGGGCAGAAAAGAACCATGAAAGAAGATGATGAGTAAGGATATATATGCTTGATGGCACATTCAAACTTAAATTCGGAATCAAAATCAGAGTCTGACTCAAACACAGACTCAGAATCCGATGAGGAAATCGAGGTAAGCAATTCAAAAATTCCTATCAAAGTCTCAAAATATATAAATGAGCTTTGCTTAAATCTCAAATCTTATCTTAAAAGGATCTCCGAACTTAAAAATGAGAATTATCGGCTTAGGCAACAGGATCTTTCTCGAAAAGAAAAGTTTGAAATTTTGCAAAAAGATTTTCTACAAATAAAAGAAAGTCGAGATTTACTTGTCAAAGAATATGATTTTTTAAAGAAAGAATTTTCAAATATTTCGACAAGATTTTCAAATGGATCAAAAACATTAGAGCATATCCTTTCTATACAAGTTCCTTACTATAATAAGTTGGGACTTGGTTTCAATAAGGAAAGTGATTCTCTAATAGATTTTCCTAAAGTCAAGAAGAGACTTAAACAAAGACCTCCTAGACTTGCGTACAAGAAGCATTTTCATAGGATCTTTACAAAACTCGTTGGTCGAAATGCCTTCAAGTGTTCAAATTGTGGAGATTTAGAATACTTTGAGAAAGAATGTCCTAAAGTCTGGAGACCTATTAAGAAAGATTGGGTAAAAATAGCAAACTCTACTAACTCTCATGGACCCAAGAAAAAATGGGTACCAAAGAAAAGATGAGTTATTTTTGCAAGAAATAAAGGAAGAGAAGAAGGAGAGTTTGGTAAGGAATGTGTATATTTTTATTCTCAATTTGGTTTGAGTACACAATTTAAAATTTCTCATTATGCTTGATATTCAATATATCCTTGGTTGATTCGGAATTTATAATGATCATATTCTTTGATTTGTTTTATTGAAGAAAGAATCATGTGATTTATTTTTGTGATTTGTGCATTGCAATTTGATTTAATACGAGTGATTGATTTGATATATTGCTTAGAGAAAAATGAGTTTTTTTGGTTTGATTTTATACTCTAAGATTTTATCATATTTTGCCAAGTAAAAATTCGTTTTACGTAATATTAATTTATTATGCAAGACATTCTTAGATACTCAAGGATTTTATTCTCTCTGTTTTTATGGTACTATGACTAAGTGAGAATTTATCTTTCAAAATATCATTGTGCATAATATTCTTTCATGAATACGTTGTTATGATGAATCAAGAAAGAATATTTTTTTTTTTATCTATGGAGATTTTCTATTTTACTCTAACGAAAAGGAAGGATCCAAATTGATGGATACCAAAAAGAAATGAGTTGATTGCAGGAAATTCAATAAGGCAAGAATGATTGCGAATCTACGCAGATTTTGGTGCAATCAGAAAAGTATCTCCTACGAAGATTGGTAATAATATTTTTTAATCAATGGTATATTTCAAACATATACCTTGGGTAAGAGATTTTTTTATCATCCCGCCATACAAATTTCTACGTGCATTTATCCTGATTTTGGACGATTGCTTATCATTTATATTGCAAATATTTCTTCTCATAAATATAAGGCATTGCAATATTTTTTTACTTGATTTGGCACGTGAAGCAATATCATCTTTCTTTTTGTGAAATGCATTTATAATATATTTTTGAGATTTATGCTCAAGGAAATCCCTTTGATCTTGAAATATATTATTGCATATGCAAGGACACTCTTGCTATATTTTTAGAAGATATCTCATATCTAGCAAGTTTGATCCATAAATCAAAGGAATGTATTATGTGCAAAGATTATTATCTATTGTACAAGAATTTGCAGGTCGCAAAAGAATCTTCCATATGGATTTTGAAAAGCTCGATTTGAAAATCATGGAGATTCTATACTATCTTTTGGAGGTTCAAAAATTCTATTCCTTGTGCAAAATTTTTGCTTATTGAGGAAATCCCTTATGCGTCGTACAAAAGGTTGAGTAGTTCTGAATTTTAATAATTGATAATTTTATGTATGCTATTCAATTTATTTATTTGAAAAAAAAAGGGCATTATATATTATGTGAATATTATTACAGCTTATTTGTGCAAAAAGTTCGTTAAGTTGATGCAGGTTAAATTCGAGACGAGCTTTGATTGAAGAAAATAAATTTTTGCCTCGAATTTCAAAATGCAAGTGATCGTTGTGGATGTTGTCGCTGCAAAGGAAATATTGAAAAAAATATTCTATTCAACGTGCACAAGCAACAATTGTTTCTATTCGCAAATGTTGTCATGATGACAGGAGGAGAAAGTGAATCCAAAAGAAAATGAAAAGAATCGTGATCATCTCAAAAAGGCAACAAATTGAGGGGGGGCTTTGATCAATTATGGAAAAATCTTTTTGAATTGATCATGATCTTGATTATTATGGAATGAAGGAAAAGGTAAATGTGTTAGAACTTACCAAGTTCTACAAAATCCGGTTAGTGCATCTCTTATTACCTTTTGTCATTAACAAATCTCTTATTGATATTATCTTTTTATTATGACAAAATGAGTCAAGTGAATTTTATAATGCATCCGTGATTTTTATTGGATATTTGCTGATATATATGATCGAAGTGAGCTATATTGCATATCTTTAATATTCGATTTATAAAAGCTGATTTTTGGAAATTATTTGCTATTGCTTTATATTCTCTACGTGATACTTTTTCAATTGATATCACTTTTTGATTATGACAAAAAGGGGGAGAGAAAATAAATATGCATATGTGTTGATTATCTTTACATATATAATTATATGCTCAATCTATTTGCTATCTTGAATTACATTATTCTTTGAGATTGCCTTGATTTATTATTATCTCTAAAAGCATGATTACACATCTGCATATTCAGATATTGTTTTGTCATCATCAAAAAGGGAGGAGATTGTTAGGGAAATCCCTTATGATGTTTTGAAGATAACAAAATAAATCAAAGGCTACTAACGTGTTTGATAGTTGAGTAAAAGACTGTACAAATGATAGAACATGTAAAGGATATTGTCGAAGTCTATGCTTGGAAGAACCAAAAGACGGACACTATGCTGAAGCTGAACTGAGTACAGACCTTAAAACTAAATTTGTTCAGAAGCATAATATGTTTAAACTCAGATTGCAAAGTCTATCGCACTCAAACTCAGATTGTAAAGTCTATTGCTCTCAGACTTTACATCCAGATTCGACAGAGCGCAACACAAGCCCCGAAGATATAACGGCTAGTGATCTAGTTTGGATTCCACATCAAGATTGATTTGATTGATAATTGGATCTTGAAGACAAAAACTTTCTATACGAAGAAGCTTTACTTATGGAAACCAAGATTATGTTTGTATGGGCGATCAGAATCAATTTAGGATTCTACTTCTATCACTTAACGGCTACCAAATCTTTTAGATACAGATCTGTCCAATGGGTAGATTGAAAGACGATCCTCAAGATGCTGTCCAACGGCTAGTTTGGAAGTGGATGAGTATTTAAGGAGATGAAGGACCGATAAGCAAGTAAGAGACGGAGCGTAGAATTTATAATGCCAAAGTCTGAGCGACGTTCGATCATACATTTGTCTCTTGTGAGCTTAAACGTTTGTGATCTTGAGAGAAATACCAAAAGAGTGACTTAGTAAAATAGTGTGATTTACTACTAAGTGTTTGCACTCAAAGTTGTAATCTCTTGTTGATTGCATAGTGGAATCCAGCCAAGAAAGCTCTTAGCGTGGGAGAGTGGACGTAGGCTTGATCTAAGCCAAACCACTATAAACCTTGTGTTCTTATTCTTTTCCTGAACTCATTTATTTTGTTCGTAGTTCTATTTAACTACTAAAGTCTAATCTCACTCAAAGTCTGCTACTATTTAGACTCAATTTCAAAAGTCTGTTATTATTCAGACTCAAGTTAAAAGTAAAGGTTTTCACTGCATTTTGCAGTATCTATTTTTACACCTATTCACCCCCCCTCTAGGTGTATTCACTAGCCACTTTTAGTCGTTTCCAACCGCCCACATAATTTGTGGGGCAATAACATCTCTTCATGTTAAGAGGCTTTGCCATCCCCATGAGGACACGACTTTTCCTGCTTGCTAAAATTCGCTATTTGAAAAGTATAACCCCTTCATAACTTGACTCCAAAGAGTGTCTAGGAGTTGGGAAATTCGCCATGCTTGTTTACCTAGCATCGCTTTGTTGAACGCTATAAGGTCCTTGAAGCCAAGTCCCCCTTCATCGTTTTGAAGCTTCAAAATTTCCCATATTTTCCAATGTAGTCCTGCTGATTTGTTATCGTTCCTCCATCAGAAATTAGCTATTTGTTTTTCAATAGCTTTGCAAATGGAAACTGAGATTTTAAACACGGACATAGCATATTGAGGAATTGCCTACACCACAGATTTGATGAGTATTTCTTTCTTGGCTTTTGATAACAGATTTTCTTTCAAGCTTTCCAGCTTCATGTTGACCCTCACAAGTATCCATGCAAACATGTCCTTCTTGGTGGCCCCCAGTCCGACGGAATTCTCAAGTATTTTCCTGTTTTAAGTATTTCTAAAACTCTCAACTCTGTTACCATATTTCTTTTTAAGCCTTCCAGGCACCCTTTACTGAAGTAGATTCCTGATTTGTTTAAATTTATGGCATGTCCTGATGCAAAACAGTATTGATGCAAGATAGATGCCAGATTTTGGCACTCTAATACTGTACCATCAAGGAAGAAAATAGAATCATCTGCAAATAGTAAGTGGGAGAGAGTAGGGCAATGTCTATTTAGCGTAATTCCCCTGAGAGAACCTGCTTCTATGGCTTCTCTCATCATATAAGATAAGACATTAGCCACTATAATGAAGAGATAGGGGGAGAGCGGGTCCCCTTGGTGAATACCTCGGGTTGGCTTGAAATATGGCAAATGATCCCTATTGAATTTAATGCTAAAGGTGACCGTAGAGACACGCTGCATGATCCACTGCACCCACTTCCTACAAAAACCCCTCTTTGAAAGGCATTCTTGGAGAAAATCCCACTCGATTCGATCATATGCCTTATGCATATCTAATTTGAGGAGAGCTTGGAATTTCTTCTTCCTTTCTCTGGTTCTTAATTTGTGTAGAACTTCCTGCACAATGAGGATGTTATCTTGAACCTGCCTACCCCCTACAAAGGCACTTTGTTATGCTGAATTAGATATGGAAGCATAGGTTTAAGCTTGTTTGTAAGTATTTTGGAAATGATTTTGTATGCAAAATTACATAGGCTAATTGGGCAGAATTGTTCCAGCTTTTCAGGTTTAGGTATTTTGGGGATGAGGATGATAGCGGTTCTGTTTAGGTCAGGGTTTAGTTGTCCCATCTCAAATAATTGATGTACTTCTTCGAAAATGTCTTGGCTAAGGACTTGCCAATGATTTTAGAAGAATATCCCATTCAATCCATCCGACCCTGGAGCTTTAGAAACTCCTAATTGATAGGTTGCTGCTGTAATTTCTTCCATAGTGATAGATTCAGTCAGCTTTTGATTCATAAGAGTATTAACCAAGATAGGTATATGGCTTAGGATAGGCTGGAAATTTCTGGAACCCACTATGGTGTAAAGATTTGTGAAGAAAGAGCCGATCATATCCTTAAGAATATCCTCATTTCTAACCCAAACCCCTTCTACATCCTTGAGCATAGAAATTCGATTTCGAGTTCACCTTTTGATAATTGTTGCATGAAAAAACTTAGTGTTTCTGTCGCCACATTTCAGCCAGTTAACTCTCAATCTCATTCCCCAATACATCTCATCCTGTCTCTACAAAATTTCTATTTCTTTCTTCATCTACTTAACTCTCTGACTATCCTCAGGTATATCAGGCCTATTTTGCGGAATCTGGAGTTCATTTTTCAACCCTAATACTCTTTTTTGTGCGTTGGGGAAAAGATTTTTGCCTTAGGCAATTAGTTGTTTAGTGACGAGCTTGAGTTTCTTAACTATATCTGCTCCAGGGGAAGCTGAGTTAGAACAAGCTCTTCTAACAATGCGCTCACACTCCTCATCTTCATCCCAAAAGGCCTCATATCTAAACTCCTTCCTCCTTTTTTTTATTTTTGGGAAGATTGACAAAATCAGTGAGCTATGGTCCGAGCCAATAGCTGGTAAGGCTACTACTTCAGCATTAGGATAAGCAACCCTCCACTCCATTGAACATACCGCCCTATCCAGCCTCTTCTTTACAAATTCATCCCCTTCTCTTCGATTAGTCTAGGTAAAAGTGCACCCCTTTGATTCCAGGTCCATTAAAGAACAAGCATAAAGAAAGTCTCTAAATGCTGTGAGCCAAAAGTGTTATGCCTTTTTCTTCCCTACTTTCTCCCAAGGGTGTAAAATTTCATTGAAATCGCCCATACATAACCATGGTAGATTATTTACGGCACATGTTTTTTGTATTTCCTCCCATAAAAGTACTCTTTCTTTAAAGTCATTTAAAGCATGCAAAAGTGTGATTCTCATGAGCTGTCTGTTTTCATTTAGTTGACACACGATGTTAATGAAGTGATCTGTAGCTGCTTCAACTGAAATATTTACCTGGTTATTCCAGAAGATAGCCATGCCCCCACCAATTCTTACAGGGTTTACCAGGTAGCTATTATGAAATTTGAGTCTTCTCCTTAGCTTTAACACCTTCTGCTCTTTGTTTTTAGTTTCCATTAAAAAAACAAAGCTGGGCTTTTCCTGAGTCACTAATACTCGCAGTGCCTAAATTGTCAGGGGAGAGCCCGACCCATGACAATTCCAACTTAGAAACTTCATGGTTTACCCAGGGTCTTATTAGACCTAGCCATCAAAGCCCATTTAATTGGAACGCGGACTCCTGGAGTACCATAACTTGGCAGAAATGAACACTTAAGTGCCATGACTTACAAAAAGTACACTTCAGTGCTAAAATCGGAGCAAAATGGATCACTTGAGTGCCAATCCGGTTAAAATCTGGCCAAATTGCATACGTGGCATTTTTTCGGCAAAGCGAGTGCGAAACGATGCCGTTTTGCATACGACGTAGCCAAATAATGCAAAAACGGCGTCATCTTGGACTGACATGGTAAAAAAAATAATATAAAAAATAATTAAATTAAAATCAAAATTAATTAAAATATTTAAAATTAATAATTTAAAATTTAAAAAAAAAACTGAAAAAATTTTAAAAAGAAAAGAAAATTGGGGGAGGCGACTGAGGGTTGAGACCTCAGCCGCCACCGTCGCCTCCCTGCCGTCGCCTAGAAGGGTCGGCAATAGAGGTGGGGGAGGGTCAGCCGAGCCCTAGCTAGGGCCGGCGACCTCGGCCGACCAGTGGTGAGGGCTCGCAAGCCCTTGCCCAGATCCGACGAGGGTCGACGGCCCTAAGCCTGGCCGGGCAAGGGCCGCGAGGCCTCGCCACTCGCCACGGATCTGGGTGAGGGTCGCGGCCCTCACCCGGCCGAGCCAAGGCCATCGACCCTCACCAGATTCGGGCGAGGGCCGCAACCCTCGCCGCCGGTCGGCCGAGGTCGCCGACCCCTAGCCGGGGCTTGGCAACCTCGGTCGACCCTCCCCACTCCGTTGCCGGCCCTTCCTGGCGATGGCGGGGAGCCCTCAGCCGCTTCCCCCACCCCCGCCCATTTCAATTTTTTTTTTTTCAATTTTTTAATTTTAAAATTATTATTTTTTAAATTTTTTAATTAATTTTTTAAAATTTTTAGTTTTTTTTTTTTATTTTAAAATTATTATTTTTAAATATTTTAACTAAATTTAATTTAATTATTTTTAATCCTATTTTTTACCACGTCAGCCCAAAACGATGCCGTTTTTTTTTTTTATTTGGCCACGTCAATATGCAAAACGGCGTCGTCTTGCACTCGTTTCGCCGGAAAATTAACATGTCAGCTTTTTGGTCGGACTTTAGCCGGAGTAGCACTTAAGTATGTTAGTACTAGAATTAGCATCTAGAGGGGGGTGAATAGGTGATTAAAGCAATTTTAACAATTTAATCCGAATGAGAGATTAATGAATTAAAACCAACAATCGCAGCAAATGAAAGTAATGAAAGATAAAAGGATTAAGGATAGAGAATCAAGACTCTAGATTTATAGTGGTTCGGCTTAGACCAAGCCTACATCCACTCTCCCGCACGGACAGCCCTTCTGGCTGGATTTCACTAAGAATCAAAAAAGTGATTATAGTCTCACGCTCTTGAGTCCACGGTGTAAAAGCTCTACTACACTTCCTCAAGGTCTCACCACAATATGATCTCTCTTTTTATTACATATAACGCTCGAAGAATAAGATCACAAAATAGAAAGTGAGATTCAGACTTTGGAATTATTCTATCCGACACCCTTTAACAACTGGAGCATCTCTCTTGTATACTTTTTCATGCCTTCATTACCGTTGGCACCTTCCAAAGAAGTTCTTCCAATCAACCCGTTGAACAGAATCAATTAGAGAGATCTCAAGCTCTTTAAGGTAAGTGTTGATAGCCCATCAATCATGCTCGCCCATACAATCAGGATCTTGGTTTCCATAAGTAAATCCTTCCAAATATAAGTTGCGAGTCTTTAGAGAATCTATATATATATATATATATATATATATATATATATATATATATAATATATTCGAATACGAAAATAAGATCTTCTAGTGCTGAATCCAGTAGAAAGATATTCCTTAGCCGTTGGAGTAAGAACCATATTAGATCAGAATAGAAGTTTTTATCTTGTTGGTTTGGAAACTGTCCATGAGGGTAGACTTTGAAACTTGAGTCTTGCTAGCTTCAGACTTTGATCTTCAGACTTTGCCAGTAGAGTCTGTAAGTCTTCAGACTAGACTGAAGAAAATGTTTTATCAACTACAAAATACCTTAAGAAAATTTATCCAACAATCTCCCCCTTTTTTTATGGTGACAAAACTTTTCTGCAGATTTGAATATTATTGCCCTGCAATACAACTTTTAAGCAAGTAATGATGTCTCATAAAAGATTAGAATAAAAATAATAGAAGTTATCATGTACACAGATGTCATGTACACAGACTTACCCTGTACACGTCTGCATCCACGAAACCTCATTAGTCATGTGCGACATTACTATCTTTATCTAATTTAATAGCTTAAAGTAATGCAATAATGAGCACACATTCAAAAAACTCAAGATAAAGTCAAAATATCAAACACAATCATAACAAACCAAAAAAAATATGTTTAAAAGTGAAGATTTGGTTTGGAGTGAGGATAAAGTGAAAGTCTTGAAATCTGCAAAGTCTTCTCCCCCTTTTTGTCAGCATTAAAAAGAAATCAAGGAGCACGAGGAATGCGAACAAGTTGAAAGTCCTCCATAAACTTGACAGTTCCTTCCAGCTTCCTCAAATCTTCCTGTAGTTGAGCAAGAGCAGTACCTTTTGCAGTGGCCTGAACCTGACGCTGAACCTCTTTAAGCTGATCATGCATGGTGATGAACATGGCATGATTCTCATTCTGTAGAGTCTGAAATTCATACCCCATAGCATAAATTTGGCCTTTGAGCTCCAAGATGATGTCAAGCAATCTTCCAAAATCTCCAGAATTGTCAGTCTGTGTGCTTGCGTCAACTCGGTTTGATGGTAGAGTCAAGCCAGTGTGAATATCAGCAGAGAGATCTATATTTGGAGATGATGCCTCTCCCTCAGGAAAATGAGCAGCATGAACATCTTCTGCATCGGAGGCAATCGACTAACACCCGCACTTTGTTAAAAGTCAGTAGAAGAGGAGTACATTCTCTTTGAACATCTCCCCCTCTTTCAATGTCTTTTGGAGGGGAGAAGTACTCTTCTTTCTGAGGAGTTTCCTCAGTGACAGGATGTCTTTGATCCTCTTTTTCTGCTGGAGAATCTGTTTTTGCTGATTCTTCCTCTTCATCTTGTTCTTCTTTTCTTCTTCTTTCTCTTCTTCTTCTTGTAAGGATCCCTTTCCCTGGAGTCCTTTCTCAATGTCTTCTGCAGAATGTTGTTCTGGAACAGCTGAAACAGGTGCAAAAAACTGAATAACAAGAGCAAAGAAAGGCAAATCACCCTCATCATCTTCATTTTCCAAGATGATTGCCCTCCTCTTCTTGATAGGACCAGTCACCGGTTTCTTTCCTTTTCTCTTGGCCGCAGAAGGGTCTGGTCTAGACTTAACAGGAGTCTTCTCCTTGAACTGCTCCAGCTTCTTCTTGAGTTCTTTCGTATGCATCTTTGTTATCATCTTCAGTCCAATGACCATTTGATCAATAGTCTTCACAGAGAGAATGTGAGGAGGCTGAATGTTCAAGTGTCTGAAGAGACGAGTGATGAGAGCAGCATAAGGAAGTTTTCCCTTGTCCTTTGCCATGGACCTGTACATGTGAAACATGATAGTGTGTGGCAAAGAGAAGTGAAGACCAGTCTTGATTGCATACATCAATTTAGCCTCTGAGATGGATACATCTGTCTTTGATGTTGATTTCGGTCTAAGACAGTTGATCACTATTTTGTGAAGCAGAGTGTTTGTTGCATTCATCCTGGAGTAAGAGAGACGACCTTCAGCAATTCGGTCTCTCGCAAGTTCTAGAGTTGCATGATTTACAGACACATAAATTGATTGGAAAGCACCTCTTTCCACACCAATTATATCCGCCAGAGTGTCCGTATCAACAATATATTCTCTATCTCTCACACTGAATGAAAAACTATTCGCATCAAGGAAACTGAGATTGGAATAAAAATATGCTGTCAATTCAGAATAAGCCACATCACATTCAGTACAGAACTTATGAAGTTGAAGTTTCTCAAACTTCTCTCTCAGATTGATGCTTAATAAATTTAGAAAATCAAAGTCCACCGTCCATGGATTCATCACTCCACGCTTCAGCAGTTTCTCATACATCTTCTTGTGTCCTTTTGATCGAAACAGATCATCCTTCTTTCCTCGAAGGTTTGCAGCCACACCCATCCAAGGTTTAAAATGTAAAAACATTTTCTCATCATCATCCTTTCCCTCAGGTTGATTTACAGCACCAAATCGAGGGTCACTGGGAAAGTTTGCAAAGACTTTTGCTGTCGTTCCAACAGGAACAACGCCTGATCTCTCCATCACAGTGAGAAAGTGTGTCTCATTTTTATAACCTATTTCTTTCAAAAATTCATCAATGAAGGTCATCGCAGAACCTCCTTCCTTCAACACAGAGTATAGTCTATAAACAAAAGCAGGCTTAAGTGATCTTACAGGTTCAACATTTTCAAGAACTTCTTCTGCATGTTGAGGACGATTATCATGAGATCTAGTTGAGGAGGTGTGCTGTTGAGATTGTTGAGTCTGTTCTGTTGGAAAGTCACTTTCTTCTGTGAGATCGAAGTGCGTAGGCCCCTCACCGAGCCCCGTGGTCTCTCTGTTTGCTATCCTTGAGGATTTCCTTTCGAAAGACATTGTCGCTTTCTTGGAGAAACTTTCACACTTGTGTCGCAAGAAAGTCAAAAGCTTGAGAGGTTGAAATTTAGGAGTGAAAATTCAGAGGAATGAAAAGCTTTTGAATTAGGGTTTTACAAAGTAAAAACGAAGAAGGAGAAGATGTATATAAAAGATAACTGATACGAGGTATCTCAAACGTCGCAATTTGGAAATATTAAGAATTTCTTTTTTTAAAAAAATAACTGCCTTAATAAATCGATAACCACATTTTTTAAATTTAACTGCCTTAATAAGCTTAATTAGAGATAAACAGACAATCTTACCTTTTCGAAATAACAGTTTAAGTAAATAAATGAACTTACAAATCACGTCGATTGGTATTCTCGTCTACAACCTTTTGAGTCGATACTGCGTCGGACTTTAGATTCTGAGTCTGAGCTTCAACATTCTTCAAGAGATAAAATATTGAGTTTTGAGCGAATAGACTCAAATAAGCTTTTCTCAAGTGGCTTTGTGAAGATGTCTGCCAGTTGATTCTTTGAGTCTATGAATTGTATTAAGACTTCTTTGTTCTGAACATAATCTCTTATAAAATAATGTCGAATCTCAATATGTTTTGCTCTTGAATGTAGGATAGGATTTTTTGTAAGATTGATTGCGCTGGTATTATCACATTTGATCTCTGTGCAAGAATCTTCAATACCAAAGTCTTGTAGTTGTTGTTTTATCCACAATATTTGAAAACAACAACTTCCAAGGGCTACGTATTCTGCTTCAGCTGTTGAAAGAGCCACAGTACTTTGTTTTCTTGAAAACCAAGATATTACCCTGTTTCCAAGCAATTGACAAGTACTTGAAATGCTTTTTCTTTCAACTCTACAACCTGCAAGATCTGCGTCTGAATAACCAAGAAGAGTAAAGTCTCCTTCTTTGGGATACCATAGACCAATCTTAGCAGTAGTAGCAATATATTTAATGATACGTTTAGCAGCACTTAAATGAGATTCCTTAGGATCTGATTGAAACCTAGCGCATATGCAAACACAAAATAATATGTCAGATCTTGATGCAGTAAGATAAAGAAGGGAACCAATGATACTCCTGTATAACTTTTGGTCGATTTTCTTCCCCGCTTCATCTTTGTCTATCTTCAAGGAACTTGACATTGGTATGTCAGTTTTTTTGCAATTTTCCAGACCAAACTTTTTAACGAGTTCTTTTGCATATTTCTCTTGATGAATAAATATTCATTTCTTTAGTTGTTTCACTTGTAGACCAAGGAAAAAGGATAGTTCACACATCATGCTCATCTCGAATTCATCCTGCATAGACTTAGAAAATTTCTTACACAAAGTCTCATTAGATGATCCGAATATAATGTCATCAACATAAATCTAAACAAGTAAAAAACTTTTACCTTCCTTTTTAATAAACAAAGTAGTGTCTACCTTTCCTTTAGAAAAGCCATTTTGAATTAAGAAATTACTTAGCCTTTCATACCAAGCTCGAGGAGCCTGTTTCAATCCATATAAAGCTTTTTTCAATCTAAACACTGAGTCTGGTTTCTTTGAGTCTTCAAATCCAGGAGGTTGTTCCACATAGACTTCCTCTTGAATAAATCCATTCAGGAATGCGCTTTTCACATCCATTTGAAATAACCTAAAATTCTTATAACAAGCAAAAACAAGTAGTAATCGGATTGCTTCTAACCTCACTACTGGAGCATAGGTTTCATCATAGTCTATCCATTCTTCTTGCATGTATCATTTAGCCACGAGTCTTGCTTTGTTTCTTGTTACTTTGCCTTCTTCATCAACTTTGTTCCTGAATACCCATTTAGCTCCAATAACAGATTTACATTTTGGTTTAGGAGTCAATTCCCATATGTTGTTAATACTGAATTGTCTGAGCTTTTCTTGCATTGCTTCAATCCAGCTTTCATCAGCTAAAGATTTTTGGGTTCTATTTCAGAAATAAGAGCAACAGCACTAAACTCTTCTCGCCTTTTGGATCTTGTTCGAATTCCCTCATTAATGTTTCCAATAATGAGTTCTTCAGGGATGACTAGACTTGTGCTTCCGCTTACTAGATAGTCGATAGATTGTTGATCTTTTTCTTCGCAGATTCTTTATCGCATATCTTGTTGTACCGCTTCTGAATTTTTAACCGCTTCAATGGAGGTAGATCTAGCGAGTCCGGAACAGATTCGAATCTTCGATCGAGTTGACCGAATTTGTGGAGAGTCTTGAAATTTGACATTCATTGATTCTTCCACAGTCTGAGTCTTCTTGTTGAATACTCTATAGGCTTTGCTTGCAGTTGAGTAACCAAAAAAGAATCATTCATCTGATTTCTCTTCAAACTTACCAACACGATCATTTGCATTCTTTAGAATAAAACATTTACAACCAAATACTTAAAAATAAGAAACTACTGGTTTCTTTTCTTTAAAAATTTCATAAGGAGTTTTCTCAAGAATTGGCCTTAAAAACACTCGGTTTATAATATAGCAAGCAGTTGAAACAGCTTCAGCCCAAAACCTTGAAGAAATATTACTTCCAATTAAAAGAGTTCTTGCCTTTTCTTGTAAATACCTATTCTTCCTTTCCACAACCACATTCTGTTCTGGTGTATATGGAGAGGATAATTTGTGCTGAAAACCAAATTCATCACAAAATTTAGTAAAGTCTTGATTTTCAAACTCACCTCCATGGTCTGTTCGAATGCTTGAGATAGTGTGACCTTTCTCATTCTGTACTTTCTTAACAAATTTTGAAAAGAGAGAGAAAGTCTCAGACTTACTTGAAAGAAAGTAGACCCAAATAAATCGTGAATAATCATCCACTATTACTAAACAGAACTTTTTTCCACCAATGCTTTGCGTTCTGGTAGGTCCAAATAAATCCATATGCAGAAGCTGCAATACATGATTAGTGGAAACTTTATTTATTGGTTTGTAAGAGTTTCTAACCCGTTTTTACCCAAGAAGCATGGTGTGCATAGATCAGACTTTGAGTAATTGAGAATAGGCAATCCTCGAACAAGTTTCTTGAAAGAGATCTTGGTGATTTGCTTCATATTGGTATGGCCTAGCTTTTTGTGCCATAGATTAGCTTCATTTTGTACTGATATTAAGCACTGTGATTTTTCATGATTCACATCCAGAAGATAGATATTTCCATGTCTTCGTCCAGTAAAAGATTGAGTAAACTCTTTACTGATTCCAGAGCACATTTCTTCCTGGAAATTGATCTTGAAACCAGTATCACACAACTGACTTATGCTAAGTAAGTTGTAATTTCATCCTTCAACTAAGGAAACATTTTTTATTGTCAAACTTCTAATATTTACTGTTCCTCGACCAGTAATTCTTCCTTTGTTGTTACCACCAAAAGAAACTTTTCCTCCGTCTATCTAGACAAGTTTTATGAAACAACTTGAGTCTCCTGTCATATGTCTTGAGCAGCCACTATCAAGATACCATTTAATCTTCCTTTTGATAGTAACATGCAATCAACACGAATTCAAGCTTTCTTTGGTACCCATATCATCTTGGGTCCAGAAATGTTAGAGCAATAGATAGTCTTAGCCCAGTTCCTTTTAACAGGTCTCCAAACCAAATGACATTCTTTCTCAAAATGTTCTGAGCTTTTGCACTTGGAACATTTCAATGCATTTCTCTCAACAGGTTTTACAAAAACTTTCTGGAAATGATTCTTATAAACAATTCTGGCTAGTCTCTGTTTGATTCTTTCCTTTACCTTTGGGAAATCAATTAATGGAATAGTTTCAGAAGTCATACCAAGACCTAACTTATCAAAATATGGTCTTTGTATCGAAAGAATTTTATCCAACTTTTCAGAACCATTTGACAATCTTTTTGATATGTTGGTAATATCATTTTTCAAAAGATTATTTTCATTTGAAATAAAGTTCTGAGTTTTCTTTCACAACAAAGAAAAGTCCTTTTCCAACTTTTCAAACTTTTCTTTCATAAGTTTTTCCTGTTGCTTCAATGTAGAATTTTCCCTTTTTAATTCGGAGATCCTCTTGAAAGAGGTTTTTAGACTAAGACAAAGTTCATCAATATATTTAGAAACTTTGACAGGAATTTTTAGGTTACTAACCTCGAGTTCACCGTCTCGAGTCCGTGTCTCGAATCAAGGTCTGAGTCCGAATCGATTTTGCCATTAAACAGATATTGGCATAATCGTCATCACTTTCTTCACATTCGCATCACTCCAAGTCTCTCGCTTTGAGTGCCTTCCTATATTTCTCGGTCTTTCCTTTTCTCTTCTTTAACGAGAGGACAAATTGGGTCTGATATGTCCCTTTTTCTTGCATTCAAAGCAAATCACTTCTTTGTTAGAATCATCTTCCTCTGTTGATTTGTTTTGAAACCTTTGTGACCTTTGTTTCTTCCAATTGAATTTCCTTCCTTTTCTGTTCAACTTTCTGAATGTCTTTATCATGAGTGCTAGTTCTTCATCATCTAGATCTTCTTCAAAGTCTGTAACATCAGAATAGTCATTAGACTTTAAGGCAATAGATTTCTTACCTTTTGAATCTTCCTCTTCGTTGGTCTGTTCCACTTCATAAGATTGAAGAGTCCCAACCAATTCGTCTACAAAGAGTAGAGCAATCCTCTACATCTCTCTTATTGAGGTTTTTATGTAATTCCAATCTTTAGAGAGTCCTCGTAGGAGTTTGTTGACCTTCATATGTCCTGAGATTGGATGTCCCTGATATTTAAGACCATTCACAATTTCAGTAAAGTGACTAAACATATCAGTTATTGATTCTCCTGATCTCATCTTAAAGACTTCATATTGTCCCAAAAGAATATTGATCATTGTTTCTTTCACTCGATCGTCCCTTCATAGGTAATGTGAAGCATATCCTAGACTTCTTTTTGCTGTATCACAAGAAGATATTCTGTTATACTCAGTAGGGGATAAAGCACAATATAAAGAGTAAATGGCTTTAGCGTCAAGAGTCTATCTCTTGGTGATTTCTTCTTGAGTCAGTAGAGTGGGATCAACAACTTCTTTTCCTCTCTCTGATTCTGATGCAGCAGTAGGAATGATTCATTTATCTACCACTTCCCATTCCAAATGATCTTTCGATCTTAGGAATGCTTTCATCTTGTTTTTCCATATGCTGTAGTCTTTTCCATCAAAGTATGAAGGTCTGGTATTACTTTGACCTTCAACCAACCATGTAGGTAACATAAGAGCCATAGATCTTTTACTCAGAAGTAAAGACACTTCTTATGAACGAGTACACAAGCTCTGATACCAATTGTTAGTACTAGAATTAGCAGCTAGAGGGGGGTGAATAGGTGATTTAAGCAATTTTAATAATTTAATCCGAATGAGAGATTAATAAATTAAAACCAACAATCGCAGCAAATGAAAGTAATGAAAGATAAAAGGATTAAGGATAAAGAATCAAGACTCCAGATTTATAGTGGTTCGGCTTAGACCAAGTCTACATCCACTCTCCCGCACGTACACCCTTCTTCGGCCGGATTTCACTAAGAATCAAAAAAGTGATTACGCCTCACGCTCTTGAGTCCACAAAGGTAGAAGCTCTACTACACTTCCTCAAGGTCTCACCACAATATGATCTCTCCTTTGATTACATATAACGCTCGAAGAATAAGATCACAAAATAGAAAATGAGATTCAGATTTTGGAATTCTTCTATCCGGCACCCTTTAACAACTGGAGCATCTCTCTTATATACTTCTTCATACCTTCATTACCGTTGGCACCTTCCAAAGAAATTCTTCCAATCAACTCGTTGGACAGAATCAATTAGAGAGATCTCAAGTTCTTTAAGGTAAGTGTTGATAGCCCATCAATCCTGCTCGCTCATACAATCAGGATCTTGGTTTCCATAAGTAGATCCTTCCAAATATAAGTTGCGAATCTTTAAAGAATCTATATATATTCGAATACGAAAATAAGATCTTCTAGTGCTGAATCCAATAGAAAGATGTTCCCTAGCCGTTGGAGTAAGAACCATATTAGATCAAAATAGAAGTTTTTATCTTGTTGGTTTGGAAACTGTCCATGAGGGTAGACTTTGAAACTTGAGTTTTGCTAGCTTCAGACTTTGATCTTCAGACTTTGCCAGTAGAGTCTGTAAGTCTTTAGACTAGACTGAAGAAAATGTTTTGTCAACTACAAAATAAATACCTGAAGAAAATTTATCCAACAAAGTAAACCATTTTTCTTTGAATGTGGCACTTAAGTGTCCCTTTGTGCCAAGTTATGGCACTTGAAGCATTAATTTGCCCCCATTTAATTCCCTTTTCCTCCAATGTGATAGGATTATCCACCAGCTGTGATATGTCAAGAGAGGTTGATTTAGAAGAGTTTGCTCCATAAGGGCAGAATCTCTTACCCTTCTTTGATGATGTAAGTTTGGTGCCCTTTGCTTTACACCTTACTAGATTATGAGGGATTTCTGGAACTTCAAGCATATTAGCTTCTATTTCCCTCATTTGTTCTTTGTATAACACCAAGGTAGACTCCTCATCTAAGCAGCTGCTGCCTCTTTTTTGATTGCCTTTGTCATCAACCAACATAATTGCTAATGAAGGGGAGGAATTCTCACCCTCCTTTTCAACACTTTCTGTAATGAGTTGTTGTCCATCCCCTGGTTGAATTGGCTTTCCAACTATAGTCTTCATTTTCTGAGTTTCACTACTAGCAGCAAAGTTAGGAGTTTGTGGGCCCATTTCAAGTACTGATTTGGAGTCAACTTGTTTTGCATAGAATATTTTCTCATAAGGGCTTAGTTCTTTCACCTCCGCTCGAAGCCATTGCCCAAAAATTCCTAGTAAGTTTTCCCCCAACCCCGACTGCTCATACGGGATTTCTTTGCAGTCCGTGGCATAGTGCCCAATCTTACCACAAGAGTAGCAATAATGAGAGAGCCGCTCATATTTAAATTCAATCCACAGGTTTTTCGTTCCTAGGTTGATTACAATGCCTGTCTTGAGAGGATTAGCTAGGTTCGGAACAACTCTAGATTTACGTACTTTGTAGTTGCTATTCCCCTTTGCTTCCAGCTTGACTTCGATTACCTCCCCAAGTTTGGAGGCTATATCTCTCACCGTTTCATTCGACACTCTCCCGAATGGGAGTCCATACAATTGCACCCAAAATTGATGGTGTGTGAATTCATAACACATCTCTGGAGTGTCTGGGTCGCATTGCTTCAGCACTAGGAGGTTACTTGAGAATGACCAAGGCCCTGAATCTAGTACTTTCTATTTTTCAGCCTCTGATTTGAAAGAAAAGGAAAAGAAACTGGGTTCTAATAGGGTGCAAGCAACATCTTCAGTCTTCCATGCCCTTTTCATCATGTTTAAAAACGCTTGGAAGTTCACATTAGGTATGGAATAAAGTTTTCCGAATAGAATTTGTCTGCATTCTGCTAGTCTATCTTCAGGAATACTATATTTGACATGAATCACATCATCCTCTGACCAAAGTCTACCCAGGCTTTTACATAGAGCGGCTAACTTTCTTTCTTCTGGATTCTGACCTTCCATTTTACTCTTGCAGCAATTACGGAATACACAGGGGAAGAATCGACAACAGCACACTCCTACCATAGGATACTCAAACAACTTACTGGAAGAGATTTGGGGGCAAAGAGCTGGCTACCACCATACTACTTGAAATACCCAGTGGATTTGTCTTTCGGATGAAGGGAGCTCTAAACATACCTCATAATCAACTATTTTCACCAGAAATGCATTACATGAGCTACATTGCAGAGGGGCTTCCTTGATTGCGTCCCCGAGAGGAGGAGGCTATTCGTAGAAGACCAAGGATGGACATGTGGTTTGTGGATTGGAGTTCGGCCATTTAGGGTTTAGGAATGACTGGTTAGATGGAACAATGGTTGGAGCCTCCTTGAATGCGTCCCCAAGAGGAAGAGATCGTGGGTTGGAGTTCGGCCATTTAGGGTTTAGGAAAAACTGGTTGAATGGGAAGATGGCTGGGTATTGGAATGGGAAGGATGGATCTGTATGAAATCATCATGGAGTAGAGGATTTGGGGTTTTGGGGTGAGGTGGATTAGGGTTTCAGCGAGGTTTGGGGATCAAAATCACCCTGGGGTAGAGAGAGGCTACCATCAGGTAGAGAGAGAACGGAGGAGCATCCAAACTTCCCCCCGCAATAAGTAGATTCAGAGAATGCATAAATGTGTGAATAGTAGAATATCCATTGTTGATCCGTTTACCTTAATCTCATGACGAAGTACAATAAGATAAGAAAGAACTGAAAAACCTGCTTTACAGAGATTCAAAACAAGGCAAGGTGTTCATTCGCATTCAAAAAGCGATAGCATCTTGGATCAAGGGTCTTCCGGTCATTCTTAATGAAGAAGGCACAAACATAGGAATCAATAGATATAGAGAAGCTTGATTTCAGAACAATCGAATCGGTCCTAGATCTTGCGAGAATGGATGAGATAGTGATGCGCAAACTCGATGTGAAGACCAGGAAGCAGCTCGTGATAGGCAACGCAGTGCTCGCGGAGTGCAAGATCGCACTCCATGCAATAAACCCCAGCCTCATTTCTGGGCACGTTGGGGTGGACATCGCATGAACCGGAAAAGTCACACCGCAGAAGATTACTCACCCAATCCGGTTGCCCCTATGTATCTAATTGATACCACACAAACAAAATCAACTCAGATATGATAAAGAGATGTAGCTATTAACAGCTAGAAATTATGATATGCAAGGTTTGCGACATGAAAAGAAAAAGTCGACGGATGTGCTTGATGAGTTCTCCAGAATTCTATCATGAAGATGTCAATGAGCATGAAAAGAACCTACGTGAAATTAGTTTAGTCAATGAAAAGACTCG
The DNA here is from genome assembly GCA_014182715.1 of Eucalyptus cloeziana. Taxonomy (NCBI): domain Eukaryota; kingdom Viridiplantae; phylum Streptophyta; class Magnoliopsida; order Myrtales; family Myrtaceae; genus Eucalyptus; species Eucalyptus cloeziana. The sequence continues at coordinate 37,586,194 of CM024635.1, read as the reverse complement.
CAATTTCAAAAATCATTACCAAGAAATTGAACGAATTTGAAGTATAGAGGACGAAAATAAGTGAGCATCAGATACTCGACAACTAGTACTTCAAAAGAAAATGTACCAAGATGCATGTGAGTACTCAGAATCAAAAGCTACAAAAGACATGGAATCATCGAGAAAGACAACTTGTACCAGCGGATTAGTATCACAACCGACGGGCATTAGTAGATCTATCTCAGGCTAGTTTTTTGGGGTTCAGCCTCTTGTTTTCCTGTCATGGCATGGCTAACGGGTTATCAAATCATTCTCCAAAGAAGATAAAATGGAGTGACTATCAGTGTCGTAAGATATCACATCATATATCGCAGTCCTCCATCGAGTGACTAGAATCACATCAAGTCCTATGCATCAAGACGAAGCTCATAAAACCTGTCATGTATCACGAGAAACTTCCTATAGCTGTGCAGATTCCCTACACCGTCCACATTTCTGTTGCCAAAGAGGCTAACACCACCAACCGTGACACCTTTTCTCCTGATGCGATTGTTAAATTCTGGACCTGCTATAAGGCAGTTAAGACTTAAGAGCACTGAAGATCCCAATTTCATATGAACATGTCTCGGTTAATGAGTCAGAGTCACAGCTACTCACGTACATGGACAACCTAATGTGAAAAGACCACGTACCAGCTGTAATCAGCCTAAATCCAGTCGAAGTCAAATGAATATCGTGAGAACTCTTCCACTCTGCAAGTGATACAGTAAAAGCGGTCCACAACCCAAGCACAATAACAAGATGATCCCACAAGGAACTCGTGCACCCATTGGTCCCTGAGCACGCTAGGCAATACCATTAGTTGAACCAAGAGGCAAAACTGTTCCAGAATACAGCCGCGAATATGTAACTGGAGTTCTCAGTTATGTACATTACATGGGGCCAAAAAAGCATCCTCTTTTCTATCCAGCTTCAAGAATGCTCTTTACAGGAAAATTATTACATAAAGAATCCAGCGCAATGTCATCCTGTAGTTTGGAGAAAGGAAATAAGACAGTGTGCAACATGCACTGGATTAAGGAAAAGCTCAGCATACAAAATGTCGAATTGGAACTTCAACCAATCCCATGAAGCTCACGAGCTGATTCCTTGTGATAAAGGCTTCAGGATACCAAGAGGATCAAAGCCAGCACAGTACCAGATGGCCTCTACCCGTAACTGGTCCATCTCCTGACCTAAAAAATTATAGGTTTCAAAATTTCTACTCATCTACTTGCGATGCCTTCGCTTCTGTTCAGCTCTTTGCCTCTTTTCATCATCCCATTCTCGTTCATACATCCTTCACCAGTTAAGGATCTTAATTTCAAAGATGAAACCCTTAATGCATCAACCCAGGGTGCATAATAAATGCAAAAGAAAAGTTGCCAACAGAGGAAACTTTTTTCGGCACAAAAACCTCTTCTCTCAAAGAGCATGGGAGATTCCACAAAATGGCAGTACTCTTCTAACTGTGATCCAATCTACAACTACAATGCATAAGGGAGGCAGACATCAGTTGATGTCGATGATGGGGCAACTTCTATATACTAGGACAAACTACCAAGGAACAAAGTCATTAATGTGTCTACACAGAAAATGATCGAAAGAAATGAAAAGTAGCAGCAGCAAGATATTATTAGAGGGTCAAAAAAGTGCCCATCATTCATGAAGAGGCCTCCTGCTATAATTCAAAACCTAAAGAGTATGAAAACAAAATCATTATGATAGAAAATGATTTTCAAGGATACGGTTCAGCATCACGACGGCCCATCTTGCTTGCCGCCTCTTTACCATGCAACCTTGGTACTGGTTCCTCCATGTAACCTGGGCGTTGCGTCACGAGAGCTTTCCTTTCTCCCCTGTCCCTACTATCATAGGATTGTGACATGCTGACAGTTAGGGCAGGAGGAGGGCCCACTGGTGAAAACTCCCCGGGTTCCCCAGATGGAGGATGCTCTCTTTTCAGTTTCCGCCTTTTTGAAGCGGCATTTGCATCCATTTCCTCTTTCAGAAGGTTTGCTTTATCCCTGTCCCTGTCCCTCTCATCCGCCTTAATGCACAAAGTCAAAGATATGAGCAAAAATGTTCCAATCTAAAGTATGATAATCAATAATCTAGACTTTGATGCTTGTTTCACCAAAGTTAGAAGGAAAGGATAAAAAATCCATTAATAGAGCACAACCAGAAACATGTATCTGAGAGAAAAATATAATTAACATTCGATGGAAGGCCATTCAGTATAGAAGGGAATATTATAATACAATTTTTTAAATTAAATAAAATTTGAGATCAAATGCCCACAACAATAATCCTACAGAGGCAAAACAAACTCCTTAGATCCATACAACTTTATATCTTTGATCAAGTTTATATCCACATCAGCTGAACTCACTGCATTCATGAGCCACAAACAGGCGGGGCAAGTACGCAGGGCATACAGCCAAAGGGTTCATCATGTTTGACTACCATCCCCGGGCGGGGGTGGGTGGGTGGGGCCAGGGACCGGGTTAGAACTGAGCATAGAGAGTTGATTATAATGATAATTTTTTGCCACACTAAAGAACCCTGTAGTGGAATGAAGAGGTTTGGTGTAGCACCAGAGACAATACATACAACTTAGCAAAACCTAGCCTCTTTTTTTTTTTTTTTTTTTTTTCAACCAAAAAACTTTATCAGAAGTTAAAGAATGTCTAGCCAATATAGAACTCAACACCAAGATATATGCAATGTCCACCGATTAGAACACAACAATCTCTTTGAGCAGTTATAGATAAAATATCCTTCCTGCCACTCGACTAAATTGCTTTTGACACAATTAAAGGCGGTGCATACCTTCAATGACAACCCTTCTCGTTCCTCTCGTTTCCTGTCACGAAAATCATCCTCTTTTTTTCGTTTTGTATCGTCCTGTGAAGCTATGTTCTCTTCAGACCGCCTGCGTTCCCTCTCATCATGTCTTGGAGAAAGTCTTTGAGCATGCCTAGTAACTCCAAACCTTCTATCACTGTCCTCATCCCTCCTACCAGAACCAACGGACTGAGGTACCATGTGGGGTGGCAAGGGTGGCGGCGGCGGCAGGCTCTGCCCATGAAACCGTTCATCTACATGAACTTTTTCCAAAGCAGTTTCACCATACCTCAGCTTGCTCCTATCATCTTTTACCCTATCCTTTTCAGAGGGCCTATCAAAACTCCTGTCATTACTTCTCTCCTGCACTCTATCAACTGAACGCTCTCTAACATATCGTTCCATTGACCGATCCCTTGCCCTTTCGACCGCTACATCATCTCCACGAGGACGCTCCCTGTAATCTCTGTCATATCTATCAACAACTCTTTCTTTTGTTCTGTCCAAAATCTTATCTGTGTTCCTGTAGATGCTTTGCTCATCACTCCCGGTTCTTTCAAGATCCAGAAATCGAGCATCTACAGACCTCTCTCTATCAGGGTCCAAATCTCTGGAGTCACTGTCCCCCTTTCTTCGCTTGCTAACCCTGTCAACTTCATCCGACGGACTACTCCTTTTCTGCAGCTTATCGCCAGACTTCGAAGAAGCTAAAGAACTCTCATGTTTTGGGGAATGAACGAGCCGAGAAGGAGGTTTTAGCACATCATAATTATCATTTCCATCATCTTTAACATGGGAAGACCTCCCATCAGATGACTTGGCAGCTCCACTCTCCGTCCTTGCTTCAAGCCCATGCACATCAATTGAAGACCTTGTAGATGGAGTAGAACCTTTAGCATTCCCATTAGTTGTCAGAGTTGTAGATGCATTTGTAGCAGTTACTTGCCTCCCCTCAGATGTATGAGCAGAAACACTCCTATCATTTGTAGAAGAAGCAGAAGATTTGCCAGCAATTTTTCCAGATTTTTCATCCTTACCATCTTGTTTTGGCGGCTTAGCAAGTGATGCAGCAGGTATGGCTCTTTTGGTTGGAGCTTTCAACTGTCATCAGTCAAAATTATGAAAATAAATTGGCATTGAAAATCAATTGACCTAGGGCCAGTGCATGTACTAAGCCACAAGGACCAGACACATTGAACAACAGGAAATTCTACTACGTACAGAACTATGACAGTCTCAACTTCACAACAAAACTAATAAATATAATATCCAATGATAAGAGTGGGAACTCCATGGCAACCATATTTCCTTTAGAGGAAATAATGATCAATTCAAGGAATAGATTGTAGGAGGGGAAAGCCAACCAAATAAAAACTAAGGTACTACTGTTTTTAAACAGTCTCCACTGAAATATCGCAGCTAAGAGTCCACAGCCATGTACATTCAGTTATGATGATAATCAGATGCTGCATATAGTTGCATTTTTTTGGCTTAGCATATGACAATACTCTCAAGAAGCTATTTTCCTTTATCTTTATCTTTTGAAAGCCCCAAGAAGTTTTCTTCAGCGAGCAAATGTCAACTAAACCATCTATCACTAAGAAGAATGGCCAATTTCCCAAGAGAGGAAAGAATTTCAAGTGTCAATCATCATGTGCAATACTTTATCAACCAGCAGTAAGCTACTGGGCCTAATTAAAACACATAATGGACAAATGGATGAAAATGCCAAAAAAAAGCGTAAAAGCAATTCATAGATGACAATGCTAGTTTACACATGCTCTCTCCTTTAACCGGTAGATTTCAGTCTCTCTCCTTCCCTCTGTACATTAATAGTACTTCTGATGAGCAAGGCTCTCAATAGTAATTGGGCATATGGGAAAAATTTTCTCAAGCAACTTTGCACAAACAAAATAAGAGCCTAAACACCAAAGATAATGCACACAGACAACTCCAAATTTCAATGGCAATAAACTTAAGTTAATTTTATACACAAGACACGGTTATGTATTTTGGCCTCATGTAAATATGATGTCATTAGTAATGGACATCCCAAAGAACTTCCTACTCTTTCAAGGAAATGTTTGTACTATTTATGTTGGGTTGTTGAACATTATTCAAAAGTCACGAAGAATCATGATAAATGCCATCATGTCTACATATGCACGTTTTTGATAACCCCATAAAACACAAGTGCAAAAATTACAATCATACTAGAGTTTAATATCCAATTTGTATTCTTCACTTGTTGATGTATCCCCTCAAAGGCAAACATAAGCTGTTTCAGACTAAAATTTTTCTGCAAAGATACTGATGCAAACCTGTTTAATATTATTTTTAAAAGCAAACAAAAGCAACACAGAAATGCAAAACAATGGCTGAAAGTTTCTAAGCGGCAATTACTCTTAGCAAAAGTAAATAACAGTCACAAAATGGTGAGGTTTTCGCTAAACAATATCAGAAGAAAATGCAATGACATAAAAGAGAGAGGTCTCATGGGGATAGCCAGATTAATTGGCATGCTTGTGGCCATGTGTGACTACAGTGTAAAGGTTCATTTGAAAATGATTAAAACATTTGCTTTGAGGAAATGAATATATCCGAAGTTTGCAACATGATGACTAAGCAACCATGGATCAGAATTTTTTATGATACAGGATGGGCAACCACATCAACAACTACTAGCTTACTACCCCATGCATCCCACAGGTCCTCAGCTTCGCACTTCAAAATTATCCGGCTATACTATTACTCTTATTGTCTGGTGAGTTGGGTCCGACTACTCTCCTCAATCTCCACAAATCCATCAGTCCATACAGTGAATTACAACTTCTGCAATATGAAACTAACCATTAATAGTACAAATAAGGAGTACCTCAGAATCAGTGGAGTCCCTTGGAGCAGCTTTAGTAATGCTTTCATCAAATTTTGCTGTAGATTCTTCCACATGTCTTTGATGTGATGATCCAGACTGTGCAACAGCTGGAAGCGTAGTTATCTGAGCCTCTGAACCATTTGCAGCTGACCCACCTTTCACTTTTAGATTTCCAGCATCAGTTTTTCCACCTGAAGTAGTCTCTGTTTTCTCTATCCCTCTCTCTGCATTTTTTGTCCTTAAAGCTTGCTCTTTGACAGAGTTCCCACCATCAGTTTGTGCTCCTCTTCCCCCAACATGTTCATTCTGAGCTAGTACTGGACCGTTTGACGCAGCTAAATTGGTTGAGACAGACTTCGAAGCAAGTGATGGAGGTTTTACTTCCAAATAGCCCATGCCAAATTCTTCATCGGTAACCCATGAAGGCTACAAACAAGAGAGCACTTAACTACAGTGTAAATTAAAAAGATGAATGAACAATCAAAATCAGAAGTTACCTTTCTAGCAGCCATTGCAGCGGCCACACCTGTTGCCAATACCTTGAGATCTTCTCTTTCATCACTTTTAATCTTAGCAACCTATAAATTTGCAGAGATAAACATTAGAATTCACTTGGATGCTTGATTTTCTTCATAAAGATAGATATAGTATCTATTGGGCAGTGACTCAGAAGTACATTTTGTGCAACGGCACAAGCAATTTAGACATTGTCAAATTCATATTAAAATCATTAACAACCCAGCAGATAATGCTAACCCGTTTTTCAAGGTTAATCCCACTCTTTCGAGTAACTGGGAAAACACCAGAAATTTTTGTCAGCATGATGAGGGCATTCCGTATCTCCATGTATTCTGTTGATTCCAGGCATTGGATCAATAACCTCGTAATTCTTTGACTCCATTTCCAGTGTACCTATGCGGAAAAGGAAAATTCAGACAATAGCACCCATATGCAAAATGAACAAGCTCTCACTTGATAACCAGCATAACTTTTTAAGTAAAGAACCTTATTTCTTCAAACAACACAATAATGAAAGAAAATACACTTTAAGAGGCCCGATGCAGTATTTCTAGTTCTACACTTCTTCATTTTTTGCCATAATCAATGCACCAGTTTCATAAAACAAAGTTCTAGAAGGTATTGTATGGCAAACGAAAATATAAAATGATGAATTAAAAAAATGAAAAAGAATGGGGTGGATAGATATCTGAGACAAATTATATGAATGATCCTTATAATACAGGAATAGTTTAAATATGGAAATTTCCTATTCATGGAAATTTAGCATATATGCAGCATATACAAGTAGTGAGAATATGGAAATCCACATCTAGCAGCATATAACACAAATATTACCATAAAAGACTGTTCGCAGAAAAGAGACAACATTCAGGAGGTACATAAAAAAATCTCATTCCTGTGACAACAGGTAAGAGTTTCAGGCGGAAAGCCATAAAAGATTACCTTTATGAACTGCCCATATGTAACACGTTGGCTGTTTGGGTAACGATAATAGACAGCGAAGCCTGGCATGTTACCACATTCACGTTCATATATGGATTCATCACTCTGGAAAAAGAAAAACAAATTGACCCCCATAGACAAAAAACTTATTAGTCTTTGTTGTTATCATGATCAAGATGTGATTGAAAATAATTTTATCAAATGAAAAACTATTCATGCATATTTGTATACACTCTTGAAGCCTAAGCTGCATAATGACGGTACAAGGAAAGAGCACAATGCTATTACTGCAAAAACAAGACTGGAAATTACCTTCCAATAGTAGGCTGTCTTTAGAGTCTCAAACAAGAACCTCCCAAGTCTTCCCACTTCATATTCAGTACAGCAGCATATCATGGGTTGTAATGTTTTACATATTAAAACATCAATGTGGTTAACTGTGTTGAAGAAGGGGGTCCCCAGAGAATGAAGAGTATGCACAAACATAGCACAGTAGACAGCATCGGACATGCTAAAAGTGCACCGTGGAAATATACAGCGTTGAAGGAACTCCATATTTATCTTCAGAGTATCAGGGCAGGAGCTTAACCATTTATCTTTTTCACGTGAAAGCCGTCTCCGAACAGAAGCAACATGTTCTTCATGCTTGTGGAGTTCACTAGTCAGGCGATCAAGAGATTCCTGAATTTTCTCTTTCTCTTTCTTCCTTTTGGTAATTGCAGAACTTGAATTATCAGAAAGTTCCTCCAAAGCCTTAAGTGCCGCATGTTGCTTTGCAATTTCAGAATCATAACGGCTCCTAGGAACATAGAGATCATACAATGTGAGCCCCCAAAATGTAGCATAAAGATCTGGGGAGAGGCTATTCCAAGCTTTTGCAGGCAACATAGACTTGACAGTCCCAAGAAGGTCCGACCACCTGCATAAAACGATACTTTAGCAGCTACAAGTCAAATAAAATTCTATAAGGTCCACACATTAGCAATCTACTATAAAGACAAAAAAGGGTGTTATATGCAGAGAAAAGTGCTTTCACATTTCAACACATGCACATAAAAAAATGACGACATGAGAGTCCATCAATACATGATTGGCTTCATTTGTCGGCCAAGATCGAGAACTAAGTTGCAAGACTTCTCTTCAGACTCAGCCTCTAAGTTCATAGTCTCATTGTCATCCAAAGGCCAGCAAACTTGTGAACTTCCATGAGCCTTGAAAAGCCTCATTACTGGACGGTATATCAAGAAAGCTACCTGAATCAAGGTTAAAAAAAAAAAAAGAAAAAAGATCATAATACTATGAAAATTTAGCAATTGCATAATCACACCACTCAGTAACAATAAAAACTGAGGAGGCGGATTTGTTTCTCATTTTTTTATAAGAGAGAGACAGACCTCAGGATCTAGGTGATACAGGTGAACAAGTTCGTTTAGTGAGGGAATCAGCTGCGCATATGCTGTGGCTGGTATCATAGCACTACAGAGAAATTCCACATACTGAAGGAGGGTTCCATGGCATCTATCAAATTGCTCACTGACCATCTTGATGTATGGTGCTTCAGCATTTATTACGACCCTGCAGAATAAGGCATGACATGTCTTACTTGACAGTAGTCACAGAGCAAAAGAATTGGGCTTGCAATCACATAATCAGTATTTCACAGAGGATAACAGATATAACCATCGCAGAAATTATTTGTGAATGATCAACAACTCGGAGAAAGTGAAAGATAAAAAGGGACATTCATTATGCCTGGCCTAAGAAAAGTAACAATAAAAGTCTTTTAAGAGAAAAGGTGATGCAGCAACTTTGCATTCAATTAGATCCCCTCATGCCTGAAAATATTTTTCTCCTGAACAAGGTGAGAAACGGATGCAGCATAAGCAAGTAGGTTGAGAGGCCAAAAAACCAAGAAAGAACGCAAGCATTACTGTCAAGCATCAACTCCACATTGTCCATGGTATTATTGTGTTACATCAACGACAACAATAAAGTACAGCAGACATAATCACACTAACATAGGAAAAAGGTTCTGATATTTAAATCAAACATACTGTAAGTATAACTCTAAGATTAATGACACCACTAGCTTCATCATGAACATAAGCTATCGCTTCAACAGACACCAAACAAATAATCATTTGATTCCACTTTTATCTTTCACAGATAGTGAATCTATGTTAATAGTACAATATGTTGACAGTTCATGCATAATGGTAAATCCTTATGCACACAATACTAACTAGAAAATCTTACAGGGAACGATGTTGAGCAATAAGCAATAAAAGCGGTATGGCCAACTTTGGTTCATCCTTTGGAAGCAATGAATCCCTTAGCCGGTTTGTTGATTTGACCAATGCCTGCACCATCATCACAATTGAGAAAGAGGAAAATGATGAATAGGTTTTGGATTGTACAAGAATCTTTTTTTCTTTTCAGATCCATAACCAGCCACTTGGCAGAGGAAATCCACTTGCTATATCATCAAAATGGGGAACATACGTGAAATCTTAATAGTAGGATCACTGAAAATGTGTCTGAAGCCCATAGTCAAGAAACTAGAAGATACTGAATGTACTTAAGCCCCTAAGACTAAGAGTAAGACATATAAAGTTGCTCCTGCAGAAAAGCAATATAAAATACCAGGCATCTTAAATAAACAATTTGGACAAATTTCAGGTATTAAGAAGGTGACTATAAATAGAAAATCAGTCAAAAACCATACAGAGAAAGCAGAGACTGAGATTGTGGAAAAGCAAATTCAGAGTACCTTATTGTTGCGAGTCACTCCAAAAGAAGTAGCTTGATACCGGAGAGTTTCACCCCCTGCCATGGCATCCAGTTGTTCTTCTGTTAGATTCTCAGTGTACTGGACATTTGCCATTTGTTGAATAAGCTCCTGTTTCAGGCATGAGATTCATTTAGTCACAGACAAGAAAAACTGAGTAGCGCATCAAAATTGGCATTACTTGTAGATTTTATCACCTGCAGAAGAACAAGTTCAATTCCTTGACCCCTTTTCAGCTGGTTGACAAGGTACTGAAAAAGACCCCTCAATTCCATTGATGGATATTTCTTACACCTAGACATGACGACATAATTACAGGAAGTTCAATAAATGCAAAACTAGCAGTCAATTCCTAAAGCAAAAGAGAAGAGACAAAATATGAGTAAAAGCTCCAACTATTATTTGCAAGCGCGGATACAGCATTGTGTTTATGTGAGCCAGTGTATGAGTCTGTCTGCATGCATGCACGTGCATGTCCATATCTACATGTGCAGAGAAGGACTGAATCATTTTAATTATCAACAACATTATTTTCGACGTAACTGACTTCTGACAACTTTGCAGTTCAAGGTAAATGATAAGCTCTGGCCCTCTAACTTACTGATTTTCAACTCAAACAAGATAGAACAATTCTTTGATCTGGCATCCTTCTCTAGCGCTCAGAAGTAGGTGCATAGTGCTTCTTTTGATCAAAATGTAACAAACTACATCCCAGTAAACCAGATGGGCTGAATCATAACAGATCTTGTGCTATACCGATAGCTGACAAAGCCTTGAAGACGGCTAATGCCAGCTACATTGTTAGAACAGGAACCATTCAACCATTCTTCATTCATACAACAAGCACCATCTATTTATTCCATCCATAGTAAACTCAACCAAACTACCATGAACATAACTCCCATGGTCCAATTCAACGGCATAAAAAGAGCAATATGAAGCTGCCAACTCAAGGACAGTGAATGCCAGTAGGAAACTCAAAAGCCAGACCAAGCCTCTATATTCGATACCCACAAGCTGCCTGGAGAGGCCAAGACATGTGACTAGAGAAAATCTATAATCACAATGCAGAGAGGAGTCCCCCTTCTTTAGCTCCGATATAGTCACCAGTAGTCTTATAAGAGGGGTGGTGAACTCATGTCCAATCATCATATCCAGATGCAATTAATTTTTCATTTCCCCCCTCTGGATCTGGTGCAGATGCAAGTAAAAAGTGCATCAACTTCCAATTTTTTTTGCAGTCAAGAACTGAAAATTTATCAGCAATCTACTAGTGTGACTGTGGGCTAGTAGAGATTTTGCCTTTCTCCATCTGAGCCATGACCTTTCTACTCAAGACAAGGGAAGTTTGAGGCACATCTTCTTACGTTTATGGCACAAAGAAAGCCATCTCATAAAACTTCTACTAGATGTACAAATGCCCTCCACTCATATGAAAAATTTTAATCCTAATAGCTGCTCCCAGAAGTCAAAGATTATTCCCCAACCAACGCAATCAAAGACCTCTTATAACAAGCCAATTAACATCTGCAAACTGAAGTTGAAGTGAGAATGTGAACCATTCCAATGAAGTCCTAATAAGATCCTGCCTCATTGCTCTTCAGCGAATAACATGCTTTCCAAATCGGTCAAATCTGTGCACATGCATGACATGAGCAATATTCAAACAGTGCTTGACCTTGATTGCCTCCTAGATAGTGATACAGGTCATACAAATGACCTAAAGCTCATCAATGGACCGGAACCTGGAACTTTCACAAAGTTTCCACCATCAGTTAACACTCATTTTCTGGGGTCAATCTGCAACCCAGACACTGAAATGAGGATTCTCCAGTCATCAAGGGTGCATAAACAAACTAAGAGTTGTAGCTATTCCAAGCTGAAATGCAGTGAACGCCGACCGTGACCGAAGTAGATCTATAACTAAAATTAATTGAAAGGGACAGTATGATTATTTAGCAAAGACAACATTGACATGCAAGAATGCCAAATATCATAAAGTTTATCTTAGCTCGACCAATATGAACTCACATCAACAAGAATGGAACAGCAACTACACATATAGAAAGAAAAATCCACCAAAAGCTATTTTTCCTCATATGTTAGCAAACAATTAGTCTAACCTCTGGTAGTAAAAGATGTTATGTCAAGCAATACACATAGCGCAAATTAAGGAAAAGATCAGTAGTTAACTCTTAAAACTTCATACTCATATTAAGAGTGAATGGAAAGATCTGCAATGAAGAATGCTAATACATACAGGTGACCCCAGAATGAAGCCAGTGACTGGAGCCAGTCTGACAGATTAAGTCCATCATCTTTCAGCTTTTCTCGCCCTCCTTGTGCCAAGCGCTCAATTACCACATACTCCAAAATGTCGTACTCAAGCTGCATTAAAAATTGGCACAGTGAGATGGAAGTAAGCAAAATCATAATGGAAGAATATGCAGTTCCCATAAAGGATCATAGAAGAAGAAAACTAGAATGACAATCAAGAAGCTTCTATGAAAGAATCCTAAATAGTACATGGTCAAATGGGACATTGGTAAATCATTTAACTGTGGTCGTTACAACATGCTATCTCGTGGGATTTCTGGCTGACCCAGGATCTGTATATATTGCAGTCTTCATGACATTAACGCTGAGTTGGGATTGGTCACCATACCTCCTTGCAACATTTTACCAGCTTTAAGGCATATAGATTTACAGAGCTTTAACAGCAATTTTTAACCACCTGTGCCAACTGCACTAGATACCTATTTGCTTTTCGAATTTCATTTTTCACCAGCAAAATTAGTATCCCTACCAGCATAATAGTGGTTTTCAATTTTTGCAACTTACCTCTAACTGATTCTATTATGGAAGGGTCCACAGTATTTAACTTTCTCAATTGTCCTTTACTTCATGCTGACAATATTCTCCTTAAAGCAGCACCCTTTTACTAAATCTACTTTGGAGCCTCTCTTTTGCTTAACAGGAAAAGTAGACAGGATAACTTCCAACAACTACCACAATAGGGGCCAGTCAACTCATCAAATTCTTTGGAAGAGATGCAATAACTTTGCTGTGCTTGTTGAAACAAATGTGGTTTGTAAAAGGCATTATTTTTACCATACAGCAGCAAGCATCACTAAGCTAAGTTTATGAATGAAGCGTTTCAGAATTTGAGGTTCAGCGCAAGTGGCAGGTGTAGCCACAGGCAGAAGATGCACTCAAAGTGCATGATTATCAATTTTCAGAAAGTAAAATTATTCATTAAAGAACCAAATACAAAATTAGATAGAATGAACACATGGTAAAACAAGGAAACTAGTACTAAGTGAGACAAAAGTGCATGATTAGTATAACGGGAGAAGCAAAATATTTATTCAGTTAATGGCGCCAAAATTACACAAGGACATATTAAGAAAGTCTCTGATGTAAAATATTGTTCAAGAAACTGAGACCTATTCCAGTGTAAAGAGAAGAAAATCTTAAAAAGAAGGAAGTCTTCAGCCAAAAGTCATGAAGTGAAAGTGTATGCACACCTGTGTCAGGTATTTGAATGCATCAACGACAGGAGTGATCATATCCCTGTATGCCTCAATCTGGATATAGCATTGGAATCATTATATTCAGTACACTCAAAGTACTGCTACTACTTCGAACCAAAAAAAAAAAGTACTGCTACTACAAATCAAGCATTTTCCCACTAGGTGGGATCTGCTTGTAAAGTACAAATTCCAAATAATAATAATAATAATAATAATAATGCTTGTTAATTACCTGGTGAACAATTGTTCGGAGTACCGTCATTGGGTTGGCATGAGCTAGTTTGGCAACCATTCGACCAAGCTGCTTCAAGTTTTCTTTTGCAAGTCGTTTCAAGATTCTTCTAGTATCCAACTATGATCAAATGAAAGTACAAACTGAGCTTCAAACAACACAAATATACCACAAATTTTAACTCTCACATATAAAACAAAGCAAGTGAATTGGGACCTTTGCAGTCTGCCGTGCTGCCAAAATCATAGGTATTCTTTCGTCATCTTTTTCCCATTCACCATATAAACGATATCTCACCTAACAATATAAGATTCGTTTGGTAAGACAATTTGAAATCCAAAAATGCTTTTTAACCAAAATTATCAAATCACTGTAATGGAAGCTCAAACCTCATATGGAAGGAGACACATAACTTCCCAGATCTCTTGTCCAACAGCTGGATTTGCAGGCACTAACTGCAAAGAGGGGAGCAGGCATGTTCCTAAAGCTTCCTCTACCCTTAGCCTAGCTTCTTTAAGGTGCATGCGAGGAACTTTACTTTGACCGGGAAGAAACTGGGGATTTGATACTTTATCACCACCCTCCACAAGTTCAAGTGCAGAAAGGTAATAACCTCTTAAAACTCTGCATACCTGCTCATGGAGGTGAGCAAAGTTCAACAAAAATCTGTATAGTAAAATTCCAAAATATGATCACACGACTATGAAAAGATCATCAAACCTTCTGCAGTAATATAGTATCACGATAGAGATAAGGTCCAGCACAAGCAAGCATCTGAAAAAGTTCTTTAGGAAGATCAATAAAAGAATTATAAGCCGACCCTGTGGTGCCCATGGCATCCACACCAGCAGTAGAGGAAGACACTAGAGTGTGTGCTTGCCGAACAATATTACATGCTGGAGTCATCGTCATCTCAATAAGCCTGGAAACAAGACCAAAACTTCGATAAGTGAAAGACAGTTCTGTCCTCCCCACAACAGGGCATACCGCTACAGGAAATGGTGGCTCATAAAAAGAATGTAGCAAATGTCTGATCTCACTTCTAAGAGAAACAATATCAGCACTGCATAGTTTTCAATCGTGAGAAAACCAAGCTACGGAACCTATCAATACATTTACCTAAATAAGCCGTTGCAGATTGGGAGATGTGCCACGGGATTAAGAGGCGACAGTCGATCAAGTAAAGTGTAGGCATGGCACCTGACAAAATGAAATAAACTTATGATCCAAGGAATTATTCGATACAGAATGCCACATGGCAAAGACAAAGTTCAAATCTGCAGTTCTGATATACTCACAAACAGTTAATTAAACCTGCCCCAAGTGAAGAAAAAAATGCATCATCAGCAAATTATGAGCATTTATTAAAAAATGGCTTTTCATTCTTTAAATCTGGGAACAGCATCATGCTGTGACCCTTCATAAATGCCACACTTAAAGCATAGATTGGACCATTACTTCCGTTTATGAACGAAAAAAAGAATTTTGTGTAACATTCTAATTCAATGTGTAAGGACTTCATGATATAATTTGCCCTATTCAGCAGTGCCAGACAAAATCAGGCAAACGATGCAAATAACTGACATCACAAAATTTTAAAGCTCGGAGAGCCCAAACTGAGGAAGAAAGATATTCACACCTATAGTTGCAGAAAAAGCAAAACAACCAGGATGTTGAAAATAACAAGAACTGCTATTACTATACCAGTCATCCACAGAAAGGAAACCACAAAGCAAGCCCAAAGTTTGGTTGTTTTCCAGTTCCGTAGAGCGCTCAGCTACTGCTTCAGATTCCATGTCCAAAGAAGTAAAAAGATCTATTGTCACATCCCCTTGTTTCTCATCTTCCATAAGATCCTTCCCAGTAGCAGCAAGGTTTATTCTGCCAATTTTATTAGCCTGCACAGAATAGCTGGTCATTCAACTGATAGCAGAGTCACACATTCAACGATTACAAAAATCAATTCAAACTAAACAAAAGAAGATACATATAAGTAGGCTTCAAAAGAAAAGACAAACAGTAACAGACCAAAACTAGATGGCATTTGGTAGCAAAGCAGAGCGTAAACTTGGCTCACAACAAACCTTATAGCAAGAAAGCAGTAACATTGCTCTTCAAGATTTGATGATTTTGAATATCCCCAAAAAGGAAGGGCAATAAAATTCTACAACAAACAGAAGAGGAAATAACTTGAAATTCAATATATGGCTTTATATACCTCATCAAGTCGCTTGACAGAAAACGCATTGTGTTGCTTAAATGCCTCCTCGTCCTTAGGAAGTAAATGTGCACATCTGCATCACATGCACAATAAGGAAACAAACGGGTATCTCAATTTTCTTTCAGTCGTACAGAACCTGCTATCGGAGGTGAAAAGAAGATATAATACTAAATCACACCAGATAACTTGCCCTACACAGCATTAAAAGAAGAAAAAACCAGGACAAAGAAAATCTTGAACTAATTTTCAATGCAATGGCAAACTACCATAACCAACTTCAAACACAAAATGAAAAATAACTTTTTCCACGTATTGCCATGCATAAATCATTGACCTCAAAACAACCAACAAATTTGTGTATCAAATTTCACTATTTCAGGATACATATCGAGAAATGGTCCTCTTACGCAAAGTAAATGCACATGCACAATCACACACATGCATTACATTAGTATAAAAGGACACATGCATCCACCCAGGCACACAGCATGGAGACAAGACTGTGTCCTACAAGTAAAGGGAGGTTAAAACATCAACAAGTTCAACATATGTATTAAACAAATTAATCAAAGAAGTATCCGCCACTTTATTCATCTCTTCTTAGTTAAACTAGCACACAGAAGAGAGCTTGTCGTAAAGATCTCCAAACATCATTTTAACCAGCAATCTCCCACCAACAAAAAGCTCATAATATTACAAGCTATGTAACCTGGACTTAAGTGAGACCAGTGCCAGTGCGATTCCGCATGTTTGACTTTCTTTTTGAGAAAATGCTAGACATGGGGACTCGTTTATAAACAATCCAACAAATGGACAAGGGAGGTACACACCATAATTCATCTTAATTCTGAAAGGCATAGTAGCACAAATTTCAACACAATCTTCAATCACTTTCTTGACTAACACATGCATTTTAGGTTTTTTTAATCTAAATTCCTCTTCAAAGATAGCTATCTTTTCTAAAACTTTACATATAAGTATCAACACCAACAAGTTCAACATATGTATTAAACAAATTAATCAAAGAAGTATCCGCCACTTTATTCATCTCTTCTTAGTTAAACTAGCACACAGATGAGAGCTTGTCGTAAAGATCTTCAAACATCATTTTAACCAGCAATCTCCCACCAACAAAAAGCTCATAATATTACAAGCTATGTAACCTGGACTAAAGTGAGACCAGTGCCAGTGCGATTCCGCATGTTTGACTTTCTTTTTGAGAAAATGCTAGACATGGGGACTCGTTTATAAACAATCCAACAAATGGACAAGCGAGGTACACACCATAATTCATCTTAATTCTGAAAGGCATAGTAGCACAAATTTCAACACAATCTTCAATTACTTTCTTGACTAACACATGCATTTTAGGTTTTTTTAATCTAAATTCCTCTTCAAAGATAGCTATCTTTTCTAAAACTTTACATATAAGTATGACTTGGTCTGGGAACCTAGCATTATTGAAATACTTATTAAAAGATTTTGGTGGATCATTGCCTGTTCCTTAGCCTAAGCTAGTAGATGAGTGGGAGATGTAATGTATATTTATTTTTATCACTCCCACTCGCACTTAGGCTAGGATTGGGGAGGCAAATAAGAGATTGGAAAAAATTTAAACTCAGGATCTCTTACTTTACCGTGAAAACATTTGTAAAACCGTTGCCAACTATTCTAAAAGCTTAAGTTATTACATAAAAACATGATTCTAAATATTACAATAATTGTGACAAATTAAATGACTTCAGTGTTCTCCATTTTGCTGGGCCTTTTCCTTTTATTTCCTCTCGTTCTTGTTGACCCACTTTATGAAGATCAAGCATGACAGCAACAAAAGCAGAAACTACTTTTATTTTTGCAAATACAAAGGAGATAGAAACATGGCTTCAGGGACCCCCTACTGCTCCCCCCCACCCCCCACCACCCAAAAAAAAAAAAAAAAAAAAAAAAACCACGGCTCGCTATATCCACAATTCAGACTGCATTTCTAAGCTAGATCTCATGTCCACACCTGTGTAGTCTCATGTTGACAGGACTTCAGCCCTAAAAGTGCTGAGTCTGGTTACAAGTTTATAAGACCACAAATGAGCAAGACAATCATGTCTATCATCACCAGGAATCGGCACATCTACTTAAGAGCAATAAGCAAGCTGGTGCATGCTGGCACTAGATGATTACATTCTTCTTCTATGCTACAAGGATTTTATCACAAAGATACAGACACATACTCTTCTTCCATAAATTTGAATTATTTTAAACTACTAAGATTAAACCAAACATCACTATAAGAAGTGATTTAGCAGAAAAAAATTTGGGTATGGTGCTTTAGGCAATATAATTTTCAAGGGCATTGGCTTTGAAGCACATAAAATGTCTTATTAACATCTAGTGATGCATCCAGATTTATGTTGGCCTCTATGGAAGACATTTGACCATACACACTAGACATCCTTACTCAAAAGATGAAAACTTGAGCAACCCAACTTAACCTGAAAACAAAACATACACGTTCATTCACCTCAAAGAAGCATTGGCAAAAACATGAACTCAGCCTAAAAAATGTCTTACAAAAACATTAAAAGCAGGCGGATGGAAGCTCAACCAGATGAACATTGCACTATGGTGTTAAATAAGAAAATAATGCAGCCACATTTAATTAAAAGGGTCGAAGAACTCACACACTGTCAAGATCAATGAAATCTTCCCTCACCAACAAAGCTGTAAGTTTGTAGAGCCCAAATGGTACAGGACTTTTTACATCCATTCTCTGGTAATACTGGAACTTAAACCCCAGGATCTGTGAAGCATGTGACTGCAAAACCCAATAGAAAAACCATTAGAAGATTGATTATTACCTCCTCAAAATAATTAAACAGAAAATTATTATGTAATTTAATTCCAGTAGCATCCTATTACCTTTGGAAAAATAGGAATGAGGTCCAAAAATATAGTTGCATCAGACTGAAGCTCAAAGCACTCCAAGACCTGACAAGTCCAATTATTGACAAACAAGGAAATTATGGATATCAGAATTTCCTCTAAACAAATGTATAAATCTGCACAAATCCACACAAGACAGCACATGCATATGGCACAGGCATATGGCACAGGTATAAGGCAGGAATATGACCTCACCACAAAAATAGAAAGTTGAAAGTATTTGTCAGAAGAGACTTACAATGTCAAAAACACGATTTGGGTCCAAATCAAAGTGCCCAATTAATGACTGCAGGGGTTATCAAATATAGACAGTTAGAGTCCAGAACAAATTGATTACTGAAAGACATGTAAGCATTAATGACAACCTTAATAACACCTATTGTAGCTGCTTTTGCGCTATCGCTGGAAGCATCAGAAACTTGACAAAGTTGGGTCACCTGTGAGCCATAAGAATCAAGAGAAATAGTTGTCAGATACAGAGTATTCCAAAGTCTCAAAAGAACCTCCATTCCACCCCCAGTGACTAACTAATAGGAATTTGTTGTGAAAGCGATTAGGCAATTGCTCCTACTGGAGGTCCTATACAACCTTATTGCTCAGAACATCACTAGCAGCCAATCTAAGCAATTTAAAAGTATTGCAAAATTACAACATTGTCCAGGTCATCAACGACTCATCGCAAAAGTTATTGAGAGTTCTCAAGCAGAATAAGAAACTTAACTTTCAAACAAGGACAGGTACCAAATCATACTAGCAAATCATGTTGCGAAGGTGGACAAAGCCATCCACAAAAGTGATGCAGGAAATAGTATCCACAAATGAAACATGTACACATATCTACATCATATCCGCATCCATAAAATTATGTAATTATGCATCTCTAAAAGATATTCACCATCATAGAGAACCAATTCTGAGTATAATTGTGGAACAAAATGTTAGGATAGATCAGGATCGTACCAGTTTGGCATAGCCCTCGCTCTCTTCGCGGAGAAGATTAAACTTTGTTTGCTGATAAAGTAGACGTGTATTAACTCTGACCTGCCATCATCAGCAACTTAGCACCATTAACATGTTTTCCTATTACTCTCTCTTCTAAATACAAATAGTGTCCTCCTGCCATTTTGCACATGATATTATATGAACTGAGTTCCCTCTCTGTGTGGCAATACATGCACTCCTATAGCATTATCATTCCATGTTACTGCTGACAATCTTTTAAAGAATACATTAAATAGGCACATACCCTAGTAGATCGAACTTATACTGGAACACAGTATGTTTTTTTTTTTTTCCCCGGGGGGGTGGGGTGTAAGGATTACTTGTTAATATTGCATGAATCAAAAATAAGTGAGGAGAAAAAACCCATCAATCTAGCTAATTGATAAGTACTTGTGACTGTTCCTAAATAATCTAGATGAGAAGCATATGGGACATGCAACAGATATTCACAGGCAACTCACCTCTTTGTTTTTTAAATCTTGAGCTTTTATCTTGATCAGTTCAGCTTCCCAGAGGAATTCTTCCTACATCGCATAGATATTTGTCAGATATTATGTTAACAAGAAAAGGCAATAATAGAACCCATGTTTTCTTTTCTTTTCTTTTCTTTTTGAAATTAGAAACACTAAAGTATGAATAACCGAGGATGGTTTCAAGATTACAGAAAACTCACCTCACAGCGTTCCTGGAAAAGTCTAAGTGGAACCAGTGAACAGTCTACAAGCCATTTAGCCTAGAAGAGAAGGTACGGGTCATGAAGAATATTCCAAGCCACAAATTAAGGAGGCATCATAATTAAGAAGTCCATGCCACAGATGATACAAGAGATAACAACTTTCTGGAACCCAAAGACTTCAAGTAAATGTAGAGAAACAACTCCGGAATTCAAGGGGAAATAACATTCCTTCACCCTGCCAGCTAAACTCTATGAAAACGTGAGATATTCCCACCACATTGAGCTGATATTGAATAAGATAATTCTCTTTATTGGGTAGAAAAGAGGAGGGAAGAAAAACTTGCTTGATATCAGTAAAACATTGACACTTTACGAAACAGTGGGTTGTCAGACAATTGAAACTGGCACTGTCAACACTCTATAATGATTATTAATATTCAAAACAAAATTGGCTATGTACCCATAAAAAATAACAAGGACATTCTAACAGTGGGTTGTCATACAATTGACACTGGCACTACCAACACTCTGTAATGATTATTAACATTTGAAACAAATTTTGTAAGGTGCCCAAAAGAATATAACAAGGACATCTAATTCCTGTAGTAGGCCACAACAATGTACCCAAACAAAATTGGAGTGACTTCTACTTTTTCAAATCTTGTGGCTCTGAAAATTTGACTTTTGTTTATTGAGGGAACACCTAAACCTTTCAAAATATACATATATTGATATGTAGAATTATTTGTAGTTTGTTCATAATTATTTACAAAACTTACCAAAATCAGAGATGGTCGCGCAATTGCATGAACCAGTGCAAAACAAGAACAAATTACCATGATGTTATGTAACCAACCAATACATCAAGCAAATGACAGTCCTTGCTGAAAAGTTTCCATCAATCTGGAGACATCATTGAAGGAGAAAAGAAAAAAAAAAAAGGATTAAATCCTAAAAGGGGGTAGGGCAATCTTCAGCAAGAATAATAAGAACCTATCCAGCGTTTTTTGGGTTGAGGGCAGGGAGGGAAGGAGAGAGGAGGCGGAGATCCTATCATGTCAAGATATCCAATTACATTCCCTATCATTCAATTGTGAAGAGTGTCTCTAGACTTGGACAAACCCAACATTCACCAATTGATCCAAAAATCTTACTCAATGAGCCAAAAGTGATAAATCACACTAAACCACAAGCAATACTGAACTGCTCAAGAAATTGAACAACAAACAGAAAAACAACCTTTATATATCCATATAGAAGTACTAGAATGATCTTTCTGCGTAAAACAACCACATAAGAGCCATCAAGACCTACCAATTTTGTCAAACGAGCACGAAACTCCCCAGGCAGAGTAAGCTGCAAAAGAGATTCATATTCCATCATCAGTGAAAACTTAGTCACTGAAGCACAATGAATACCAAAACTGCTATAAAAAATTTCAAAACAAAGTACATCACAGTTTGAATAACAATGACTAGCTCAATTAAAGATGGAAATCATAACAGCATCATTTCTCTAAAGAAAGAATGAGAAATATAAATAAATGAAATCCTAGAAAGTGTGCAAGCCACACTGAACCTTTACCACATAGATGCTCCATACGTAAGCATTCATGATCGGCATGACTGTCAAGAGCCTCTCGACTCAATAGAATCAACACACTTATAAAGTCAAAAGGGGTGTGCATCCAAGGTAGGTAGGGCCTTTGTCATACCACGGAACCTACCTTATTCTCAGAAACTAAGCTTTCAACCCCAAAAGGCAAGTGCATTATATTGTAGATTACATGTTTATGCCAATAAATAACATGATCATCAAAAATCATAACAATGTCCATACAAACCAATTTCATATCTTCATGATGGCAAAAAAGCCAACGATGTTCAATAGCACAAAAGGCAATCAAGAACCATCATGTGCACAAAATGAGTATAACGGTGATTATAATGCTTCATTGAATGTGAAAGCGATGGAATATCCCACAAAATGAATGTAATTGATAAAAAATCAATGGGACCCAAATAAGCAGAAAAAGAGAAGTACATCTCAAGTCAGTTAGACACTTAAACCTTTTCATGCTCCTATAAGAAGATAGGACTATGATGGAGAAAAGGTTAAGAAGGGTAGGAACATATTGTTGATCTCATTCAACGGAATAAGGCTCACATTGTTGTTGTTTGGTGACATGGGTTCGAATGCAAAATTCAAACCACCCATCTTATTTATTAATTTGGTGGGTCCAACATAGTAGTTTCCTTGAAAAGAAAAAAAAAAAAAAAAAGGAACGGTGAAGGGGTGTCCACACTTGTTGGTCAAAATACAAGGGGAATTGGAGTAAGGTACCCTCTACTCCTATAATTCCAACTTCCCAATTGATAATATGAACTTTTAGTTCATTTTTGCAATCTCCTGCTAATGACTTTCCTCTATTGAAAAAAATACAACTCCATCCTCTTCGTTTACAAATACTTTCTTTCTCTCTCAAACAATTTCCGTCCACAATGCAACTATCATTATACAAACTTCAACGGCACCACTTGTTTCTCCAATTAGCATTATATAACTTCCTTTACTTTAACTATGCAATACATGCACACAATTAAGCATACTCTCAAAAGTTTGAATACTTGCCAGTGACCAAGGAGTCTTTAGACTCATATTGTATGCATATATAAAAGAGATTGAATTTCTAAGAAATTGCACAGGACTATCCTAATGCTAAGCTCCAATTAGCTGGGCATCTTATAAGGAATTTAAACATGAGACTATCACCTAACTCTGTATAAATGCGGTACCCACATCGACACCCATTCAATGAATGTCTATAACATTCAAAAAATAAACACCTGCCACCTCATGTAATTCAATCTCAAAGTTTTGGGCCAATTTCATGCCTCTCAACAAACAACACCACTGAGAAGGCAGCAGAACGATCAGAAATTACCCAACATACCCCATCGTATGAGCTCAGCCACTTCTGTTACTAAGATTCTATAAAACAGAAAGCCAAATATAGCTTTCCATAGACAGAACAAAAACCCTAGAGGCAAAGGGAAAACTTCTCTGATCAAAAAGTACACATAAGCAGTATTAAAACTCAATAGCATGAGACAACTTAATGTTCACAAAATGTAGGACAAAAACTCTTGGAAGGTATCACTGAATGTTTTAGCATGAAAACATTAGAAGGGAGTTCTTGATCTTGTAGTTTAGAATGACTGAAATATGAAGTAAAATCTGCGAGTGCACTTGGTTTTGGATTCAGTTTTAACTTTGATAGAAAGATTATAAAACCGATTATTAATACAAAATTTTCCATTTCTGTTTGGTATTGAGTGTTGCATTCTGATTTATCCATGATTTAGGTGGAAGTTAACCGTTTCTGACTAGTGAAAGGCTAAAAATTCATCAAAGATTTATCAAGGGGCTGAGCAAACCATATACAAAAGACCTTGAAGTTGAAAGAGGAGCTCATTAATGAGACATTCTCAAATGTCTATCAACAGATTTACACTTATGGATATACATTTATGGATATCTTCCACTATACCCAAAAAAATGAAGTCTGAAACCCTAAAAGTATCAAAAGAAAGCTCCTTTCCCTCAAAAGCTCTTTTGTTCCTCCTTATCCAAACTAGCCAAAGTATGGAGAAAGGAACAGTATAGTCAAACTCTCTTCTTAACAAAAGAGACCCTTATACACTGCCAAGCCCAATTTCATGCTCCACGGATCTTGCTATGCAATTCATTTGTGGAAGTACAAATACTTGATGGTGTCTACCTTATCCAAGGATACTGAAGAAGGACGGAAGCAATGATCTCCTCTTTCTTAAAACATAGAAAGCACGTACTTTATTGGGAGGTTGTCAAAACATGCCCCCTCTTTGGAAGGTTGTTTAAACTGAGAATAAGACCATGTACACTTACCCAGTTAAGAAACTATTTATTGGGATATTCTTTTCCAAGTTACCTCCCATGGAAAGTCTTACAAACCGATTGACGATATTTTCCAAGGCTCAATAGTGTAGTTTCACCGTGAACACCACGATTTACTCCATTTCCACAGAACGACACCCCATCTTTCATCCACACTACTGGAACTTGAGAGTTCTATCAATTACTAGCTAGTCTCGTTCCTTCTGCTAAATTGCCAAAATAATTTTTTCGATCTCCGCCACCTACCATACCAAAGTAGCTATTCTGAACAAACATATTGTATACTATCAAGCTGATGCTTCTTTGACAAATATCACCATAATCCATTGCGACATAGTCACAACAGGCCAAATTTCGTTGAGGAGACCACCCTCCTATTCAAGCTACTAAAATCAAGTCAAAAGCCCTCATTTTCACTTTCCCCAGCCCAACTCCTCCACAGCAACCCAGCAAATGGGGACAGCAAACCGAACGAAGCTCGAAAAATGGCACAACTTACATCGAGAGCCATTTGACTGATGATATCTGCGAAACTCGAACCCAGCTCCTCCTTGGTCGGTCTATCCAAGAACTCCACCGAGTCCAACACCGGCTTACACTTCTGAAACGGCAGCTCCCCCCGAACCTGACACGGAACAAGCAGAACTGAGCAGAACCCAAAAAAAAAAAAAAAAAAAAAAAAAAAAACACCCGAAAGGAAAAACCCAAAATCAAATGAACCCAATTCAATCAAACGAAGCGGAAAACGAGGCGGGCGAGAGAGCCGAACCAGGGTCCAACAGAGCTCGTAGAGGAAGCGGAGCGCGTGGGCGGGGTGGTCGCGCGGCTTGGGGACGGAGCCACCGGCGGCGGACTTCCATTCGCGGACGAGGTCCTCGGTGACGTACACGCACTCCACGGACGAGAGCGACATGGGGGTTCCGGCGCCGAGACGGGATCCGGGAAGGGTCACGGCCGATCCGCCGGCATGAAACGCGCGGGACAAAAGCAGGGAGGAAAGGGGATGATCGGAGTGGAGGAGTGGGAGTGAGGAGGTCGGGGCTCCCAATTCGATTCGGAGGAGAAGGGAGGAGAGGATTTAGGGTTTTTCAAGGTGGAATTTTTGGGGAAGACGACGGAGAGAAGGGCGTGCTTTCGCGTTGGAATCGGTAGATTGTCCCCACTCCCCCGTGTCCCCGATACGCTTTTTCTCGCTTCTCTCTCTCTCTCTCTCCTCTCTGCTCTGCAAAAATTTCACGGCTTTGAAGTTGGTTCCGTGGGGGCGGTTTTTAGGCAAAATTTTGGGAGACTGCACGGTTTGAGAACCTTTTCTTCGTGCATAATTATGAAAGTTCTTGGTTTTTTCCTCTCTCTCTCCCTCCCGATCTTTTCATTCACTTCTTACGTCATTTCATAATTATGTCAGCTTAAGCGCAAACATCTTCGTCTGATTTTTTTTTCTTTTTCGTTGAAAACATGCTGCTTTCGTCACTTCAAATAAGTTCATGAGCACGCGATAAATAGAGCCTTAAAACAAATTAGATCTTATAAAATTTATTAGTATAAAAAGCCTAATTATTCACCTAAAGGTTTTCGAGATCCAATCCGCCACTTGATAAATGTGAACTGGTTGGATGTTCTTGTCATGGGCCTTCGGGGCCTTTGGATGGTTTGTAGTCAGTGATAATTGGTTGTGCTTCCGACTTGGTGGATCATGATTTATGAAGGTGCTTACGGTTGACCAACTTGAGTTCGAAACTAGATATGAAATACCAAGTGCTTCCAAGCAAGCTAGGGCTTCCATTTGCTTGGCCGCGGATGCTCACACCTCCTTCTTAAATACATCGACGATCTTCTTGGGGATCATTTCAGCACATGCAAGCGATTTTGCACTCTGTCTCTCCTTCCACAAGTGGTCCATCTACGTTAATCTTCAAGGCACCTTTCAACGGTGTAGTCCAACTCGAAGGGGGAGGATTTTGTTCTTCTGTTTACTTTTTTTTCTTTCCTCGGTTCCATTTCACAAAATGGTTGTGTGATACTATGATTGACAATTTAGGCGTTGTTGTCTAAAGATAAAATTCTTGATTTTTATAGGTGCTGAAGAACCTCTATCGGCAAATCTGGTGAAGGTAAGGCTGCGTTTGTTTTCATTTCTTTTTCTGTTTTTAAACAATTTTTTTTCTTTTTGTTTTAACAAAAAAAAATGGAAACGCGTTTGTGTGCGTTTTTGTTCCAAAATTATTTTTTTGTTCCCAAAAATACATCTAAATGTAAAACAAAAACAACTTTTTTTTGTTTTCTTGTTTCGAACAAAATTTAAACACATTTTCTCTCTCCTCTCTTTTTCTTCTTCTTTTTTTTTTTCTCTTTTTTTTTTGGCCGGTCCACCGGCCTCGGCCATGGCCGGTGACCGCCAAAGAGGGCCGGCGACCTTGTCGGGCGTCACTAGCACCAAGCGAGGCCGAGCTCGCCCGGCCAAGGCGAGGCCGCCGCCCCTCGTCGGCCCGGCCACCGGCCCTCGTCGGCCGGTCGCCGCCGGCCATGGCCGAGGCCGGCGACCGGCCAAAAGAAGAAAAAAGAAAAAAAAAGAAAATAAAAATAAAAAATTAAATAATTAAAAGAAATAAAAATACAAATTTACCAAACGTGTTTTTATTTATTTTTTATTCCCGGAACAAGTTTACCAAACGCGTTTTTTTTGTTCAAAAATTGTTCCCCTAATAAAACACTTTTTTCTATTTCATTCCCTGGAAAAATTTTTAAACAGAAATGTTACCAAACGCACCCTAAGCTGTTGTTGGACTTCATCGTGGTAGAAACTATCATTCCATTCGACCAAGGCCCCAATTCAAGATTCGTACGCTCAAATCTAGGTATCGCCATAATTCCTTTGTCCTTTCGCAAAGGAGAAAGATGGGCTCCATAATTTTAGGGTGCTTTCGATAGAACGGCATATGGACTCAAGTAAAATTTGTAAAAGTTCTTCGATGTGGGGAGTGCCTTTTTGATACATTCTCCAAAGGAATGATATGATTTTCAAAGAAGTGCTCAGATTCCATCTTAAAATCCATAGAGCTTTAGAAGGTTTATATAATAATGAAGCTCAATCTATTTATTGTTGATGCTCTGTTCCTCTTAAGTAGTTATATGCACTCTTTACTAGGAAGGATTCAAATTTAGTGCAAGTCCACATCATTCGACCGAAGTAGGATTATTAAGATTTTATCAGCAATATGTGCATTGAATATACTTTGTCGCATTTGTTCATTCCATCTAAAACCCTCCCAGTTAATCAATTCATTGATTTTCTTTGGTTCTCCTTACTTAGCATCTCCTCGAATAATACACGTTTTCAATCAAAGATCTTCTCTTGTGCTTATATTTGTTCCATTCCCACACTCCATCTCATACCTTTAGAAATTTTTCGCTACCCATTAATATGCTTTGATAACACCAAGATAATTGGGATCATTTTCCTATGCTCCAAAAGGTTTTGTTAACTACTAGGGTTTACTCCAATGGTCACCCTTCCCTCATGGAAGGAGGAGGTGGGGTGTTCGAATCCCCACCTTCTCAGAGGGGGTTAGAGTGGAGACGAATTAGTTTTAGGATGGGTTTCAACTCCCACACCCTGCAAGGAGGCAGAGCTAAACTCTGAGAGTGAGAGTTAGAATAGGAGTAGAGTAGAGCAAAAAAAAAAAAAAAGAAAAAAAAAAGAAGGTTTTGTTCAAAGGTAAAGACCTTTCATAATTATAGCCCATAGACTAAAAGGGTACATTTGGTCATCTGAATTTCTAACTATGATGAGATTGGGTAAAATAGGATATGAAATCCAAGAATTTTTGTTATATCATATCCATTGTTTAGTAATTGTAATAATAAAACCAGACATATCATATCATATCATATATATATGTTTAGTAATTGTAATAATAAAACCAGACATATCATATCATATCTCATATATATATATATATATATATATATATATATATATATATATATATATATTGTTTGGTATAAACGCCTATATGGAACCATCGGCAGTGGTGGCCCTATTGAATAAAGGCTTCGTTGATCCTTCCCCAAAGGTGAGGGGTTCAAAACCTAGTAGAGGTGCTTGGTGTCTTAAGTGTAACGTCGGGGTGGTGGTCATCCGCTAGCGTCACCCCAGGTTTACCTCGCCGGCGATCGATTATACGGGGATTCCGGGTTATCAAAAAAAAAAAAAAAAAAAAAACGCTTATATGAATCATAAAATTTACTAACAAGATAATAAAAATCTCTTGTGACACTCTTGTCTACTTTATTTTTATTTTATTTTTATTTTATTCTTTATTTTATTTTCCTCTCTTATTAAATAATTTCTTTTCTTATTTCTTTCTACCCCTTCCATCATTCTTCAATAAATTTTTATTAAATAGAAAATTGGACTAATATACCTAAAATACTAAAACACCTAAAATATGTAATAAGTATATTTATATATTGAATTTATATTATAAGATTGAATTAAATTCGACTACATAAATAAAAATAAGATTAAATTAGAAACTAAATTTTTATTTTTTTGTTATTTTGAATTTCTTATATTAGAATTCAAATATTATTTATATTAAAATATAATTTTAATATGTTAATTTAACAAATTTGTTATTTGAAAAAAAAAACTTTCCTATTATAATATTAGAAATCTTATTTGTCTTTACCCCCACCTCTTTCATGAGAAAATTCTATTTAGTCTATATCACATTTATATTCAACTTTGTCCTATTTTGAGCATACACCAAACGTGGAATAAGATAAATTTTATCATATCTTGAATTTTATCTTGATCGCCAAATGCCAGCCAAAGGGTTTTGGAGAATTCTTCATGCTTGCTTTTCCAACTTAGCTTTGTTGGAAGTGATCAAGTCCCTAAATCCCCTCCCCCACGATCTTTTCTAATTTTCAAAGTATCATATTTCTTCTAATGAAGTCCTGTCTTGGCTTCATTATTTTTCCACCAAAATGAAGTAATTTTATATTCGATGCATATAGAAATTCATATTTTGAAAATTGGCATTGCATATTAAGGAAAGGCCCCACCACTACTTTGATAAGAATCTCTTTCCCCACCTTAGACGGCAGCTTCTCTTTCCATCATTCAAGCTTTATGTTGACTCTTGTCATGACCCACGTGAATATTTGCTTTTGTAATTTGACCCCAATTAGATGGAATCCTCAAGCGCTTTCCAGTTTTCTCTTACTATTAGAAGGGAACGCTTAGCCGAGAAACAAAACAGAAAGAAAGAGAGTTTGCTTGAGGTGAGGAGTGCTCCTTTTTTTTTTCCAAAGGGATGGTGAGAAAAAGAGAAAAAAAAAACTCACGAGAATATGTCTATCGACCAAATCCATAAGATTTTGTAAGTGAGTTTGGCTCAAAATAGGTTGAAAGTCGACCATTGTCTTCTTCACAGCCAAACGACAAAGAAACCTATTGAATTTGTTCATTGATCGACGACCTCGTGAAGCTTAGTCACCTCGAACTTTTGTCTTTAGTCTTAGCTAGGTAAACTCTCCTCTTCAAATGCCCTATTATGTCCTTGTTTTGGTTGAGTTTGAAGTTTTATATTGACGATAAATCATAATGAATTGAGGGTGATTCGCTACTACCAATGTTGATTTAACATCTCGTGTATTGTTATTAGGCTGAGAATCACTTGAAAATTGAATAAAAAAAATCATTGTTGAAGTTGCATGCCACATGTTTGATAAAATGCTTAAGTGAGCTACCGAAGTGGATTTTGTGTGATTCACTTCTATGATATGCGTTTGATATAGCTTTTCCAAGGGGTCTTCAGCCTTTAAAACCCTTCGGGAAAAAGTTGGGGTATTTGGCAACCACTTTTAAGGAACTTTGAGATGAAAGCTAACCTTGGGAAGGTTGAAAGCTCTAGACTAGGGGTGCGTTTGGGAGTGACATTTTCAAAGATCTTTGGGTATTCAAAGCCCTTTGGGGCAAATATGTAGTGTTTGGCAAAAAAATTTGAATGTCCATTGCATAAATGCCAACCTTTTAAAGGCTAAAAGCCTATGGCTACCTTGACTTTCTAGCATTCTTGGTAAACTACAGTGCACCTTAAAAAAAAAAATTCGTTATTCCTTTCTTACCTTAAAAATTTACTAAAATTCCAAATTTGACCCTTTTAAAATAAAACCCTAACCTTCTGCTCTTCTTTTCCAAGCAAATACGCCACGCCACGCACGTCGCTTCCCTTCCCTTCTGCTTTGCTCTTCTTGACTCTTCTTGAGATCTCGCTCTTGCCACTTCAAAGCTTACCCCTCCAATCGTCAAAGCTCGCATCTCCAATCGTCTGTCAAAGCTCACCTCTTCAATCATTGAAACTTGCCTCTCCAATCAATCACCGAAGCTCACTTGTTCGGTCGCCGAAGCTTCAGTGAATACGATCTCCGCCCAAGCCCTCGTCATCGCCATTGCGTTGCTTGCCATCGCCTAGGCCTAGTCCCACGACTTGACTCCCGCGCTTACTAGTGATAGTGAGCGCCCCCCCTCTCTCTTTCTTTGTGTCTCTTGCATTTGGTGAGACTAAGATCTGAAGTTGGGATGTGCGGCATTATTGATTCTTTCTTTTTCATGATGTGGTTTTTTTAGATTAGGGATTGTGTTTAGTTTCTCTGGCAAGACGACCATTCTATGATGAAGAAATTTGGAGAATGTTTCCCACTTTGTCCTTGCGTTTAAAAGTTATTATAGGTTTTCATTGTAAATGGCTTCTTCCTTTCCAAAATCCAATTTTGGGAAAAAGGTTTTTGTTCATAAAATTCTAAACGCAAATGAACGTGTCGAACAAGTAATATAATGATGAGAAAAAGTATCGTCCCACGGAGATCGATGATTAATAAACTAATTAACTACTAAAATAGATTAATTCTAAAATTTATCTAACAGATCAAAATATAATTGAGAATAAATTAAAAACAAAATTTGTACACTAAATGTAGTAAATCGATCGATAAATATGTTAGAGCATCCGATTTCACCATAACCACTAGATATGAATTTCAGATTGTTGTGAATACAAGAACGATATTAAACATATGATAGCGGAATTTCCCTACCTATTTACTATCCTATCTCTAGGTATAACAAACCTATTCAATTTATTAATCCACTATATCTCTATGTGAATTAAAATAAACATAAGTACATTAAAAACTATGAATATTCCCGGCTTACAATGAGTCTTTTGGATTACCTTATCACCGAAAGCTACACAAATAACGCGGTATATCTCTATCCACGTTTAATTTATGGTTATATATTATAATAAGCAATTGCATATTATCATTTTTCAGTCTCAAACATGCACATTAGATCATTCAAGTGGTGGCCAGTCACTCAAAAGCATTATGCACAATAATATATAACTCACATGAACGAAATCAATTGCAAAACATAAAAATCATGAAATTCACATCATCATGATTAGGCTACATCGTAGCCTAACAAAAGAAAATTAGAATATAGTAGATGAATAAATAAAAATATAAATTAAACTCAGCATTTTGAATCAAAGAACAAGAATTTTGTCACCACTTTTGTCTTCTCTTCAAAATACTTAAAAAACTCTCAGAACAATGAAAAACGATCTAATAGAAAAACTAGCTAAAACCTAACTGCTCTCCTTTTTTTTTTTTCTTCATAGGATGTATCCAAGATTCTTATCTCCAAGCAATTGCACACAAAATCAGGGAGTAAATCAAAGGATTTTGATTTGATATCTATCTCCCACTTTGCTTGATTTAAATTCCTCGCTTTGCCATCTTTTTCTTATTTTCTCCATATATCATTATTCTGCATAAATAAGGAAAATTCAAATAATCAGAAAGAAATCTAAATATTTTCTCATAAATATTATATTAATTGTTGCATAAAATAGGTAAAATAACTCTATTTTTATAGAGTTATCAGTTTTATTCTAAATTAAATCATTTTTTAGCTTAGAAATTTCACCTGAAACAAAACATTGATTAATCGTGCGCTATGACATGATGAAGAGAAGATCTCAACACTTTTCGATGCCATTCTTGATTCTTAAGTTTCGAAACGTGGAATTTGAAAATGGTGCGAGTCAAAGAAGATATTGTTACATCAGAAGTGTGCGCTTCCCTTGTTGTAACTCTTCCTTTGGATACTTTTTGCATTGATTAGTAATATACACAACAAGTTGCTTTCATTATTTAAATTTGAAGGGAAAGATATTGTTATTGGAGTCTGAAACTATGGGAGTTGGGTATCCTCTAATGCCTTGTTGGTGTTAAGAATTTTTGCCTTTTGCAGTAGAAGGTGTTGGTAGTGGTACTAAATTATGAGTTATTTCTCAGAAGTCGTTCCTATGTGTTTTTTTTTTATTCTTATTTTTATTTATTGTATGATTTAAGATTGGATAGTGGAAGGTTCCTTTTCTTTTTGGTTTTAAGTGTAGTGGGAGGTTGTTTATATGATATTTTGGTTTCATGTTTACTCTTGTGACTTGTAATAACTCTAAGTTCCTACTTATCTTTATATGGATCAAAATAAATATTTGTGAAGATAATACTTGAAAATGTAGTACCTTCATGCAGTGTAAGGATGCCTTACCATGGGTTTTTCTAGGGCGCGCATGATAAAATTTATACTTATCTATTTTTCTGTTTCTCTGTTCCCCGGAACAGGTTTAGAACAAAAATTCGTTTGGTAATGCAATTTGATTTTTCCATTTCTGAAACAGATTTCTATTCCAGAAATAAATTTGAAGAAGAAATCAGAAGCTAAAATTTTTAATTTCTCAGTCTCTGAAATAGAAATCGAGAAATCAAATTCTAGTCAGAAATCAATTTCTGTTCCAAAAATTTTGTCATGCGCACCCTTAATGTTTGCAGTTGTCTATTTTATAAATACTTTTGTTATGCAATTGTTAATTGATCATTTTCATTGATTTTAAACTTGCAAGGTATTGACTGTGAATCTTCTCTGGTGACGCACAATTGAAGCAAGTAAATTGATATTAAGAACTTAACATTAGAATTTTATTAGATGCGGCGAAGCATTAATAAGCTTTGTTGATGTTAACTGGACTTTTTATCCATGCAATTGTTAATTATATTATGTTTGGGCAGTGTTTGTTAAAAAAATGTATTGACTTCCACCAAGAACTTGTGAGAATTCAAATAACTATATTGAATGCAACAACAGAATTGCTACTATGACTCAGACAACAACATGTATTGACTTCCACCAAGAGCTTTGCTGATGTTGACTCTTGTGACTTGTTCATATTCTTTCTTTTTCACTTCTCTTTTGGCTCAGAATCTAGGTGCTCAACTCTCTCTTTGCTTACAACTGAAGTGTTCGCCTTTCTCTTCGCTTAAAAGGTGTCGGTTGTCCCACCTCGAACCCAAGTTCTTTCACTTCTATTTCTTATGTTTATGTTCTTTTTCCCCACTTACATATCCAGCTTGGTGTGCTCTTTCATGGGTTCATATGAATTACATTTTAATTTATTTGTAGTGTCCCTTGCTTTGTATTCATAGTTAGCGTCATCTCTTTTCATTTTTCAAATATGTTTGTATTCATTTTATTGAAAGATGACAAGTTCATTAAAAGAAAAGGCATATTGGAGTCATGAAGTTGTAGAAACTTTTTATCGATTATGCATTAAACAAATTGAAAACGGCAATCGTCCTGTGAGCAACAAAATGGATGGATGGATAGATATAATTAACAAGTTTGAAGAGCTTAGGGGAAAAAATATAATAAAAATCAAATGAAGAATAAGTTGGATAATTTAAAGGAAGAATGGAAAAAATGAAAGCTATTAGTTCAAAAGGAAACAGGATTAGGATGGGACCCAAGGAAGAAAACCATTGACGCGAGTGACGAATGGTGGAAGAGAAAAATTCAGGTGTTTATTTAATCTTTTGTTACTTTTTTTTTAGGGAAAATTCCAAATAAGAACTCGAAGTTGATCAATTTTATCAAATAAGGATACAAAATGAATTTAATGTCAAATAAAGACCTAAAGTGGACCCATCGTCTCAAATAAGGACCCGAAGTTAACCAATTTTCTCAAATAAGGATCCGAAATAAATTTTGTGTCAGATAAAGACCTAAAGTGGACTCATTGTCTCAAATAAGAACCTCAATTCCAAATAAGAACTTGAGCTTACTAGTCAGCCAAATATTCGTTGGCTATCAAGCATCTGACATTTCCGACGACCAAAGTTTGGGCAATTTTGTCCAAAAAAAATATAGGGAAAATTAACAAATCTAAAAAAAAAAAAAAAAAAAAACCCTAGGTTTTCCTCTGTACCCATCCTCCGCAAAGTCGAAGATTCAAATTCTCCGTCGGTTGAGGCACGAATTCAAAAACAATAAGAAAACCAAACACTTCTTTTTTCTTTTTCTTTTTTTGTGGAGACCCAAATTCTCTGTCGGTCGAGCAAGGTGAAGAGCAGTGAAGGAGAAGAAAGAAGAAAACGTAAACATCTAAATAGATAACCTAAACTTAATTAATATAGAATGTTCTATTTTTTTTTCCAATCACAAATTTCTAAAAAATTGCCCCTATTTTAATTGTTTGAAAATGTTTACCGGTGAGCTAAGGTCCTCAATAGAGATTAACTTGATCACTTCAGGTCCTTATTTGACACAAAATTCACTTCGAGTTCTTATTTGAAACAATGGGTCCACTTTAGATCCTTATATGACACAAAGTTCACTTTAGGTCTTTATTTGAGAAAATAGATTCACTTCGGGTCCTTATTTGGAATTTTCCCTTTTTTTTATAAGTTCATCTTTTATAATACAACTCCTAAAAATATTTTATTATAACAAGCTAATCCTAAGCTTAGAGTCTTTCGAACGAAAGGCATACATCCAGATGTTGAAGTTTTGTTGGATCAAATGTTCAAGGTACAGTTGCTACTGGAAGTGTTACTTGGAATCTGCACAAGGTTTATGCAATAATGAGAATGTTGAGACAACACAAGCTGATATTGGTGATTGTGCAGGATCTACTAATGATACTTTAGAACATGATGTAGGTGAAACAAATGCCCTACTAAGTCAAAGTAAGAGCTATAAAAAAAAACAGTAAAAAGTTCAACGAAGCAAACTCGAGGAAAGAGAGGAAAAAAATTGACCGGACCTGATCAATTAGCATTATAAATTGATAGGCTTTGTTCAGTTGTTGAAAGTAGGAGTAATGCAACATCGATTGCAAGGGAGTTTGATCCTTATAAAGAAATTGTGCAAACATTGAAAGCCATACCTGAGATTAAACAAAACAAAAAGTTGTTCTTCTTTGCACTCTCTCATTTTAGTGAAAAAAAAAAAAGACAACAGGTAAATTTTTATGAACTTGGATAAAGATGAAGAAAAAGTTGAGTAGTTGAAATATAAGTTGGAAAAGCATAATAGTCATCACTAGGATGCTAGTTACTTCTTTAAGCTGTTTTAAATTAATCTATATTGTAATGCGAGACTTATTTTTGGTTGTTAATTTGCACTACTTGTGAACTCTTCTTCTAATTATGTTATAATGTGAGACATGTGTTTTCAATTTGTGTTATTTCGATTTGATGGAATTTGCATATATGTTATGGATAATAATTGTTCCATTGATGGATGATTAAACATCACTTTTCTTACTGTTTTGTTACTTTAAACAGATATGGATGATTCTCCTGAAAGAGAAATCCATGAAAAATAAGACGAGAAATATTGGCAACTTGTGGAAATTACTCAAGCCACAATTGTTTATCAAGCAATACACAGTCACAAAATACCTTGTAGGACATCATCATATATAGGATATGCATGGTTAGAAAAGTTGATGGGCGAAGATGCTAATCCAATAAGGTGTTATCAAATATTTAGAATTGATAAGATTGTATTTAATAATTTGATACATAATTTAGTAACACGCTATGGTCTTCAAGAAACTAGGAATATTAATGTTAGAGAAATGCTTAGAATATTTCTTCACTTTTTAAGACATGATATAGGTAACGGGTTTACACAAGAGCGCTTTCAACGCTCTAGGGAAACTATAAGTATGTACTTTAGCTTAGTATTAGATAAATTATGTGAAATGGGAAAAGATTTTATCTAACCAGCTAATTGGCAATTTAGGGATGTTCTGGAGAAGATAAAAAATAATCGAATATTTTATCCATATTTAAAGGTATGTTTTGATTATACAATAGAAAGAAATAACTAAATGCAAATTTTGATTATATAATAATATTTGCGTTTTTGTTTTATAATTGTATTAGAGCTATTGATGTCACTCATATCCTAGCGGTAATACCTACAAAAAATCAGATTCGTTTTATTGATCGAAAGTGTACACCGACTCAAAATGTCTTAGTAGTGTGTAATTTTAACATAGAATTCATTTATATTTGAGCTGGTTGGGAGGGACAAGCTCATAATACTTGTATTTTCTATGAAGCTTTAGGGAGACATGATGTGTAATTTCCTCATCCTCCTCCAAGTTTGTTAATTAATTATTTTTGTACATTAATATGTATAAATATGGTATATGTTAATCAAATTTATGTTATATTTATGCAAGTAAATATTATTTAGTAGATGCCGGATATCCAAATCCGATGGATTATTTGAGACCATACAAAAAAGTTATATATCATTTGCTAGAATTTCAACAAGATCCTGCCCCTACAAGCTATCGAGAGGTATTCAATCGTGCTCATTCCTCGCTACGATCGGAAATTAAGCGAGATTTTGGTGTGTTAAAAAAGAAATGGAAAATTCTAAAACATATGCTAAGTTTTCCTTTTGAAAAGAAAGTAAAAATCGTTATAGCAACAATAACTTTGCATAATTATATACGACGAAACGCAGCTAAGATAGACATTTTGCAAGAGCAGATTTGGATCCCAATTATGAATATTCAGTTGACCTTAATAATACAAATGAGGGGGTCGGTACTTCAAATGACAATTTATTTTCTGACATGGCGCATTTACGTGATCAAATAGCAATGAGTTTAGTAAATACTTAAGGATGCTTATAATTTTCATTGTAACCTATTTCTTTCTTCAATGCATATGTAATCATGTTTATTATAATGAAATTACTCTTTCTTTTTAATTGAGAAAAAGTCAACTTCGATGTATTTTTTAACTTATGAATTTGTTAATATATCTCTTTTATATATACATCTTAGTGCAAAAATATATATATATATAAAGTCATTATTTTTGTTTTCAATTTTAAAAATAAAATTAAAAACTTAAATTGGTCGCGCTAAAGGACTTCCCAAACAGCATTTCCCCAAAGTTGCTTCTCAATGTGCTTTTCAATTATAGTTATCAAACAGTTTTTACATTTCATCAAAACCCTTGAGACCAAAGGCCTTTGCATTTCCTTAAAGGTTTTTCCCAAAAGCTTTCCCAAACACGCCCCTCCCATAGCCTTGGGCTTTTAGTATTTTCGAAATGCTGAAAGAAGTTTTTAATGAAATTTATTCAATTTCCTATTTTACCCTTAACAACTTGTTAGATGGTCATTTTTGCCCCTTTAGAAAAAATAAACTCTAGCCTCCACTTTTGCATCCATGCCCATTTTCTCTCGCGGCCGCACTCACACTCTCACTCTCACGACTCACACTCTCACTTGCAATCGTCTCGCTGCCCTCGCTCACCGTCGTGTCGCCGCTCTCGCTCGCCATCATCTCATCGTCGTTTTGTTGCTCTCGCTCATGGCCCTCGCTCGCTGTCATCTCGCTACCCTCACTCGTCCACCCGCTCAATCGCCAACACTTATGCACGACGATCTTCATCTTTAGCCCCATTTCAGGTGATTTACGTCTCCTCTCCCCCCCAACCCCAAATGATTGTGTGCTTGTGTTTGGACCATGGGTTCACATTTTTTGCTACCCATCATTTGAATCTTCTTGGTATCAACCTGCAATGGCGGACGAATCCGAACCCCTGTTCTTATTTTGAGGCCCTCCCTAAAAGAAAAGGAAGGGAAAAAACCAAATGTTTCTTTGACTTTGTTTTTGTTCCATTTTCATTCTTTTAGCTAAATTATTATTAGCATGCTGACCTGAGATTGAAGTGATGAAAATGAAATTTGGATATGATTATGAGGAGGGGCCAGATCAGATCAAATTATAGTACTATAATCTAAAATGCTACTCTCTTTTTTTAGTATAATAATCTTAGGCCCAGTTGGTGCTTGACATCCATTTTGCTATTTACCAATCACATGAAAAGCCAAGTATGGTTGGAGGGATATAAGTTTTTTCTCTTTTTCCTTGGGTCTATCTTCAAAAAACATTATTTTTTTGGATTTGTCTTAAAAAAACATCAGTGCTCCTTTGTACTTTAATTGTTGCGTTTTTTTCTTAGCTTTTTTCGTTTCTTAGGCATTGTTGACTTATAGTTGCTAATGTTTGTTCTGAGAATTGGATGTGCCATATGAAAACCTAATTGTGGCATTGTTGATAAATTTTGTTACACCACATGAGTTATTATGGTTAAATAAAGCTGCCAATTGGATTGCTATCTTTGGAAGAGCACTTTGTGTTTGGTTAAATATTAACGCCAAACCACGCCTCAAGAGGTGGGCTCGTGGGTTAATCCAACTGAATAAAACTTCCTTTGAGCCACTCTTGGGTTTGCTCTGCCTTGTTAACTACTTAGTTGCAATGCCGGGGGAGACTACCATGACAGATTACTAGGGTACTTTAAGAGGTGCCGACAATTAAACATTAGAAAAAAGAACGAGAAGCCGACACTTAAAAATTAGAAAAAGGAACAATTGCTCTTTTTGGGACTTTTTTTCCTTTTTGCTAAATTCAAATAGGATTACAAAAGAACTTAAGCATGTTTTGTAATTGCTCTCTTGGGGTTCGATTTTGGTGTCCATTTTGCTATTGTGCTTATTTTGTTACATTTATGTTGGTATGAAAGGAAATCTATGTATATTTTTTTTGGGGGCTTGCGCGAACACTACATTAAATTTACTATGGACTTGCAACAGAAAATGAAACAAAGGAAACAATGATTTTTATTTCCAATTGTTGCATTTGCTTTAGCATTCTAATGTTGAGTGAATTATGGTGAGAATATATACCTATTGGGCTTTGCTTTTTTATTTTTTTTTTGGATTTGATTTGAGGACATTGGGTCAGCAATGGGTGTTTTTAGGCACGGGGTAGTAGCTATCGATTGAATTAGTATCTTAAATGTCACACGAACAGCATAGGCTTTTTAAACTAATCTTGCAAATCAAAATTTTTTCACTTATGGCGTGTGGCATTTATCATGTTTTTTTTATTTGTAGATAGCAAGTTCATCAAAAGAAAATGCATTTTAGAATTCGGAAGATATAGAAACATTTTGTAAGTTGTGCCTTGAACAAATTGATAATAGCAATCATCCTGCAAACAACAAAAATGATGAATGGGCAGTCATTATTAAGAAGTTTGAGGAATTACAGGGCAAAATATATGATAAAAAATCAAATAAAGAGTAAGTGAGATAATCTAAAGGAAGATTGGAAAAGATGGAGGACATTGGTCC
Source organism: Eucalyptus cloeziana (assembly GCA_014182715.1). NCBI lineage: Eukaryota > Viridiplantae > Streptophyta > Magnoliopsida > Myrtales > Myrtaceae > Eucalyptus > Eucalyptus cloeziana. Next base: position 37,546,080 of record CM024635.1, on the reverse strand, counting down.
TAAAGAAAATAGGATTATGATAGAATCCAAAAAAGAATATCATTAATACAAGTGATGAATGATGGGAGAAGAAAATTCGTATTTTAACCCATTCTTTTGTTTTTTTTTTTTTTTTTAAAGCTCATCTTTTTTTATACAACTCATGAGCATGTTTATTATAACAGGAAAATCCTAAAATTAGAGTTTGGCATACATCCGGATCTTCAAATTTTATTGGATAACATGTTTGGTGATATCGTTGCCACCGAAAGTGTCACATGGAATCCTGCACAAGACTTATGTGTTGATAAGGATATTGTGGCCACATAATTTGACATCGATGATTGTGCATAATTTGCTAATGATAATATAGAATGTGATGTGGATGAAAAGACTAGTGAATAGGCTAGAAGCGATAAAAAAAAAAAAGGACGCAAAGTTTGGTGAGGCAATATCAAGAAAAAAAAAACAAAAGAAATTGAGTACAACTGCAAAGCTAACAACATAAATGAAAAGAATTTGTTTAGTTATTGAAAGTAGGAGCTATGCCCCATCTCTTGCAAGAGAGTTTAATCCTTACAAGGAAATCATAGATAAGTTGAAGATTATACCTAGGATTAAGTAAGATTAAGAGTTATACTTTTTTTGCAATAGATTATTTTGCAAAAAAAAAAAAACAATAGGTAAATTTTCATGAACTTGGATGGTGATTGAAAAAAAAGTCATGTGGTTCAAATATAAGTTTGCACAGCGTAATCATCACTAAGATATTAGCTAGTATTTTAAATTTTCTTATATAACGTTGTTATAATGCGATACCTATTTGCGTACCAATCGATTAGACTTGTTTATGTTATATTGTGAGACCTATTTCTAATTTGCATTCTCTTTATTAAGTAGAGTTTGTATAAATATAATCTTAATAAGTGTTTTGTTAACGGATGATATAGATAATTTGTTATATTTCTCATTCTAATTTTATTTTGTTACTTTAACCAATTATGGATGATTCCTCTGAAAGGGAAAACTATGAAAAAGAGGAAGAGGAATATTCGCAACTTTGTGCGGCCAGCATACTTACGCTGTTTATTAGGCAATGTATGATACCGTGCATGATCTCATCATTTATAAGACATGCAAAGCTGAGAGAGTTTATGAGCACAAATTCTAATCCTAAAAAGTCTTATCGAATGTTTCTAATAGATAGAACTGTTTTTAAGAATTTAATACATGATTTAATGGCATGATATGATTTCCAAGGATCTAAAAATATTGATGTTGTAAAAATTCTAGGATTGTTTCTTCGTATTTTATGACATAATATAGGCAATAAGTTAGCACAAGAACGCTTTCAGTATTATGGGAAAACCATAAGTAGGTTATTTGGCTTAGTTTTGGATAACATATGTGAAATGGGAGTAGATTTGATCCAACCATCCAATCGACAATTTAAGAAAGTTTCAAAGAAAATCAAGCATAAGAAAAGGTTTTATCAACATTTTAAGGTAAATTACGATTATATAATAGAAAATATAAATTAAATATAAATCAAGTAATATTTATATTCTTATTTTAGGATTGCATTGGAGTTATAGATGGAACTTATATCCCAACAATGGTACTTACGAGCAAGCAACTTTTTTTTATCGAAAATGAACACCGACGCAAAATGTAATGGCCACGTACAATTTTAACATGGAGTTTACTTTACGTTTGGGTCGATTGAGAGAAAATAACTCATGATACTCATATTTTTTATGAAGCCATTAGGAGACATAATTTACAATTTCTTTATCCTCTGAAAGGTTCATTAATTAATGATTTTTACGCATTAATATATGTATGTGTTATATGTTGATTAAATTTACAATATTTTTGTATAAGCAAACATTATTTAGAATATGCTGAATATTCAAATCCCACGAGTTATTTAAAGCCATTCAAAGAAGTTTGATATTATTTGCCTGAATTTTAACAAGGTTCTCAACCAACGGGTTATAAAAAAGTGTTCAACCGTGCCTAATCCTCATTACGATTAGAAATTGAATGAGCTTTTGGCATATTGAAGAAAAAGTGAAAGATTCTAAAGAGTATACCAAGTTATCCATACAAAAAGCAAGTGAAAATTGTAACAGTGGCAATGACTTTGCATCATTATATACAAAGACTTTGCATCATTATATATAAAGAAATGCCATGAATAGATACACATTTTACTATAGTAGATTTGGATCTCAATTTATATATAATGGATTCTTATTATAATATATGGGCTAAAAAAAAAGGAAAGAATGGGTTTGAAAAGTCAATAAAAGAAGCTGAAGGAGAATGGTGGAAGCTTTGGCTATTTTAAAGAGAGGAGAGAGTGAGCGCTTCAGTAGAGATGAAAAGAGGGGAAATAAAGAAACAAGGGAGAGGAGAGGAAGGAGAGAAAGGAAAAAAAGGGAAAAAGAGAAAAAGAGAAAAAAATTTGGCGTGCTCATGATCAGGACACCTCATCAAGCTGACTCAAGTTTATTTTGCAACGTCGGTAAGTGATCGAAGTCTTTAATCATCTACTCGAATATTTGTGTGGCAAAGCTCAATTTTTAGTCGTTGAGTTACATATTTTTGTAGAAATGGTAAAGCTATAGCATCATACAGATCATGATTTGAACTTGCGATTTATTCGAAACGAAATTTTAAAGTTGGGGGCGCGTTCTGGAACTATAGTGAATAGTAGCTTTGGGCTTTATTTTTTTTTTGTCGTTTTCGGTGTTATTTTGGGCCAGTTGAGTCGGAAGTATTGTAGTACATCAAGAGAGCTTTCTAAGAACTATAAGAAGGCTTGAAACGGAATTTTGTGAATGAAGTTATAGCACGACGAAGTTAGCACGTGGGCCGCACCTAGCGGAAAACAATGGGTTTCCATTAAATGCGAGCTTTCATGGCGCATAGGTGTCATTTCATCAACAAATAGGCCTAGTATAAGTGAGTCATTATAAGAATATCCTTTTTATTCAGCCTTTTGATATTGTTTTTCCATTAATTGTTAGGGATCCAAGTGCATTGGTTCAAGTAAGCGTCGTAATTGATTTTTGGCTTTCCCAAGTGAGTGACACTATTTTTTCTTTGTATTTTAAACTCATGTTTTGAGAAATATGATGGATTATATATTCTATGAGTTAATAAAAAAAACATCTTTTGCTTCATAAAATAGGATCGAGCTATTATTGCCATTTTTGTTGTTTGAAATTAGTTACATTTTGAATTCGATTTGAATGATTGTTTGAAAATGGTTTGTAAAATTCTTTATGAAAGAATCTTGAAACATTTTGAAGAACACTTTGATATTTATATATCAATTTTTGAGTTGTGATATGACTTTCATTTTGATGTTGGATTACTGAATATTGTGATTAGTGGTTGATGCTCAATCTCTCTGTAAACCCTAAAGGGTGTGTGGGTACGTGCATACTAATCCAGGATATCCTTGTGGGCCGAGCTATCGGTTAATAATAGGTGGAGACATTGCTAGGGGGAATCTTGATTGTCTTGTCATTGGCATTACGCGTGACCATGGCTAGACATTTGAGCATGAATTAGTCAATGGAGTAGACCATTGACATGTGATTTGAGTTTGGTTGATGGAATTGACCATCGGTGTGTGATTTGATAAGATTAATCAATGGAATAGACCATTGGTATCTTCAGTATTTTCGATATTTGAGTTATGATTATATATTATGTTAAAATGAGTTAGAATTGTGTTTTAAATGTGCATAGTGATTTCTCGATCCCCTTAGAAGAAATGTGTTACTCACTGAGCTGTGGTAACACACTCATCTCATCTACTTGTTTTTCAGATTCTTCAGCAAGCCTTGAGTAGGAGAGAACTTTTATGGTGAGGACTTTTGGTATGACTTGTACATAGTTGATAAATTTATAAGTTAGTTTTTGTATAAGGTATACATTTTGGTTTGGTGGATTATAGAAACACTCTAATATTGTAACCAAATGCCATTTATATATATATGTTGATATCATGCCGAATTTTGGTTATGTTGAGGTTGCGTCCTTTGGTGAAATAACAGCCGTGTCATGCCCTTATTCTTGTAGATCGAGGTGTGACATTGATGATTTAAATGAGAAGGGTAATGCTTCAAATGACAATGTGGCATTTGACATGACACATTTACGTGATAAAATAGCTATGAATTTAGGGAATACTTAAAGATGTTTGTAATTTTAAGGATAATGAATTTCTTCCTTTGAAGCATATGTTACCATGTTTATTGTAATGAAAGTATTTACCATTTTATTGTAATGAAAGTATTCTTGTATTGAAAAAAGAGACCATATGAATTTTTTGCATTTGATATTTTTAGCAAAAAAATTATTTTTAATAATATTTTTTACACCATATTTTCAACATTGTTGTCAAAATATAAATTCAAAATAGTTGCAAGTATTATTTTTATCAATTTTAAAAAATAAAAATTAAAAAGCTTATTTTAATCACCATGAGAATTTTTTTTCCATTTGATATTTTTAGCAAAAAAATTATTTTTTTAATAAAATTGTTTACAAGATATCTTTAACATTGTTGTGAAAATATAAATTCAAATAGTTGCAAGTATTATTTTTTCAATTTAAATAAATAAAAATTAAAAAGCTTAAATTAATCACCAAATGATCTTCTCAAATATGTTTTCTACCAAACAATATTTTTCTCAAAGTTACTTTTCAAAGTAAAGCTTACTAAATGATTTTTGCATTTCCTCAAAGCCCATTAGGTTAAACTATTTTGCATTTCCCCAAAACCCTTTGGAAAAACTGTACCAAACACACCTATTATTTAAGTCCAAGTTTAACTCATTTTTATTAAATTAATGGGATAAGTGTATTATAAATCCTAAAACTTATCATGAATATGCAATTGAGTCCTAAAAATTTCAAAAAAATGCAATTAAGTCATAAAACTTGTCATGAAAGTTTAATCAAGTCCTAAAACTTGTCTCAAAAGTGCAACCGAATCCTAAAATTTTCAAAAAATGCAATCAATGGAAGGACTTAGATTGAACCACTTTGATAAGTTTTAGGACTTGATTGCACTTTTTGAAAGTTTTAGGACTTGATTGTACTTTGTGACAAATTTTATGACTTAATTGCACTTTTTAAAAGTTTTATGAGTCAATTGCATTTTCATGACAAATTTTAAGACTTCCAATGCACTTATCCATAAATTAATTGATCATACTAAAGTCTTTGCCTCATTTTTGTGCTTTATATGTTGCAATTACCGTGCAGCCCCTCAATTGAAAACCTTTTTTGCACCGGCAAAGCTAGTAGTTTGAAGCCGCCCCTAGTCAATCCAATTCTCATCCTTTTATATGCATCAACGTATTCTTTATGCCAAAATTGTTAGAATTCTATCATGTGCAATTTTAGAGCATCTTTCGTTGAAGATAGTCCAGCAGCATAAAAACCATCTACTAGCCAGTGGCTGGTGGTGATTTAGCACCGATTGGAGTAGCCAACCAATGAGGGAGTGTTCAATGGAGGCTTGAGCTCTGTTGGGAGCTCGGCTGGAGAAATGGTGGTTCGGTGAAGGACATCTTTCAATGGAGAAGAAAGCTCAAGAAGGAGATGAGCAAAGGAAGAAGAAAAGGAAATAGGGAACAAAGAAGAAGAAATAAAAAATTAATAAAAAAGCATTAAAAATAAGTCAGATATAATCCGAAGGGGGTCGAATCTGAGTAGTAGGATGGGGCCTAATAGTTTGGTTAGATAGAAGGTCAGTTGAAGGCCAGTTTTGCGAGCTAATTTAAGCTTGGTTTATAATAAGTTGGACTTGGTTTTAATGTGACTAAAGAGGGATCAGGAATGCCCAATCCTCAATGGAGTTGCCCTCGAGGGATAGATTTAGCGATATTTACTTGAAAGACGTTCTAAATTAGTACCCTTAGAAGACAACTTGAACACATCATCCAATAGGTAATCTAAGATGGTCCATCAATTTCAAGCACAAGCTCTCCTAAGCCTATAAGTCGCATGACATTAGATTTATCATTGTAAGTTCAAATTAACCATACAAAAATCTATGTGAGGAGTCGCCATTAGACAATTAAGGTCTAAAAACTAATTGAGACATGGGAGTGTCATCTCAATTTCTACAAAACTAGAGACTTTGAATTCAATCCCCAATGGAGTCGCCAAGCTGCTGTTGCCTACTCTTGAGGGGCCACCCTTGGGGAAACAAGTTTAGAGATATTTACTTGAAAGATAGTTCGAATTGGCATCCCTAGAAGATGACTTAAAGACATTATCTAGTTGGTAATCTAAGATGGTTATCAATTTCAAGCATAGGCTCTCCTAAGCCTATATCTCGCGTGACGTTGGATTTTTCATTATAAGTTTAAATTAACCCTATGAAATTCTACGTGAGAAGTTGCCACTAGTCAATTAAGGTTGACTCTAAACGAACTAAGACGTGGGAGTGTAGTCTCAATGTCTACAAAACCAAATATTTCAAATTCGAGGACTTGTTATATTAGTTTTACAACCAATACCATTTCGGTATCTAAACTTGATTATATTGTCAATTAAATTTTTTATAATGTAGTCTTTTCATTAATTTTAAGGCTAATCCACTAAATGTTCATGCTATATTTTTATTGAAATCCTAACCGTGCTAAAAGCGAAAACAACAACTAATGTGTGTAAATTGCGTAGTCAAGTAAGATCAAATTTAAATGGAAAAATAACAGTCTAAGATTGTCTCTAAAAAAAAAACACAATACAAATCCCAATTGTAAAATTCCATTTAAGACCCTAAATATCTAGTGGAATCAATTAAGGACATTTTTCTGAACATTTTTCTATTTTTTCTATTTTTCTTGAAATTTTTATTTTTTCCTATTTTACTGAATCTATGGATTTTTATTTGCTTATTTCGAATTTTCTATTTTTATTTTTATTTTTTTATTTTTTTATTCAAAAAGGGCCTTCGTAGCGAGTTAGCAGACTCGGCCCGACTCACTGACACGGACCTTTAAATTGGGCCAGCCTTCTGCCCAGTCCAATTTTACTAGAAGTGGCCCACAATTCGGCCTACTGACTGATGGGTTGAACTCTTATAGTAATTAAAGCTCAATCTCTCTTCTATCATGATAAATGTAAGTCCGATTAAATCCAAACCAAGCCCAAACTAGCCCACAAAGCTGGCTTTCAACCAGCCTTCGATCAAACCCAACTATCGGACCCGATCTGAATACCCGAATCCCAACCATTTAGGATTATATCCAGATTTTTAAATACTTTTCTTTTTTATTTTATCTGTTATCTTTTCTTCTTCTTTTTTTCTATTTTTTCCCTCTGTTCATCTCCTTCCCGAGCCTTCTTCTCCACTAAAAGACGTCCTTCACCAAACCACCATTTTTCTTGTTGAGCTCCCACCAAAGCTCACGCTTCCGCGGAATGCTCTCCATCTGTCAACTACTACGGCCGACGCTATATTACTATTGGTTTATATGCCACCAGACCATCTCCAACGAAGGATTCTTTAAAATCGCACATGACAGAAGTCTAACAAATTCTAGCATAAACAACGTGCAGATGCATATTAAAAGATGAGAAATGGACTAACTACGTGGCCTCGAATTGTTGGCTCCACTGGCGTGGAAAAGGTCTCCTATGGAGGGGGGTGCACGACCGACTCAATGATGTGCGAATACAACACATGAAGCACAAAAACGAGGCAAAGACTTTAGTATGATCGATTAATTCAATAAAAAGGAATTAAGCTTTAACTTAAACGATATCACACAAGCAAAACAAAAATAGGCCACTTAAGCATTTTATTGAACATGTGATGTGCAACTTCAACAATGATTTTTTTTTAATCCTCAATCCTTGAGTTAGATGGTGGTTTGGTTAGTATGGGTGTAATAATGTTAAGTGACATTGACCTTTTCTAGGATTATGTATTTTGTTGCTGATGGTTTTATTAGTGATGGGCTTAAGGCCCATCCGCCTATGTTGGGCCTAAAAGCCCGGCCCACAGGAATAAGGCCCGTGGATGGAGGGAGGTATAAAAGGGATGAGAGAAAGGGAGAACGCACCTTTTGCAAATCAGTACGTACGTCTCCCTCTCTTTCCAACGTTCTCTCTCTCTCCAAAAGGACAGTAAGCAAAAGAGGCGACGCCGTCTTCCTACCAAGCGAATTGTCGTCATCGGATCGAACAGGGCTAAATTCTCTTCCTCTTCTCGGCGTCGGTGTCTAATCTGTGGCTAACAAGATATGCTCGAATCCGTGGTGTGCTTTACGATGGGTGATACGTGATTTTTCCCGGGCTTGTCTTCCGCATTCGTTTTAGGGGTTCGATTTAGTGTCGAATCCGGTTTTCGAGGATCCGTTAATCCCAACATTGGTATCAGAGCCCTAGTTCACGTTTTTCCCGACCTGATTGATGTTTTTGATTGATTTTTCGCGAAAGTAATTCAGCCGTACGGATCGAGGCGAGAAATCCCGACCCCCGAGCGCTGTTCGCCCATTTTTCCGAGTTTTCGTAAGTCGAAATCGAATTCTGATGGCATAGGGAGAAAGGGGTCGTCGAGACGAGTCTGGCGGTATGTCGAACGCCGCCGGGAGACGCCGCACGCGCCCGGACGCGCTGGCTCGCCCAGGGCGTGCGCGCCGCCGACCGGCGAACCGGCACGCGCTGGTCGATGGACCGACGCGTGCTAACGTCACCCAACAGTCGGTAACCACTGGGATGACGTCATCGATGACGTCAGCGCCAACGTCGGTTGGCCGAGCGGTCACTGGCCGGCAACCCGATCGGCGACCCGACCCGCGGACGCCTGGCACTCGCGCGGCACGTGCCGGCTGACGTCTGCATGACGTCAGCCCGCGCACGCGCGCGGCACGTGCAGTCGGTTCGTTTGACTGGGCCGACCGGTCCGACCGGCCCGTCCGGTCCCACCGGTCCGACGACCTGACCGTTGACCGTTGACCGACGACTGTTGACCAAAAAAAAAAAGGGAAAAGTATGTGTTTCTTTTTCAATTAAGTCTATGTGGATTATATGTAATCCCTTATTTATTCTACATTTGTTGCAGGAACAATGCCTCCCCTTCAGTTACGTACGCCTATTTGCGTAATTACCAATAAACAAAAGGAAAGGCTTTCTAAGTTGATAGCTGAGCTGACTGATTATCGATGAGAGAATGGTGACTTAATTGATCATATTCTTGAAGTCAACGGGAAGATACAAAATGTCATCTGGAATAGTCGTCATATGCCACAGTCAGAGATGGTGCGATTTTTCATTAACACTCTTCCACCTGAATGGCAAGATGTGTTGAATCGCATATGGGATGTCAACGGAGCTGCTTCATATAAGAAAATTGTGATGGATTTTGTAAAAGAATATTACTGCATTGTTACAAGGGAAAAGATCAAGAAATTGAACAAAAAATGATCTTTCCCAATTCGTGTGCTGGCTTGGTGTTAGATGCATTGGCTGTTTTTTGTTAAGTGTGCTTTGTGGATATCTTATGTAATGTTTACTACCTGATTGTTGTTGATGTAGTAACCTATATGTTAGTTGTATTATGTGAAAGCATCATTATTATATTGTTTGTCAATTATCTGTTGCTTTCTGTTATTGCTGGTTGCTGTGGGTAGTTATAGAAGTTTTTTTGTAGCTTCATAGAATTGATTTTGCATATGACAATAATATTAATGATAATTTTAAGTTATGATTTTTGGAGGATGATTGGAAACGTAGTGACCTTTTGATTCTAAAACCTCACTTGAAATTATTCATTAATATGATAGGTCTGTTCAAAAGGGATGCATAAATGATAGGCATTAATAACTCGTGAATATATGTCTGATGTGTTCAGATCAATGGCTTCATCCACAAAGAGCATAGTTGCTGAGCTGAACAAAGGTGAAAAGCTCAATGGTGACAACTATGAAATTTGGCAAATGAAAATCCAATATGTGCTGGAAGAGCAAGAAGCACTTGAGGCTCTTAACCCGACCATGGTAGAACCCGAAGAAGGAAACACCGCACAAAGACAAGAGAGACAGGGAAGCTTTTGCTGCGTGGAAAAGAAAAACTCTCTTGCTCGCATCACGTTGCTGAGCAGCATGGAAAATGACGTCATGCGAGAGTTTAGACGTTTTGACAATGCCAAAGAAAAGTGGGAAGCATTGGCGGCAAGATTTGGTCATACTTCAGTGACCAGACTGAGGCAGCTCACTATTAGGTTTGACTCTTATAAGAAGCCTCATGGTCAGACCATGAAGCAACATCTTAGAAAGATGTCAAACATGATAAATGAGTTGAAAGATGCTGACCATGTCCCGACGGATGAGCAGCAAGTGCAAGCACTGCTTTCCTTGCCTCAAAGTTGGGAGCATATGAAGGTGCACCTGACTCATAATGAAAATATCAAAACCTTCGAGGATGCAATGCGTCATCTTGAGCCGGAAGAGGACCGCCTGTTTGTGGCTAAACCGGATGCTGAACTCTATCATGCTAGTTCTAGCTCAAATGGAGTTTCGTGCTCCAAGCGCAAGCGCCCTAATTGGTTTGATAAAGGGAAAGACAAGGAAACAGGTCCTTCAGGGAAGAAACCCAAGTTTAACCAACATGAAAGAGGAAAGCGTCCTCACATGAAAAAGCTTGCAAGGGTGAAATGCTACAACTGTGACAAGAAGGGTCACTATGCTCGCAGCTATCGTGAGCCAAAGAAGGTATGCACCCCTTGTATTTTTCAGAACTTTGCTTTTATGTCGAGTTATATATTCTTAACTGAGTCTAATCATTTGTGGACTGTGGATTCAAGAGCGACAGACCATGTAGCGAAGGATAGAGGATCCTTCATGGAATTCCGACGAGTACCAACTGAAACTAAGTGGATCTATGTGGGAAACAACTCCAGAGCTGAAATGAAAGGAATTGGCACATGCCAACTGAATATGCGTGGTGGACGCACTTTGTTCCTACATGATGTGCTGTATGCTCCGGAGATTCGTCGGAATTTAGTGTCTGTTTTAGTGTTGGTTAAATTAGGTTTTAATATGAACTTCTATAATAGAGGTGTGGATTTGTTTTTTAATACAAATTACTATGGTTCTGGTTATTTTCTGAATGGTTTCATTGTATTAGATATTGATTATGTTAATGCAAATGTTTGTTATTCCCTTCTCACGTCTCCTAATACATATGATAATGATGTGAATGTATGGCATGCTAGACTTGGTCACATTGGCCAACAACGTATGAATAGACTAGCCAAAGAGGGCTTGTTGGGCAACATTGAAAAAGTCGATTTGCCCATATGTAAGCATTGCCTAGAAGGGAAAACGACAAGGAAACCATTTGGAAAAGGTAAAAGAGCTGAATCTCCTCTGCATTTAATCCATTCTGATGTCTGTGGTCCAATGAATGTGAGAGGAAGGCATGGGGCTGTTTATTTTATCACTTTTATAGATGATTATACTCGATTCGGATATGTCTGTTAGATTTCTCATAAATCTGAAGCAATAAGTTGTTTCAAAAGGTTTATGAACCTGGTAGAAAATCAATTAGACAAGAAAATAAATGTATTAAGATCTGATCGAGGTCGAGAATATTTATCTGATGAGTTCAGAAAATTATGTGATGAAAAAGGAATAGAAAGACAATTGTCTATTCCATATACTCCTCAATAAAATGGTGTTGCGGAGAGAAGAAACAGAACCCTACTAGAAATAGTTAGGTCCATGATGGCGCATGCTAACTTACCTATTACCTTTTTGGAGTGATGCGTTGTTAATCAAGCCTATTTACTTAACCGTGTGCCTTCCAAATCAGTTACTTCCACTCCATATGAGTTATGGACAGGTAGAAAACCGGACTTAAGTTTTCTTAAGCCATGGGGTTGTGCTGCCTATACACATGAGTCCTCTCACAAGTTTGGGAAATTGGGTCCTAGAGGAAAGAAGAGTATTTTCATAAGATACTCGAACACTCAAAAGGGTATATGTTCATAGGTGAGCAGGAAAGTGGGAGTATAACTGAATTTGAATCACGGGATGTCACATTCTTAGAGGATGAATTTCCTAAGAAGGGCGAAATAGGAGAAGATTACTCCCTATTTAAAACCTTAGATCAAGATAATGATATTAGTGGAGTTCGTCTAAGTGGGAGTAATATGAGAAGTGATGAATTGAATTCAACTCATTCTCAATTGCAACCACATAATGAGACGACATCATCATTTTCTAATCCAAATGGGAGCATAATGGGGAATGATGTGCAAAGTGTACAATCTCCCATACGGCGAACAAGTCACCAAAGTATTCCCCGTCGACGTTTTGACATTGAAGGGGAAACTTTTATGGTTGCTCCACAAGATGAGGATGAGCCTAGAAATATTAATGAAGCTCTGAATTGCCCTAGTAAGGAAAAATGGATTCATGCAATGGAAGAGGAAATGGAGTCAATGAAATCAAACCAAGTTTGGGAACTGGTTGATCTTCCAAAAGGACGCAGAGCTATTGGGAACAAGTGGGTTCTCAAAATAAAGCGAAAGGCTGATGGCTCGATAGAAAGGCATAAGGCTCGCCTTGTGGCGAAGGGGTATAATCAACAGAAGGAATTGATTATGAAGATACGTTTTCTCCGTAGTGAGATTTACCTCGATTCGCATTATTCCGGCAATAGTAGCTAGTATGGATCTTGAGTTACATCGATGGATGTAAGAACCGCTTTCCTCAATGGAGAGTTAGAGGAAGAAATATACATGAAACAACCTACTGGTTTCATAGTGAAAGGCCAAGAAGAAAAAGTATGTCGACTTTTGAGATCGATATACGGCTTTAAGCAGTCATCGAGACAATGGTATATACGTTTTCATAATGCCATAATGGCATATGATTTTACAATGATTAATGAGGATCATTGTGCATATATCAAAAGATCCAAGGATCAATTTGTGATCATATCATTATATGTTGATGATATACCGATTGCCTAAGCAATATGGAGTTTGTTAATACTGTCAAGAGTTGGTTGTCTTCCAACTTTGAGATGAAGGATATGGGTGAGGCTGCATACATTCTTGGAGTTAAGATTCAAGAGATCGTTGTCTCTTTCGCAAGAAACATATATAAATAAAGTTCTTGAACAATTTCGTATGCAAGATTGTAAACCCATAGACACTCCTATTGCGAAAGGTGAAGGATTGAGCCATAGACTGTGTCCAAGGACTCCACAAGAGAAGGAACAAATGAAACATGTTCCTTATGCTAGTGCAGTTAGGAGTTTGATGTACGCTATGATGTGTATAAGACCTGACATATGTTTTGCAGTTAGAATGGTGAGTAGATACCAATCCAATCCCGTCCAAAGACATTGGAAAGCCGTTAAGAGAATACTGAGGTATCTTAAGGGAATTGCTGATTTCAAGTTGAATTACCAAGGAAAGGATCTGCGACTTGAAGGCTATTCAGATACTGATTGGAGAGGAGATTTAGATGAAATAAAATCTACATCGGGATTTGCTTTCTTACTGAACAATGGCGTCATATCATGGAGCAGTAAGAAGCAAACGTGTATAGCCTTGTCCACGATGGAAGCTGAGTTCGTGGCATTATCAGCAGCGGTACAAAAAGGAGTTTGGTTTAAGAGATTTTTGGATCATTTAGATATTAATGAGAAAGCTGCAAATCCATTTTTGGTTAATTGTGATAGCCAAGCAGCTATAGCATACACCAAAGATCCAAAATATCATAGTAAGATCAAACATATAGATACCAAGTATAACTTTGTCAAGGATATGATTGCACGAAAGGATGTGAACTTACAGTACATATCTACGCATAGAATGGTAGCAGATCCTATAACAAAGCCAATACCTAGAGATGTGTTTTGTGGTCATGTAAAATCTCTAGGATTGCGTAGAGTCTAATGTATTGGATTGTAATTTCCCTGAGTTGTTCACATGTATGAACTAGTGTTGTTTCATTATTAATGCCTATGAATCTTTGTTTGATCTTTATGCATCTTAATGCTCAGTGCATTATTTTAAGTTAAGGAAGTATGTCGGACAGATAAAAGATTAGCCCACTCACATGGGTAATCGCATCTATTTAATGTGTGATAAATAAAGATGAGACTGTTTTTAAGCTTATTATCTAGGTGATAATCGAGAGCTCAAACTTAAAATACGTATGTCGCCTTAACTGAGTGTTAAGATGAGAACATAATACTTACGATATCCGAAAGTAAAATAACCCACATATTTTACTTTATCTGTCTAGGATGCCAGATGTGAGTTCTGATGAATTTTGTAAATAAGTAGATACGTGAACTCAAGTTAGACATTGGGTATGTCTGAACTATCATCTGTACGGTATTGAAAAATGTAGACATACGCTCCATGGGAAAGGAGTTAATACCGTAATACGTATTTCATACTACGTATGCATGAGACGACCAATAAGAGTGACAAAAGTTTGATCTCAACTTTTATGACGTGTGAGACTCTTGAAGAATAGAGTTCCTCAATTTTAGTGCCCTTATGACTTTTACTTATTTCCAAAATTTCTATTTAGTGTTTGCTATCTTAGAATGTTGTCAATGGTCATGAGTTGATTTGATCTAATTGGACATTTCTAGAAAAGCAAGCTGAACTGAAATTGAGAGTTTGAAGGAAAGAGGAAGATCGGATTTTGGAGAATCACATTGTACTTTTGTATTCATTGGTCGACCAATTATGACTGTCTTTGGGATAATCATAATTGTGAATACAATATATATATATATATATATATATATATATATCATTGTTTAAATGAGATTAAGAGAGATATAAATGCGATCGATCAATCTAGGGTACTGCATACTAAATTTACTCGGAATGTGATGCTCATTATGAGCTGCTATATATTCCTAACAGATGCATGGCAACGAGCTCTCAAAGTATGCTGGTCGCACGGATTATTCACCGGTATGAATGTTGAAGAGAGGTAAAGAGAATCCTGTTCGGCCCACCATGAGCGAGTGGAAGATGATGGTTTTATTAGTGATGGGCTTAAGGCCCGTCCGCCCATGTTGGGCCTAAAGCCCGGCCCACAGGAATAAGGCCCGGATGGAGGGAGGTATAAAAGGGATGAGAGAAAGGGAGAACGCACCTTTGCAAATCGCACGTACGTCTCCCTCACTTTCTAACGTTCTCTCTCTCTCCAAAAGGACAGTAAGCAAAAGAGGCGACGCCGTCTTCCTACCAAGCGAATTGTCGTCATCGGATCGAATAGGGCTAAATTCTCTTCCTCTTCTCGGCGTCGGTGTCTAATATGTGGCAACAAGGTACGCTCGAATCCATGGTGTGCTTTACGATCGGTGATACGTGATTTTTCCCGGGCTTGTCTTCCGCATTCGTTTTAGGGGTTCGATTTAGTGTCGAATCCGGTTTTTGGGGATCCATTAATCCCAACAGTTGCGATAGTAACTGCCGAGGTTTTTATAAAGTTAGAAACATGTATATTATCAAACTCACGCAATTTTCTTGTGAGAGATGTACTGAAAATTATATTATGCTTCTAAATGCGTAATTATAATTAAAAAATATATGACCAAAGAAAACAAGTATCGTGTGTGATGTTTTGGGGCATCACACCGTAAATTTAATAAGTTTGTTCAAATGGGTTCTCAAATGAAAAACTTAAAATGCTAGATAAATTCAATTTTTTTTTGGCTACTATTTCATTGCCTTTTTTTGGCTGCCATTTTCATCGCTTATATTCTAAGAACCCATTTCTCTCTTCTTGCCAATATTTCTTCCTGTAACCTAGCTTAGAAACATCAACCAGATTCGTCTGACTGATTAAACGGAAAGCCAAAGTGGTGGTCAAGAGGGACAAAAAGGTATGGTGCATTAGATTTATTTAGCATAACCAAGTATTTGTATCCATGAAATCTTTAATTCACACAATTAAGATGTTCTCTAACATTTTATTTGGGTTTCTAATTGACCCATAATAGATTAATGGTAATTCCAAATTAGATTGATTTTCTTGTTTAATTAAATAAATCATAATCCCAAAATTGTTATTAGTACAAGCTTGGCAGAGTCCGTGCTAAGTGTTTATTTCATAGTCTATTGGTTTTTCCTTGATAGTTTGCCTTTAAAAAGGCTGCGAAAGTGTTTTCTTAATTAAGTTTGTTTAAAGATTTGAATTATAAAATTGAAAAAGCAAGAATGATAAACCAATACAACTCTAGATGAGGTTCTTCTTTTATTATTGTAGAGATCCTTAAGAAAAAATAACGCAAATAGAAGTATTGTAATACATATAAAAAGAGCAGAAAAGGTAACAATAATATAGCATATGTTTCTATTGATTCAGCAAATATATTGAAATTAAAAACATATTATAAAATATGGGCAATAGTATAATTATTCAAATTTGTGAATTATATCGAATGACTGATTTGACTTTATTTTGGAAAGTTGATGATTAAATTGAACAAATTAAAAGTTTAAAAATTAGATTTAAACATTTTTAGGTCTAATTTAAGAATTATATCAAACAAATTAAAAGGATGGCATTGCACTTCAGATCGAAGGTGGGGATTATTAGTATCATTTTCCGTTAGGAAAACAATGAAAATTGATCACGTGAAAACCAAAAGAATTTTTTTTTTTTTTTTTAAAAAGAAAACAAAGGGAAATGGATTGTGAGAAATATGAGGATCAGTAACAAAAAGAACAAAAAAGGTAACAAAAGGATAGCATATTTTTCTATTGATTTAGCAAATTAATTGACACGAAAACATATTACGAAATCCACGTTATAGTGTAATTATGAAAACTTGTGAATGATATCAAATGACTTATTTAACTTTGTTTTGGAAAGTTGACGACTAAATTGAAGGTACTAAAATTTGATAGATTAAGTTAAACATTTTTAGGTCTTGTTCAAGGATCATGTCAAACAAATTAAAAGCGTAAGTATGACATTGCATTTTTTACCGAAGTTGAAGACTATTAACGTCATTTTCCGTAAGGAAAATAATGATTATTGATCATTTGACAATAAAAGAAACTTTTTTTTTGGTTAAAAAAATAAAACAAAGGGAAAATTTAAGGGATTGTGAGAGATCTCAATTGATTGAGATCGAGGTACTTTTTTTTTTTTTTTTTTTGGGTTGTGAAAAGTAGTTTCATTAATTATAAGGAACTGAGCCCATGTTCAGAGACAAAATATCAGAACAAAGTATTGCCCACAA
The DNA here is from genome assembly GCA_014182715.1 of Eucalyptus cloeziana. Classification (NCBI taxonomy): domain Eukaryota; kingdom Viridiplantae; phylum Streptophyta; class Magnoliopsida; order Myrtales; family Myrtaceae; genus Eucalyptus; species Eucalyptus cloeziana. Next base: position 37,528,827 of record CM024635.1, on the reverse strand, counting down.
GGCCGAAGGTGGCGAAAAAGCCCAATTCGAATGAAGGCCGAATCAGTGTTGAGTTTTGGCGGCCCAATCTACGACTCGGTTTACTTCTCTTGCGCAATAAATGACATCTAGCTTTGAGAACGCCACAAACAATTCTTGAATCTTTTCCAAATACCCATGTGCCTTCCAGTCAAACAGCTCTGTAGATGAGTTAGATATTGCACTTACCAGTTCCAAACACTCAGACTCAAGTACAAGCGGTTATGTTCTTCGCTTATAGACATGTTCTAGGGTTTGAAGAACGGCAATGGTTTTTGCTTGGATCACCGATGATGCTGAAACTGTGCGAGCGAATCCATCCGCCAGAACTCCATCGGCATCTCGGCAAACGCAGGCCATCGCTCCTTCCATACTCCCCTCCATGAAAGAGCCGTTGACGTTGAGCTTTACGGTTCCTGGATTTAGGGGTTTCCAGATCTAAGGTACGGTTGGTTTCTTGTTCCCTCCTTCCTTGTTTGTTTGATGTGTTCTGATATACACTTGGTAAATTTGTACAGCTTCTTCCACCAACGAAAGAGGTTGAAGGTTGCACTTTCTAAAGATAAAATTATTTATCGCCTTCCAAATTAGCCACAACATCACAACAAGAAGGTCGAAGGGGGGTGGATCTCTCAACGTTCACACAAATTTCTTGAAATTTAGTAATCAGTCATCTATTCCTATTAATCCCTGACTTTGTATGTTCATGTTCAAAACAGGGTTAGACCACACCTTTGTCCAATGGCAAAGCAGAAGCAAGTGCTCGATGATTTCCGGTGCTTGATGGCAAATAAATAAATCGTTAGTGGTTGGGAGAGCGTTCTGGCAAGGCGCCCGTATAAAATATTTAATCTTTGGGGGCCTTTTGAATTTGCCAAATTTTGCGCCAAAGTGGTCAAAGTGTTTGATATGAGGAAGATGTTGTATTTTGATTTGTACCCTCTATAGTTTTCTTGCTGCTGTGGTGTTCGCTCTTGATAGAATATGTCACGGCTTTAGTGTTTATCCACACCAATCTATCTTCCTTTATAATCGAATTTAAAGGAACAGCAATGATTTCCTTCACTATTTGTTCATCAAATAATTTTTCCAAAAGAGCTTCATTCCATCTCACTCCAGGTTTTGGGATCAAATTAGCAACCCTTGTGGGATCTTTCCCTATTCGCAGGTCCTTCCAATACTCCTTTTCAACCACTTATCCTCTATTTTTAATTTTTCCCTATTCCAAACAGTCCACGTCACATCAGGCAAAATGCAATCTCAACCAGTCAGAATATTCTGCCAACCCCATAAGGGGCGTGTTCCTTTCCTTGCTTTCTAGAAATCACTAGTTGGGAAGTATATTCCTTTAAGTATTTGGCTCCAAAGCGTAGAAGGTGAATCTAACAATCTACAAGCTTGATTCCTTGACATTGCCTTGTTAAAGGTAATGAGGTCTTGAAAGCTTAATCCATCGACCTTTTTACTGAGTTTCAGCGCATCCCAGCTTTTCCAATGCACCCATCACTTTTTTTCATTGTTTTGCCACCAAAGGTTTGCTATTTTCCTCTCAATTGCCTTACAAACTGAAATGGGTATTTTGAAAATTGATATAGCATATTAAGAAATGGCTTGCACCACAGCTTTGATTAACACTTCCTTTCCCGCTTTTGACAATATATTTTCTTTCCAGCCTTCAAGTTTTATATTAACCCAAGCCAAAATCCACACAAACATGTCTTTTTTGGATGCTCCATAATCAGAAGGAATCCACAAATATTTCCCCGCTTTCTCAATCTCTAGAACCCTCTACTTAGTCACCATATTTTCCCTCAAGTGAAATGAACACCACTTCCTAAAGAAAACTCTTGACTAATTCAAATTTAACGCCAGACCAAAAGCAAAGCAATACTGATTCAAGATATCAGCACTATTTTGACACTCACTAATATGACACTCACTAATATTTCCATTTAAAAAAAATATTGAATCATCTGCAAAGAGAGAAGATGAGATAGAACAGGGAACAATCTAGTCAATTTAATCCCCTTGAGTGTACTGTCCTCAACAACTCTTTTAATCATTAATGAAAGTACATTTGTAATGAAGATGAACAAATATGGAGATATTAGATCTCCTTGCAAAATACCTCTTTGAAGGTTTGAAGCAGGGGTGGGGCTCTCCATTGAATTTAACATTCAAAGAAACAATTGTGACACATTGCATCACCCATATTACCCATTTCTCATAAAAGCCCATCTTTAGTAAACAAACCTCTAAAAAGTCCTATTCTATTCTATCATATACCTTTCACATATTAAGCTTCAATATAGCTTGGAACTTCTTTTTACTTGCAACTATTCTCATATGGTGCAAAATGTCTTGAACAATGAATATATTATCTTGAATTCGACGGTCACTTACAAATGCGCTTTATTTTATGCAAATAACATCCGAAAGCGATGGTTTTAGTCTATTGGCTAACACCTTAAATTTTATTTTGTAGATAAAATTACATAGCTTGATGGGACAAAACTGTTCCAACTTTTCTGGGCTGGGTACTTTGGGAATAAGTGTAATTTGGATTTTGTTCATTTCAGCATTTAAACGTCCAGTGTTAAAAAAGGAAGTTACCTCCTAAAAGACGTCGTGTCGAATGTCCTTCCAATGATGTTTAAAAAACTGTCCACTTAAGCAGTCGGGACCAAGGGCTTTGAGAGCTTCCGATTGACTTACGGCATGGTGACCTTAGCCGTCAACTCTCAATTCATATTTTCCCCCACTAAAGTTGGGATCTGTTCAACAATAGGGTGGAAGTTCTTTTATCCTACTGACATATATAAATTCTTGAAGTATTCCACTGTCATTGCTTTTGAACACTAGGCTCGAGAGTTCATTCCCCATCTGCATTAACTAGCATAGATATTCTATTTTGAAGCCTCCTTTTGAATAGTTGTTACATGAGAAAAAATTGGAGTTTTTATCCCCCATTTCAACTTGCTAATTTCGTAAAGCATGCCCGGTACATTTCCTTTCTCTTCCATAATAAACCAAAATTTTCTCTTAGTTTTATTGTCTTTTCTTTGCTTTGTGTGATATTTGGACTATTTGTTATATTTTGGATTTCCAACTTTAGCGCTTCAATTCTTCTGTGAGCATTTGAGAATTTTTTCTCACTCCAGTATGCAAGAGTTCTGGTCACTTCTTTCAATGTTATTAGTAAATCAGTTCCTTCTTGCTTAGGAGAAAGCCAAACCTCCTTGGCAATTTTTCCGTACTCCTTGTCATCTAGCTAGTATGCTTCAAATCTGATTTTTTTCTACTCTTTTCACTAGTTGTGGGAATAGTTTTAGCAAGATAAGACTATGATCTGACCCAATTGCGTGTAAAGCAAAGACTATTGCTGTGGGAAAAGCACCTTCCATTCAATTGTGTACAAGATCCTATCTAGTTTCTTCTTCACAAATTCCTCCCCTTCTTTATTGTTAGCCCAAGTGCAGGCATACCATTTACTTTCTACTTCCATAAGATCACAATAATTGAGGAAGCTCATAAATGCTACTAGCCTATAATTTTCAGCCTTCCTCCTTCCCATCTTCTTCCAGATAAAGTATTTCATTAAAATCCCTCATACACACTCACGATAGATGATTTAAATGTTTAATTTCTTCTATCTCCTTCCATAACATAGTCTATCATCAAATACATGGGGCCCGTTTGGTTCAACTTTGGGGAAATAGCTTTGCATTTCCCCAAGTATCTTTGACCGAATGAGCATTTTGTAAATGCTAGTGTGTTTGGAAACTCATTTTTGTGTATATTTTGCAAAGCTCCTTTCAAGTGAAAAGAAAAAAGAAAAAAAGAAAAGAAAAGAAAAGGGAGGGGGAGATGCGGCAGCTGCGTGGAGGGGAAAATGGTGGCCGAAGTAGCTCGACAGTGGTGGGGAGGCGGCAGCTGGCGGTGGCGATGGGCAGAGGCGGCCGCGCGACCTCCCAGGCGGCGTCGCCTAGGCCGCGAGACCTCAAGTGGCGCCGCTTGCGCTGCGTGACCTTAGGCAACGCCGCCTGGGTCGCGCTTGAGGCCACGCGACCTCAGGCGACACCGCTTGAGGTCGAGCGGTGCCCGAGGTCGCCTGATCTCAGGCCGCCTTGCCTGAGGTCACGCGACCTCAGGCGAGGCTTCTCGACGGCCAGATCCGGCCCTCTGGCGGCCAGATCCGGCCGCCCACGGCTGAGCACCGCCCGCCGGCTGAGCACTGGCAGTTTCGTGGTGGAAGTCCAAGGAAGAAGATGAATAGTGTTTTTGAGGGCAAAAGGGCAATTAATGACTATCAATAAGGGCAATATTGGAAAGAAAAAAAACTCATTAAAGCTCATAATAGCATTCCGAAAATGCTGAAAAGCCCAAAGTAGATCCGGACTTGCTTTGGGCTTTCAGCATTCCAAATGCTAGCATTTGGCCAAGAACACCTCCAAATGCTTAACCAAACGTCTAAAATTTTTCCTAAGGGCTTTTGGGGCCGAAAGCCCCTCGGGAATGCTGAACCAAACGGGCCATGGGGTGCATGTATACAAGTTATCCATATATATAACTGCTGGTCTTTCAATTCACACACCATATTGATGAACTTATTAGTACTTTGCTCGATGGAAATTGCTACCTGGTCGATCCAAAAAATAGCCAATCCTCTAGCTATACCCCTTGGTTGACTATAAAGCTGCCCTGATACTTCAATCTCTTCTTTATGCGCAGCACCATACTTTCCCCGTTTTTAGTTTCCATAGGAAAGATCACCATGGGCCTATCCTGAGCCACAAAAGCTCGAAGATATTAAACTATCAAGGGTGTGCCCAACCCTTGATAGTTACAGGTAACAAGATTTATTTGTAACCTGGTGGCTTATCAATGCTAGCCACCAAAGCCCATTCATGTACTTCATCCGCCATATAAACTTGGGTTTCCATGAGTTGCATCTCATCTAGAATCTTGATGCTATTACTCTTATTTTCATAAGGAGAGTAACATCTGGATCTTTTGCTTGTTGGCGTTTTGCTTTTATTTGCTATCTCCTTCTGGAAATTCTGGAATCCAGGGTCAGTAAATATTAGTTTTCCTCCTTTATCTTGTGCAGGGACATTAGACAGAGCATCGAACAGGTTTATATGCTGGCTTGTAAAATGTTTCTCAGTGCAGGATGTCGACATTTTCTCTTTGCCCTTATCTAAATGAGCAGATGCGGTCAACTTTGTAAAGTGGACAGCACAATACTGATAAGGAACAAGTTGACCATAATTCCTTGGAGATTCAGGTACAAATTCATCTTCCATGATATCCCCATCCCCCTTTTTATAAAATAACTTCCAAAAATGACTGTGATTTCTTACCTCAACCTTGAGCCACTGTCCAAATAGATTTTCCTTTTCAGAAAATATTTTCTCCTAATCATATGGTATCTCTGTGCAATATCTAGCATAGTGCCCCATCTTCCCACAAGAATAACAAAAATTGGGTAATCTTTCATACTTGAAATCTAACTAGCTTCTTTTTCCTGCAAGGTAGACAATGGTTCCAGACAAAATTGGCTTGGACAAATCAACAAGCACTCGCGCTTTCCCTGATTTTGCTATTGTTGTTCCTCTGTTTCGATCTTGACTTCAAGAACCTCCCCCACCTTCTCCATAGTTTTACCTATTATATTCTCCAAGCACCACTCGTGGGGTAAACCGTGAACTTGAATCCAAAAAACACATGATTTAAACTTATAACAATGAAGAGGTGTATTTGGTTCTCATGCTTTAAGCAATAGCAAGTTGTTTGCAAAAGACCAAGGTCCCAAATCGAAGACCCTTTTCAAGTCCTTTTCTGATTTAAAGGTAAATTAGAACAACCCATTCTTTATTGATGTGATTTCCACCGAATCTATATGCCAAGCTTTTTTCATTGTATTTTGAAAAGCTTGAAAGTTAATATTGGGGTTTTGATAAAGCTGACTGAATAAGGTGAATTTGCATTCCTCCACTCTTGCATCCGATCGTTCTTCATTTGTGATGATGATTTATTTCTAGACCATAAATTGCCTAACCTTCTGTAAAGCAAAACCAAGCGAGCTTCCTGCCGATAGCCGTCCTCCATTGTGGCAAGCCAACCAAGGAATCCCAGTAGAAAACGAGATGCAAGGATCAAAAGGGAAGAAGATACTACATTAGAGTAAAGATACCAAAGGTATTGGGATGAAACGGGGCAATACTATCCCACCATTTGAGCCGAGGAGATCCAAGAAGCTGGAGAGGGTTTTAGGGTTTTGAGCCATTGTTAGGGTTTATAGTGAGCTACCACCACAGGGTAGAAAGCATCTCTTCCTAGCGAGAGAGAGAATTTTTCAATTGCCAGCGATCTCAATGATACCAACGGTCACCGCTAGCCATGGCCTTGACTTATTTGTCTCCTCTCCTTGTTGTCGTTTTGTTCTTTTTTATTAGCCTACTTCGTTTTATTAATAAAAAATTTGCTTCTCTAAATATTTTAATTTTTTTAATAATTAAAAGCAACCTCATCTGCCCGATAAGTAGGGGAGCGTGAAAAAACTGGAGGATCAAATAGCTTTTACGTAAAAGTCAAAAGTCGTAAGCTAATCAAATTTGGCATGCGTAGGATCCGTTTTGTGCTTGCTTTTATTTCTCTCATTTAGCAAGTTTTGTAATATAATTTGGCTTTGACCTTTATATAAGACGAAGCATTTGCAATCTTTTAACAAATAGAAGTACTTTTACATTATTTTTTTTGCACGTTTTTTCAAAACTTGAAACTTTGGTTCAACTTTTTTTAGAATTTTACTTTGAGTAAAACAAAAGGATATCCTACTTCTCAAGCCCAACACAACATTTCCTATTAGAGCAAACTTCCCTTCTCTAAAAATTTATTTGGCAATTGAAGTGAAGAGAAAACTAAAGAAAGGAGATGGAGAGAAAAGAGGAAATAGAGATGATTTCTTGTGTTGGGTGCACATTGAGGAGAGATGATGTGCAGAGAATTAGAAATAAGATCGACTTAAATAAGATCCAGAAGCAAAAATTCTTAAATCAGAAGTTCAATCCTTTTTTCTTGAGAAAAGGCTCTGTAAAAGTACATTTCTCTACAAGATTTTGAACAAGAATATATAATCTGAGATAGTCTTTGCACAACTGAAGAATTGCAACTACAATCATTGGGATACTTTCATTCTCAACTGAGGCATGCTTATGTCTCTAGCAATTGTTTTTCATTAAACAAGGGAATTAGTATCTTTCAGAAAGGCTATGACAAGGCCAGCAAATGTTACAAGATTTGCCTTTCCTTATCAAGATATTGCTTCATGTTTAAATTTATTTTAACCAATCTTAGTTTATCTGATCTTGAGGAGAAGTACTTAAGTAAAATCATGTGTTAAACATAAATTGAACAGCTACAACAATAGATGACCTAAAGTTCAGACCCTAAACAAAGAGGAACGACACTCAGAAGCAATCATAATCACAAATTAACATGGCGCAACTCAGATTATTACCTCCACATGCACAGTGCACCAGAATATGTATAAGAAGATCCTGATGAATGTGCAAACTTAAATGGTTTATTCTGTATCTTTGTTATCCCCCAAAATTCTCAAGAAGTTTATAGGAACTAGTCTTATCTTCTATTAATCTTCCTGCTTTTTTTCATATCTACAAGAAACAGAAATGATACAGACTCAATCAGCTAATTATCAAAAAGGCCTCTTCAGATCCTTGAAGTCCAGCGAATCAATACACTCCAGCCTCTCTCTGTGCAGATTCAACAGCTTCACCGCCTGTGTCGCCTTCTCTTTGGTCCTCTCTCCACACCCAACCTGAAGTAGCAACAGCAGCTTTTGGAAAGCACCCACTTGAAGAGCTTCGGCCAAAACCCCTCCACTATCTTCGCCACTCTCGCCGACCACCATCAGGTTCCACAGAACCGATACTGAGAACTCTGTGGCCAAATCCGAGACCCGCAGCAACTTCTTCACCAAGATTGGCACGGCCAATGAATTGTCGCGCACGCTTCTTTCCCTTCTTCTTTGTCGCAGATCCCGTCAAGAACCCCCAACGCCTTCTCAGACATGCTCCGATCAGCATCCACGAGCATCTCCACAAGCAAAGAGACCAAGCCCATTTGAACGAATCTTGATATGATCATGTCCTTAGCCGGATGTGATGACGTGACCATGTGATAAATAACTATCAATGAAGATTTCGTTGCTGCGGGGCAAATGGGTTCCTTGACGAGCTTGAACAGGGATTCCAGGGCTCCTTCAATCTCAGCCAAAGCCTCGACCTTCCGCTTGTCCGATGAGACGATCTCTCTCAGAACCAAAGCCGAGTTCCATCTTGAGGACAAGTCACTGTTCGTCAAGAACCCAACCATGCAGTGTAAAGAAGAGGGTGATCCTAGGCATGACTTGGCCTCTACGCTGAGAGGCAGCATCAATGTCAAGGCCGATAATATCTCCTTCAAGATGTCATCGTTCTCTTCATCCAGGCTCGATGTCTCCAAGAGAGCTTCAAACGCCGCTGCCAAGACAGAACCTGTTCCGTTGGATTTGAAGCACTTCTTGTTCCGTTCGCTTTCCTTGCTCAAGGCCTTCATCTTCACCACCAGCTTCCTGCAAACACTTTGGTCTTTTGTCTTGCTAGCCTCGGAAATCTTATCGAGCATCTCCACGACTTCCATTGAGCTCACAGGGATCCTCGGGGTTGGGATCCGCTCTATTCCATGGGATCGGTTCTCAACGCACCAGTCCTGGATCATCCTCCTTATCATGTGGTTTGGCACCGGCTCGAGGCTCCCAAGGGCCCTGTTGGTGATGGGGCACGTCCAGTTCCCGGCCTCGATCCACGTCTCGATGCTCTTGCGGTCGTATGTGATCCCGGACGACAGAGTAATGGGGTCCTTCATCAGGTCGAGTGATATCGGGCACTTGAACTCACTTGGGACAGTCAGCTCCACCTCCTCGAAGGCTTCGTCCCCGCTTCGGAGCTCCAGCTTGCGAGCACGCCGGCCGGCCATCCGTCGCCTCCACGTCGAGATCATCTCTTAAGTCGAAAAGAATGAGTTTAGGGATATAGAATATTGGAAGTAAGGAATGCTCGCAATGTTCTAGGTATGGCTTGTGACGTTTGAAGGAAGACAAAAGAATGATTTCTTGTATTTATATAAGGGCAAGCGAGGCCAAGCCAGGCAGAGGTTGGGTGATACACGCGGTTCAACATTCAAAACTTGATAATTCTGTTGGAATTTAATAAAAGTGGGAAATTGTGCAGAGAGAGGGAGAGAGAGAGAGAAGGGAGGTGTTGCCCCATGTGTTTTGAACGGTTGACCGTTGAAACGTTGAACTGGGGCAAGAGGGAAAAGATGGAATTGGACAGCGCGTCTAGAGAGGTGGCTTGACAGAACCCTAAACAGCATTCAAGGCAGGGTCATTGGTGTCCATTCATTTTTTAAATAATGGATCAAAGGTCAAGAGGTTTGACGTCCGAGGAGTTTGAGGTGGTCTCTGGTCAACGGGTCGGTGGGCTGACCGGGCGCATGCATGTGAAGGTGCGCTACCGTGCACAGTTTCATTCGGCTTTTGTACTAATCATCACTAATTAATCTTAAAAATCCCGTATGGACGTTGACCTGATCTTTGGGCCGTCATTGAGCTCCTCAACGACACGCACCGGACGCGGAACCCTCGGGGATTCACAAGCTGGTTCGGGCTGGTCCCTTACTTCCTTCCTTAGCCGCGTCGTTCGATTGACCTGTGCAAAATCCAAGTATGCGCGTGCATCTTTGGATCAGTCACACGTCCTACGGATTCCGATTCCAATATTTCACGTGCGACCAGCGAATACAGAAGTATAGAAGTCCACGTTCTCCTAGAATGACACCGAGAGAGCGAAGTGAATTCAGATTCTAAGGCCCTGTTTGGCAAAAAGTATTTCTGTTCTTCGGAATAAAAATTTCTGTTATTTTATTTTGGGGAACAAAAAAAGTACAGAAACGTGTTTGGTAAAATTTTTGTTCCCAAATAGATTTAGAACAGAAACAATAAGTAGAAAAATGTTGCTTCTTATTCTCGGAAACAATTCCGAGAAACAATTTTTCTCTCTTCTTTTTTCTTTCCTTCTTCTTCCTTTTGGCCGGTCGTGGTGGCCTTGCCGGACCCTCGCAACGGCCTCCCTAGCCATCGAGCTCGCTAGCTACCGCGAGGGTCCCAAGCTCGCCGGACCTTGCCCAACCAATCGCTAGCCACCAATGACCACAAAGGAGAAAGAATGAAAAAAAAAAAAAATATAATAAAAATATTGAAAAATTAAAATAAAAAAATAAAAATTATACAAGTTTACTGAAACACTTCTATTTCTGGAATATAAATTTTTGCGCTTACTAAGCGCGTTCTTATACTTTCAGAAATTGTTCCCGGAACAAAAAATAAAAAAAAAAAAAAAACTTATTTATGTTAAAAAATTGTTTTCGAACAAAAACGTTACCAAACGCGCCTTAAATAAGAAAAAGTTAGCCACCTTATGAATGCTCTCGAAGGATTTTTTTAGGATTATATAGTTGATTGGTCGTGTACAACTCTCTGGATGGAGATAGAAAAAAAGCTTTGCCAATAGCTAAATTTTGTGTAGTGGGTCAAGTTAAAAGTTAAGTTCTGAACTCAATTAACTCGCAAATAATGATGAAGCAATCGGCTTCAACATTTGTTGGCGATGTACGCTAGAGATCCAAATGCATGCATCGGTGATTGGTGAGTGCATCTTATCTAATTCTGCACGGTCTAATAAAAAAAAACATATATTATGGGGCGTTGTTCTTTTCCTAGAAATTCATGATGATTTCCCATTTTCGACCACATGCACAACAGTAGAGTTGGAGCAATACTAGTATTATAGCACGTGAAATATTTACCGAACGTGTCAAAAAAGCGATATCATTATTCGGTCGCCCCACACTTTTCTACGTGCTTGTCGGGCAACGACAGTGAAAAGAGAGCGCACGCGGGATGGAAATTCGCCCAAGTCTCGCCCGAGGAAAATTGGCAACAAATTAATAATAAAAAAGACATTAAAATGGGTTTTAACCAAACAATCAATTGCCCAAAAAGTGCTAAAAAAAAGTATGATTATTTAGCCGCGAATCCGTTAATCAATTAACTTTTTAGATTCGAGAATAACTAGCTAACCTCTTGTTCCCACGTCTTTTCTTGTAATTTCGCCTAACGTCAGGTCATTACGATTAGTGTAATTACATGTGGACGCCCGTGCGTGCTTGTGGATGTAATTGGACCAAAACTGCACGAGCAGATAGCGAGCCCTATAGTTTGACCATCTCATCCCTTTGTTTTCAACGATGCTTTTTGTTGGCCAAGGTTGTCGTTAAAAAATAAATATTTTTTTCAAAATGTTCTCTGAATTGGGTTATTCGACCGCCATTGTCTTTAGAAGACTAATTTATCCGGTTTTTATTGTACTATTTCGGGCAAACTTGACAATGAAGGAATACCATATAACCGACAAAATTATTCGTTCTGAAACTCTACTATTTTACAGTGTTTATAAAAAATATTAAAATAATACATTATTTTTTATTTTCGGTCGAAACCCGGTAGGAAAGATTCAGATATCTTTCAAATAAAAATTGAAATACCTAATTTCTTTTAGAAGTAAAGTTAAACTTGAGAAGGATGATGTAGCTTTGGTGGGCTTTGTTATTTGCAGACACAAAAGGCCCACGTTCGTTGAACCAGAAGAGCAGTCGAACTTTTCCAAAGAGAAGTCAACTCGGCTAGCTTCAAATGCCCACCGTTAGTATATTTATCCTCTTTCATGCGATGTAAATCTAAACTCGAAAAGGAGATGCGATCAATCCCGCACAGCACTGTTTGCTCGGTACCGTTGATATCGATTAGCCATTCGAGGTATGTCGATTACAAGAATTGCAAAATTTGCATCGAATGGTAATCACAAGTCCAAGGTAGAATCGAAAATCAAACCAAACTGACCATAGAAACCGGTCCGGTTTCAAGTTCCCGCAGTTCTTAGGTCCTATTCCCGCCCCATAAAAAAAAAAAGTAGAATCGATATTATGCAGTTTGGTTCCAGATTCCTATTCTTATTTAGGAACCAAAAATTGATGAATCACACTTACATGTTTTCAACTTTTTATTGTTTATTTTATTTTATGTATTCATTTATTTTATAAATTGTGTTGTCGACAAATAAGAATTTTTGTTGTTGTGTTTACTTTCATCTTACTTAACTAAAAATGAAACCAAAAAAAAGAAAGAAAGAAAAGGAAATTGGTCAATTCCAAAACCGATTAGCTTGGTAAGTTCCAACTTTTATGGTACATGGAGAAAGTTTTAGGTTTCAAGAACTAGTGAACTAATTTCAATAGGGTGAGTTCTGAGTGGAATTTGGACTTATCCTACATCCAATCATTTCTATCTGCATCTCAAGAAAAGAGTATCTAAGTATTGGTTAAGTTGGCATGATATTGCCCACACGATAATCGTTCACTCCAATTTGCTACACCACATATAGTTGTTAGGTGGTGTTATCATAACATGACATATTTGTTTTCATACGCGGGACACTTTGTTTGAATTTTGACCACGTGATGTGCTTGCCCCGGTCAAGATGCGATTCAACTTATTTAAGTTGATAAGATTTACCTCCCATTCGTTTGGCGACATTAAGACAAACAAGAATATTTGATAAAAAAAAAAAAAAAGGAAAGAGCAAAAACATAGGAAAAGCAGCGATAATTGAGGACAGAAGAAGGCGACGGGACAAGACAAGCCCCGTGGCCACTTGCAGCGTTGGGGGCCCTTGCTGTGGGAGAGGGGAGGATGACGGCCCGCTTCCACCAAATCTTCAAAATCATCTACCCACCCCTACCAAAATTCCAAAAAATCGAAAAGAAATAAAGGGAGAAAACTTTATAAAAAAGATAAAAAAGCATATGCTAACTTTTATAAAAGAGGAAAAGCATATAATTCCACATACAAACAATTTGTGAATTACTGCGATAGCGGGGCAGGGGGGAGGATGCCGATCCAATGATTCCGAGCACTTTGGCCCACGATGGTGCCAATTATGCCGAATGCACAATTTTTACAGTCTGGGAAACACGCATCATGCCAGAGAGAAAGAGATTATGATGAGAGTTGAAAATGAACGAAATCAATCTTCATCGAATCATTTGTCAGCTCGCGGAAATGATATGTCATCGATCTATCAATCCGCCATATCAATGGCATAAAAATAGCGTCATCATTCAAACGTATTTCGACATGATATCTATTGAGAAGCATATCGCACATAACATAATTGATTGGCCACACCACATTTGCATAAAATATTATTTCTATATGATAGGTCCCTCTGCAACATCACAAACCTAAAATGGGTCCTACTCGAACATGGTGGTCGCCTATCATATATAGCTCTGCTATTCTTACCAATTTACGTGTCTACGCCAAGCCGATCTCTCTCTCTCTCAAGCATCATAGGGACCACAATCCTCATTTTGCGTTATACTCATATCACAAATATAATTTCAACATAATTACAAAATACTTTTTCATTAAAAAAAAATTGTGTGAAAATACATCGGTTTCGAATTAAATCGTGACATCCCGAAAGGCAATTGATTTTCACCAAATTCTACCAAAAATATGATGCAAATGCTTCCAAGACGACCATTATTGAAGAAGGCCAATATATCAATTTCAGACAATTTTATTAAAGTAAGGAAGTGGACAAGATACTAATACTTAACATACAAAAAAACCATCACTGTCGGGGCAACAAAGAAATTAGGCGAAGCACGTAGTCTTGTCACAGTCGTGGTTTCAAGAAACCGTCCAAAACGCCACGCTTAGCTGTCCACCAAATCAGGCTCATTGTCTCTCCTCATAAATTTACCTAATTAGATTTCTATACTTTCAATTTATTTAATCAAGTTCCTCTATTTCCAAAAATTCCGAAATCAAGTCTTCCTAACGCCAAATTCGACTATAATGTGACTGAAAGTGATCTTCAGACGACGTCAATATATGACTCCGCACAAAACTACATGCGAACGCCAAAGTGGGCACGTGAGGAAAATTTTAGACAGCATAGGTATGATTGGATTTAGATAAATTTTGTGTCGGGAAAACCTGATTTTGGAAGTACATAAGAACAGAAAGATTTCGGTATAAAAACGTGGAAGTTAGGATACAAGAATTTTTCCGATTAGAAATTGTTCAAGACCAAAAGCAAAAGCAAATGCCAGCCAATCGGTGGGGCTCTGCTTAGCTGTTTTCCTTTCGTTTGCTATCTTACCAATTATCAATTCTAACCAATTTGCAGAGAAAAGAGGTTTTCCTTTTCGCATTCTATATACCCCTCGTGATGCCATCAAATCAAGGCTATAAAATATTTGCCGACCTTGGTCGATAAGGTTGACCTGCTCAGCTTCAATATGCGGAGTGGGACTAGGCAAAAACTCAAGGAGGATCCAAAGAAGACGCAAAGACCTCCCAAAACATACAAATTAGCACATGAAACACATGACACCAAAAGTCTGAATTCATCACCAGAAATTGTGGATCACATGGTCCCAACTTATTTCAGAGCTCCACAAGATCTGCCTCATTCAACGCGAAACAGTTAAACAATCAAGTCCTACACCAAGAAAGCCTGCACATAAATTATACTTTCGCCATTCAAGTTCAAGCTACATAGCATGATCATCTCTACAACACATACCAGAAGAAAGAAAGAAAGAAAGATGCAAATATCTCATAATTAACAGACTGACAGCGAACAAAGCAAACCCCCATGAATCATCAAATATGAACCCAACTCCTACATTTACCGTTTTACTTTTAGCTTCTTTCGAGGACTCCCATACCTTCATCTCCCATCCGACGAAGTGAATGAACTAGCGAACCCAGACGGCCGCGTAGGAATACTTGTCTGGGTGCTCTCGTTGCTTGCTAAAAATGAGGAAGAAGATTCGTCAATGTTACTGTTTCCCTCATAGGCCTGCCACTTCTTGAGTGCTTGGGGTAAGGTCATCTCCAAGTCGATCCCATACATGTCCTCGGAGTCTGGCTCAGATGGCTTCCAGAGCTCTACGAACGATGAGAGCACGCTGACCGCGTGACCCATGTCAGGCCTCTGGTAAGGTTCCCGCGCGCAGCAGTGGCCTGCGAGCTCAGCAATCGTGCTTATGCTTGCTAGTGTTTCTTCGTCGAGATCGATGATCGGGTCGATGGCTTTCCGGAATGTGTCCTTGTTGAGGTGCATTCTCCGGAACCATGTCACAAGGTGGACACTGTCCTCAGGCTGGGTTTCATCGAGAGCCCTTCTTCCCGTAATCATCTCCATAAGGATCACTCCAAAACTGAAGACATCGACTTTGGTGGTCACCCGTCCAGTCACTGTAAAGTACAGATGTAGGGCCATATCAAGTATAGGTGATGAAGCAGTTTTTGCAGGACATTATGAAGATGTAGTGGATGATCCCTGTTCTACTTGTCATTACCAGACATTTCAAATATCAAGCCTCACTTATTAGACTTATTAGATTTGACGGTAATATTATTCTCTTCCACAGCTAAACGAAGAGAAAGTAAGGAGATTGTCACTCTCATGTTCTGGGAGTAGCGAATTGGCAATATCAGCATTATTCAAATGGTTGAGCATTCAGTTGGTCAAAAAAGAAAAAACAGAGTTGCTCATGCAGATTAGAATGCTTCTCCATTCAATTAGGATGCCATTCCACTAACTTCAGTCAACTCACAAACTGCCACCTTCAAATGTTCATTAACTGATGATAAAAACTACTAATTCTAGAATGCAACATCAAGTATTGGAAGTTTTGGACGATAAAAGCTTGAAGTGTCAAGTCATTTGAAATGGCGCAAAAGGAGTCAGCTGATCCACTCTATGACACACCTGAACAATGGCAACATTCATTTGCCAGATAAAAACATTACACGGCTCATTTTAGCTTAGCATGGGAAGCAACAAGCAGACACGTTGGATTATTGGATCAAGGATATCGTCCCAGAAAAAAAAAAGGGGACAGCAACTTCACATTTAATGTAATTCAAAGAAGACTTACCGGCATATTCTGGTGCAAGATACCCAAAAGTTCCAGCAAGACGTGTTTCAATAGAGCCTTTACCACCCTCAGGAGCAAGACGTACAAGTCCAAAATCTGCCACTTTTGCCCGCATATCATCGCCAAGCAGTATATTGGATGGTTTAAGATCACGATGAATAAAAGTTTGATGAGCTAAACCGTGAAGATATTCGACCCCTCTGGCAACATCCAAGGCAATGCTGAGTCTTCTTGTCCACTCAAGAGGCTTTAGTCCTTCATCTTTCCAGTTGAAAAGATGTGTGCTGAGAGTCCCCTGAGGCATGTACTCATAAACGAGAAGTCTCTCATTTCCTTCTAAACAAAACCCCAGCAATGCAACCAAATGCCTGTGCCTGACCTTGGTAAGAACAGCAATCTCAGCCTTGAATTCATTGAAGCCCTTCTCCGACATCACACCAGACTCCATCCTCTTGACAGCAATCTTTGTCCCATCATGTAATTCGCCCTTGTATACGGTCCCAAAACCACCTCTTCCCAATATGTTGTCTTGACTAAAGTTGTTCGTCACATTCCTCAAGACCTGAATAGAAATGACCATATTCCCAGCCTCAACCACATGAATGTCCCCAGTCCCACCGCTGCCTTGACTGTGGGTTTCGCTAGAACCACCATTAGCACTTGATCCCACAACAGTGACCTTCACCCCATTTTGGTCACCAGAATGTCGAGGATGTATTACCAATACGTTGTTTGGACTTTGTACTTTACCAGAACTCTTGGGCCTTTTTCTGTACCAAAAGACCAAACCGAGCAGCGCGATCAAAGAAGCACCTGCCACTAGAGGAGCCACAATCCTCGCAACACTGGATTTCTTGTTGTCAGAACCACCTGATCCTGGGGATCCTGGGGGAGTAGTCGTCGGTGATGCAGGAGGCGTAATGTCTTTACCTATGTTAGGATTACCATCTTTAATTATATTCACATTGCTCTGAAAAGTAGGCACTTTACCGGACA
The DNA here is from genome assembly GCA_014182715.1 of Eucalyptus cloeziana. NCBI lineage: Eukaryota > Viridiplantae > Streptophyta > Magnoliopsida > Myrtales > Myrtaceae > Eucalyptus > Eucalyptus cloeziana. The sequence continues at coordinate 37,511,670 of CM024635.1, read as the reverse complement.
AATTATTGTAGGAAACGTCCAGCTCTTCAAGATTAGGCAGCGTCGTGAGCTCACTAGGTATTGTACCGGTAAGATTATTGTGGGACAGCAACAGCTTCTGCAGCGACGTAAGTTTAGAATATTCAGGAGCAATAGTTCCAGAAAGACCCATATTTGGAAAATTAAGAACGACGATGTTGCCCCCAGAACATGAAATCCCTGTCCACGCACTTGAGTTACAAGCACTATTCCCTTGCCAACTCTGAGCAAATTTAACCGGGTAACCCATCGGTCGAGCAATGGAGAGCAGTATATCAACCGTGGGATCACAAGGAATGCCGGGCTCGGACAAGCAAAAGCTATTACCAATGTTATCAACTTGAACAGCTTTAGTATTGAAACGAGGCATCGATCCCTGGAGCAGATTATTGGTCAGATTGACAACCTTAAGGCTAGGAAGCATCACCAGGGACTCGGGGACAAGGCCAGTCAACTGGTTATCCCTCACGCTGAAATCCCACAGATTCTTCAAATTCGAAACGTCGGGTATCGGACCCGTGAACTGGTTACTGTGCAACCAGACCTGTGCCAACTGAGTCATGTTCGCTATGACGTCGATCGTCCCGTTGAGCTGCGAATTCCCGGCCTTCCCATTCAGCCAGAGGATCTGAATCGTCCACCCGGCGAAGCCCGCGGGCAGCCCCCCTTCCAGGTTATTGAAGGCCAACTGAAGCGCGAACATGCTGGGGAAATTCCCCCCATTGATGAAATCGGGGATTGGACCGGTCACGTTCGCTTGGGTCGCGGTGAAATTCTGAAGGGAGGCGCAATCTTTCAGGCTAGCGGGAATCCCCCAAGCAGCGAAGTTGTTATAGCTCAGGTCAATCGCTTGTAAAGACGACATACCAGTGAAGAAGTCCGCAGGAATGGAGGTGAAACTGTTGCGGCTTAGGAGCAACACCTGTGGGGCCAAGAAAGTACAGAATCACTCGCTCCTTCCCCGAAAATGAAAAAAAAATAAGAAGAAAAGAGACCCGCGGACTCGGTACCTGCAACTGAGCCAGCCCGGCGAAACTCGGGAGGGCGCCGGTGAGCTGGTTGTTCATGACCTCGAACCGCGTCAGGGCAGTGAGTTTGCTGACGTCCGGAGGGAGGGTCCCGGACACGTCCTGGTTACCTATCTGGATCCGGACGACCCGGTTGCCGGTGCATCCGACCTGGGTCCACTTGCACGGGTCGGCGTTGGACCAGTCGAGGGAGGAAGGGAGCGTCAGGCTGTTCTTGAGGGCTTGCATTGCGAGGACGTCGCTCTGCAGGGTCTGAGCAGAGGCAGCAAGGCACAGGAGGAGGAGGAGGAGGAGCAGCAGGGGGAGGAGGAGGGCCAGGACGGAGAGGTCCCGGCGGCGACGACCCATCGCCGGGCGTCGTCTCCGCCGCCGAGAAGCGGCGGCGGGGAACGGCGGCGGGCCCTCGACGGAGGCGGCCTTGGCTGGGGCTCACGCGCGGCGTCCGACGGAGGAGAAAGGCGCTGCGTTTCGCAGTTCGACCATGGGAAACGGAAACTGCACGCAGAGCGAGATAGAGAGAGAGAGAGGGAGAGAGAGAAGGGTGCGGTACTGTTGCTTTGATAGAGAGAGAACGAGAGAAGAAGCGGCGCAGATTGAGGATGAAGAAAATCAAGGGAGGAAAAGAAAGAGAGAGAGAGAGAGAAAGAGAGGGGAAAATGCTTTTTAAGGAAGCGTGGGATTACAGTGGAAAGTGCGATGAAGAAAAAGGGAAAATCTTCTCTTTCCCTTTTTTTACGGTCAGAAAAAGAAGGGAATACATATCGAACGGCGAGGACCAGGATAGACTTTCTCTTGTTACACCCGTACAGCTTTCGTATCGAATACAATCGCTTTCGGACAGCATCTCAGGACGGACAAACCTGGCTGTAACAAAAATAGTTTATTTTCGCCGTCCTACTTTAAAATTCGCTAAAAATCTTAAATTATATTTATCATGAAATATTTACCTCAAATTTTTGGTGACATCAAAAATCCTAAATTTGATACATTTATCATGTTGACCCCAAACTTATTCTCGGACACCAAAATGGTTTGGACCTTTTTGTGTCATAAGAAGAAATTTAGGGTAAATGTGGGATTTTTGATGTTAGAAGAAAAGAAATTGGAATGAATTTTGTGTTATAAGGGTATAAGTTTGAGTTTTTAGGTGTCACAAAAAATAATTAAGGGCATATTGGTCTTAGTGGGCAAAAATTTATGAGTTTTTCGTGGCTTTGCCCCTAATTGAAATTAGACATAAAACCAAAATTCTTTTCTCATATTAATCTCCAATAAAAAGCACCTACATTATTTCTCGCGCCGATAACCCAATATTTATTTCCCCGCGTTGTCTCTTTTTTTCCTCAAAAAGGATAGAAATCGACCGTGCTGCTGTCGTATGGAAGGGGGTGAAACGCAACAGCTGGCACATGCGCGTGGGGCCCGCGGGGAATTGAAAATCAAGAAAGAAGAAATTTTAGTGACAGTATTAGGTATGACTCGGGAGCTAAGTGGTCGACACGTAAGGTGGAAGGACCCCACCTTTATAATAAAAGGAGTGATAATTTAGTGGTATCCCGAGAGCAGATTTTTTTTTTTCTTTTTGTCAGTCTCCCGAGAGCAGATTACGGCCTCACTCTTTATGACTAATATAATTTAGATCTGACTAATCGAGTGATACGGGGCATGAATCGCTGGATCGCGTCATTAATGATGCTCTGACTTAGGAAAAAAATCACATACGACCTTGTTTAGGACGGAAACCAAGTTATTACGTGAAGATTCAGACATCTAAATTTACTTTAAAAGCTTGCGTGTTATGCACGGACGTTACAATTTACAAGTCGAGAAGTTAAGCGTGAAAAATTACTTTTATTATATGAAGTGTTGTATGGTGGGATATGAACAAGAAATTATCGATAAAAGCGCATAATTCAACGGGATGGAAATATGTCCGAGATTGAAAGTTTTGTGACTGTGAAGTAACTGTAAAATAGAAAAATGGTTCGATTTTCGCTGTTAAAAAACACAGGAGGGTAAGATAGAAAAATTAATCTAATGCATGTGCCGATGCATGACGTGTCTGTAAAAAATATTAATTGCGGTATTAAAGACCATATCCCAAAAGACAAAAGAGAAATCGACGCAATGGTGGTGGTGTGCCGCTGAACTCGAAATTGGCTTCTTCTTCTCCTGCCCCTCCTCCTTTCAAGAACCATTCTTTTTTGCCGATTTTCTTTTCCAGATTTGTTTAGAACTCGGCACCAGATAAAATAAAATATTAGCAAAAAAACGTATGATGGTTTCTGGAATAGAAGTCTGGGGAAGGCGCGGAAGAAATCCAAGATCGGGTTGTCCTTTTCTGTCATTCGGACATTAAAAAAACTCGTCGCCCGGGGACATTCTCGAGCCACGTGGCGACGCGGGCGCGCCTCCCCGAACGTAAAAAGAACCGTCCAAGGTTAATCTAATCGAAACTCCCCCCGCCCCTTTAATCTGGACCGGCGAAATTATTCATCACGGGCGGCGATGGAGGAGTTAATGGCGTGTCTGGTATGTCTGTCAATTTTCCCCGAAGAAAAAAAGTCTCTGACAACCGCATTCAAATCCTGACACACTTCTCTTCTTCTTCGTCTTATTTTTTTTTTTTTTTCGTTTTTTTGGTCTGAAACGAACCGAACTGCACCGCATGTCATTACTTTGCTGCACAAATCGAAATTAAGAGGGGTGGTGGGCCCCACACATGACTTTGATTCCTAGACATAAATATGATTAGTTAGTTGGGCGAGCGGAGGACGAGCCCGGGGCCTATCATGCTTGCGGAATTTGGCCGGCCTTGGCTACTTTAATCGGGTCCACAGAAAGATGGAACTTTCCTAGGAAGGAGCCCCTCCTTGAGGAATTGGGGTTTGTGTTATTAGAGCATGTGGCAAAATATATATATAAGTTGCTCTCGTGTTTAGCCTACACGATGCCATAATTGAATTGATCTTACGTCGTCGGCGTCTGAATACGTGGAGCAATGACCCGACTTTAAAAGTGTAAAACAATGACTCGACTTTAAAAGAGTAACTTAGTTCAGTTTTAAACTTTCAAGATCACGGCATGCCATTTTAAAAATTGATTAAACGGGAAAAGATGCATTTCATGTGTGGTGCGTGATGCTGATCTTTCTATTTTCTTATTTTGTGTTAACACATGTCTTGTTGGTAACATCACATCACTTGTTCATTTAATTGTTATCGTAAGGAATATATTCAATTGTTTTGATACGACACGATACAAACCGAGACATTGAAATAAGATGGGGACATGAAAGACCGGGGAACGAGGCCGGGGCAGCAGACACACGCTCAACTGAACAATTTAGTCAATTTGGGTATTTCGTATGTTGTCCATTTGTTGTACCCCCTTCCATCTAGTCCCAACAAAAAAAAACGGTGCTTTTACGGACAATATGTCCCACGCTTCTTTAACCGCGACGAGGAGTAAAGCACTGTCTAGCCACTTCTTTAAGAGGTGATCGATGGGTGGGCCTAGACCGGTCACGTAGGTCGGGCCTCAAGTGTTGTCCAGGCCTCCTCATCATAAAAGTTTATATCATGGTGCCTTTTTGGACCAACATGGCTCCAGCGGGCCCATGGGCTGTCAAGTCCATAATTATGTCCATTTGAAACTTGATTACGTATATAATAATGAACAAATCGCATTGTGTTATCCACGCAACTCTATTCGGTGCATCTTCATTTGGCCATAGATCCTAATTTAGTGTCAGCATTAAGTGCCATAGTGATAGCTCCGTTTCAACCTAAATAGTTCCCTCGATTAATCAATAGTTGAGAGATTAAATCTGTACCTGGTTTATTCATGGATGAATGCGGAATGGCTTATTCGTATATATTATGGTCAGGCCACGTAAGGTGCCAAGTACTCGATTGATTATTTGCCCATCGGATTGATCGGAAGCCATGGACGATCAAGGGAAGACAATGAAATGAGATTTTATGTAATGAGATGACATGCCCTAATGCTCCGGTGCCACAGAAATTTTGAGACGAGGTCAAAATATCAATACGAATGCTTAGCCGACGATTAGTCTCTTATATATACACATTAACCGATCCAAGCAAAAAAATAACCTTCCGATTTCAAATTAAAATACCCTATTATTTAAAATAGAAGCCAGATCTCAAATATGTCATGTCGATTGTAAATAGTTTGTTTTTTCGAAATCAATTCTTAAAAGATTTAATTTTATTCCTTGCACGAGAACGCTTACAAATTTTATAGATAGGTAGAATCAACATCTCTAGCTCCTCCATTCATTCGCCATGTTAGAATATGACGACCGGCTAGTCTTTGTTGCTGGGTGTTCATCATCTTCATAGAGCTTCATGAAATCCTGCGTGAAGAATCGAATGACCATTACTCAGCGTGTGATAATAGATTTAGCAAAATCAAAATCGTTCTTGATTGTCGAGAGCTTTCATCTTGCGCATACCGATCATAGGTCACTTTTACTATGCCAGCCACCGGGTCCGCAATGGTCTTGAAAGCTTCCTTCGAGAGGTCGATGGTGCCGGTGCACCCGCTTGGGCAATGGTCGACGATCCTCACCTCAACCGACCTGCCCGTACATGGGTCTTGAATGCCCGAGTAGGCGGCGCCAATGCACGTCACCCTGTACGTGCTTCCACAGGCGGCCCCGCCGGCCCAGAAGGTGTCGCTCGCCGCAGCTATCATCACGCCCTGAGGCTGGCTTCCATAGCATGCCGAAGCTGTGCGACCAAGGAATTCGACGACACAATCGATTAGCGGAAAAATCAAAGGATCACCCCGCTCAACTCTACTACAGAAACATCTTCGCATGATACACCGGAGAAACTTACGAACGTATTGCTGGTAGAATGTTGCCGTGCCTGAATCAGCTAGAGTTGCCAATGGAATGGAGGAAAGCGCAAGAGCAAATAAGGTTAGGACAAAGGCATGGTGATTAGCTGCCATCGTTGTTCTGATTTCCTCGCTAACCTCTCGTCTGCGAAATACGGCAAAGCCCTAATACGGGTCTTTTTATACTGTCTACCGCCAGTTCAGTATCCGAATCCGCGTTCTAATTGAGTAAGTTGTCAAAAATAGTTGGATTTACTCAAAATTCCTAGTTCGCTTTATCAAATTGAATGCCTTTCCTCGTTTTGTTGATGCTATTCGTCTTCCAAATATGTCATGTTAATCTTACTCCTGTTTTCGGCATCATGGAGAGGCTCATATTGCCAAAGTTTTTCCCCATTATTTCCAGGAATCGTTATATCTATGTGCATATTGTCACATTGAGAATAAAAAAGTGATAGAATGGAATGAACATTAGCATATATATATATCAATGAATATGGCAATAGATCTTGTGATTGTTCACATAAACTCATTATTCGGAGCGGAAGTTCTTGTTCTCCTCAAGGATCTGTGTAACTGTTCAAATGAATCCATTTCAAGGAATCTATGTCGAAACCTCATCGCAAAGTAGTCATGATTTTTTTTTTTTTTTTTGGGGTATGGGTAGTCATGATATGTCCTTAAAAAAAAACCATACTGAGAATGTCCTTAGAGAACATTAAGAATGGAAAAAATATCATGTCGAAGTGGTTATACAAGTTTACCTTATATATTAATGAACACTGACCATAATAAGAGGGATACTACCAAGAAATTTCTAAATTTTTTACACTTATACTATCTAATCATAAAACTTTTAATTTGGTGAATTTAATATTAACCAATTTGACAATTTACTAATATAATCTATCCGATCATTTTTTATTAGAAATGGTTGACATGGACGCAAACTGTTATATGTGGTGTAGCCAATTAATGGATGGCTAGCAAGGACCCCTCTCTCTAGATCTGGCCAGGCCAACCCTCGTTGGGCCTCACTTGGATGTAGGCGAGGGCCAGCCTCGCTGGATTGGGCGAGGCTCGGCAAGGACCCTTGTCGGCCAATCCTATTGCCGATAGCCAACAACCGGCCATTCCCTAAAAGAAAAGGGAAAAAAACAAAGAAAGAAAAGAAATCTAAAAATTTATCAAAAAATTGTAAAAACTGTCATATCAGCACTAGCCATTGACGTAGAATGACTAGGGTTCACATTAATGATTTCCAATTAAAATTTATTAGATAGACTATAGTGGTAAATTATTAAAGGTTATGTTTGGTCGTCCAGATTTTTAATTATAATAAGATTGGATAAAATAGGATATGAAATATATGAATTTTCATATTCTATCAACTATTTGGTGATTGCAATAATAGAGTTGGATATATTCACATATGTCATGTATGTTGTTTGGTATAAAAAGTATATTAGTATAAATGAACCAAAAATTTTATATAAATGGTGATAGTAAAAATCTATCGCAACACTATTGTCTCCTTTATTTTTATTTACTTATTTTATATTTTCCTTATTTTTTAATTAGTTTCTTTTTTATTTCTATCTTCCCCTTCCATCATTCTCTAATAAAATTTTATTATATAGGAAACTATACTAATATACCACAAATACTAAAATTCCTAAAATATCTAATAAATATATTGAATTAAAATTAAAAAAATAGAATTAAATTCGAATTGTAAAATTAAATTAAATTAACTAATTTTTTTTTTTTTTTGTTATTTTGAATTTATTATATTATAATTCAAATATTATTTATATTGAAATATAATTTTAATTTTGTTAATTTATAAATTTGTTATTTGAAAAAAATAACTTTCCTATTTAGATAATATAAATCTTATTCACTTTTATCCCATCTCCTCCATGAAATAATTTTATCTAGTCTATATCCCCATTTTATCCAACTGTCTTCTATCTTGCAAGATAGGTATTCTAAATTTTATTCTAATTGTCAAACGCATCCAAAAACGTTTAGGACTCAATTGGTTAAACGTTTAGGACTCCATAATTGAATTGGTGTAAATGTAATAAGTTTATGATTTTTTTAGTAATTTCGATCCAAAATAAGGTATATGCTATCAACCAACTTATATAATTATTTATATGGAGTTTTCCCTTTCATTCAATTGACGGTGGAATTTGGATTCTACGGGCGGTGGACGATATAATAACCCCTCGGACAAATAATTATTAATTCCAAAATGCTTCGTGGCAAGCCATAGAGAAAGCATGCGCCATTTATGGATGGCCGTGCAACACAAATTCCAAACTTATGAAGCTAGCGACGTTGTTTTGTTCTCTTATGTCAGTCTTCTTTTCATCATTTCTTACTATCTCTAGGCTGCTTGGAGACACGAGTTGAGTAGGGAAATGGCAACACCCAAGGGGAACAGTTGGGTTTGGGGCCTCTCCTATATGTTATCATAGGGAAAATACTCGCTTTGAAAGTTCACGACTTTATTTATTGACATGGGCATCATCAGCTTTGCGATGCTGATTTCACACACGATAAGCAAACAACATTACAGAACCATGCAACATTAAGAAAGCCCAAGCACCATCAGCATATTCACCAACAAGCGGCCTCCTCGTTGGTGTTATCAGGTGCTATTCGGATATCAGCTTCACGGGAGCCTGCATAAAGAAAGCCCAAGCACCATCAGCACTTGGAAACATACGCGATTTATGATCGAAACCAAAGAGAATAATCGTCGAGATCATGCATGAGGATCGAGGTAGACGGACCGTATACTTTTCCGGCTTCTAGGTGGGCTATGGCTGTGAAAGCTGTGAAAGCTTCCTGCAAGAGGTCGATGGTGCTGCAACACCCCGACAATCGTCACCACCACTGACGCGCCGGTGCCGGGGCAGGAGGCGTAATGTCTTCACTATGTCACGATTACCTTCTGTATTTATACTCACATTGCTCCCAAAAGTAGGCACTTTACCGGACAAATTGTTGTAGGAAACGTCCAGCTCGTTTAGATTAGGCAGCGTCGTGAGCTCACTAGGTATTGTACCGATAAGATTATTGTGGGACAGCAACAGCTTCTGCAGCGATGTAAGTTTAGAATATTCAGGAGCAATAGTTCCAGAAAGACCCATATTTGGGAAATTAATAACGACAATGTTGCCCCCAGAACATGAAATCCCTGTCCACGCACTTGCTGAGTTACAAGCACTATTCCCTTTCCAACCTTGAGCAAATTTAACAGGGTAACCCATCGGTCGAGCAATGGAGAGGAGTATATCAACCGTGGGATCACAAGGAATGCCCGGCTCGGGCGAGCAAAAGCTATTCGTACCAGCAATCATATCGACTTGAACAGCTATAGTATTGAAAGCAGGCATCGATCCCTGGAGTAGATTATTGGTCAGACTGACAACCTTAAGGCTAGGAAGCTTCACCAGGGAAGCGGGGACAAGGCCAGTCAACTGGTTATCCCTCACGTTGAAATCCCACAAATTCTTCAAATTCGAAACATCGGGTATCGGACCCGTGAACTGGTTACTTTGCAACCAAACCTGTGCCAACTGGGTCATGCTCGCTATGACGTCGATCATCCCGTTGAGCTGCAAATTCCCATTCAGCCAGAGGATCTGAATCGTCCACCCGGCGAAGCCCGTGGGCAGCCCGCCTTCCAGGTTATTGAAGGCCAACTGAAGCGCGAACATGCCGGGGAAATTCCCCCCATTGATGAAATCAGGGATTGGACCGGTCACGTTCGCTTGGGTCGCGGTGAAATTCTGAAGGGAGGCGCAATCTTTCAGGCTAGCGGGAATCCCCCAAGGAGCAAAGTTATTATAGCTCAGGTCAACCGCTTGCAGAGACGACATACCAGTGAAGAAGTCAGCAGGAATGTAGGTGAAATTGTTGCGGCTTAGAAACAACACCTGTTCCAAGAAGGGGGCCAAGAAAGCACAGAATCACTCGTTCCTTCCCGCGAAAATCATCTAGGCCAAAAAAAAAAAAAGGAAAAAGAAAAGAGACCCATGGACTCGGTACCTGCAACTGTGACAACCCGGCGAAACTCGGGAGGGCGCCGGAGAGCTGGTTATTCATGACCTCGAACCGCGTCAGGGCAGTGAGGCTGCTGACATCCGGAGGGAGGGTCCCGGACACACCCTGGTTACCTATCTGGATCCAGTCGACCTGGTTGCCGGTGCAGACGGACCAGGGTCCACTTGCACGGGTCGGCGTTGGACCGCCGAGGGGAGGAAGGGAGCGTCGGTCGTTCTTGAGGGCTTGCATTGCGAGGACGTCCCTCCGCAGGGGTCCGAGCAGAGCAGCGAGGCACAGGAGCAGCAGCAGGGGGAGGAGGAGGGCCAGGAGGGGGAGGTCCCGGTGGTGACGACCCATCGTTGGGTGTCGTCTATGCCGCCGAGAAGCGGCAGCGGGCCCTCGACGGAGGTGGCCTTGCTGGGGCTCACGCGCGGCCTTCGACGGAGGGGAAAGGCGCTGCGTTTTGCAGTTCGACCATGGGAAATGGAAACTGCACACAGGGCGATATATATATAGAGAGAGAAGGATGTGGTACTGTTGCTTTGATAGAGAGAGAAGGAGAGAAGAAGCGGCGCAGATTGAGGATGAAGAAAATCAAGGGACGAAAAGAGAGAGAAGGGAAAATGCTTTTTAAGGAGGCGTGGGATTAAAGTGTGATGAAAAAAAGGGAAAATCTTCTTTCTTTCCCTCTTTTCTTCTTATGATACAAAAAAAGGGAAAATCTTCTTTATTTCCCTCTTTTCTTCTTATGATACAAAAAAAGGGAAAGAAAGAAGATTTTCCCTTTTTTTCATCACACTTTCCATTGTAATCCCACGCTTCCTTAAAAAGCATTTTCCCTTCTCTCTCTATCTCTCTTTTTTGTCCCTTGATTTTCTTCATCCTATGGTCCAACTCATGACCTTAAACTGAGTTGTTTATCGGAGTCAACCCCAAATGTAAAATGGGGTAATGATAACCAGGGGGGAAATTAACCAATACAGGAAAAGCCCCCCGCCTGATCCTCGCGATTGTATCATAAGAAGAAGTTCAGGGTAGATATTGGATTTTTTATGTTAGAAGAAAAAAGTTTGGAATAAATTTTGCGTTATAGGGGTATAAGTTTGAGTTTTTAGGTGTCACAAAAAATAATTAAAGTTACGTTTGATCATCCGAATTTCTAATCGAGATAGAACTGGATATAATAAGTTATAAAATCTTGGGATTTTTTTATATCCTGTCAATTGTTTGGTGAATCACAACATTAAAGTCAGATATATTTACATCATATCATATACATTTTTTTTATATAAATGGCATATTATTATAAATAAACATAAATGTTCCGTATCACTCGATTAGTCAAATCTAAATTATTATAAATAAACATAATTTTTTTATATATAAATGGCATATCATTAATGACGCGATCCGGCGATTCATGCTCCGTATCACTTGATTAGTCAAATCTAAATTATATTAGTCATAAAGAATAAGGCCGTAATCGGCTCCCGGGATACCACTAAATTATCACTCCTTTTCCCAGGTCATACCTAATGCTTTCACTAAGGGCGCATTTGTTTAAATGTGTTTCTGTTCCTCGGAACACAATTTTTTGTTCTTTTGTTCTGGGGAACAAAAAAAAAATAGAAACGCGTTTGTTTACACTTTTATTCCCGGGAACAAAAAATCTATCTTTTTTGTTTTTGGGAACAGAAAGAAGAAGTAGAAAAAAACTTGTTTCTTGTTCCTTGAACAATTCCGAGAAACACATTTTTTTTTTTCTCATTTTTCTTCTTCTTTTTTCTTTGGCCGGCAGCCTCGCCCAGCCACATCGTAGTGATATGAAGCATGGATCACCGGATTGCGTCATTAATGATACTTTGACTTAGGAAAGAAATCACATGCGACCTCGCCTAAGACGAAAACCAAGTTATTACGTGGAAATCCGAAGAGCTGAATTTACTTTAAAAGCTCACGTGTTATGCACGGACGTTACAATTTACAAGTCGAGAAGTTAAGCATGAAAAATTACTTTTATTATATGAAGTGTTGTATCGTGGGATATGAACAAGAAATTATCAATGAAATCACATAATTCTAAGAATTGCAAATGCGAAAGGATGAAAATATGTTTGAGATCGAAAATTTTGTGATTGTGAAGTAGCCGTAACATAGAAAAATGATTGGAATCTCGCTGTTAAAAAATGCGGGAGGGTAAGATAGAAAAATTAATTTAATGGATGTGTCAATACATGATATATTAATTGCGGTATGAAAGACCATATCTTGTGCAGTGCGTGTTGTTGATCTTTCTATTTTCGTATTTTGTGTTAACCCATGTCTTGTTTGTAACATCACGTCACTTGTTCATTTAATTATTGTTGTAAGGAATATATTCAATTGTTTTGATACGGCACGATACAAACTGAGACATTGGAGTAAGATGGGGACATGAAGACTTGGGGAATGAGACCGGGGCAGTGGACACACGCCCAACTGAACAACCAACGCCCCGCCCCACCACCACACCGCCCGCCCCCCCCCCCCCCGCCCCCCCCCCACCCCCGGGGCCCCCTCTTCCCTCTAGTCCCAACAAAAAACGGTGCTTTTACGGACGATATGTCCCACACTTCTTTAACCGCGACGAGGAATAAAGTACTGTCTAGCCACTAAGAGGTCGATTGTTTGGTGAAACTAAGAGGTGATCGATGGGTGGGCCTAGACCGGTCACTTAGGTCGGGCCTCAAGTGTTGTCCAAGCCTCCTCATCATAAAAGTTCATATCATGGTGCCAACATGGCTCTAGCGGGCCCATGGGCCCTCAAGCCCATAATTATGTCCATTTGAAACTTGATTACGTATATATTAATGAACAAATCGCATTGTGTTATCCACACAACTTTATTCGATGCATCTTCATTTGGCATGAGAATTTCCCATCCATAGATCCTAGTTTAGTGTCAGCATTAAGTGCCACAGTGATAGCGCTCCGTTTCAACCTAAATACTTCCCTCGATCAATCAATAGTTGAGAGATTAAACCTATACCCGGTTATCCATTCATGGGTAGCTGCGTTGGTTGAGAGTTCCTCCATCATCGCAGAGGTCGAGAGTTCGAAACCCGCAGTTGCTAGCGATTTAAGTGGGGGTCTTGGTGGTGGGTTGCTGGATTAGTCTCCTTCGAGGTATAAGGACCCGGCCCTCACGAACCGTTCGGGCACGGGTAGAGTCTCAGTTACCAAAAAAAAAAAACCTATACCTAGTTTATTCATGAATGAATGCAGAATGGCTTATTCGTATCTATTATGGTCAGCCACGTAAGGTTCAAGTACTTGATTGATTATTTCCGGTACTAGCAAAAAAATAACCTCCCGATATCAAATAAAAATACCCCATTATTTAAAATAGTAGAATCTCAAATATGTCACGTGGATTGCAAATCATTTGTTTTTTCGAATTAAAAGATTTAATTTTACTCCTTGCACGAGATCGCTTACAAATTTTATAGATAGGTAGAATCAAAATCTCTAGCTCCTCCATTCATTCGCCATGTTGGAATATGACGACTGGCCAGTCTTTGTTGCTAGGTGTTCATCGTCTTCGTAGAGCTTCATGAAAGCCTGCGTGAAGAATCGAAGGACCATTACTCAGCGTGTGATAACGGATCTAGCAAAATCAAAATCGTTCTCGATTGTTGAGAGATTTCATCTCGCATGTACCGATCATAGGTCACTTTTACTATGCCGGCCACCGGGTCCGCGATGGTCTCGAAAGCTTCCTTCGAGAGGTCGATGGCGCCGGCGTACCCGCCTAGGCAATGGTCGACGATCCTCACCTCAACCGACCTGCCCGTACACGGGTCTTGAATGCCAGAGTAGGCGGCGCCACTGCACGTCACCCTGTACGTGCTTCCACAGGCGGCCCCACCGGCCCAGAAGGTGTCCCTCGCCGCAGCTATCATCACGCCCTGAGGTTGGCTTCCATAGCATGCCGAAGCTGCGCTGCGCGACCAAGGAATTCAACGATACAATCGATTAGCGGAAAAATCAAAGGATCACCCCGCTCAACTCTACTACAGAAACATCTTCGCATGATGCACCGGAGAAACTTACAAACGTATTGCTGGTAGAATGTTGCCGTGCCCGAATCAGCTAGAGTTGCCAATGGAATGGAGGAAAGCGCAAGAGCAAATAAGGTTAGGACAAAGACATGGTGATTAGCTGCCATCGTTGTCTCGTCTGCGAAATACGGCAAAGCCCTAATACGGGTTTTTTTTATACCGTCTACCGCCAGTTCAGTATCCGAATCCGCGTTCTAATTGATTAAGTTGTAAAAAACGGTTGGATTTACTCAAATTCCTATTTCGCTGCTTCAAATTGAATGCCTTTCCTCGTTTTGTTGATGCTATTCGTCTTCCAAATATGACATGTAAATCTTACTCCTGTTTTCTGCATCATGGAGAGGCTCATATTGCCAAAGTTTTTCCCCACAATTTCCAGGAATCGTTATATCTGTGTGCATATTGTCACATTGAGGATAAAAAAGTGATAGAATGGAATGAACATTAGCATATATATATCAATGAATATGGCAATAGATCTTGTGATCATTCACATAAACTCATTATTCGGAGCAGAAGTTCTTGTTCTCCTCAAGGATCTGTGTAACTGTTCAAATGAATCCATTTCAAGGAATCTATGTCGAAAACTCGTCGCAAAGTAGTCATGATATCTTTTTTTCTTTTCTTTTTTTTTTCTTTTTGGGTATGGGTAGTCATGATATGTCCTTCAAAAAAAAAAACACTATACTGAGAATGTCCTTAGAAAACATTAAGAATGGAAAAAATATCCTGTTGAAGTGGTTATACTAGTTTACCTTATATTTTAATGAACACTGACCATAATAAGAGGGATACTACAAAGAAATTTATAAATTTATTACACTTATACTATCTAATCATAAACCTTTTAATTTAGCGAATTTAATATTAACCAATTTGACAATTTACTAATATAATCCATCCGATCACTTTTGATTAGAAATAGTTGACATGGACGCAAATTGTTATATGTGGTGTAGTCAACGTTAACGGATGGCTAGCAAGGACCCCTCTCTCCAGATCCAGCCAGGCCAACCCTCGTCAGGCCTCACTTGGATGTAGGCGAGGGCCACCCTCGCTAGATTGGGTGAGGCTCGGCAAGGACCCTTGTTAGCCAATCCTATTGCCGATAGCCAACAACAAAGAAAAGGGAAAAAAAAAAAAAGAAATCTAAAAAATTATCAAAAAAATTTGTAAAAACTGTCTATATCAGCACTAGCCATTAACGTAGAATGGCTAGCGTTCACATTAATGATTTCCAATTAAAATTTATTAGATGGACTATAGTGGTAAATCATTAAAAGTTATGTTTGGTCGTCCAAATTTTTAATCATGATAAGACTAAATAAAATAGGATATGAAATTTATGAATTTTGCTATATCCTATCAACTATTTGGTGATTGCACTAATAGGGTTGGATATATTCATATATGTCATGTATGTTGTTTGGTATAAAAAGTATATTAGTATAAATGAACCAAAAATTATATAAATGGAGATAGTAAAAATCTATCGCAACACTATTGTCTCATTTATTTTTATTTACTTATTTTTTATTTTCCTTATTTTTTAATTAGTTTCTTTTTTCTTTCTATCTTCCCCTTCCATCATTCTCTAATAAAATTTTATTATATAGTAAACTATACTAATATACCACAAATACTAAAATTCCTAAAATATCTAATAAATATATTGAATTAAAATTATAAAATAGAATTAAATTCGAATTGTAAAATTAAATTAAAATAACTAATTCTTTTTGTTATTTTGAATTGATTATATTATAATTCAAATATTATTTATATTGAAATATAATTTTAATTTTGTTAATTTAATAAATTTGTTATTTGAGAAAATAACTTTCCTATTTAGATAATATAAATCCTATTCACTTTTATCCCATCTTCTCCATGAAATAATTTTATTCAGTCTATATCCCCATTTTATCCAACTGTCTTCTATCTTGAGTAGGCATCAAATGCAAGATAGGTATTCTGAATTTTATTCTGATTGTCAAACACAACAAAAACGTTTAGGACTTAATTGGTTAAATGAAAAATTTATAACTGAATTGGTGTAAATGTAATAAGTTTATGATTTTTTTAATAATTTCGATCCAAAATAAGGTATATGCTATCAACCAACTTATATAATTATTTATATGGAGTTTCCCCTTTCATTCAATTGACGGTGGAATTTGGATTCTACGGGCGGTGGACAATAGAATAACCCCTAGGACAAATAATTATTAATTCCATAATGCTTCATGGCAAGCCATAGAGAAAGCATGCGCCATTTATGGATGGCTATTAAATTTTTGCATAATTTTTAGGGTTAATTTTTATTAAAAATAATAAAAAAAAAACACATGGCATATAGTTTAGAAGTATTTTATTTTTATTTTGTTTTATTTTAAACCGCCAGTGAGGGAAGGATTTTTCACATATTTCATTAAGATTTTTCACATATACACTGAGGGATGTATTTTGCGCAAAAAGGGAATTTTTTGGATGGAATATGCGAAAAATACAAAAGGGGAATATTGCGCGAATTGTGTATATTTCAACGATATATTTAGGGATATCGTGCGCAAACAAAATGGAAAAAGAATATATTGTGAAGATACATTTTTTTTACCTATAAAAGACATGGTGCGCGAATTAATTTGGTGGGGTTTTTTTTTTTTTTTTTTTTTCTTTGGATAAGAAAAGTACACAAAAATAGAAAAAAGGTGAAAAGTGAGTGAAAAAAAAAAAAGCCCCCCACACGACTGTTCATCTTGCTCGCGGGGGGGTGGGAAGTCTCTGTCGACGCCATCGCCGTCCGCCCACTGTCGTCGTCGTCCGCCCCCGCCACACAGCACCGGCGCCGTGTCCTTAGCACCCGAAGCCCCCCTAGCGCCCTGACGCTCCATCGCCTCCGCGAGCAGTGCCGTCGCCGTCTTGAGCTGTGCCACAGCCGAGCCACCTTCCCCATGCCGACGTAGCCGTCGATCTTCGTCCGCGAGCCCTAACGACCTGCGCCACCCTGATGCCAAGCCCCGCCGCACCTCACTTGCAGCCCGCGAAGCCGTCTCTGCTCGCCATAGCCATGACGCCGCGCGCGAGCTTCGCCCCCGCCGGATCTAGATCCGTGCCGCCCCGGCGCTACATCCACCTTGACTCCTAGATCTGACACCGCCCCCAACGTCGCTCGCCGCCTGCATATCTGAACAGTAGCCGGCCCAAATCCGACATCATCCTTGTCTCCTCGTCCCTGCCCACGACCCCGTGCTTCGCCCGCGACACCGTCCACCGTTCTTGCCATGCCGCCCGTGACGCCGTCCGCCGATCTTGCCGCGCCGCCCCATCGCTGCCTCCGCCTCACCTTTGCCCGCGACGCCCGCTCCCAGAGCCAACGTCGTCCCGTGCTGATCCCAAAGCCCCTGGTGCCGTGCAGCCGTTGCACCGCCCTCGGTGCCCTCGCCGGCGCTCTCTCCCCCTTGCCAGATTGGCCACCAGCCTTTTTCTTTTTTAGAAAAAAAAAATAGGAAAAAGAAAGAAAGAAAAAAAGCAAAAATTAGGTAATTTTTATTTTTTCTTTTCTTTTGTTTCTTTATTATTGTTGACATTTCACATTATTTGTTTTTTTAGTGTAATTATCCCTTTTATGTGAAGTTGAAATTGCATGATATGAAATTGCCTTGAAATTTAGTGATTGTCAGTCCGATTTTCGTGTCCGAAATCCAACTCGCGATTACTTTAAAAAAAATCGCTAATCCAATCTCCCGCCCGAGATTCAATTCGCGATTCGTGTAAAATTGGCCAACCCGATCTCATGCGCGAGATATGGTTCATCAATTTGGGTGTCATTATTACTTGATTTGCTGTGGTGTCACTTAAATTAGTTTTCTTTAAAAAAAATTTTAAAAAAAATGTAGGTTAGAATTAGGTTTATTGCTTGTTTTAGGGTTTATATATTTAGATTAGGAATTTTATTTCGAATTTTAAAATTAAAAAAAAAATCCAAAAATCCAAAATCCAAAAAAATCAATTTAGGATGCCAATTTTATTTTAAACTTGGATTGCATGTTTAATTACTTGGCAATTATTAATTTTGAAATTTAAAAAAAAAAAAAAAAGAGAGGAAAAACAAAAAAAAATCATCATGCATATGTCATGTAGAATTAAGGCATCTTTTGCACGTTATTGCATATTAGGGTAAGATTGCATATTTAATTTTACTTTCTAATTAATTTTAAGTTTAGATAGATTTTTTAGATAGATTGCATTTTAGGATTATTTGGGTTAAGATAATATTTTAGTTTAAATTAGGATTTGGCTCAACCTAATCCCTAAAATAAATTGAATAGGATCTTGATCTAGCTAGGTAATTTTCACATTTTACCTAATTTCGAATTTCATGAAAAATACAAAAATGTCTTAGAATAAAAAAAGAAAAGAAAAAAAAAAGAAGAAAAATGTCAAATGCATGTCATTAGGATTAGATTCATTGAAATGCATGTCATATAATAGTTGTTGCTAGGTCCATTCAATTAAAAATTACATATCATTAAAATTAGGTCATTTAGTTAATATTACATTGCATATTGCATGATTTTCATTAATTAAGTGAAAACAAAAACAAAAATTACGCGTTAATTAGAAACTATATCTAGGGTTATTGATGTGGATTTTAATTTAACATTGCATATGCTTTCGTTGCTTTGAGGTAAGTTTAGCAATTTATTCATTTTTTATCTGGATGTTAAATTGGTGGATTGCACACCCGTATGATCACCTCACATGTTAGGGAAATAGATTTAAAATCAATTTAGGCTGCCTGCAAAAACATTTTTGAAAATAAAAGAATGGTAGGGTATTAGAGAAATCTAGTGTAACCAAGTCCCCGTACCCATGATCTCTAGTTCGTAGGAGTAAAGTAAATCTCCTATTACTTTACTTAGGTTTCTAATCGATCTACCATAAACTGATTAGTGGCGACTCCTAGATAAAATCAATTGCATGTTAAGAATTTGAACCTAAATCGCAAATTTGTATGGGCTTGAGAGAGCCCGAGCTAAGTTTAGGCTTAGCAATCCATTAGCTAAACCCTAGGTGGTTCACTCGAAAAATTAGTCGCGACAGCTTGGCGACTCCACTAGGGACTTGAGTTGAAACTCTTAGTGGACTTAGGCCAATTTTCTCTTCCATTTGAAAAAAAAAATGTTTTTGCTTGGCAGCGAGAATCCTAGGTACGTCCCTAACATTTAAGGTGTTAAATGTTCTTGCAGATTGGGAGGTATAAGGGGAGTAGTGATTGCTAACCCTTGTCTTGCAGGTTGAAGTTGGGGATGAATGTTTTGAATTCAAATTATTAAAGTGTTGTTTGACATGAACTGTTGTGCATGCCTTGCATTTGCACTGCACTTTTGCACACACAACTCGCCGTCGGACCTGGGCCGCATAGGATCATCTAGGATGGTATTAAGATGAATGCCACTCCGACCGCCTGCCCATGGTACGAGTCACCCATCTCAATCCTGAAGTTTCTTTTTTTTATGTCAAGAGTACTCACCTCGGTTTGTATGCCCACAACCCAGGTCGGCTCTTTGACCAAGCCGGAGTCATAAGGACCCGACATAGTCCACACGCTCGTGGCTAGTCCGATCATTCTTGTGGCTCCACTTTGATAAGCTTTATAGACTAGAAATCGAGCCACTTACAAT
The DNA here is from genome assembly GCA_014182715.1 of Eucalyptus cloeziana. Classification (NCBI taxonomy): domain Eukaryota; kingdom Viridiplantae; phylum Streptophyta; class Magnoliopsida; order Myrtales; family Myrtaceae; genus Eucalyptus; species Eucalyptus cloeziana. The sequence continues at coordinate 37,491,906 of CM024635.1, read as the reverse complement.
GCGTATGTCTATGTGATTGCCATTGATTTTTCTTGGTGAAGTAAGTCTTCTATCCCTATACTATGCAATTTACTTTTGGTCCGTCCATGACAATCTAGGTTGGTCATTTGATCTAATTCATTTGTTAATTAGAAATGAAATGAGGAAATTGCCATGCAATGAATCATTTGCACAAAAAAAAAACTTTGAAGAATTTGTTTTCAATTCATGTTTAGGGAATTTAGTCTTGCTAGGATGTCTATCTTTATTTTCCTAGTCCATTTTTAGGAAATGTCATTCTTGTACGAACTTTTCATGAATAAATAGAAAAATTGATTAGATCATTGTCATGGATTGACTTTCTATTTACACCTCGTGTTTACATGTTCCCGTTCATTTGAATTAGGTGATTATGGAATGATCCCGGTCACCCATCTGTTCACGATTGAGAGCTCAAATGACTGATCAAAAAGAGCTTATCTTGTCAAGCAAAAGTGTTGCGATCTATCTTCAGTGAGAAATTGCGACTCCAATAAGAGAGCCAAGAAGACCTTTTGAACCGTCTCATTTTCCTAAGGTAGTCGAATTTGATGCCATCATGAAGAGACTAGCAACATATCTAGATGGAAGAATATCTGACCTAAAGGGTTTGCATCACAAGATCAAGAAGGGTGAAGAATTCAAGTACACATTATTCATGGTCCTAAGTAGTTTAATGTCCTCATTTAATTAGGGGTATACACCTTCCCCTGTGTGAGAATTTTTATCACTTTTTAGGGATTGATTTCAATTTCTTATGTGCTTGAACATCATATTCCAATAAATGTAATTCGATTGATGAATATCAATAAAATTACAAGTTTTGTTTTGAGGACATGATGGGGCACACCAAACCAGCCCGGTGACGATATCAAACAATGAAAAGAAATTATCATCCATAGAGAAATTCTAAGGACTGGGCTTCTTCATGCTTCCTCACTAAAAATAAATAAATCATTTTTGAAGCCATTTCCAAAAGCATGCGTTAGGTTACCCCTGTTTGTTTTTCAAACTCATTTACTTCATGTCTCAGAGCATAATAGAGAGGCGTTTGAAAATAACACGTCAATTTTCATTGATAGTGGGCTCGTTGATTTGGGAACATACATCTGAAGGAAAAATAGGTATATGGGGGCAAGGGATTATTTCCTAGCTAATCTTGATAACATCTCCCAAGAGTGAAGAAAACATTAAGCACTACTTATCCTCTTACTTATCCCGAGCGATTTCCTTGCACATCAATAAGAAACTGAGGGCAAGTTAAAAGAAAATCATCTAGATTTCAAAGTGTGATGTGTGACACATCTCATTGCAATTTTTGTGAGATGTCATTCTCGAAAGCCAAATGAAATTTCTCATTTCCATGAGAAAATGATGGAATAAGTCAAAAGAGGATCATCCATCTTGGATGAAATGGATATGTCGTGTTCATGAATATAATTAATTTTCGAATTGACACTCTGTTTTTTTCCTTGTAGATGAAGAATTTGGGCACTACAAATTCCAGTAGTGACATGACAAACAAAATCTCGATCCGAGTCAAAATGATTGTACAATTTGAATTTACTCTGATGTTGCATGGTATCTTATTCATGCACATTCTCTTGTGTAGAGGCAAAAACGGATTTTCACTTTTGATTGATAGAGACAATCCAAGGATATCCATTTCTGAGATAATCCCTTTGTGGGGCAATTCCCTAAATGAATGCTTAAAACCATGTTTTGAGTACAATAAATTGTTTGTTTTGAAGTCACAAACACTTTTCATGCTTAAAGTTGCTGGACTCTTTTGAAAAGAGAATTTTCATATTGATTTAGCTCGCTAATTTCATGTGGAGATTTGTCAAGATAGACAATTCAATAGATGACATCAATGCTTAAGAATGCGAAATGAGACGTGTCAGGATGATGAAAGGCAAGCCTTATCCTATACACAGTCCCCTACTTATACACTTGTGAGATGAGTGTAGGAAGTTCCATATCTGCAAGGTAAAGAATTCTCTCGCAAAAGGTACGATAACTGAAATGATAAGGGGCAATTCATTTTTCTATCATAAACACAACAGGCGATCAATTGCTTAACCCTTTTGAGCCTCATACACTTATGCAGATTTCTTTTTTATATATATTACCCCTGTCAAGAACCACCCCACATTGGGGCAAGCTAGAGGTAAGACAGCATCATAAGGTGAGGAAAATGAATTGAAATTTTCTTGCTCTCACTTGCATTAATCTTCAAGTCGTATTACATCGAATTCATGTGATGATTTAAGTACCTTAGGATGACGAAGAGCATTTTTTTCTCTATCTTATACACTTATATCCTTTGCATAGCCTACTTGAGCCTGTAATTTCATTTCTTTAAACCAAGTTGATGATCATCCCCCACACTGGGGCAAGGCAAAAGATAGATGAAGACTTTTGAAAGTTCGAGTGTCATTCAAAATGTTACTTGACGCATGCATTGTGCGCAAGGGTTGAAACCAAAATAAAACTAAGAGGCATGAAAAAGCAGTGTGTCTGGTAAAAGCAAAGCCAATGCCCATGAAAAAGAAGTGAAAAAAATGAATAAGAACTAGGGGCATGAAAAAGTGGTGTGGCTGGTAAAAGTAAGACTAATGCCCATAGATGAAAATGAAAAATGAAAAAAAAAAAAAAAAAAAAAAGAGTTAAGATAGATGACCATCATTTACAAAGATTGTATCCCAATGAAGCAGTACTCAAAGAGTCAAGATCAATGGTGCATTTATAATGACAATCTCCGGTGAAGGAGATCATCAATTTTCACCCCTATACACATTTTTTAGCCTAATGATCATTTTGTTTCTTAACCCATGAACCTAGCCTACGTTCATCCCTTGTAAAGTCTCTTTTGATTAGGGCACTTGAATTAGCGTATGGATTTCACATGTCATAAGCATCGCTCGAAGGAGTGTGAGCAAGATTATTTCTTTCTCATTTTGTAGGTTCTTGACTTGTAAACTCGAAGATGAATACAAAATTGTTTTTTTTCAATAGCCTTGACTCAAAGAGTCCCATTTGTTAAGCCGTTGACTAAGCCCATATTACGGTCCCTGTCAAAGACCTCTCAGATTGGTAAGGTCGTACCGCTTGTGAGAATACTCGAACTCATGTCGATATAGTGAGATCAAGTGATTCTCATAAATGAGAGTGAGTGAAAGTCTTTTCTAACTGGAAGTCTCTCATTTAGTATTATTAGGAAATCCAAGTCATGAGTGAAAATTGTCTTGAACAATGATTCTCTCCGATGGAAATTTGGGTGATGCAAAGGTCATTATGCATGAACCCCGATTGAATTAATAAAAACTTCAGTGGATTTTGAAGTGTGCATTGCTTATTTCTTTGGTAAATGCATTTTTGCTCTAAAGACCCAAGAGCTCCTGATATTCAGGTTCCTTTCAGAATGCCTCATGATATTTAGAGATGAGAAACCTTCACGACCATTCAAGGTGCATCCTTGATGTTCCAAAATTTATTTTCTATCAAGACGTGAAAGATCTCCACAGGATATTTAAATTCCAGAAGACATATCCCCATGAATCAGAGATATCATCAAGTAAGTATATCTCGACTCATACTCTAAATACTTGTCACTGCGCAGGTATTCTCTTTCAAGTGCATCGACACTTGACTCGATCAAGCTGTCCTCTATATTGACTTGGCGTGCTTTTGTAGCCTAAAGTCCATTTCATCGACCCGGCGTGCTTCTGTAGCCCGATGTCTTTTATATTGACACGTCGTGCTTTCGTAGCCCAGTATCCCTTTTCATCGACTCGGCCTATTTTCGTAGCCCAGAGTCCCTTTATATTGACTTGGTGTGCTTTTGTAGCCCAAAGTTCTTTTCATCGACCCGGCGTGCTTTCATAGCCCAGTGTCCTTTATATTGACCTAACGTGTTTTCGTAGCCCAGAATCCCTTATATTGACTTAGCGTGCTTTTGTAGCCCAATGTCCTTTATATTGACATGTCGTGCTTTCATAGCCCAAAGTCCATTTCATCGACTCGCGTGCTTCCATAGCCCAGAGTCCCCTTATCAAATCAGTGTACTTTCGTAGCCCAAAGTTCCCATTCATCGACATGGTGTGCTTCCATAGCCCAGAGTCACCTCATTAATTTGGGAGACATATCTCTAAGGATCAGAGATGCCACCAGGTAAGTATATCTCTATCAATACCTTAAATACTTGTCATTGTACAAGTATTCCTTTTCAAGCACCGGCACTCGATGGAGTTGCCCCACAAAGATTTTTTTTTTTTCAGATTTAGTCTAATTCAGGCGACCGTAGAATGGTACGAGTCCTGGAAAGTGAATCCTCGTTTAGGCGACCGTAAAATGGTATGGGTCCTAGACAGCATCTATTTCCTGTTTAGGCGACTGTAGAATGGTACGAGTCCTGAAAAAGCAATTTTCCCATTCAGGCGACCGTAGAATAGTATGGGTCCTGGAAAATGAATCCTCGTTTTGACGACCATAGAATGGTACGGGTCCTGGACATATAACACCAACCACCTCGAACTACTCTATCTTCCTTTAAGATAAATTATTCCAGGTTAGTTCATTTATCATTTGCATTAGCATTTCATGCATCATACAAATTGTATTAAAAAATGGAATTCATGTTCTAACAAAAAATCATTCATTGCATATACATGATTAAAATTTAAGTCTCAAATTTATCTTTGAAGGCAACCTTTGCGAACTCACCTTCAAAGAGGGGCAACTGTTGACACCTAAATTTTTTAAAAAAAAAAAAACACATGGCATATAATTTAGAAGCATTTTATTTTTATTTTGTTTTATTTTAAACCGCCGGTGAGGGAATGATTTTTCACATATTTCATCAAGATTTTTCACATATACACTGAGGGATGTATTTTGCGCAAAAAGGGAATTTTTTGGATGGAATATGCAAAAAATACAAAAGGGGAATATTGCGCGAGTTGTGTATATTTCAACAATATATTTAGGGATATCGTGCATAAACAAAATGGAAAAAGAATATATTGCGAAGATACATTTTTTTGACCTATAAAAGACATGGTGCACGAATTAATTTGGTGGGGGTTCTTTTTTTCCGTTGGGTAAGAAAAGTACATGAAAATAGAAAAAGGTGAAAAGTGGTTGGGGGGGGGGGTGGTGGGGGAAGTCTCCATCGGCGCCATCACCGTTTGTCCATTGCCGTTGCCGTCCGCCCCCGCCAGCGCCACACCGACGCCGTGTCCTCGGCGCCTGAAGCCCCCCCGGCGCCCGACACTCGATCACCACTGTGAGCAGTGCCGTCGCCGTCTTGAGCCATGCCACAGCCAAGTCGCCTTCCTCGCACCAATGCAGCTGCTGGTCTCCATCCGCGAGCCCCGATGACCCGCACCACCCCGACGCCGAGCCTCGTTGTGCCTCGCCTGCAGCCCATGAAGCCGTCTCTACGTGCCACAGCCACGACGCCGCACCCCGCACCCAATCTTCGCCCCCGTCGGATCTAGATTTGTGCCGCCCCGGTGCTGCCTCCGCCTCGACTCCCAAATCTGACACCGCCGCGACGCGCTCACCGCCTGCAGATCTGAACAACAGCTGGCCCAGATCCGACACCGTCCTTGCTCGCGACCCCGTGCTTTGCTCGCAACGCCGCCCGCCGGTCTCACCGTGTCACCCACAACGCCGTCCACCGATCTTGCCGCACCGCCCCGTCGCCGCCTCCACCTCACCTCTGCTAGCGACGCCTACTCCCAGAGCTGACGTCGTCCCGTGCTGATCCCGAAGGCCCTAGTGCAGCGCCACCGTCGCGCTGCCCCCGGTGCCCTCGCCAAACCCTCGTTGGCGCTCTCTTCCCCTCGCCGGACCAGCCACTAGCCTTTTTCTTATTTTCTTCTTTTTTAGAAAAAAAAAAAAAAAGAAAAGAGGAAAAAGAATGAAAAAAAAAAAAAAAAAAAAACAAAAATTAGGTAATTTTTATTTTTTATTTTCTTTTAATTATTTATTATTGTTGACATTTCACATTATTATTTTTTTTAGTGTAATTATCCCTTTTATGTGAAGTTGAAATTGCATGATATGAAATTGCCTTTAAATTTAGTGATTGTCAGTCCGATTTTTGCGTCTGAAATCCGACTCGCAATTACTTTAAAAAAAATTGCTAATCCAATCTCCCGCCCAGGATTTAATTTGCGATTTGTGTAAAATTGGCCAACCCGATCTCATACGCAAGATATAGTTCGTCAATTTGGGTATCAATATTGCTTGATTTGTTGTAGTGTCACTTAAATTAGTTTTCTTTAAAAAAAAAATCAAAAAAATGTAGGTTAGAATTAGGTTTATTGCTTGTTTTAGGGTTTATGTATTTAGATTAGGAATTTTATTTCGAATTTTAAAATTAAAAAAAAAATCCAAAAATCCAAAATCCAAAAAAATCAATTTAGGATGCCAGTTTTATTTTAAACTTGGATTGCTTGTTTAATTACTTGGCAATTATTAATTTCGAAATTAAAAAAAAAAAAAGAAATTAAAAAAAAAAAAACAACAAAAAATCATCATGCATATGTCATGTAGAATTAGGGCATCTTTTGTACGTTATTGTATATTAGGGTAAGATTGCATATTTAATTTTACTTTCTAATTAATTTTAAGTTTAGATAGATTTGTTAGATAGATCTCATTTTAGGGTTAGTTAGGTTAAGACAATATTTTCGTTTAAATTAGGATTTGAACCTAAAAAATAAATTGAATAGGATCTTGATCTAGCTAGGTAATTTTCACATTTTACCTAATTTCGAATTTCATGAAAAATACAAAAATGTCTTAGAATAAATTAGTTTTATTCTCTAGGATAGATTGCATTCTTTTAGGAAAAAAAAATCAAATGCACGTCATTAGGATTAGATTCATTGAAATGCATGTCATATAGTAGTTGTTGCTAGGTCCATTCAATTAGAAATTACATATCATTAGAATTAGGTCATTTAGTTAATATTGCATTGTATATTGCATGATTTTCATTAATTAAGTGAAAACAAAAACAAAAATTACCTGTTAATTAGAAAACATATCTAGGGTTATTGATATAGATTTTAATTTAACATTGCAGATGCTTTCGTTGTTTTGAGGTAAGTTTAGCAATTTATTCATTGTTTTATTTGGATGTTAAATTGGTGGATTGCGCACCCGTATGATCATCTCACATGTTAGGGAAATAGATTTAAAATCAATTTAGGCTGCTTACAAAAACATTTTTGAAAATAAAAGAATGGTACCGAAAGGACATTAGAGAAATTTAGTGTAACCAAGTCCCCGTACCAATGATTTCTGGTTCGTAGAGTAAAGTAAATCTCTCGTTACTTTACTTGGGTTTCTGATCGACATACCATAAACTGATTAGTGGTGACTCCTAGATAAAATCAATTGCAAGTTAAGAATTTGAACCTAAATAGCAAATTGGTATGGGCTTGGGAGAGCCGGAGCTAAATTTAAGCTTAGCAATTCATTAGCCAAACCTTAGGTGGTTCACCCGAAAAATTGGTCACGACACCGTGCAACACAAATTCCAAACTTATGAAGCTAGTGACGTTGTTTTGTTTTCTTATGTCAGTCTTCTTTTCATCATTTCTTAATATCTCTAGGCTGCTTGGAGACACGAGTTGAGTAGGGAAATGGCAACACCCAAGGGGAACAGTTGAGTTTGGGGCCTCTCCTATATGTTATCCTATGAAAAATACTCGCTTGGAAAGTTCACAACTTTATTTATTGACATGGGCATCATCAGCTTCGCGATGCTGATTTCACACACGATAAGCAAACAACATTACAGAACCATGCAACATTAAGAAAGCCCAAGCACCATTAGCATAATCACCAACAAGCGGCCTCCTCATTGGTGTTATCAGGTGCTATTCAGATATCAGCCTCACGAGAGCCTGCATAAAGAAAGCCCATGCACCATCAGCACTTGGAGACGTACGCGATTTATGATCGAAACCAAAGAGAATTATCGTCGAGATCATGCATGACAATCGAGGTAGACCGACCGGTCGTAGGATATGTATACTTTTCCGGCTTCTAGGTGGGCTATGGCCGTGAAAGCTTCCTGCAAGAGGTCGATGGTGCTGCAACACCCCAACAATCGTCACCACCATTGACGCACCGGTGCCGGCGCAGGAGGCGTAATGTCTTCAACCATGTCACGATTACCTTCTATATTTATACTCATATTGCTCCGAAAAGTAGGCACTTTACCGGACAAACTGTTGTAGGAAACGTCCAGCTCGTTTAGATTAGGTAGCGTTGTGAGCTCACTAGGTATTGTACCGGTAAGATTATTGTTGGACAGCAACAGCTTCTTCAGCGACATAAGTTTAGAATATTCAGGAGCAATAGTTCCAGAAAGATCCATATTTGGGAAATTAATAACAACGATGTTGCCCTCATAACATGAAATCCCTGTCCACAGACTCTCCGAGTTACAAGCATTATTTCCTTGCCAACCCTGAGCAAATTCAACAGGGTAACCCATTGGTCGAGCAATGGAGAGGAGTATATCAACCGTGGGATCACAAGGAATGCCCGGCTCGGGCAAGCAAAAGCAATTCGTACCAGCAATCATATCGACTTGAACAACTGTAGTATTGAAAGCAGGCTTCGATCCCTGGAGCAAATTATTCGTCAGATTGACAACCTTAAGGCTAGGAAGATTCACCAGGGACTCGGGGACAACGCCAGTCAAATGGTTATTCCTCACGCTGAAATGCCACAGATTCTTCAAATTTGAAACGTCGGGTATAGGACCCGTGAATTGGTTACTGTCCAACCAAACCTGTGCCAATTGGGTCATGTTCGCTATGACGTCGATCGTCCCACTGAGCTTCGAATTCCCGGCCTTCCCATTCAGCCAGAGGATCTGAATCGTCGACCCGGCAAAGCTCGCAGGCAGCCCGCCTTCCAGGTTATTAAAGGATAACTGAAGTGTGAACATGCTAGGGAACGCATTGATGAAATCAGGGATTGGACCAGTCACGTTCGCTTGGGTCGCAGTGAAATTCTGAAGGGAGGTGCAATCTTTCAGGCTAGCAGGAATCCCCCAAGCAGCGAAGTCATTATAGCTCAGGTCAATCGCTTGCAGAGATGACATACTGGTGAAGAAGTCCGCAGGAATGAAGGTGAAACTGTTGTTCTGCAGAAGCAACACCTGTTCCAAAAGAGGGCCAAGAAAGCACAGAATTACTCGCTCCTTCCCACGAAAATCATCTAGGCCAAAAAAAAAAAAAAAAAAAAAGAAAAGAGACCCACGGACTCGGTACCTGCAACTGTGACAACCCAGCGAAACTCGGGAGGGCACCGGAGAGCTGGTTATTCATGACCTCAAACTGCGTCAGGGCAGTGAGGCTACTAACGTCCGGAGGGAGGGTCCCGGACACGCCTTGGTTACCTATCTGGATCCGGTCAACCTGGTTGCCGATGCACTGGACCTGGGTCCACTTGCACGGGTCGGCGTTGGACCAGTCGAGGGAGGAAGGGAGCGTCAGGCTCTTCTTGAGGGCTTGCATTGCGAGGACGTCACTCTGCAAGGTCTGAGCAGAGGCAGCAAGGCACAGGAGCAACAGTAGCAGTAGGGGGAGGAGGAGGAGGGCCAGGAGGGGGAGGTCCTGGCTGCGACGACCCATCGTCGGGTGTCGTCTACGCCGCCAAGAAACGGCGGCGGCGGGCCCTAGACGGAGGCGGCCTTGCTGGGGCTCGCGCACGGCCTTCGACGGAGGGGAAAGGTGCTACGTTTCGCAGTTCGACCATGGGAAACGAAAACTGCACATAGAAAGAAATATATATATATATATATAGAGAGAGAGAGAGAGAGAGAGAGAGAGAGAGAGAGAGAGAGAAGGGTGTGGTACTATTGCTTTGATAGAGAGAGACGGAGAGAAGAAGTGGCGCAGATTGAGGATGAAGAAAATCAAGGGACGAAGAGAGAGAGAAGGGAAAATGCTTTTTAAGGAAGCATGGGATTACAATGGAAAGTGCGATGAAGAAAAAGGGAAAATCTTCTTTATTTCCCTGTTTTTGTATCATAAGAAGAAGTTCAGGGTAGATATGGGATTTTTTATGTTAGAAGAAAAAAGTTTGGAATAAATTTTGCGTTATAGGGGTATAAGTTTGAGTTTTTAGGTGTCACAAAAATTAATTAAAGCTACGTTTGATCATCCGGATTTCTAATCGGCATAGAACTGGATATGATAGGTTATGAAATCCTGAGATTTTTTTATATCCTGTCAATTGTTTGGTAAATCACAGTATTAAAGTCGATATATTCACATCATATCATATACATTTTTTTTTTATATAAATGGCATATTATTATAAATAAACATAAATGTTTCGTATCACTCGATTAGTCAAATCTAAATTATTATAAATAAACATAAATTTTTTTATATAAATGGCATATCATTAATGACGCGATCCTGTGATTCATGCTCCGTATCACTTGATTAGTCAAATCTAAATTATATTAGTCATAAAGAATAAGGCCGTAACCTGCTCCCGGGATACCACTAAATTATCACTCATTTTATTATAACGGGGTCCTTGCCCTGACGTGTCGACCACTTTGCTCCCAGTTCATACCTAATGCTGTCACTAAAGGCGCGTTTGTTTAAATGTGTTTCTGTTCCTTTGGAACACAAATTTTTGTCTTTTGTTTTGGGGAATAAAAAAATAATAGAAACGCATTTGTTTACACTTTTATTCCCGGAATCAAAAAATCTATCTTTTTGTTTTTGGGAACAGAAAGAAGAAGTATAAAAAAACTTGTTTCTTGTTTCTGGAAACAATTCCAAGAAACACTTTTTTTTTCTCATTTTTTTTCTTCTTTTTTCTTTGGCCGGCGGCCTCGCCCAGTCACGGCGATGAATCGCAGTGATATGAAGCATGAATCGCCGAATTGCGTCATTAATGATGCTTTGACTTAGGAAAAAAATCACATGCGACCTCGCCTAAGACGGCAACCAAGTTATTACATGGAGATCCGAAGAGCTGAATTTACTTTAAAAGCTCGCGTGTTATGCACGGACATTACAATTTACAAGTCGAGAAGTTAAGCATCAAAAATTACTTTTATCATATGAAGTGTTGTATCGTGGGATATGAACAAGAAATTATCGATGAAATCACATAATCCTAAGAAATTGCGAATGCGAAAGGATGAAAATATGTCTGAGATCGAAAATTTTGTGATTGTGAAGTAGCCGTAAGATAGAAAAATGATTGGAATTTCGCTTTTAAAAAATGCGGGAGGGTAAGATAGAAAAATTAATTTAATGCATGTGTCAATGCATGACGTGTCTGTAAAAAATATTAATTGTGGTATGAAAGACCATATCTTGTGCAGTGCGTGATGTTGACCTTTCTATTTTCGTATTTTGTGTTAACCCATGTCTTGTTTGTAACATCACATCACTTGTTCATTTAATTATTGTCGTAAGGTATATATTCAACAAAAAAACGGTGCTTTTACGGACGATATGTCCCACACTTCTTTAACCGCGACGAGGAATAAAGAGGTGATCGATGGGTGGGCCTAGACCGGTCACTTAGGTCGGGCCTCAAGTGTTGTCCAAGCCTCCTCATCATAAAAGTTCATATCATGGTGCCAACATGGCTCCAGCGGGCCCATGGGCCCTCAAGCCCATAATTATGTCCATTTGAAACTTGATTACGTATATATTAATGAACAAATCGCATTGTGTTATCCACGCAACTTTATTCGATGCATCTTCATTTGGCATGAAAATTTGCCATCCATAGATCCTAATTTAGTGTCAGCATTAAGTGCCACAGTGATCGCTCCGTTTCAACCTAAATACTCTCGATCAATCAATAGTTGAGAGATTAATATCCATTCGTGGGTAGCTACGTTGGTTGAGAGTCCCTCCATCGAAAAGGTCGAGAGTTCGGAACCTGCAGTTGCTGGTGGGTTGCTGGGCTGGTCTCCTCCAAGGTATAGGGGCTCGGCCCTCAGGAACCGTTCGGGTATGGGTAGAGTCTCGGTTACCAAAAAAAAAAAAAAAAAACCTATACCTGGTTTATTCATGAATAAATGCAGAATGGCTTATTCGTATCTATTATGGCCAGGCCACGTAAGGTCCAAGTACTTGATTGATTATTTCTAGTACCAGCAAAAAAATAACCTCCGATATCAAATAAAAATACCCCATTATTTAAAATAGAAGTTAGGATCTCAAATATGTCACGTCAATTGCAAATCATTTATTTTTTCAAATTAAAAGATTTAATTTTACTCCTTGCACGAGAACGCTTACAAATTTTATAGATAGATAGAATCAAAATCTCTAGCTCCTCCATTCATTCGCCATGTTAGAATATGACGACTGGCTAGTCTTTGTTGCCGAGTGTTCATCGTCTTCATAGAGCTTCATGAAAGCCTGCGTGAAGAATCGAAGGACCATTACTCAGCGTGTGATAACGGATCTAGCAAAATTAAAATCATTCTCGATTGTTGAGAGATTTCGTCTCGCATGTACCGATCGTAGGTCACTTTTACTATGCCCGCCATCGTGTCTGCGATGGTCTCGAAAGCTTCCTTCGAGAGGTCGATGGTGCCGGCGCACCCGCCTGGGCAATGGTCGACGATCCTCACCTCAACCGACCTGCCCGTACACGGGTCTTGAATGCCAGAGTAGGCGGCGCCACTGCACGTCACCCTGTACGTGCTTCCACAGGCAGCCTCATCGGCCTAGAAGGTGTCGCTCGCCACAGCTATCATCACGCCCTGAGGCTGGCTTCCATAGCATGCCGAAGCTGCGCTGCGCGACCAAGGAATTCGACAATACAATCGATTAGCGGAAAAATCAAAGGATCACCCCGCTCAACTCTACTACAGAAACATTTTCGCATGATGCACCGGAGAAACTTACGAACGTATTGCTGGTAGAATGTTGCCGTGCCTGAATCAGCTAGAGTTGCCAATGGAATGGAGGAAAGCGCAAGAGCAAATAAGGTTAGGACAAAGACATGGTGATTAGCTGCCATCGTTGTCTCGTCTGCGAAATACGGCAAAGCCCTAATACGGGTTTTTTTTATACCGCCTACCGCCAGTTCAGTATCCGAATTCGCGTTCTAATTGATTAAGTTGTAAAAAATTGTTGGCTTTACTCAAATTCCTAGTTCGCTGCATCAAATTGAATGCCTTTCCTCGTTTTGTTGATGCTATTCGTCTTCCAAGTATGTCATGTAAATCTTACTCCTGTTTTCTGCATCATGGAGAGGCTCATATTGCCAAAGTTTTTCCCCACAATTTCCAGGAATCGTTATATCTGTGTGCATATTGTCACATTGAGAATAAAAAAAGTGATAGAATGGAATGAACATTAGCACATATATCTCAATGAATATGGCAATAGATCTTGTGATCGTTCACATAAACTCATTATTCGTAGCAAAAGTTCTTGTTCTCCTCAAGGATCTGTGTAATTGTTCAAATGAATCCATTTCAAGAAATCTATGTCGAAAGCTCGTCGCAAAGTAGTCATGATATGTTTTTTTCATTTTTTCATTTTTTTTTTTTTGGGTATGAGTAGTCATGATATGTCCTTTAAAAAAAAAAAAAATACCGAGAATGTCTTTATAGAATATTAAGAATGGAAAAAATATTTTGTCTATCGCAACCTAAATTTCAGGTGCACCACCTAGAGTTTAGGCTAATGGACTAATAAGTTTTAAACTTACCTCGGGCTCTCCCAAGCTCATACCAATTCGCGACTTAAGTTCAAGTTTTTAACATGCAAATGGATTTTATCGAGTCACAACTAATCAGTTTATGGTAGGCCGATTAGACACCTAAGTAAAATAATGAGAGAATAATTTTAGTCCTACGAACCAGAGATTTTAGATATAGAAACTTGGTTACACTAGATTTCTCTAATGCCCTTTCATACCATTCTTTTTATTTTCAAAACTGCTTTTGCAGACAGCTTGGATTTATTTTAACCTAAATTACTATCACGCAAAAGGGTGATCACACGGGTGCTCACTAATTATTAAACACTCAATGAATCAAACAAATTGCATCGAAAAAAATAAACACACAAAGCAAGCGAATTTTTTTGTTTTCTTTTATCTCGAAATTAAAACATGCACTTTAATTACATGACCTAATTTTGCTAACAAATAAATTCTAATTAAATTAACCTATTATGCAAACTATTTGACTTGCACCTAATATTTTTGTGTTTTTTTTATTGAAATTCGGAATGAATAAAAACCCTAATTAAACTATCTAAAATGAATAATTTTCTAATTTATTTTAGGGGTTAATTTGACTTAAACCCTATCCTATCTTAGAAAACTATTTTTTTAGAAAAATGAGATTATTAAAATATGCAAATATTATTTAAGAGTCTATCTATAAAAAAATAAAAATAAAAATCAATCCTAATCTATTCCAAAAATTATCTAAAAGTGCAATCCTAAAAAATGCAATCGTAATTTACTAAACCAACACACTCCGATGCAAGATTTGATTTTTGATTTTTGATCTTTTTTTTTTTTTTTTAGTGTTTTTCGAGACAAGAAATTATCAAATAAACATTATATCTAAACTAATCAAGATATTCATCAAATAAATGATTAAATTAATCGAAAATAATTTGTTATTTCACGAGTTAAATTAACGATTATTTTAACCATAAATATCACAACATATAAGAAAGTTCAAAATAATTAAAAATTTGATCCCAAATTTTATGGATCAAATTAATTATTGTAATGATTTAATAAGTTAAAATACTATCAAAATACCCCGAAATCAATATAATTAAAAATGAACCGACATCTTACGGATCAAATTAATAATTACAATAATTTTGAGCAAAACCTATAGATAATGCCTAAAGTATTCATAAAATGAAAATCCACTTCCAATGTTCAAATTTACAAAATAACAACTAAACCTGATAAAAAAAAAAAAAGATAAAAAAATAATAAAAAGTAAACTACCTTGACTTTTTTTATAAAAAAAAAAAAAGGAAAACTAGCGCGCGGGATTTGTGACTGAGATTTGCATCGGGGTTGGGGATGGTGACGTGGCGTTGGGCAACAGGAGCAACAATGGCAGCGACGCTCAAAGCTCCAACGAAGGTTAGTGGATGACGAGGGGCTACTGGTGGCTGTAGCGAGGCGGTGGAGATGTTACCGATGGCTGCAACGAGGCGACGGAGGGCAACAATGGGTTGCTGCAGCATCGGCAACAAGCAAGCAGAGCAAAGACGGCAACGTTAGGGCCGGTGCAGGCGCAAGTAAGGCGCGGACATGCGGTGGTGAGCGACGCGGAGGCAACGTTCGCGGCGGAGGTGCAGCAGAGACGTGTGGCGCTCGAGCAGTTGCAGGTCGCCGGTGCTGGGCTCGCTGGCAAAGGAGGCTGGCTGTGGCTCGAGTGGATGCATAGACGAAACGACAAGGGGGCGCCGCAAGCGTCGGCAAGGTAGCAACGATGGGCTTTGGCGACGAGGCTACAAGTCGCGGGCGAGATCAGAAGAGCAACAGTGACGGAGGCACAATGCGAGCTCGCGAGTGAGGCGGTGGCACAAGCTCATCGGTGAGAGGGATCCCCAGCAACTAGCAGGACGACGTGACCGGCGTGGGGGCGGCTCCGGCACGGTGGTGGCTGTCGTGGTGGGGATGAGTAACAGTGGCGGAAGAGCTCTTGAAGAAGACGAAGTAGCTCTTTTTTTTTTTCTTTTTTCTCTCTCCTCTATCGGCCTACTGCACACATCCTCTCTCTCTCTCTCTCTATCTCTTCTTTCTGCACTCACGTCTCTTCTCTCTCACTTTTTCTTTCTTTTTTCTTTTCTTGTCAGAGAAAGAAAGTAGAAATGATTTTCTCTTTTGACCAAGATGGACGAAGGCTTCTGAATTTTTTCTCTCAATTTTTTCGAGTTCTCCCCCTCCTGGTCATGAAAATTGTGACTTTCTTTTATAGTGATTCCAGACGGCTGCTTTACATGGCAATTTTTGAGTTTCCATCTTCTGGTGCATTAATTTATTGCTGCAAATCGAAGTATTATTTTGCAATCAACTCGATTTTGCTTCTATTCCTTCCATTTTATCAAAATAATTCCTTAAATCTTGATCCTCAACCGGGAATTGTTTCCGCATTTACTAAGATTTGAAATTTCCAACTTTTATGCATAATCAATCAAATTGATTTTCTCCATTTTTTCCTTGTATTTGTTTTGATGCGATTTTTATTTTTTTATTTCCTTAGATTTGCAAAAATTAGGTGTCAACAACTGCCCTATTTGAAGATGAGCTCGTAGAGGTTGCATTTAAAGACAAGTTGATACCTAAATTTTGATCATGCACATGCACTAAATGATTTATTTTTTTTTTGGAAAATGGATCCCATTTTGAAATGCAATTTATATAATGCATGAAAATGCTAACGTATGGTGCAAAAGAGAGAGCATACCTATAGTTACTTACCAATCAGTATGGTATAGCATCTTGAGGTACAGAATAAATCTTCATTTAATCCACAAGTACCCGGTATTCATTCAGGTTCCTTGAAGAGTCTAATGTTTATCGAAATACCTAGATTCAGACTAAGGTATAATGAAAAAGATCGAAAAACATTCATATCCAGAATGAAATGTTTAACGAAAAGAATTATGACATCTAGATCCTGACTGAGATATTAAGATTTTGGAACTCAAAATGCTTAGATCCAGACTAAGGTATATTGACGCCTAAATTTTCCTTTTAATTAATTAGGTTTTACTTTATTTTATTTTAGTTTATTTTATCTTTTTTGGATAATAAATAAACAAATAACATAAAAACAGAAGAAAAACATAAAAGAAGAGAAGCAGCCTCCGCATAGGCCCTCGGCCCATTTTTGCCTCAGCCCGGCCCAGCCAAGCCTTCTTCTTCCTCGTGCCATTGCAGCACACGCGCGGGGGGCGTGACGCCGGAGGGAGATGGACGGACGGCGACGCACGTGGAGCAGAGGAGCAGTTGGCGTCGACGGGACATGACCAGAAGAGAAGCTGATGGCGGATGGGACGGCGGTCCAACCGGTGGGTCGAGCCACGCCGACTAGCCACCCCCTCGCCTATAAATAAAGGGGGGCAATAAAGGGGGCCACCGTCGATTTCGGGGGCAGGCCACAGAGAAAGGGAAAGCAGAGATCACAGAGAGAGAGAGAGAGAGAGAGAGAGAGAGGCTAGCCGAAGCTCGAGGTCCCTTGAGAGACTTCGGGGAGCTCGAGTGTAAGGCCGGCCAAGGCGTGGTGAGCTCGGAGGGGTCCCTGAGAGATTTCGGGGAGCTCGAAGGGTGAGCCCAAGGGAAAGAGAGGGCAACCCGGTGCCGAATCTGGCCAAATCTAACCGTCTAGGATCCACCGTCGCCATCGTTGTTCGCCGTGGTCGTCGCCGTTGCCAATCTATCCTTGCCCTCATTACCATCGTTCGCCTCCGCCGTTGCCACCTTCGATCTAGCATCGTCGCCGTCACCCTTGCCATTCATCGCAACCGTTTTCCATTGACCTAGCCGCCGTCACCATCGCCGTTGTCGCCTTCATCGTTGTCGTCGCCGCCCTAGTCGCCGTCACCACCGTAACGCCTTGGTTCCCGTCCTCGGCGCCGCAGATTCGCAAACCCTAGGGTTTGCGATTTTTCGGGTCGCGAAGCGGATCCGAACCCGAAAAATTGGGTAGGGTTTGCATTTTTGGGCACGGCTGGAAGGCGGGTCGCAAGCCAGAGCCAGGTCGGGTAGGGTTTCGCCGGGGGAGCGGGTTGTTGGGTCGGGGTCGTCGGGCCAGGCTGGGTGTCCCCAAACACCCCGCCACAGCACCGTTTCGTAGAGAACCAAAAAAAAAAAGTTAGGCCTGCGTAGCAAGCCCGTCAGCGTTTTGGGCAATCGGCCCGGCCGGACCCAACCCACGGATCCGACCCGGGTTGGCCCCTTTTTTATTATTATTTTATTTTAAATAATATTTTAAATAATATTTTAAATAAATAAATAATTTATTTTCAAAAAAATCAAAAAATAATTTATTTTCAAAAAAATATTAAAAATATTTTAATTTCCAGAAAATCAAAAATATTAAAAAAATGTTAAAAAATATTTTATTTTCCAAAAAATAAAAAATCAAAGATATTTCATATTTTCCAAAAAAGGCCAAAATTCATAAAAGGCCAAAAAGGCTTGTATTTTCTAAAAAGACCAAAAAATCCAAAAGGTCCCTTTTATGTCCAAAAAAATAGAAAAGACCCAAAAAAATGTTTTTCCTCCTCAAAAACGCATGGAAAATCCCTCAAAAATCCAAAAGGCCTTAGGGTTTAAACAAGATTAGGTACCGAAAGGGCATTAGTGATTAACTAGTGTAATTAAGCCCCCGACCCTAATTTCTCTTGTTGCGCAGGAGCGAGTATTTCTCCCAATATTTCGCATGGGTTTCTAATCAACCCACCCCAAATTGATTAGTGGCGACTCTGTTTCAAAAAAATTAACTTACAGGTTAAATACTTAGATTATTAAAGTCGTGAATTGGTGGACTTGGGAGAGTCCGGGCCTAATAAATTTAGCCAAACCATTAGCCTCCGCCAGGCGCTCGACCCGATAGGGCACCGAAAAAAAAAGGTCATGACAAGGTATAACGAGAAAGATCGAAAAACATCCATATCCATAATGAAATGTTCAATGAAAAGAATTAAGACATCCATATTCAGACCGAGATGTCAGGACTTTGAAACTCAAAATACCTATATCCAAACTAAGATAAAACGAGAACGATCGAAAAACATTCACATCCAGAGTGAAATGTTTAGACGCAAAGAGTTAAGACATCCAGATCCAGACTGAGATGTCAAGATTTGGGAACTCGAAATACCTAGATCCAGACTAAAATATAACGAGAAATATCAAAAGCATTCACATCCAGAGTGAAATGTGTAGACGAAAATAATTAAGATGTCCAGATCCAGACTGAGATGTCAATATTTTGGAACTCGGAATACCTAAATTCAAACTAAGGTATAACGAGAAAGATCGAAAAGAATTAAGACATCTAGGTCCAGATTGAGATGTCAAGATTTTGGGACTCGAAATATCTAGATCCAAACTAAGGTATAACGAGAAAGATCGAAAAGAATTAATACATCCTGATCCAGGCTGAGATATCAAGATTTTGGGACTCAAAATACCTAGATCAAAACTAAAGTATAATGAGAAAGATCGAAAAACATTCATATCCAGAATGAAATATTCAACGAAAAGAATTAAGACATTCAGATCTAGACTGAGATGTCAATAACGGATTGAAAGATTTTGGTGAGATTCACAAACTCTTAATTTCTGAAGATTGGAGGAGATGCTCAAATTTTTCTTTAAGCATTTAGATCTAAATTAGAAGACGGGTTACCTGAGTCTTACCCCGAGTACTTCGAAAGATTTGATACTTACCCGAGTCTCCCTTCCTGAAGGCTTGATTGATTGGGTTACCAGACAATTTGGACAAATCCCAATGCTCTCGGCCAAATTGCTACCTTCATGAGAACTTCGCCTATCAAACATGGTCAGTAATAACAAGTAGATGCATTCATCACTCATTTCTACTATTATCATAATTCCATATGGAGAGTCGTAACCGAGACAATCCACTCTTGTAATGAAGATATCCTGAAAATGTCAAATGAGAAACTTTCGATTCAAAAGGACTTTCACTCATTCTCATAAAAAATGTTGTTTTACCCCGACGATTGATGTGGGTATATAAGTATCACTCTACCTCATTATCATCATGCCAAGCAAGGGTCTGAGTATTCTCGCAAATGGTATGACCTTACCGATCTAAGAGGTCTTTGATCGTAACATGAGATTGGTCAATGGCTTGACAAAAGGGACTCTTTGAGTTAAGGCTATTGAAAGAATGATATTCCGCAATCATCTTCGGGTTTACAAGTCAAGAAACCTGCAAAATAAGATAGAAATTGTCTTGCTCGCACTTCTTCGAGTGATGCTTATAAACATATGAATTCCTACGTTAATTCAAGCACCATAATCAGAAGAGACTTTGCAAGGGACGTGACGTAGGCTTGGTTCATTGGTGAGAAATGAAAAGATAGTTAGGCTCAAAAAGAGTTTGGGGGGTCAAAATTGGTGATTATCTTGATATTTCCACAAATTTTCTTTTTTACCATTAGGTTCTGCAAGTATCGCTTCACTAGGGATACGACTTGCTACAACCAATTTTTTATTTTTCTCTTTGGGCATTGGTCTTGCTTTTATCAGGCACACTGCTTTTTACACCCCTCGTTCTTCACACTTATCTTCTTTGAACTCACAAAGCCTTCATTTTTTATTAGCATTCTAGACCATGCTACTTGAATGATATATATATTTATCATGCCCTAGTGTGGGGGATAATCACCAACTAGGTTTAGTATGGAATAAATTTGAAGCTCAAATGGGCTATGCAATGGACAAAGTGTGTAGGATAAAGAAAGAATTGCTCTTTGTCATCCTAAAGCGCTTAAATTACCGCATGAGTTGCACTGCAAAAGCAATACTCGAAGATTGATGCAAGTATGAGCAAGCAAATTCCTACCATTCATTTCAAATTTGCCCCAATATGGGATGATCAGGATAATTTAAAAACAATTTTCATAAGTGTATGGGGCTCAAAAGGGTTAAGCAATGGATCACTTGTAATGTTTGGAATAGAGAAAAGAATGCCTCTCATCACCTTGATCGACGTACCCTTTGCGAGATAACCATTTCCCTTGTGGGCATGGAATTTTTCACTCAACTCACTAGAAGTTAATGTATGAAACAATGTATGAAATAAGGTTAGCCTTTCATCATCCCAAAGTATCCCATTTGACATGTTCAATTTATCTCACCTAATTCATCAGGGAAAACATGCAAGATTTGCAACAAATTTGAACAATTCAACTCATTAAGGTAATTTATTCATCATAGAAATGCTTGCAATTCAAAACATGACATGACAAATTCTATCATGGATAATAGTTCTTGATAGCATCAGAATTAACTGAAGTGGAAAACTCACAACCATCCATTTCTACCAAAATCAAGGCACTTCTAGGAAGTATCTTCTTCACCACATACGGGCCACTGAATTCGGAGCAAATTTGCCCCCAGAATCTGTAAAAATCGGCAACAGCTTCCTTAAAACTTGCCGCACCTTCCAATTGAAAGATCTGGCTACTCTATGTTGATATGTTTGGCTATGGCAAAGAGCTTTCAATCTTTTCTCATCAATCAAGTTCAACTATTCAAATCTTTGTTGTGACAATTCCGCCTCAGACAACTCCACTTGGGATAAAACCCTCAAAGAAGAAATCTCTACTTCCACAGGCAGAATTGCCTCCATGCCGTATACCAGAGCAAAAGGGGTTGCCCCAATAGAAGTGCGGATCGATGTCCGGTACGCCACTAGTGCAAAGGGTAACCTGTCATGCCAATCTCAATAATTCTCAGCTGTCTTAACCAAAATCTTCTTAATGTTATTATTGGCCGCTTCAACAACCCCGTTCATTTGAGGGTGGTAAGGAGACGAATTCAAATGCTTGATCTTGAACTCGCTGAACAACCCATCAACAAGTTTGTTGTTCAAATTTATCCCATTATCAATGATAATTGCTTTAGGGACGCCATAGTGAGCAATTATGTCACGTTTGATGAACTTCGCAACATTTGGGGCAATGACACTTGCAAAGGATGTAGCTTCAATCCATTTGGAGAAATAGTCTATCGCCACCTAAATGAATCGATGCCCATTTGAAGTCTTAGGATTGATTGGGCCGATCACATCAATGCCCCACATCGAGAAAAGCCATGGCTCGGAAAACTGGTGCAGCTCAGTTAGAGGAATATTTATCTTATTTCCATGAATTTGGCAACGATAACAACTTTGAACATGCTGGATGCAGTCACTTTCCTGTGTGAGCGAGTAGTAGCCTAATCTTATAATCTTCTTGGCTAAGATGTGTCCATTCATATGAGGGCCACATATTCCTTCGTGCACTTCTTGCATGATTTGAGTAGCTTCGACTGCATTTACACACCGCAACAAGACCGAATTATAAGATCTCTTGTACAAATTCTCACCACTGATGAAGAATTTTGAGGCCATCTTCATGATGTACTTCCTATCAGCCGGAGTACTTCATTCGAGAAATTCTTGTTTTTGAATGTAATTCATGATATCGTAATACCATGGTCTTCCATCAGGTTCTTCAGTAATGATCATACAATAAGTCAATTTTGGCAAAACCTTTATTTTTAGAGGCTCGACCTCTAACCCATTAGTGACTTGCAACATAGAAGACAAAGTTGCGAGTGCATCCGCAAATTGATTATGAGACCTTAGAAAATATTCAAACGAAATTTTGTGGAACTCCCATACCAAATCTTCTAAATACTCGTGATACGGGAGCAATTTAGCATCTTTAGTCTTTTATTCACCCACGGTCTGAAGTATGATCAGTGTGGAATCTCCGAACACTTTTAACTTAGCCACACCCATCTCGATTGCGACCTGAAGCCCGAGGATGCAAGTATCATACTTGGCCACATTATTAGTACATGGGAATATCAATTTTGTAGCTACCGGATGTAGTTGTCTGTTTGGGGATATAAGAACTGCTCCAGTACCAGAACTAGATAGGTTTACGACTCCATCGAAGAACATTATCCATGAATCTTCACTAACATTCAAGACACGGTCATCTAGGAAACTGTCATCATTATTTGAGACTCTTTGATTCTCAGCCAATATATCAGCGATCACTCGACCCTTAACTGACTTTTGTGGCATGAATTGCACATCAAATTTTGAGATTAAAAATTGCCACTTAGCCAACTTACCCACCAAAGCTGGCCGATCAAGCAAGTATTTGATAGGATTGTTCTCAGTCACGATTAAGTCTGATAATGTAGTGTGTGCTATTGCAATCTAGGCAATACCAACACTAATGCAGCACATGTCTTTTCAGCATCAAAATATTTCAGTTCTGATATAGTAAACTTTTTGCTTAGGTAATAAATGGCTCGTTCTCTAACCTGAGCCAACATTGCACCCAATGACTCACTATGAATGATGAGGTAGAGAATCAAAGGATGCCTCAACAAGGGTGGGACAAGAACTAGTGGATTCATCAAATACTGCTCAGCTTGTCGAACGCTTCTTGACACTCATCATCCCAGTTGACTCGTGCATTCTTCTTTAGGAGCTTGAAGAACGGCTCGGCAGTTTCAGAAAGTTGGGAAATGAATCAAGTAATGTAATTCAATCTCCCCAAAAGTGTGACAGCCTGAATTTTCAAGTTTCATTTTCAATTAAATAAATCGGGTCTTTCATCGACGCGCTGATAGTGCTATTCTCTGAATTGATCACTCACGAGATAATTGGTCTATCTAGGGAAGCAATTAAGGAATCTAAATGCAATGGACTTGAGAATTCGACCATGAATCGACTGCTCAACTGTGTTAGTCTGCAAGGGTCATTACGGCACTGTCAAAAATCGATCAAAGACCGGAGATAGGTCAATTCGACTGAGATATGTGATTAGAGCGTGGGTGATTCCACCTAATTGCAAAATACTCGTCGATCGGCACTAGACCGATTTTTCTATCGTTTTGGTACCCGGTGCCCGTAATTAAAACCTTGAAATTTTCACGACAACTGAATGTCGCCAATATGTCGAAGATGCACTATGTGATTTGAGATAAATTGATCACTGGTCAATTGCACGAAAAATATTAGAAAACTACCCGATAGACTAGGTCACGCTAAAAGTGCGCCGAAGTGAAATTAACTAGGGTGTGCAAAATACCCGGGAACAGCCCGGACCGCTCGGGACCGGACCGGGACCGCCCGGAACCGGCGGTTCTTGAGGGAAACGGTCCGGTTCCTAGTTCCAATTTATGGGAACCGGTGGGTACCAGTCCGGTTCCCGGTTCCATGGGCGGATCCGCCCGCCCACCCACCCGGACCGGACCGAAACCTTTTTAATATTAAAAAAAATTACTAAAAGAAACCCTAAATCTCATCTCACTTCCTTCGTCTTAGGCTCCTAATTCTATCGACATTTCGTTGCGTTTACTTCTCTCGCCGTCCACATCTCCACTTACTTAAATTTGGTTTTTCTTTCTTTGGCTTGCTTTGATGTCACGTAGTTGTTCTATGTTAAAAATCAAAATTGTTTCGCGTCAAGATCGGTTCCATGGATACACCCAGGAACCGGACTGGACCGACGGTCCGATTCCCGGGTGGATCCATGCAACAAACGAGTGGATCCCGGTTCCAATTTTTCGGAACCGGTCCTTAGCAAGCAGTTCCCGGTTCTAGGTCGGGAACCGCCCGCTCGGACCATACACACCCCTAAAATTAACCGTGAATATGAACCCAATTTCAGAAATTGAAAGTTCTGTGATGTCACGAGCTATTTTAGGAATGTCGACTCATCCTCCGAAAAATTTTTGTAGATTTCGAGATTTTTACGAAAAATTGATTCGGACGTTGCAGAAAATTAGCGAAAAATTGGACGGGTCAAATTAAAGGAAATTTGAACTCTCAAGCCAAGCTTTTGGGTGTCGGGGACTTACAGAAAATTGTATGGGATTTTTCTTCGTCAAAATTGGACCTCAATTTGGGGAATTGAGTGAAGAAATTGAACCCAAAAATGTGAAATTCGGATCTATGAGAAGATAGCAATTTTTGGCTTCAAATTTGGTTTAATGGTGGAATTTACTTGTTAAAAAGTAAGTGGGGACATTGGGATATTAGTGTGGGCTTTAGGGGGACCAACAATTAATGGAATAGATATCTCTCTTGACTTTCTTTCCCCTTGGCTTCTCACACACGCTGGCCATCTACCCTCTTCCTCCTTCGATCAATCTCATCCTCTCCGTCGGCTTCAGCTTTGCGTTTATTCTTCCCTCCTTCTTTTGATGAGCCAACCCACGCCTTTACCCCTTCTTTCATTTCTTCCTTTGGTCTTCCACCGAACTGCTCTCCTCGAAGAATCCCACTGGTCAACTATTCTCTTCATCAAACACCTTAGTTGACCGAAGCAATTCCCCAAAATCTTGGCCGCGCGTCCCCACGAAGTTGATGTTAGACTACCCCATCTCCACTAGCTACTGTCTCCTCTGCCATATGTTGCTCCACCATCAAAGACAACCCCACGCCCTCCACTCAACACCGAAGACCAACCCTGCTCCATTGCCGTGTCTTCGTGCGCCACGCATCCAAGTCCACCGATCTTCAGGTCTTCTTGTCGCCAACAGCACCAAGTGAAGCAGCACCGTCCACAAGCCAGCATCACCGTGATCTCTGCCACAAGTTGAAGTACACAATCAGCCCAGCAGAAGGCCACATCAATCCAGCCCATTCCACTAGTTTAGCAGCCCAGCGAGTTCATCGAGCCCACAGTCCACCGAAGTTCAGCCCAGCAATTTACTACTTCTTTGCTTCGGCTTAGCAACCCATTTGAAGTCCTGCAGCCCAAAAAGCCCAGCAAGTTCTATTTCAGTCAAAGCTTAGGCCCAAGTTCAGCAGTTTTAGCCCATTTGAAGTTCAGCCACTTTGGGTCTGCGAAGAAGGCCCAAGCCCTTGACCAACAGCCTTGCAAACGCCCAAGACCGAAACTCAGCCTTGCTGAGTTGTGTTGGGCAGGTCCTAGGCCCGTTCCGAGTTTCTTCGACGCCTCCGCAATTTAAGTTTCGACCGCCATCGCGTGAACCGATTCTCATTTTTAACCGGTGAGTTTATACTCTAAACTCTTCTTAGTAGGCTAATGATGCTAAGGGGTGTTTAGATTTATTTAATTAGGAATTAGGTGGTTAGTTAGATTAAATTAGTGATTTAATTATTTAATTGAGCATGTTAAGTGGTTAGCATGGTTTAGCTAAGACCTAATTAAATTGTATTATTTATCTAGAATGGTTTGGGAATTTTCCGAGTCCGTATTGGTATTTAATTTAATAATTTTGGCCTAGGTTAGTATTTTTAGAAATTAAATTGAATTAATTAATTAATTTTCGAAATTATTTATTTATTAATTATTTTTCCGGAAATTAGGCCGGAATAACCGGTCATTGGAATTTCATGTTGATTGCAATGGTGTAGTTAGTTTCTGCAATTGAGTGTTAAATTATGTAAATTGAGTAATGATTGGATTTTTGGTATTTAATTCCAAAAATTGTGAATTTTCAATATTTATTCAAAAAATCTCATGTGTCGGATTTTAACACTGAAAATGATTTTATATACTATATAAAATAGTGAGATTTAAAAAAGGAAGAATGTCAATTTTTCTAGATCGAGTTGACCGTGTACCCACACACGACTATTTTCATGCGTATTTCTAATACGAAGAAAAAGGCCAGGTTCACCACTTTAATTGAAGCATTTGAGTGCAATGCATGGTGCCATGGACCATATTTGAGTGATCGTGTGATGATTAATAGAAATCATCCCGGGCTGTTGAGCTGGACGTTATCCCTATTTGGGATACCCCAAGACAAAGGGAAGCCGGTTGCAATAGATTCCAGACCCTATAATCCTTTGGGAAAGCCATCGACGTAGTGACGTGCCGTGCTCAATGGGGTGAGACGATGCCTGGCAATGCCAGAAGACCGCCGAACTGAGAGTAGGCCGTACTATATGCCGAGATCAAAACTAGGAACGCATGATGGATTGAGTTTTATGTGTTTGATTATGGGACAAAATTGTGTGACACGGTATGAGATGTGTCATAACGATTTGGCTCTATAATCAGGACCCATGTATTGATTTAAGAATAGAGTGTTGCGTTCCCATTTAATTGATCTTGAGTACTGCTCTGGTTTGTAATATGAACTGTGCTAACCCGCAAGGTGGAACTGAGACGAGGTAAGTCTCCTTGATTGCGTGATTGCGTGCTTAGGACGCTTCTTAGCGTCTTTCCCTCCTAGTCGAAGTTTAGAGCATGGACTTGCTGAGACATTGTCTCACTAGTTATTGAATAACCATTTCAGGATCATCGAGTGAAGGACCTGGAGCAGAGAGGAGGTGATCTAAAGTATAGGTCGGATAGGACCACTTCTTTTGGAGAACGGTCTTTTATAGTCTTTTGAACCATAGACTCTTGTACATGACTCAGCATATGTTTATAAAGGCATGTTTGTTTGTTTGTGAAATTGTTGTCCTGTTTTTCTATCTCGAGATGGTTACTGTCAGAGGATTTATAATCCGCTTCCGCATGTGCAATAAAATGAAAGAGTCGGCGACTCGTTCTGGAAAGTCGCAAAACATTATCAACCAAATAGGGATGGGCATGCGCTCGAGGTTCAGGGCGTGACAAAAAGGCTCCGAATTTCTTTCACTGTTGATGGAGGTTATAACTCGCATATGGCCTTAGCCTTGGATGGGTCGACCTCAATCCCCCTACTGCTCATAATGACATGATGCATTAGGAGATTGAGGTCTATGTTAACGATATGATTACGAAGACCCGACCTAGAAGAAGCCACGTCAAAACTCTGAAGAAGTTGTTTGATCGACTCCGTGAATTCAAGCTTCATCTAAATCCCGCTAAATGCGTGTTCGGAGCAACATCCGATAAATTACTCAGAGAATAAAAGAATAGAAATCAGGATAAATAGAAACATTACCATGCAGGCCCTTAGTAGCTTACTAAAGGCACGTTTGGAAATTATTTTGTTCTTGAGAATAATTTGTACTCAAAAATGATTTTTTTATACAATTCTCCAAAAAAATTTATGAGTTTTTTAAGGCGCTTGATAGGATTCTTAATTTTTTTTTGTTTCTTTTAATTTTTAATACTTTTATTATATTTTTCATTTTTTATTATTTTTCTTTTTTTTTCTTTTTCTTTTTTCCTTTTCTCGCCAAGATTTGCGAGGCCGAGGCTTATAGTGGATAGGTGAGCCTCCGGCGAACTTGCCGGACCTCACCCTGGCATGGCAAGGCTCTAGCCCCGGTGGCAATGGTGGTTAGTAGTGGCTGGTGGAGAGAGAAGAAGAGAGAAGGAGAAAAGAAGGGAAAAAAAAAGTTCGACTTGCTTCTAAAATTGTTCTCAGAAATAAGAAGTTACTTTTTTTAAAAAAAATTCTTGATTATATTCCAAATCTATTTTTGGAAACAAAAAAAATGGATTTTTGTTTCTAAAAATAAAAAATTTATCAAACGGATTTATGTTCTTTTTTTATTCCAATGACAAAAGAATAGAATCAATTGTTCCCAAGAATATTACCAAACAAGGCACGAGCTTCATAATATGTTGAGAGTGGTCTAACTATTAATTATTTTCATATGACATGATCACAACTCCATCTATAAAAAGAAAAATTATCCACTCACAAGGTACATTCAAAGGACTCACTATACAATCTATTGGTCAAATCAATGGTTGAAATATGTCCTCAATGCATGGTTGTGTATATCGTGCACGGACTGGACAATGGTTTGAGCACACTTACGGACATATTCAGTGTAATACATTGCGGTCCCCGAATCATCTAACATTGCCTGTGGAATGGAGCAAAAGACAAGAGCTAAGCTCAAGACAAAGATGTAGGAACAAGCTGCCATATCTCCTCTAGCTACTCTCACGTACTACTGATAATGCTCGATGAGAGACGGTTGATTGGTTAGCCAAGGAAAGAGCATGCTATTTATAGAGGGTTGTCCAGACGAATTTTATTCAAGAGATAGCAACGTAGTTGTTCTTTCTATATGCAATTTTCATTGCATTGTCAATGTTTCAATCTGCCAAAATGCGGGATCCCTTTAGTTCAAGTGACCAAACATCCAATTATATCTAGCCAACTCATTTAATAACGAAATTCAAGAATTAAGACATAATTGTAAGAGTTTACATTAATTGATATTGTAATTTACCGTTTTACGAGGTTTGGTCTAAGGTGAGATAGAATGTTTTTTAATTAATCTAATATGGGGCTAGCTACTATGGGCCAAGTTGAGCCTGACCCGTAATGAGAGGGCCTAGTTGGAAACTCTATAAATAGTGCTCAAGTCTCTCCTCTAACCATAATTCTCACAAGTATCCTCACATAAAGAACATAAGGGGCATTTACCTAGCGCTAAAGGGTAAGGGGCCAGTCTCATTGAGCCAGTGATACAGAAGACAATAGAGGAGAATGACTTGCGCGTGAAACATCAATTTTCCGCTTCCGCTTTAAGAACGATGGATCCCAAAACAAGTGCGTTAATATTTCTACTCAATTATGCATGTTTTTATTCTAGTTATGGAGATCTAGGGCTTGTGCAATTTGCATCCAACATGTGGTGTTAGAGCCTCCATAACCCTAGATCTCGAACGCATAGAATTTTGCCCTAATTTTGTGATTTTTTTATCAATAAAAATATAATTAAATCACAAATTCGGATTGAGCTCAACGAGGCGAGCAAAACCGTGGGCGGCGCGTCGCCGAGGGAGACCGCATGCGCCCCCACACGCAGCCACACACCGCCAAGGCGTTGAAGACATGCCCCACACACGGCCACGTGCCCTCATGCGCTCCCACGCGCAGGGCATAGCTCACGCGTGCACCGCACACGGGTGCTGACGTCACGATGACGTCAGCCCCCAGACCCGACCTGACCCAATCCGTTGACCGACCTGACCCGGTCAACTGTTGGCCGACCAAACGGTCAAACTAGTTTTGACCAGCCGTTTACGCCCGCACGTGAGCTCCACGCGCAGCGCACTCAGGCGGCGCGTGCGGTCGCATGGAAGCTCCAATCGGCACGTGGCGAGCGGCGTTAGGTTCGTATGATTGTTTTATATCTTGTGGTGTATTTATTTTACATGTTTGATGATTTTATAGATGTGAAATACGTACGAAACCCCGAATACGTGCATTTTTAGTGTATTTTTCTTGTATTTTTCTATAATTTTGGAAATACAGGAGTTGGGTTATTGGTATGTTATCACTTAAACATTATACAAGTGTTATTGATTAATAATATACAATAAAGTTTAATTTTTATTAATAAATAAAGTAGTGTAATTAGCATGATGTGTGATATTAGTGATTTACTGCCCCTATCACTAAAGTTAAAATCACATATGTATGGTGTATGTGAGATGTAAAGTTTATATCCCTAGTATGAGAGAATTTCAAGAATTCAATTGAGTTGTGACCGCCAAAGTGGCACACTTAATTGGGTTTGAGAAATTTCTGTCTCATATAATGATTGAGATGTCTCCCGATCTAATGCATAGTCATACTCCCAAAGGAGCTAATTATGTATTAGTTCATGGAGAGATACATGATGGTGTGGTGGAGGAGGGACTAATCCTAGTGGTTCATATGCCCAAAGGTGATGAATTCACGAAAATTGGAATATATTTTTATAACCGCTATCATGTGGGGAGTGTACAACTGCATGTCATGTATTCTGCCCAAAGGTGATTATGTAATTTTGCATGTAACTCTCTAGATTATACTTGTACGTCAAGTTACACAATGCTCACATGATACAAATTATATACATTACTTGTATTTCAGTCACATTTTCTTTAAACGGTAACTTCGTCACTATCGAGATGCTTGCTGGTTCAAATTTTAAGAGATGGACAGAAGATTTTCTGTTTGCTATGGAGATGGCAGATGTTTATATGGTTCTTACTGCTGATCGGCCAACAAATCTTACTGCCGAGAGTACAGAGGCTCAGAAAGCAAATTTTGCTGCTTGGGAAAAGAGCAATAGAATTTGCTTGCTATCCATGAAGCGTTCCATTCAAGAACACTTGAAAAGTGGTTTGCCTGCAGACTACACTACTAGGCAAATGATGGAAGCTTTAATGGCTAAAAATCGTGTCTTGCCTAATGCTAAGATAGGGACATACCTGCAAACACTATTTACTATGAAGTATGATGGTTCTTGTGGAGATAGAGATTATATTTGGAGGATGGTAGATTTGCAAACAAAACTTCAGGTTCTCGATATTGTTATTCCCATTGCTTGCATTGTGCATCAAGCTCTAAATACTCTTCTTCATGATTTTGGGATTATCAAAGACCAATTATAATTCCCAAAATGAAACATGGTTAGGTAATAACCTAATTGCAAGGGTGGTGGCAGAGGAAGAGAAATTGAAAAGAGATAAAGGGCACATTGCTCTTTATGCTTCTAGTTCTGGTAGTGACAAGGGTAAGAAGTTGAAAAACTATACCCACAAGGGCAATTTTGAAGGTGTTGGTTCTTCCAACTATAAAGGAAATTCTGAAGGTGCCAGTCCTTCTAATAGTTTGGGTCCTAAGAAAGCATTCTCTAAGAATGATGGTGTTCTTTGCTACTTTTGTAGGGAGAGAGGACACGTAAAGAAACGATGCAACAAATATGAGGTTTTGTTGTCTAAGAGAACCAAGAGTGAGCCTAAAGGTAAGGATTCTTTGGCATTTGTTTATAAATCCAATCTATTTGAAGTTCTGACCAATTCATGGTGGCTAGATAGTGCCGCAATTAATCATGTTGTATCACCATACAAAGGGTTCATAAACCGAAGAACGCCAAATCAGGATGAATCAAAACTCACTCTGGGAAACAACATTGGAGTTGACGTCAAGTTCGTGGGAGATGTTCTTTTGATTTTAGATTTTGGTTTTAGAATGATGTTGAGAAATACCTTTTACGTACCTTTTTTTAGGCGGAATTTAGTTTATGTGTCTTGTTTGGACATATGTGGATACTCTTTTGAAATAAAAAGCTATATTATTTTCATGTTTTATGATTCAAATAAGATTGGGTGTTGCAATTTATCCAATCGATTGTATCGATTGAGCTTATCTCCCAACGACATGAACGTTGCTTGTTCAGCTGAAAAAGTTATTTTCAAAAGGCCTCTACCTAAAGAACAGTCTTATGCATTGTGGCATAAACGTCTTGGTCACATCTCCAAAGAAAGAGTAGAAAGGCTTATAAAAGCCGATATCTTGCCTACTCTTAAAAGTAATCTAGAGACTTGCGTGAACTGTTGTAGAGGTAGGATAACTAAGATAAATAAGAAATTTGCCATACGAAGTTCTGACTTGTTGGAAGTTATTCACACTGATATTAGGGGACCATACACGGCTACCTTGTACAGAAATTTTTATTTCATCACATTATTAACAACTTTTCCCGATATGGATACTTATACTTGATTAAAGAAAAGTCCAAGTCTTTTGACAAATTTAAGATTTTTTGAACTGAAGTGAAGAAACAGTTGGAAAAGTTATAAAGATTGTCAGATCTAATCGTGGTGGTAAGTATTTTGGTAGGCACGGTAATGCTGGACAACTTAAAGGGCCGTTTGCTAAATACTTAGAGGATTCTGGGATAATAGGTCAATTTACTATACTCGGAAGTCTTGAATAGAATGGTGTAACTGAAAGGCGCAATCGTACTCTTATGGACATGATGAGAAGTATGATTAATAGAACCAATTTAACTTAATTTTCTATGGAAAGAAGCTTTGAAAATAGCTCTTTATATTCTAAATCGTGTTCCTACTAAAGCAGTTCAATTGACTCCTTTTGAGTTATGGACTGGACTTAAGTCTAGCTTAAATCACCTTAAAGTTTGGGAATGTCCTGCAGAGGTGAAGTTATATAATCCGACATTGAGTAAATTGGATTCAAAAACTACTCGATGTTACTTTGTATCTTACCTAGATCATTCAAAAGAGTATCGATTTTATAACCCTAGTGGAGGTACAAGAATTGTGAAATCTCAGACTACAAAATTTCTGGAACGTGATATAGCTAAAAAAGGTAATTGCTCACAAACTATTGAAGATGATAGTATGATGGGGATTACTGGATCCCTGTCTCATCATGTGCAGATAATTATGGAGCCTCCTACGCCACAAACTGAGCCTGTTGTGGCCCGAGATCCTATTGTTGAGACAGTTCCTGAAGAAATTCCACAAGCCCCTTAGATTCAGAATGAGGATGAAGTAGCTCCACTCAAAAGATCGACTAACGAAAGACGTTCAGCTATACCACCAGACTATGTAGTCTACCTAGGAGAGCATGATTATGATATTAGCCGTGTTGTTGATCCAGTGACTTATATGGATGCCATCTCATGTCCTCAATCAGATTTGTGGCTAGATTGATGAAAGATGAGATGCAATCTATGAAACATAATAATGTTTGGAAGCTTATTGAATTGCTTGAAGATTGTAAATCTATTGGCTGCAAATGGGTATACAAAACTAAAAGGTATTCCAAAGGGAGGATTGAAAAGTTTAAAGCCAGATTGGTAACTAAGGGTTTCACTCAAAGAGAATGAATAAATTATGAAGCAACATTTTCTCCAGATTCTTCTAAAGATACCTTTAGAGTGATCTTGGCATTAATAGCTCATTTTGATATGGAGTTACACTAGATGGATGTTAAGACTACTTTTTTAAATAGAGACCTTAATGAGGAGGTTTATATGGTGCTGAAGGTTTTGCAGCAAATGACTCAAGTAAGCTTGTTTGTAGATTGAAAAAGTCTATTTATGGCCTTAAGCAAGCTTCTAGATAGTGGTATTTAAAGTGTCATGGTATTGTCACTTCATTCGAATTTATTGAGAACAAAGTAAAGTCAGTGGGAGGAAATATATTTTTCTCATACTTTATATGGATGATATCTTGCTTGCAAGTAGTGACATTGGTTTACTACATGAGATAAAGCGGATGTTATAGAAAAATTTTGACATAAAAGACCTTGATGAGGCGTCTTTTGTTCTTAGCATTGAGGTCCATAGGAATCGTTCTCACCGTTCATTGGGTTTGTCTCAGAGAGTATATATTGATCGCATTTTAAAAAGAGTCAATATGCAGCATTGCAAACCAGAAAATGCTCCTGTTATTATGGGTGATAAATTGAGTCTTTCATAATGCCCTAATTCAGATTTTGAAAAAGCTCAAATGAAGAATGTACCTTATGCTAATGTGCTTGGAAGTATCATGTATGCTCAAATTTGCACTAGACCAGATATTGCTTTTGCAACAGGGCTTCTAGGCATATATCAGTCAAATCCAGGATGCAATCATTGGCTTACTGCCAAGAAAATTAAAAGATACTTAAAGAGAATAAGAGATTATATGCTGATCTATAGACATGTTCTAGACTTGCAACTAGCGAGGTATTCAAATGCAAATACCGGTTGTCAAGATGATAAGAAGTCAACGACAAGATACATATTTATGTTGGCAAGAGGTGTAGTATCATGGAAGAGCAAGAAACAAAAATCAATAACTTCT
The DNA here is from genome assembly GCA_014182715.1 of Eucalyptus cloeziana. Lineage (NCBI taxonomy): Eukaryota > Viridiplantae > Streptophyta > Magnoliopsida > Myrtales > Myrtaceae > Eucalyptus > Eucalyptus cloeziana. The sequence goes on along the minus strand of CM024635.1, from coordinate 37,457,578 downwards.
TCTACCATGCAAGCGGAGTTTGTAGCGTGTTTTTAGCTGCTACTTAAGCTATTTGACTCTAGAACCTCATTAGGGAGTTATCAGTTTTTGATTGTGTGGATAGGCCCATACAACTACATTGTGACAATAATTCTACAGTGTTGTTTATTAATAACAACAAAGTTTCAAGGGGTCTAAACACATGGAGGTCAAGTTTTTTACCATAAAGGAATCGGTGCAGAATGGTGACGTTACAGTGGACCATATTCCTACAGATAATATGGTTGCAGATCCACTAACTAAAGGCCTACGCCCGTGTGTATTTAAGCAACATGTCATTAGTATGGGCCTAGGAGCATCTTGGAATGCTGTTATTTAGTGGGAGATGTGTTTTATTTTTCCTTGAATAAAGTTTACATATGTATTAGTTACAATTTAGTAATACTTTTATATATAGATATATATACATATATATGTATATGTATACATATGTATATATATATTGTTAAAAGTCTCAAGGTATTGTTTAAATCTTGAGTAAAGGCTAGGGGCATCCGATTATTAGCATTGTGTATATGTCTTGTTATATATAAAGAAATGTTAACCGTAAGAATAAGGCATATGTGGGTTCATTAGAATCATAAAGACATTCCCTAGTGGCACAAATTTTTTGTAACGCTTAAGATAAGAGAATGATGACTAACAAATGAGATCTCTCTATGAGAGATGTTATCAATTTGACACACTACCATATTGAATCCATATTAATAAAGTTGAAAGCACTCGTGACCATGGAAGGCTCTGTATGTATACATGCAGTTATCATCATAATTCGGTATTTGAGACTTTATGGAATAGAATTGACTATTAAGAATTATCTCTTGACCAATGTACGCACATACAGTATAATTTCAATTAATATAGTCCAAGTGGGAGAATCTAAAAGTTTTCCTAATGTGGACTACATTAATTGATATTGTAATTTACCGTTTTACGGGGTTTGTTCTAAGATGAGATAGAAGATTTCTTAATTAGTCTAATATGGGGCTGGGTAGTATAGTTGAACATGACCCGTAATGAGGGGGCTTGGCTAGAAACTCTATAAATAGTGCTCAAATTTCTCCTCTAACCCTAATTTTCACAAGTATCCTCACATAAGGGACATAATGGGCATTTACTTAGCGCAAAGGGTGAGGGGGCCGTCTCATTGAGCCAGTGATATAAAGGGCAATAGAGGAGAAGAACTTGCGTGTGGAACATCAGTTTTCCGCTTTCGTTTCAAGAACGATGGATCCAAAAACAGGTACGTTAATATTTATACTCAATTATGCATGTTCTTGTTCTAGTTATGAAGATCTAGAGATTGTGCAATTTGCATCCAACATGAATATCTTTGGAATTACCCTTGTGAATTATACGTGTATAAGAAATCCAAGATTTTCATTATATTCAATTACTCGTGCTGGTAACGTGGAAGCGTACGAGCCTACTCGGTATATGCAGGTCCTTGGATCATCTCAAGCATCAGCACAGAGTTGCTCGAGCTGCTTCAACCATCAAAAGAACTATTAAAAAATAACTCTTTTAACTACCCATTTCAATTCAGGCCAAGGAACTACATATTTTAATTTGATTTCTTCTCGAGTTTTTTTCTCTTTTGTCCGTCTAATTTCGAGGGTTTAGTCTTCAAGAGAATAGCAAATTTTTCTTCTTATTACATCCACTAAAACAAGAAACTTTGCATCTCAATATCAAACTGCACGCTGGAAAAGACCCCATTAGCGTTCATGCAAAGCACAGTCCTCAAACCATAAAACCATCGTTCTGAAGCCCTACAATCCACAAAGCCTTAATGTCTCTCTCCCTTAGCATGTGTTCGTCCTCGCTCAAGTGTTCGTCCTTGCTCAAATGACAAGCGTGTTCTTTAGCAAATTTTGTACTGCTACCAAACAACAAGGTTGATATGTAGTCACCGATCTCTTTTTGTAAGATCCTTATGATTTTATGCGTACACAGACCAAGATTATGATTGGCAATCACGGGGTCAAGCACCGGAAGATGGAGGTGGGCATAACATGATGAAACAGTGTGGTTAAAGTAGTTGAATGGGAGGATCACTATGATGTGGCCCTCGGCAAATTTGCCAATGACAAAAATGGTTTATCCGATAATATGGATGACTAATGATATAGAGAATGACTCGTCCTTATTTGATAATATAGATGATCGATCCATTGTTCTTTCCTTAAGCCTATTTCGCCTTAGAGGCTCGGTTCACAACGTACAACCATTGTTACCTTCATGGTAAATCCATGAATTGATTTCCATTTGGGAAGAATGCAACTTCTTTTAACTGCTGCAGTTTTTTGTTCCGCTAATAGTTTCTCTGTTATAATGAAAACACCTATAGACCTAGCAACACTAGAAAAAAAGAGCAAAGTCGAGATCTCCTCCTCCTCGTTGTTCACATACGTACAAACATATAAAACTGTCAACAGGCAAAGCAAAATCTTAGAAGGAATATGCCACTGATCTACAAGAGAAGTATCGACTAAAGTTGCAACAAACAGTGAAATCAAATAAAACCCCGTTGATTATTCAGAGAGAATGAGATTTCGCATCACAAACATTCTGTTGAAAAGCAAAGACAAGAATCATCAACAATTTAGTTATTGCCTTTCACGTACGTAAGTCCAGTCAAAGATTAAGGCACGTTTAAGATATTTTTGTATATATGCGGGATGCATCTGGAAATGAAGAAACAACAGGCCCATAAGCGCTCAGTCGTTAGGACAAAATTAGCAGACATCCAACTCAGGCTGTTGAGGTGGTGAGTAGGAAGATATTGACGCTTTGTGGCGTCGGCTTCCCATGTCCTTCTCCACGTACTAATTGAGGGCTGCCAACTGAAAACTCAATGAATTGTCCTGCCTGGAGTCTAGGAGAGATAAACCCGCTATCCGAGTGTTTATACCCTTCCCTTTCGTCCTACAGTTTTGGAGTTCAACTTCACTTGTGCAACCAGATTATGTGGTCACTTTCTTATAATGGAATCAGCAAGTTTTCCAACTCAAATTACCGTTAGGATTATCGCATGTGACTTAATAATGTAAAAGCTCAGTTAAGAGTTCGAATCGCAGGAGGTGGCACATATAATTAAGCATGGCAGATCTTAAAGTTATCAGTCACGCACCGTTTAATTTACCTAAGGATGTAATGCAAAGTTCCGATTTTGAAGTTAAGAGTGTTATTTGTATGATTGTATCTATAACGAGAGTAACTAGTGTCTAGTTCGGTAGGTTCAATCGCAACAACCAAGCTTCGAACTAACATATCTCTTGAGCGCAAAACATGCACGATGGGATCAGGAAGCTATCTTAACCTAACATATGCAATTCGACCTTCTCTAAGCGAACGACGGAGTTGACACTTGTTGTCGATTTCAATGTGCCTTACCAGGAAAAGACCTTTAATCTCTCCCTCCATGTGCAGAGATCGGGATCTCGTAATATATTCTGAACAGGCTTTTAGTCGACTTCCCCAGCAAGGCAAAAGCTTTTTTCCTATGGTACACCACTCTTCTGGTACGGAAAAAGTCTAAACAATTTTTATCCTAATGCTAAGCACCCTCTCATTTTCAACTCAGCCACATTCCAGTGCCTCAGGTTGCAGCCTTCTAATTAGGATTTGACAAGATCTGAGCACATGAAGTCAGCCAATTATGTCTCGACTATTCAGCATGGCAACTTCAACTCTCCGTACATGCCTCATTCATAGGAAAATTTTATACCAAATTTCTTCCCAACTGAACTTGCATCTCCCCCAAAATATTATCTCCCACCACTCTTTTGCATAGATGAAGCTTCCCCTTTTGATACTAAGTCACAGTTGGTTCACCTCGCCGGCTTCTTAGAGAAGGTCAAAATAATTAAAAACATTGCTGGTCTTTTCATAACCTTATCTCGAACTCCGACTCGTATGCTCAAACATATGCATCAGAGAAAGCCAAAAATCATAAAAAGCGACTGTGCAGGCAACACCAGGTGAGTCAATGATTAAAACCATGCGTGAGTCAATGAGTAAACAAGATTCAAGAAGTCCGCAATAATGGCAAGTGCACCACATCTTTAATGAAGGAAAGCAAGAAAAGAGCATTTCCAGATTGTATTAAGCGGTTCAGAGATTTCTGAGAAAAAAGCATACAAGATTTTACGACGATGAAAATATACACCTTTTGGACTCCTCGCCCCTCCTTAAGATCTATACAGACAAGCAGGGCTGGATGTTCTATGGTAGTATACAAATACTCCGATTCATTCTACTCTAGTTAAAATAATGATTTGAGTCAGGTCAGAACAATTTACCAGTGCCGGCATTTTTGAGTGGGGCTATTATCGACATGAAAAACCAACCAGCGGAATACAAAATCGCTGGTCACTTTTTTTCACTGCAACATCTGAGTTGCAACATCCATGAATTCACCAGACGCTCGAAGTTTTCAAGTCCTAGACGGGTTTGGTCCTAAAGAATTTGGCAACCGCCTGGTAAAGATTCTCTTCATCAAAGGGCTTTGAGACATACCCGTCCATCCCGCATTTAAGGCATTCGTCATACGTCGCATGAATCACGTCTGCCGTCATTGCCAATATTGGCATGTGCCACTCACCCCCTTTTACGATTTGAACTGCAGATTCACTTTTCATTTGCTCGTTCACCTGGCTCTCCATCAGCCTAATCTGTCGTGTTGCCTCAAATCTGCATATAGAAGGAAAAGAAATGAGAATACTGACTCCATCCAGAAGTAGAGAAAGAAAACAAATGGGAAAAATGATATTAAAGCAATTGATCAGCACAAAGCTCAGTTTACAGAGATGGTAATAAATCCCTCCCGAAGAGCAGCTTCCATCTCCTGATTCTCAGAGAGAGAGAGAGAGAGATCATTCTTACTTAAGAACCGTGCATGGTTAATGCGATAAGATCATAAGTTGGCAAATATGACAACTGGACTTAGTCTCAGATGATTCTGATTAAGCTCCCATAAGGATTGAATCATTACGAGCCAACAGATGCTCTTTTGCTTTTGCATCTCCAAGGAACTAAGTAGAGGATATCAGATGTCGAAATTGAATTGATTGTCTCCAATAAAATGACCTGGTGCTGAAAATATTTGCTGCCTCAAAATAACTAGTGAACAAACAAGCTTGGTTTCCCTACGTATATTTGGGTGTTCAGGGAAACACATTCTAGCATATAAAAGCTAGTTTCAACAAATCAAAGTAAATATAACTCCATAAGTACCAACATCGCTATAAAATGCATTATATAGAGAAACACAAGCTGATGTCTTCAAAATCTTATCACAAACCATTTAGTCCGATGAGGCTCCAACACCATGACAAGCTGAACTCTCGAATGACAATGTCATATGTGAACCCCATGACGTCAACTATTAAAAGGCCACCATTTATGAGTAAAACCAATATGAGGTGTAATTGTGATGCCCAAAATCTCAAATGCTGGAGATTCACATCAAAAAATGTCATGACATGACAACTGAAAAATATGGAAGGTCTTCAACAGTATTTGATAGCAAAAGAACAAATGACACGGATTGTTCCAACATTTTATCACTTTCAATAGTGTCAAAAGGGTAGCATAACTCCCTTAAGAAACTTGAAAGTACTGAAATGCGTGATACTCTCTTTTAAAGTACTTCCCACATTTTCAAGAGTTCAACTATGTTCTCTAACATTGCTTGTGCACAAAAGGGAGGCCAAAAGAAGTTCTATTGCTTAGTCCTCCATGTACTTCCTACCATCGAGTTGTCTATGTGATTTACTTAACTGATAAGTTTAAAACATGTTTCTCAATGTCCATGATTTTACCTCATCTGGAAATAATGAAAGCAGGAGAGCTATAGCTATTTCTCTCTCAGCAGGAGAAACCAATTAATGCTAATGCTTCAACAAGTCCTTCATTTCACAAGTTGAAGGACAAAATTGCAAGCGCGGGGATTAATGCATAATTATTGACAAACACTGGATTGAGAGCATCCTATCACATTTGGACAACAGACAGAGTGAGTAGAGCATACCCATCCATTTCAGGCATTTGGATATCCATGAAACAAGCATCAAAGTCATGTGGCAGTTGAAGCAACTCTAATGCAGCTTTTCCACTCTCTGCACACTCTACATTGGCCCCAAACTTCTTGAGTGCGCCTGCTGCAACTCTTCGATTAACCTTGTTGTCATCGACCACCAATATCTTCTTGCCATAGAGAAGGCTCCGCAGGGCGCTAGATCCATTTCGCATGTTCATATCCTTCTGCAATTGCTTCTTCCTTCCAATACCCAGAACCTGTTGCAGACATGCAGCAACCATGCTTGCTCTCACTGGTTTCATAATGACAGTATCGGCAAAACCAGAAGCTTTTGCCTTCTCTAATTCAGAAGCACTGATTTTGCTTGCGAGGAGGATTTTCGGAAGCTGAATTAAATTGCCATTCTGTTTCCAGTCTGCCACCGTCAAACTTATCCAGCTGTCAATGCTGGACATCCACATATCTTTCTCAACTAGAATTATGTCTGGGTGCCGATATCTGTCACATAGGGGGAAAAAGCAATCAGAAGCTGCATTTGCCTCAAAACTCAGCTCATTTTGGGCTGGATATGTCAGTTAATTTACTTTCTTCTGCTAGAAACATGTATTTTCAGCCCACTAAGTACATCAACAGACATTGATCAGCCAACTGGTTGTCTCTTTCTGTTTATTGACAACTACTATGAACCACGTGCAACAATTGAGTAAAAAGGAGCTACTCTTTTTAAAGAACATTCAGGCACTTTGATGAGGTATGACCTAAGCTACATTACTGAAGGAAAAGCAGAAGAGAGAAACGAAGGAAAATCTGCAACTTAAGATTTTCCCTCAAAACATACATTACAATCGATGCAACAGACGAAACAGATAATTTGTTAAGTTTAAATGAGATCCATCTAGAAGCTACCAATAAGTCAGTGCGGCAACATTAGTAGTGTGTTTGTCAAGATTCAAACTCTTCATTGACATGATTCAAGAAACATTTGAGCATAAAGACCTTATAAACTTTGTATTGATAGCAAATACAACTTCAAAGTTTGCAGTTATATCTCTCATGCCAGGGTTTTCTTCTCCATTATAAGCACAAAAATGAGAATGTTGGAAAAATGACCAGAGTTCATAGAAATTATGTGCAAGAAGTGGAACATACCCAGCAGTCAGAGAACCATTTTTCCCGCCGGTAGCTGTTATAGCATTGATGCTACTTGCAACTTCAACGTTAATGCCAAGTCTATTCAAATGGTATCTAGTTACGGCAGCTCTGACTGGCTTACCATCAACCACTATTGCTTTCAATCCTTTAAAACCAGAAGGAAGATCTTCAAAAGTCCTTTTCACATTAGCAAACACAAGCTTTTTGCATCTTCCAAACACAGCCGTAAAGGAGAATGTGCTCCCAATCTGAGGCCGGCTTATGAAGTTTATGTGTCCACCCATCAGCTCAACCAGACACTTGCTAATACTCAAGCCAATCCCAGTTCCACCATAAGTTCTAGAAGTTGAGCTATCTGCCTGCATGAAGGGCATAAATACACGATCCTGGGCCCGCAATGGAATGCCAATGCCGGTATCTTCAACACTGACCATTACCGTGACATTTTCAGAAGCTTCATTACTAGTCATGTTGGAATCAACGGAATTGAACTGGTCTTCAGCTACCAAAAGGTTGAAGGTATCCCAACTGTTCCTCTCATCGGCTACTTCGCATCCACTCAATGTTTCCAACTGTGACCCATCAGAAATCAGTATATCTTCCTCTGGTCGTCCATTTAGGCAAGTTTTAGCGTGTGCATTAGTCGCACCCTTTACTTGGTCAGCCAGATGGACTTTCACAAATATATGTCCCTTCTCGGTGAACTGTCAAGTGTTCAATTTAGTGAGTACTTTAATGACATGAAACAAAATGAGAGCTGCAAACATTTTGGCAATCTCTTGTTCACTAGACTCGAGGTAAAAAAAAGAACAAGAAGTACGGTAAATCTGTGTAATTTGTAGCCAAATAATGTAATGAAAAGACTCATTTGCAATTAGATCATCATAAGTCTCAGATATATGCGCAACACTAGTAGACACCCAAACAATGCTATTACTCAAATAGTTGAAACTTATTCCAATGCACAGATTTCAAGTAGGTAATTTTTACACAAGCTGAACAATATGATTTGGTTTATTGCTTGAATACAGAGAACAGAAATTGCACTTACTTTAACAGAGTTTCCAACAAGGTTAGTAATTATCTGTCTGAATCTTCCCGGATCCCCCATGACAATTTCTGGCACTTTGTCAGCAACAAAGACAGCAAGCTTCACTTCCAAAATGGGTTTTAATGCACATGCCATAGATCATCAAAGAGGATAGTAGTTGAAAGTCGCACCCAGAAAGAGAAGCAGAGGAGGCATTTCCAGACAGAACAACAGAAAGCACATCAGTTCCATAATGAAAAATGTGGACATCAAATTATAACTTCGACTACCATAATTAAGAAATCGAGCATACTGTAAAAAATAATAAATCCAAAGAATCTTCGGAGTTCAGACAATAAAGAAACCATTTCTTTTGCACTTAAAAATTATTAGCATGAGCATTCTTGCACTATGTTCAGACCTACCTCAATACCTTTGTGTCTGGACTCCTCGGAGAATAGGGAGAGAACATCATCAAGAATGGATCGAATGTCAAATGGGACTGTCTCTAGCTCTAACTTGCCCGCTTCAATTTTAGCACGGTCAAGTACCTCATTTATCAGTGCTATTAATGCTTTTCCACAGATTTGAGCAGTTTGTGCATAGTCTCTTTGAGTAGAACTCAATTCTGTGTCAAGAAGCAGAGCAAGCATTCCTGAAAATAGAACAACACCCACGATGGTGACGCTGACCAAAGAGTCATAAGAGGAAATAAAAGAACAATAAATCTCCCAAAAGGATACACAACATACCAAGGATGCCATTCATTGGAGTTCTAATCTCATGAGAAACAGTAGCAAGAAACTGCAATCAGCAACTCATCAATATAAATTGCTCTCAAATATGTGCACTGAACTGCGGAGAAAGAATAACGGGAAATACCTGAGATTTGGCAACATCAGCAGCTTCTGCTCGAACCTTCAGTACCTCCATCGCATGAAAATCATCTTCGACTTTGACAATGTGAGTTGCTGCACCATACAAAATATACCCTACTAATAAGCCTATCACAAAGACAAAAAATGCAGTAGTGAGGGCTGTCCATGATGGCGGTGCCTTCTGATGATATCTGCTTAGCAAAAAAGAAAAGGAAAGGGCAGCATCAGATCCTTGGAAATTATCCAATCAGAAAGAAGTCTCCATGGATGAACCCACTAACCTACAAATCATTTGATGCTTCCTAAACGGATCACCAAAGTCGAGCTTGCTCTCATGTAGAAGGGATGTGTCACCCTCTTGATATTGGTGACCATACATGATAAGTGGTTCGGAAGAGTTTGTCACATCATATACATTGACCAAGATTGCCTGATTTCCATCAAGCTGCCCAAGTAGATTCTCCACGAGAGATTCAACATCAAATGCTCCTCCAAGATATCTGCATAAATTGAAATTAGTCATGACCCCAGCACATCCATGCTTGCAAACTTGATATCAAGAATATTAAGTTCAAAATACATAATGTACAGAGGGAAAGCAACTTTGCTTCTTTGTAAGTACTTTTGAAATCATCACGAGCTACTATTCCCTCCTTACCACTTACATACTCTATATATAGATTTGTTGGTACTTAGTTCTAATTTATCCTTCCTCATTATTCTTGGCTTAATCTCTAACCTACCACCTTCCTAAACAGTCACATACGTACATCATACAACAGACTTTATGTTTGCATTAGTTATAGAAAGAAGCTGATGAACAATGTTAGAGAAGCTGATGGTAAAGAGCCATGGTAGGCCCAGGAAATCCTGTCACAATCATTAAAGAATATTGGTACAGAAGAAGGCTTTTGTTGTGGCTTATATGCATGGACCAAGATTACTGCACTGCACCATTAAATACACCCGAGAATTTAGCAGCAACTAATAAGGGCCACCATGAAGTTTTATGTTCATAGAAATTTCTACTGTGTCATCAGAAAAGATTTAATTTCAAAAGTTCTCTTCATGAAACAAAGTGACAAAACAAGTAAATTTCAGAAGCAAGATCAGGGGGGTCATGGAAGTTAAGGGTTCATTTACGAAAGAAGTGAGGGGGGAATGACTGGTGTAGACAGCAGGCAAAAATTGAAATTTTTGTGAGACAAGGAGAGGAAAAAAAAAATTCTATCATTTCTTTTCCCATTTTTATTACAATATCCTTTACATACAGAGCCTAAGGCATGATGTAAAGGGTGAACTCAAAAGAAATGAAATAGCAACAGTATAAAGCATCCAAACTCCATGTTTATCCAATGCAATCGTCCCTCTTCTTGTGTCATCACCTAATTTTAGACCCCCCACCCAAAACCTCCCCCAAATACACACATAGAGAATGGTCAAGGCAATGGCTTAGTTGCTTTCAAGTGAGAATCTGTGCCAGCTAGATATTGCAATCAAGTATAGTTCCATTTGCAAACTCCAAGTACAAGACAATGAAAAAATTTCAGCTTCAATTGTTCAGAAAATGAGGCTTCAAAAACTTTATTTTTTTCCCAAGGCAACATCACATCCTTTTTCCTTTGTCAAAAAGAATAAACATCTCTTTTTAGGCATGCAGCATAAGGGGCTCACCCTACAGTTGCCTCAATGCGCTCTTCCACAGTTGGATTGGGCGGGAGTTTTGACTTGTACACGGGAAATGTCAATACAACCCCCAAATGGTGGGAGCCCAACAGCCTAAATGGGCTTGTTAGAACAGCTTTTCCAGTTGCCCTCGCCCTTAGAATATTTTCTCTGTCCTCCTACAAGTAAAATGCATGTTGTTTCACTTCCATAAATCAATGGCAAATTACTAACAGGATCTCGAGCACAGAGCGTGCATTGACGGGAAAAGAAAAGCCGCACAATCTGCCTTTACCTCTCCTGACATCATGTCAAGTGATTCAATGTAGGATACGGTTTCTTGAGAGAAAATGACAGGCGCATATTCATCTCTAACAGGAGAAGGCTGCCTCTCCATTGTCTTAATTGTCCATCCATGTTGCTCTTCGAATTTCTCCCTCTCTGAATTAGTCACTCTTTCCGCATACGCCACACCGCTCAGTAGAGGGCGCTCAAAAGAGGTTCTTGCTGTGTACTCGGCAAATGTTTCCTTCAAGATGCCAATTTCGATCCAAAATATTCAGTAAGAAGTAACCCCATTGTGTCTTTTAATAAAACATAAACAGAAATGCTCCCATCTTTTCACTTGACTAAATCAATTCAACTCCATCTGAAAATTGAACATGTCGGATTATCTCTAGAAAGGAACAGACTGCAACAAGTAAATGTGGGACCCACGATAATTTTCCTCTCATTTCCCCAGTCCTCCTCAATTAGAAGAACCAAAAAATTGCTCGCTGGCCAGCATAACCGAGAGCCAGAAGCCGAGACATTCCAAAAACCCTTCTTTCGCATGAAGAAACGCAAGGCGATAGAGAAAAACAAAAGGTGACGGGGGCTAAAAAGGAGAAACAAAAGATCTTCCGTTTCACATTTCATAGATATCCTTCGATTAGAAGAGTGCAAGGACGAACCTGATCGATAGCAGATGGGTTCTTGTAGTAATGAAAAGTTGAGACAAGAATGGCCAAGGCATGAACATGATTAACACTGACACTGAACTGGTCTTTCAACATCCTTGCCCTCTGATCGCACATGCTAACCAGCACCTCCTTCCTCCTCACCTTGATGTCAGCGTCCATTTTTCTGTAGATCGACATGCTCAAGAATGCCATCCCCACCACCGAAAGGACCAAGAATTTGGGAATCCAAGCCCTGTTCGACTGAATGAATGTGTACCCTCTTTTGGTCCCCACCTGCTCATTCAACTTCACGGCCACCAAATGGTGGCTCTGTTGCATTTTCACCCCCATCCCTTCACTGCCTCTGTGTAAAGCTTTGTGTCAGATTCTGCTTCTCCTCTGTTGAGCTTTTCCTTCTTCTTGCTGTTCCTCTTCTTTTCCTCCTTGTTTTCCAGATACCCACTTCATGCTATAGCTCAGAAAAGCTCAGGACTAGTTTACGCAGCTGAATTACAAAAGTAATGATGATTTTCGGGGAGCACTCTTTTCCGGACAAAAAGAGTAAAGATGAACCCAAAGGAAATTATTTTGCAGACAGCATTCAAAGAAAGAACAGAAAGCGAAAAGGGGCAACGAATGAAAAGGGAAAACAAGTAAAAAAAGGTGTTGAGATAAAATCTGTTTCTCAAGGCTAGCGCGCGCGCACTCTAGACTCTACAAACACGCATACACACGCACACTCGCACATTCTCTCTCTCTCTAGAAACCCAATGGTAGTAGAGCTTTCTAAAGAGAGGAAAGCAAGAAGAATTCAAAAAAAGACGAGCTCGTCTCAAGTCACATAGAGACGAGCATGGCTCTCAAAAGATGGAGAGAGAGCTCAAACTCCAAGACAAAGCTCCCCCTCCCCCTCTCTCCCTCCCTCTCCCTCTCCTCTCTCTCTCTCTCTCCTCTTATCTAAAAATGAGAACTGGCCACTGTTCCAATCTTTGAACGGAATAAAAAATACCCACGAAGAGAGAGAAAACACCAATCATGTCCTGTCCCTCTCTCTCTCTCTCTCTCGTCTAGCTCGAAGGCGTGAAGTTTGGCGAGACAGCAGGAGGAAAGAAGAGCACGTTCACTGATTTTCTGGCTCTTGTTTATTCCAACCGAGGCCCCCGTGAAAAGATTGACCTCCCAACACAGCACACAGCGAAGCAAACCAACACGAGCGAAAGCCAGGCAGGAGGGAAGTGGGGGAGTGAAGAGGAGGAGACACGATGTTCAAGAAAGAGAAGAGTTGCGTGCGTGCGTGTGCGTGCGCTGCTGCTGCTGTTGTTGTTGTTGGAAGAGGAAAAAGAATAAAGAAAGCAAAACAACAACGGGTCCGTTCAAGGCGTGGGATGGATTAGGAGGAGGAGATGATGGTGCATTGAATTGGGTGAGTGGAAAAGAGCTTCCTTTTTCCTTCTTCCGGGTTCGTCTCGATCCAAGGGAGGAGATTGGTTTAATGGAGAAGAAGGGACGATGAGAAGAAGAAGAAGGAAAGAGAGAGAAGAGAGGAGAGAGAGAGAGTGATGAGAGAGACTATCTCTCTCTCTATTTTTTTTCTTTTTCTTTTTTCTCTCTCTTTTTGTTTCTATTTTTTTATTTAATTGCTGGCCTTGCTTTAAAAAGCAAACTGAATCGAATTTTGTGGATTTTTTGCAGATACGCTCTTGTCTCCCCCGCGCCCCCTCTCAGTGTCTGCCTCGTTATTAAAAAAAAAAGGGGCGGAGGGAAATAAAATAAATAAAAAATAAAAACTATTTGTGTTCTTTTCTCTCTCTCTCTCCCTCTCCCAGATGGACCCTTTACCTCTTTCGTCTCTCTTTTGTTAAAAAACGAAAAAAAAAGGAGCTTCTCTCGACCGTAACATCTATCGAGAAATCAATTTCCTTTGTGACTCACCGTATCTCGATACATCTTTTCATGATTCTTAAACAATTTTCAAAAAAAAAAAAATTTGTGTTGATGACTAAAATCTATCCATTTCACGTGTTGAACCCGAAACTTACCAAGAAAGATGTAATATCTAAAATCAATCTTGTCAGTTTGGTTCATCTCTAAGAGGACAAATTTGAGTAAAACATTCCCAATTTACAAGCGAGATGAATAACGGTTAGAGCAAGATGGTAGAGTAACTGAATGGTGAGAAGTACGGTGCAAAAACAAATGGAAATATAAAGCAATTGGGAAAGGTCCAACTCATCCCTTAATCGAGCAAAATGAAAGTTAAATTTCCAACATAAATTCTCATTCCCCAAAAGCGATGGTTCGTCAAAAAAAAAAGAAAAAAATTCACGGCATCTTCAACTGGGTTATTGTGGAGAGTTGAGAGCCATAAACAACATGAAAGAATTGAATTCTTCAAAGCGGATATCAAATAATTCATGTCCTCGAAAAGTTTACCTGATGTGTCGGCATTCATCGAGTTGGAAATAGATTGGGCACTACCATAAAGCTATAACCTACCTTGTCTAAGCTAACATTCACTGAGTATAAATGAACAATTTTGATACGGGTTGGAACCCATAACTTATATTGTCTTGATAGATTCCCTATTTTGGGAATTTGGAATTTATTATGCATATCCTAAAATCAAAACAAAAGCTACTCTGTCGGTCCAATAGTAACGAAAGCTACTCTTGATCAATGCTCACCCTGAATGTGTATAAAATGTCACTTGTGTTTTGAAGTAAACAATAAGCGAAACGAATTTAGAGAGATTAAATAAGTATGTCGAAAACTTAAATATTAAAAAGAAATCACCATGACACTTTTATTTTTGAATGATGATACTCTCTTCTTCTTCTTTTTTTGGGACGGGGGAGTAATCTAGCGACTGCACTTGATATTGTTAAGCTCGAAGTGATCAAATATGCTGTATATGTAATTCCTAAGTTCAACTAAACTCGAATTGTCAACATAATTTATTAAATTTCCATAATTGGAACCATTGCAGATCATGTAAGTAAGAGCACTAACAATCCGTGAATGCTGCGTGCTTTCCTAATATTGGCACCAGCCATCGAGGACGACAAGCGTTTGGAGCAATGGCTTTATCAATCTTTCAAGGCATTGCGGCTTAAAAACACATTTTCTCAATCGCACATGTTATGGTACCTCGCGATGGAATCACAATTATAATGAGCAAACACTACGAGTCCATTTGATAACTCTATATTCAACGCTTATTCAAATCAAGCATGTTTGATGATCATGGCAAGTTTTGACTTAAGAGATAAGTACCAAAAAAATGCCTCAACTTTTACGCGAAGACTACTTCCTAATACCCCTGTTTTCGAAAATACTAGTTTGTTACCTTAAGGTAATAAAATATGAAATATAGAATGGTAGAGTAGTTTAATACAATAGAAATGACAAAACATCCTACTCCGAAAGACCAAATTGCTGTCTTTGCAGATCCCTAAATTGTCGAGCTCAATGGAAAAAAAAAAAAAAACTGTCGAGCTCTACTACAAACTCTAGCCTACATCACCCATAAAACTCCCGCATCTCCTCGACCTCGCACCATCGTTCACCGCCGTCATCCACACCCTACCCCATCACGGCCATTGCCGTCGTTGAGTCGCCTCCCCGATTCCGTCACTAATTCTCGTTGGTCGATCTAGATCTGGCTACTATGGTAGCGAGACATCAAATCTAGAGGGCCATGGTCATAAACTCAGAGCTTGTGTAGCCATGGACACCAAATGCTCTAAATTTAGTGACCATGCCCTCGAGCATAAAGGTCGAGAACTGACAACTTATAGTGCGTTTGATAATAATTTTGTTCATATAAACAATTTATGCTTATAAATGATTTTTTCTGATTCTATCACCTAGATAAGTTTTTAAGCATTCAAATATGTTTGGTAATTGCACAAAATTTATATTAATAGAATAAAAAATAAGATTATTTTTTGTATAACCCTCAATTTTTTTTATGACGTATAATTTCTTATAATTTAATAATTTTATGAGATTTTTCTTCTTTTTACTCCTTATGTTCTTCTTCCTCCTCTAACTAGCTGCTAGCTCTCATCTAGCTGATTGCCGGCCATCGCCAAGGCCTAACAACTAGCTAGAGGAAAAAGAAGAAGAAAAGAAAGGGAGGAAAGAAAAAAAAATAAAAAGGTTAATTTTGAAATTGTTCCAAGATACAAATAAATAAATTTTTTATACCTATTAATTTTGCTCCAAATCTATTCTTTATCCGCCGATCTATTATTGGGAGCAGAGAAATTAGTTGATTTTATAAAATGGATTTCTATTTCAAAAAACGAAAGAACAAAAATAACCAAAAAGCTTAAAACATGAAACTATCTCCATAAACAGTTCCTTTTTTGAAAAAGATGAAAGGCTACTTTAATTAATGTGGTACTCTGGAGCAAAAAAAATAAAATGTGGTACTATTATTTCAACGTCACAAGCTCCTAATGACTAACATGACACGATTAGTTACAAATTACATCGAAATCGACTTTAACCTTACATTAAGTTATAAATTCTAACTCAAAAACTAAAAAAAAAAAATGGAGATATATCACACCGATATAAAGAGTATATAAGATCTATTATCGAGTAACATAAGATAATATTTCAATGTAAATAAATGCATATTTTTATGATCATGTTGCAGTTATATCAATTGCAATTTGGACGCTAAATTGTTCTCTGAAAATCCTGCTTTTTTGTCTCATCATGCTCTGTTCCCTCCTCCCACTTTGTCTCTCTCTTCCCAATTATTGAATTCGAGCTGATTTGTCGATGCAGATTTTTTTTTTCCAAATATTCGGTCGGACCAAATTTGTGCTTTTGTCGTATTGCATGGCCTTGAATTGTCAAAAAAAAACAGAAAAAGGTTTCATTTTGGCCCCTGGAATTTCCATGCAGCCCTTGGTCGTGTTGAACACTCTCGATGTCATACATCAATCGTTTCATGTACTGCACGGACTTGGCAAGTGTTGTATTATTTTGCCCTCTTTTTTTGACAATATGAAGTATGCTCTAGCAATTTCACTTTTTTCTGTACTAATTCTTTTTTTTTTTGTAAATTCAGAAAACTAAAAGTTTAAATAGAAAATTACTAGTCAAGATGAGTATAATAAGTCATCGAAGAAAAAGAAATTACTGTTCATGAAAATGTTAATATAAGTCATTTTTACCCATCGGAAGAGCTAAAATTACTTCTAATTATAATTGCTAAATATTATTACACAGTAAGAATTTGAATATGACATCGCTTTACTTGTTTTGTGAATCATGAATGATTCTAAAAAAATTATCTAAAAAATGATTGTTTATATTATTTATAAAAATGAATTAATGAATATTACTCGTGAAAATATGTAAATGTAAATTGTCCTCGATAATAAATTTCTAAAAAATTTGCTTTTTGGTACTATTCTTTTTTTGACCTCTACCTATCACCCCCATGACCGGTCGATATCTAGTTTTCGACTTGGCCCATCATATTAAGAAATATAGCCTTTTGGCTTTTTCATGTTCATTTTCATTTCCGCGATTGTACTAAAGCCTAAGAACTTATTCGTTTGCTGAAAAAAATGAAAAGTTGCACAAATCTCTCGAAATATTGTCCCAATTCCCCAGACGTTTTAAAAGAAAATCATATGCAAGTCTCTTCAATGATAATTGCATAATTTCAAACGCTCCATAACTGAAAAAGTCAATGTGCACGAGCTCGCAAGATTCCGGTCGCGTAAAAAGTAAGTGAAGAGTAAGTTGTAAAATCAATTCAGGCACAACCTAGACTGGTCGATGATGGCTAATCTCCAACTAGCCCACAGTAGGCTGTCCGAAAATTGGCCAGTTAAACATAAAAAAGATTTTCTATTTTTGAAGTGCTATTTGCAGGTCAGTCATAAGAAATATCAGTAAATAAATCGATACGTGCATTGGAAAATCTAGGTTCAACCAACCTGTCAGGGACCCATCCGCACGATCATTTACTGCAGGCCGTGGACCAGTTGAATATTATTCTCAAATTTTGCATTCGATTTCCCCGTGTCAATATGCCAAGCAGAGTAACTCAGATCATCATCATACGTAATCTAGCGACAAGCTTTACTAAAACCCATCATAAAACCACTAGCTAAGTATGTGCATGACAAAAATTTTGGAATATAAATTGATTTCTAGTCAAAAATTGATTTCTTAATTTTTATTTTAGAAACTGAGAAGTTAAAAATTTTAGTTTTTGATTTGTTCTTCAAATCTATTTCTAGAATAGAAATCTGTTCCAAAAATAGAAAAATCAAATTGCGTTACCAAACGGATCTCTATTCCAAGCTTGTTATGGAAAATAGAGAAATAGAGAAATAAAAAAATAAAAATTTTATTATGCACGCCCTAACATGATTTTCATGTAGCCATTATGGATGATGATGCTTCACTCCGACTATTAAGGAATCATCTTCCGGAGGCGGGCGTGACCTGTTGACAATGTTGGCAAGTAATTGTCAAACTGTTGGGAACAAAATCGTCAAATTGAAATCTAATTAGCAGAGAGAGAGAGAGAGAGCTGCTATAATAAATATCGCAATCGGAGATCTCTGCGAAAGGGACATCACGATGAATGCGCGGATCTCATTCTCACGCGAACTGACACAATCCACCTCCCTCAATCGACCAAATTTCCGAAATGCCTCTCCCCTCTCCCGGGGGCCGGCGCTCTGATTTTTCATTTGACTTTCACCTGTGGACCGGAGGGATGATCGGTTTCCATTTCTCAAAAATCGGAACACGGGATCGGTTAGTCCTACCATTGGAAACTGGACTACATCATCGGTCCAGTCCGATCCAATAAAATCAATTACTTAACTTTTTTTTATTACTTTTTTTGTTTCTTTTTTTCTTAATTACTTTAAATCAAATCGAATAAAATAATAAAAAAATTCGGTCGATCTAATCTGATTTCTCTTTGAAATTGAGAATCGAACCACCCAAACATCGATTCCACTTTTAAGAATTGAAAACCATACCAATACTATTGGGAACCAGACCACACCGACCGATCTAGTCCGATCATGGCGGTTCTCGATTCGAGCGGTCCGTTTTACACGTCTTTAATCAACAGGGTTGAATTCTTAGACCTAGAACCTTCGATCGAAATTGAATTGAAGAGGTTTTTCGGGTTTCATTAAATGTCCCCTCTTTCCCTCAATTACTGGTGGGGGTCCTACGATTTCCCCAACCGGATTACCGACCGCCTCGTCAAGAGATCGCCTAGTTTCCGAGAATGGCGGGTCGGTCCGTTCGTTCGCTGGTGGACTGGTTTCCTTACCCCTCTCCTCTGATTTCGCTCGAATAGGAGTTTGAGGTTTTTGTGTAATTTTGTGTTCGTAGATGATTAGCGACGTAAGACGAGATTAGACCCGAAATCTTGGAAATCCTTCTGGGAAAGGTCGCTTTGACCCGAAGATTCTTGAACAGGGGTTTTGGACAAGACCCGGACACTAGCAAATGTCAATGAGTCTTGACCCACGATTCAATTAAGCCCGGCCACGACAACCTTCCGTACCATAGTTTTTCTCCCCGTCACGCAATGCTTCACCCCCAGCAAGATCCATCGGGTGGCTCTCGAGGCCAAATTCCAATGAAAATGCATCGATTACAAAAGTATATAATAATCTAACGTGACAAGTGATTAGAATTAAAGTTCGACGATCTATCCCTGAAATCCCACTAGATTTCTTTTGATCAGTGATGAAATTAACTCTTATATTATCGCACGTTTCTAAAGTTATATACAAAGGTATGAGAATAGGCAATTTAGTTCGATTTAGTTTAAACTAACAGGTGAAACGAGATCACATGAGTACTATTTCGAAGGAAGCAATCAGAGAGAGAGGGAGCTTAATTAAGCTGGAGAAGAGAACTGTAAGATGTGCGCTTGCAATGAAGAGAGCAGCGTGTTCACGTGCCGGGTACGTTGGGGAGTAGGTTGGATCTCCCGGGGGGGCGGGGGGGCAAAAGATCTTTTTGGGAAGTGTAAATAGGGAAGATGCGATATCTTTTGATGGAATAAGATGTTCCAGGACATGAGACTTTGGGCCGTTTGGTTCGGCTTTTGAAATGCCCTCGGCAAATCGCAAATAGGGGGGGTTTTCGCCGGGAAGATGCTGGGGGCTTTCTTTGAAAAGGGCGTTGATATCTTTTGATGGAATAAGGAGAAGATTGCGTGGGGACCATTTGCCCTTTTGTCCATTCAAGCACCCCTTCCAGGACATGAGACTTTGTCCGGACAAAAGCGCGACCAAAAAAAAAAAAAAAAAAAGCGGAGGCGGAGGCGGCGTCGATCGGAGGCGGAGAGGAAGAAGTTGCGATGATCTTCCGATACGCGTGTAAATAAATTTTTAGATCGTATATCAAATAACATGTACGGAACGACCTTTCTTTTATTCCGGTGTCCATATTAATTACTAAATTCAACTTTCTTCTATAAAGGAAAGCCTTAAATCATGGAAAACATATGTGATCATAGACCTGCGTGACATAATTATGCGATGATTTTTGCACCGGAAAATTGGGTCGATCCCACCAAAGATCATTTTACACGGCCAACATGAACGCAAGTGAAGATGGTTACTTCTAGAATATGTTTACCCTTTCGTCCGGAGAATACGACTCGGAACGCGAGGACTACGGCACGCACGACCCCCATACGACGGGTCTAACGCGACCTTACGCGACCGATCGGGCATATATTTACTTTTCCTCGAACACGGTCGTACATGGCCGAACGATGTTTAGGCGAATGCGAATCGAGCGCGAGCGACGATAGCGTAAAACACCGTGGGGATGGGCTGCTTTTTTTGTTTTTTTTAATGTCCTTACTTTGCCCCAAGTCGGGCGCTGGCCACACAAAGTGAGCGTGATATGGCGTGTCGGCCATGTGTGCGTGTGCGGTGCGCGGGCTAAGTCAAAGCAAGCCATCGCTATCCCCGAAGAACGAAAAAGGGGCTTTGGCCCCTTCCGGGGTTTCATGTATGTGTTCAATAAATGATGATGATCATCATCATCATCATCATCATCATCATCATCATCGCCTCCTCCTCCTCCTTCCTCCTGCCATCGCTCCTTTCGTCCTCCTCCTCACATGGCCAGGCGAAGGCCTTTTTATTTTGGCCCCTACCCACCACCAACAAATCCCTCGGATTGGCTGCGATTCCCTGCTCTCCTGCCCTCTCCTCTTTCCCTGGTCCCCCCCTACACCCTTCATTGGACTCACTTGCCTCTCTCTCTCTCATCGAGCACATGGAAGAACGCTTCGTGATTCCCTCTGCCTAAGCCAAAAAGTTTAGCCAGTTTGGCTCCAAGATGAATAGAAAAGGGAGAGCCCGGTTTCGATTCGAGATTGGGAGTTGAAGGATATCCTAGACCTCATCTATGCAACCACCTCGTCGTCATGTGGTCTTCAGTTAGGGCAATTATTGTCCCTGTTCAATCGTCGCGCTGCATATTAGATTCGACTCGAATGGATGGATCGAACGGAATTGTCGCGCTCTATGTATATAGGGCTTTTTTGAGACCTGCCCGTTCGGCCCTGAGCTTGACAAGCTTAGCAAACCGCTAAGCCTTTTGATTAAGTGTGAATACTCATTTGGCTTTTACATAATATTTCGTATGTTTATGGAAATCAATCAAATTGAAAGATTGAGATGTTTAGGGATTTTAATTTTAAAAAGAAAAGAAAAGAAATGTAGAGTGAGTACACAACCTTTTTTCTTTAATACTCGGGAGTTAACATATAAGATGAGGTGGTTTTGCTTTAAGACTTGAAATATGGGGAGGTGATATATATAAAAAAAAGGTAGTTATGCTATGCGACTTGAAAATGAAATACTTGTTTTTCTAGTTGACGAATTCAGGAGTAGGGTGTTTTTTTTCTTTTTCCCATTTAGTAATAGGACGACTTTGAGCAAAAAAATAATAGCTAGCATCCATTATTCTGGTCATAATATGGAAAAAGCCATTGCGAAGTTGAAAATAATAGAAAAGAAATTCTCAAGAACCAATACCTAATCACAATTAACTTAGCAAATCTTGTTTTGTTAATAATTTAATGGAACGGGCATAGAAATCAGGTACCCAAAAAAGCCTGTTGATTATTCGAGAGTCTCGTGAACCAATTAGGTCCAAGCCCCTAAATTGAACAAACGACCTAATCTAGAGCAACAAGTACAGAATTGGTGAAATTCGAACGGAAGATTTTCAGAAAATCCGGAGCGATTTTCAACGATATTCTACTACTCCAAATCCCACACGACCCGTAGCTCACGGTTCAACGGGAGCGCAATTGTCAAATTGCGTCTTCGAATCCGGTGTCACGCTCGTCGTGTTGCAGCTTGGCAAAGCCCCTCCTTCCATACGGCAGGGGGGGGCACTACTCCAAATCCCGTGACCAAATGTCGTGCACCAAAAGAAAACAAAAAGAAGAAAATCCCACTTTATAAAAAGTCCTAAAACAATCTCGGAATTTCAACACAATCTTAATCGAATCTTGGCGTAATCTTTTCTCAATCACCCGCAATCCTTTGTTTTTCCATGGGGTCAACTCCTAACCCGCTGGCCCCAGCGCATATTTTATCATTATTGTCAATTTTATTGTTTGAATATATGCCCCCCAAGTATATACAACGAATCATAATCATTTATGCCCACTCCAGCCTCTCTTCTTTAACATCGTTTCCCAGCGACCCACTAGCTTGTGCGACTGTTCAAACAAGATGCACCGTACCGCATATATCTTGGAGTTCGATAACGAGAATATGGCAGCGATTTAGGGTATAATTTCGTACATTGCGTGTGATTTATTAAAAGTAGAATCAAACTGTTACTCTGAAAAGAATTACTGTATCTATGGCCGTGTTAAATTTATTCATCTTGTCCCGTCAACTTAATTTATGCGCTCGCTATGATTAGACGGTTAGTTTATTGCTTTTCTCGTCTCGAAATAAGATCTGAAAATACACCTCGCAACTTATCATTGTGTGTATGGATGCATATGATTGGATCAAATCCGAGACGTATAGTGATCCGGCGATTAGAGTTGGGCAAACCATACTCCTTGGTCCTTCGAATTTACATTTCTTTCTCGGATGATGACTTGCGATAGTCATTTATGGTACGTATCGTCAATCGTTCATGGAGATATGTGCAATGATGTGATTAGGTTCTCGACTCGTCCCCACCCCTCTGGTTCGGGTTGCGAGATTGATTCGATATCCACTTAGGAAAACCTAAGAACGGACGGGCGTGCAGCTCTCCCAACATCCGAACCTCATTAATCTCATGCTATTTCAACAATTTCACATTCTTCTCAATACGATGGGTTACCTAGGTCACACGTTACTCATATTTCTATGTTTGAACCATGCATTTCACATATAATTAGCTAATTTCCCAATGAAACCTGATAAAAAAGAAAAAGAAAAAGAAAAAGAAGAACGACTCTTCAGAATGGGTTTACGTTTTGATCCGGACTTGTATTCAGTTTTATATGTTCAGCTTCTTTTAGTCGTTGCGCGTGATGGTGTCATGGGACCGATGCGCTTGGGTGATATCCACGTTTGCATGAGCATGAAAGTTCTACGTCCGGAAAGTTCAATTATATGCTGCAAAAGTCTTCGAGTGATTGTCAAGAGAAAGGAAAACGATAGGGTACCCCCCCGCCAGTCATGGATTCGAGTGACTTTGCACTTCTTTTTTTCCACACAATTTCCTTCAAGATAAATTATCTGCATATTTTCGAAATATGACCGCGAAAAGGGTGAGCTTTCGTATGACTGCAAAGCGTGCCCTTGAGATTCGAGAGTATAGTTTATACAAACAAGTACTGTAACTCTAGTATTGGCTAGCGGCAACCGTCGACCTCCTAATCCAAGAGAGTGCAAGGAGAAAGACGGGGGAAGGGGGTGGTTGCGATGGCGACGGCGGAGGATGGCAGCAGACGGGCAACTGTGGCTGTAGAGATCCGATAAGGAAGCGTAGGAAATGGGGTTTGCCCTGTTAGCTTATCCTTTGAGGACGGCCAACGTGAACATGCACTCTCTCGTGGAATGGAGATGGCGAAGCAACGGATGCTATTCCTTTCTACCTTCCTTCTTTTCTTCATCTTCCCTGGCTTCCAAAGAAAGCTTTCTTCAACTTGCGTGCACATTTTTTTTTTTTCTAACTTTTTGGTACGTTCAATGTATCCGATCCGTTAGGATACATCAAGTTTCATCTTTCATTGAATGCAGGTGACGATGAGCTTACATCTCAGGAAGCCTAATCTCTTGGAGTTAGATCATGCTAACTTTTGATCAAATCATTCAACTATTGACTTAATGCAGAGCGCAAAGAGAATAGAATATCATTCGATCTTAAGAGGGTTAACATACGATTTAGCGACGTGGCCACCTTTTCACGGCTTTCCCCTTGGTCAAAAGCATCCCAACACCAATAAAACAATGCCGCACTTCGATTGATCTGGTGAGGACCAAAAGCATCACTTTTCTCGCGACTCTGTGGGCAAATCGAGCAGAAAGTCCTGCCTAGACTGATTTACTTTTCAACAAGTTGGAGATTGGGGACCGAAGAAAAGATCTCTTGCTTACGAAAGGGGAGATCAGGACAACTGATCAGGCTTTGCTTGTTATTATCGAAATCGAAGATATGAAACTACAGCAATCCAAATGGAGACCGTATGCTATTTACTGCTTGAAATTGTTCTTTTTTTTTCTCACTACGCGACGCGCTAGCAGACTCTGCCGGTCAATGCCTGACGTGGGTTTTGATTAATCTCACGACTGCGGTTGGCTGCTCGAAATTGTTGGCACGGCAATTATGGAGTTTATTAGTTCGAGCTTTGACCACGACTGCGGGATGTGGACCAGAATGGCTTCATTATTCTGCGAGGTAAATAGGATCTCTGACTTCTTGGAGATCTACAGCATCCCTAATAGGAATTTGTCACCTCGGTTTGAACATAAAGAAAACGAATAACGTCCACCAGCGAATGAGGCTAACAATAGTATCACGGGATCGAGAAGATATTTTCTTTAATCCCACGGGGAAAAGGCAAGAAAAATGTACGGAGACATTTACAAAAACATCTTCGATTATAGAATTGGCAAGAACGCAAAAACATGAAAAACAAAGTGTCTAAAGTAGTGTAGCAATGGATAGGCTACATTAATACTATTGAACGATACAACAATTCTAATTTTGGCTTTACATATATTAGAACAAAATGCATGTCGCGAACACCACATTCATCACAAAAGAATTTGAATAGTTTTTATTTTTATTTTTATTGTTAGTGGATAACTAAAGCTTGCATTCATCATTTCATCTTCCCTATTTATAAGTGTCGCATCGCCACGTTTTTCTATTTTCTCCCCTTCTTCGATGATAGTAGTACTCATGGTCGTATGCGGTAAACATCGAATTCGAAAGTTGGCTTTTCATATAAAATATAAATAATATGATATTATATGTTTCCCATCGTTGTCTAATCTCAAATGTACACTTTACACCATCTACCTTCAACATCTTATGCACCCTAAATATTCAAAAAATTTACACTCTCGTTCTTTAGTTTCTCAATTCACATGAGATTTTTCTCATGGCAGTGGACTCCAAGATGCAAACTCTAGGTTTTTCTCAACAATATAGTGTATGGTACAGAGTTTGGAAATAGAAGTTGCAAAATGTGAGGAAGCGAAAGTTGACGATCGATTCAATAGTTGCCACAAATATCATAGATTTCTCAAGGTTTACCCGTGGATGATAAGCCATCTTCATAAACTTGCCTGATGTTCAAAATGTTAGACTCGGCCTAGCCATGCCACATGATTGTTGGAATATATATTGTTAAATGCAAAGGATAATGGCAGGAATTTACGTAAAAATATTATTTTATTCGCCAGCCATGATAACCTTTATGTGACGTTTCTTAAAATATTCAAAAGGAATCTCAGATGAACTACAATCTTAACAAAATACGCAAGTAGTTCAACAATTAAAGGTATATCATACTCGAAGATCTTTTTTGTAAGCATAAAAGTAGGGATTGAGGAATAACCGAAATGCGATAATGCGATTTCTTTCTACCCATGTTTAAAGCGAAGACAAATTTACTGAATTGAGATAGATATAATCGAGATCTCCATTCAGTGCCAAATTTTTCTAGTCAATGAGATCATATTGAACAAGACAAGAAAGAATAGCAAAAATCAAGGAATATGTTCGTCGATGGGATAGCTCATGCGATTCCAGTCTAGCAGAGATGACTATGAAAGTTGGAGAAGATCTTGAGTTCTTTTGATAATGGGGTATCATCACCTAACGAGGTCCTGTGACATGATCTTGCTAGATAGGTTTGCTGATAAGATCTTGGGCAGGAAGATCGTGAGAGTATTATTTATAAGATAATTAATTTCAATCTGATGTTGCAAGAAGCTCCAAAGCATGTGAGGATCCGCCGAGTCTACACATTCTCGAAATGGTTTTTATGTTTTTCTGGACCTACCAATATACTATAGCGTAATATGCTCTTTCATATTTATCATTGACAGCTTGAAGCATATGTAGACAAAGATTAGAGATGATATAGAATTGAAGAAATTGATCATTATCTTGGTGCGGGTTTGTGTGGGGAGATTTTAATAAAGACCCTTGTTGCAATACCACTTAAATTTTTGTGGAAACTCCTCCAATCACAGCGAAGGCTCTAATTAGTTTTTAAATGAAGACCCAATTAAATATTATATGAGCGCGGTTTTTCTTAGTGTAATGTAAAATCGATAAATAGATTAGAAGCCCTTAAACTTATACACAATCTACAATCGGTCTTGATATTATTCTTTCGGCAAACTTTTTGAAAAATTAGTTATATGGTCATGAGATTCTAGGAGCTCATATTGGTTCTTGCCATTGGAAAATCCGATTCCATGGTTCTCTCTACGCAAGATATGGTACCATGTCAATAGTGATGGTTTTGTGGAATATTACATGATGTGAAATGATTTCATCCTATGCTTGTGTTAAAAATTACGCAGTCCAACTTTTGGTCGTTATCTTTTATTTTTACTGATCAACAGCGGCGTAAAAAAAAAAAGATAATATAAATTAAGAGAGAAGCAATCCTCGCACAAAAACTATAATATCCTCCATTGATGAAATCTCGAAGGTGTGAATCGCAAGTTAGAACCATGTCTTTTCATTGCACTGTGACAAATATAGTAAAAAGATGCACCCGGGGCCCCCTGGCACACCTTTGATGACTGATGATTACTATTGTTGGCCCAACGTATCTCACTTGATTATGTCCCTAATTGCGCTAGCTTCACATAGGCTTCTTTCTGGTCAACAGGTTTGCCCTTTGAAGGACGTGAATCGTTACCATCATCTCTGAGTGGGCGACCCTTGCGCAAATCCTAAAAAGGAAGAAAGAATAAGGGAGCCGAAGCTCACGACTCTCTCTAGAACTTGTTGGAGGCTTGTGGACCATAGGGGAAGAGCACCACAAAACACCATATTATCATGTAGGAGCAAGAAAGAAATGATGATGTTCTTTCTTCCTTTTCTTTTTTGATAAAAAAATAAAATAAAAGAGTCGCTGCATTGCGTCTTGTTATTAAGTTTTCTGGCATTATCTACCACTAAAAATCCAACTGATAACTAATGATTGCTTCCTTTTTTTTCCCTGCCAGAATTTGTTGAGATGGTGGTCAGATCTTGGGACGCTACTAACGTGAAAGATTCTTCTATTAGCTAACTTTCAGCTCATAGAGGTTAGTAAGCAAATTCTTGTTGGTGCAAATTAGGTCGGAAGTGACCAATAATTATGTTGTTTATTTCACAAGAACTTAGGACATGCATTGCATTTGCACTTATGATCAGTTATATGCTGGTGCCTTAGCAGAGTTTCGTGTTGGATTCCCTAGAAGTCCAATAATCAAATTCTTTTGGTGGTGCACCTGTAAATTCAAACTTTGGCTAGAGTGAGTTTTACTCCTTTTTTTTTCATTTCATTTTTTTACGTTTTTTTTTTTTTTTTTTTTCAGTTTCACGAAGCACTGATTTTGACTGGTTTTTGGACACCTGAAGCGTATACACGGTTTTTCTAAAACAAAAGCGGATACAGGGCTTAAATGTAAATAGATTTATACACGTTTTTCTATAATTGAATAATATTTTAAATTTAAAGGTGAAGGTAAAATAGCCAATTCTGACTTTTTATAAGTTCTAACAAACTCACCTCCAGGGCCACAAATATCGAAAATTTATGATGAAAAGAGCGAGTGCTTGCGATGTAGAGAAAATCAAGAGTCTATTTTTATTATGGTATTTCAAATTATTACTTCTTTGACGCAAATAGAAAATGTCTGAAAATGTACTGATGTACATTATGGATTCTCACCTTCACAAATTAAAATTTTTTAGGCAAAGTGATGATTTAAAATATCGATGATGCTATATATGTACCTAATTCGCAGGAGGTGTTGCCATTTAGGCCATTCTCTTCAAAGAGTATCAGATTTATATATGCTATGACACATTAGTTCTTAAAATTTATCACTTATAAAAAGTGACATACTGGATTTTAGATTTTAATAAATTGAGGACAATCATGGCGAGCTGGGAAATTAAATTAAATGGAGGAAAAGAACTGAGAAAGAAAGTACAACATCTGAACGATCGAAATCCGTGAACATGTGCGCTTTACATCTAATCATATGAGTCTGTAGATTCCGATGAAGCATGTAATCTTTTGATAAGATTGAGGTGGGTAGCGTGCGTGCCTTGTTCCAACCGAGATGTTGGAATCACATCGAGCCTTGAGCTGTCCATAAGCGTGGTGTGTTTTCACATCATAGCTCACTTCATTAGAATGAAATTTTACAAAGCATCTAGTTAACATCAAAGATAGTTCGCATGTCTTTTACACGCGCTTGTAAAGAAGTAAGCTTTTGTATCCGAATTTAGACCAGAAAATGTGTAGTAAATTGTATTGATTTCAATAGTGAAATTCACATAAATAGTTTATGAATTTTGGCTTAATGTGTAATGTAATTTCTGAATTTTTAATTTGTTTAATTTGGTTTCTGAGCTTTAACCTAATGCACAATGTTGTCATTGAATTTTGCATTTGTTCAATATAGTTCATGGATTTTGGTATATATTCAATGTAATTCATAAACTATATGAAAATGTTAAATATTGTCTTTTTATTAATTTAAGATCAAGAATAATATTGAATATTTTCGTAAAATTTAGGAATGACATTGCAT
This sequence comes from Eucalyptus cloeziana, assembly GCA_014182715.1. Taxonomy (NCBI): domain Eukaryota; kingdom Viridiplantae; phylum Streptophyta; class Magnoliopsida; order Myrtales; family Myrtaceae; genus Eucalyptus; species Eucalyptus cloeziana. Next base: position 37,428,503 of record CM024635.1, on the reverse strand, counting down.
ATTGGAATAAAGTTCAGGATCATCGAAACAAATTAAAAGTTTAGAGCTCAAATTGTACATTGGGCCAAATTTCATGGACATCATAAATGAAGGCCTTAATGGTTTAATTTCAAGTCAAAGACGGCTAGGGCTTTGATGACCTGAATCTAGCGGAGCTTCGCATTTTGACATAGTTTCAATTCCCCAAAAACAATAGTATCAAGCTTTAGACTCCTTTGATTTGTTAAAAATTAATATTTTGGAAAATATTTTTCTAAAATTAATCACTCATATCGTTTAAAATAACTAGCTAATGAAAAATATTATTATTATTGACAACAATTTATGTCAAAACCTTTTCATAGATGATGAAAATATTATTTATTTATTTATTTGTGTAAGCGATATAATTAATCATTTTAAAAAAAATATTTTTCAAATCATTCATTTTTTACGGAACAAATGGAACGTACTCTCCAAGAAACAATAATTTTAAAGTCTTTCAGGGGTATCAAAATGAATGGGCGGCGTTCTATTTATAAAGAGGAAAAGAGGAGCTTCCATCCTCATACTTGAACCTGATTGAGTGATTCAAGATTTATCATCCATAGTTTTGGATCTACACCATTATTCATGAACTTATCTCTTATCTGATTTTTTCAGAAAATATCTCAAATTTCAAAATATTCGGATTTTGCAAAAAATTATTTTCATTTACCTTTTCACTTTTTGCTAAAAAAAATTTGCTTCAAATGATGTAAGCTACATTTAAAATAAGTGGAATTTAAAACGGGGGCATTTTAAACGAAGGTAATGAAGCTAAACGAAATGTAAGCATGCGTGTTTCAAATAAGTTGCCATATTTATTCTTTGGGAAAAAGCCACCAAAAACCCCAAACTTTGCCTCGAGTGACAGATTTACCCCAAACTTTGTTTTGTGACGTGAAAAACCCCGAACTTTGCTAACTGTGACACATTTACCCCAAACTTTTATTTGTGACACCAAAAACCCTGAACTTTCATTTGTGTGACACATTTACCCTAAATCATATGGGCATTTTGGTCTTTTTACTTTTAAAAACTTTTTTCTTTTTTTTTTTTCTCCTTCTTCTTCGCTCCGCCATGGCGGCGGAGGAAGCCTCGCCGGCGTCCGGCGGCCCGATGCCGGCGAGGGGCACCCCTCGCCCGACGCAGGCGGGGCGACCCTCGTCGGCGTCGGGCGACGGCCGCCCTCGCCCGGATCCGGCGAGGGCACCCTTCGCCGGCACGGGCGAGGGCACCCTTCGCCCAGCACGGGCGAGGGCGGTCCTCGTCGGCGTCGGGCACCCCTCGCCAGCCCTCCCCGACGCAGCGAGGGCGGCCCTCGTCGGCGTCGGGCGAGGGTGCCCTCGCCGGACCCTCGCCCGACGCCGGTGAGGGCACCCCTCGCCGGGCACGCCGGCGAGGGCACCCGCCCGACCCGGCCAGAGGGTCGCCCGACGCCGGCGAGGGCCCTCGCCGGACGCCGGGCTTCCCTCTCGCCATGGCCGGCAGAGGGAAGAGAGAGAAGAATTTTTTTTTAAAAAAAAAAGAATAAAATAAAGAATAAGACGAAAATACCCTTAATGGGGTAAATGTGTCACAGTTTGCAAAGTTCGGGGTTTTTCACGTCACAAAATAAAGTTTGGGGTAAATCTGTCACTCGAGGCAAAGTTGGGGGTTTTTGGTGGTTTTTTCCCTTATTCTTTTGTTGTAACTTTTAAAATTAAGTGGACATTAAGTGAAATTTATTGAAGTTAATTTTATTACATATGGGGCTTCTAATTAAGTTAGCTTACTTGTGTATAAGATTATGTGGGGTTTGAAGTATAAATAGTTTAGCGCATATATAAATGCAAATGTGGTGGAGCATTAAGCATTTACTATGGGAAAATTATTCAAAAAATCATAAATTTGTTGCACTTTTACCAATTTAGTCATATATATTTTAATTTTGCTGATTGAATCCTAAACATTTTTATTTTTTGTCAATTGAGTCTATTTGATCAATTTTGACCAATATTCACTAACATGAACACCGGTCGTTTTTCGTGATATGATTAACCCTGACATAAACATTTTTTTTATTAATATTGTAATATTTATTTAAATATATATTTTTAATTATGGTTGGCAAGAATCATTAGGCCCTTGCTTGCGACCCTCACCCACAAGGCCATTATGGCCGCAGGTGAGGCAAGCCTCTCTAGCTACCTTCGCCCTTGACTGGTGAGACTAACCTTGCCTACGGTTGCAATGGCCTCGCCCAGACTAGGGGGATGGACTTAATTGATAAAAAGTGAAAAAAAAAAAATTAGAATTTAATTGACAAAATTAAATATTTAAGATTGAAGTGGCAAAAGTGTAATAAATTTATAATTTTTGTAATAATTTTCCCCATTTAGTATCTAAACCTTAAACCGCACCTTCATAGTTGGGTTTCATCTGTATCCTCATATGGGAATCGGACACAAGCCTCCGTTCCTCGAGACATGGTCGGAGGAACGCCGTTCTCGATGGGGCAACCCGGTGCGAACCGCATTAACAGATTGCAGTTTTTGCAGGTTCATTTGTCGCCTTTCCTGCATTTTTCTCCCTGCCCTTTTCGACTTGGCGTTTTCGTGTTCGTTTTCGCACGCCGTGCTCTCCCGAGTCGCATTTTTACGGTCATTTCCGGAGTCTTTGACTTTCAATGGCGTGTGTTTTCTTGATGTTGAGGTGCTCTCCAAACGCTCTCTCGTTTTTAGGGTTTCCCATTCTAGTTGAGGCGAGCGTCCCTCATCCCGTTCAGGCGTGCAAAAGAATCAGAGCCTTGTCGAATCCGATGTCATGGTAACACGGTAGCTTTCACCATAAGTTACTTAGGACAACGCTTTCATAAGACGATGTAATGATATGTGAATAAACGTCGAACATTTGGTATTGCATAGGGCCAGAGAGATGATCTTGCACTATCAACTGAACTTTTCTCGTGGTAAATGAACAGGGGAAACCGACACTTGCATTATGATAGTGAGCCGAACCAAGCCGAGCCCGAAACCCCACGCGTTGAAAGCGGAAGTATAGACGTCACCGGAAAGCTAACATCATTAGAGCACCATGGCTAGCATCTAAGCAAAAGAGCAGCACATCTTACATCAGACCCAAAATATCCACCCCAAATAACGTTTACAAATCAGACATGGGCCCAAGAGCAGTACTTACGGTTGAGGTCCACAAAAGATCCGACTGTCGTCGTGCAGGGCATGCAGATTTGGAAGATCGGACGATCCTCTCAATAATAGAGAATGGCTCATATCATCAGCTGGGCAGCTATGATGCATTTAATAGGTCTTGAGAACCATACGAGATTGCGACGGACTTCTAGAGTTGTCTTTTGTCGACGTATCCAAGAATTCGACAGATGTATCCAAGAATTCGACAGATCAAATGAGTTATATCGTGCTCAGTACCTGGTGTTATCAAGATAATTAGTAAAGTAACGAACAGGATACATGTGGTTCTTGATGTTACAGTGGATCATCACAGCCAATACAATTCATTGGTATTAGATCAACTCTTAGGTGTTACCCACGGTTCCAAGATAAAACCTACGCAACGACAGTAATTCCATAATTCTGGACTTTTGTCACTCTTAGGTGTTTTGTGGTTTGTAGAGTAAGATTGCGATGATTTTTGTTGTGAAAAACAAACGAGTAGACAATAAAATAAACGGCAAAAGGAAATGAAACGGACATTGGATTTACATGATCCGATCGATGGCGCCTAAATCACAGGGAAAACAATGCAAGATTCTTCCAGAGATTATGCAATTAATGGAGATTACAATCACATTCGATTTACTTAAATGTAACCCAGCCCTTAATTATACCTAATCTCTCACACGGTGTTTAGCTCTCACAATTTCTGACAAAATAATTGTCAAATTTCACGAAGGAATTATATAAAATCTTAACACAAGATTTTCATGACTTTAAATACCTGTGAAATAATTCACAAACACATCACACACTTGATTGTCACGACTTAAGCCTCCTCTTGAATCACTTTAGGGTGTAATTTACATTAAAAACCAATCTCTTAGATGGTTTTCAGGAAGAATCTCACTTTTTATACAGAAAAAAATTGGAATAGAAAAACCTCAAATTAAAATTCAACTCCAACCGAAAAATTTACTTGAATCGAGTTTTCTATAGAGGCTCAAACTTGAGATACATTCTTAATGATTTGCACCTTAACTCAACATTGGAGCCAAGTAACAATTACTTCTTTAGACTTCGAACTTCGCTACTACTCTTTCATGGACTTGCATGGGCTTTCAAACGCCACAGACATCTTCCAAGTTCAAATTTCATATGAACTTCATCTTAATTGTGGGCCTCATTAGGATAGTAATTCCACTTGCACATATAGCTACTCACAAGGATTTTTAAACACAAGCTCTTTAATCATAGATAAAGCAAAACGACCGGTTCATTTATATTTGTCAAGAGATTAAACATGCACCTTGTTAAACTTAGCAGTAGTAACAACTGTTGGCTTAGAAGGCTCCATCTCACCACAAACATCATCTGTGTCGATTACGATGCTAGCACCCGCTAGGGCTCTGCTACCTCAGGAGTTTTGGTTGTAACTGTCCATATTCGTATTAATACCATCACAGCCACTCTTACTCAGAAGTCTTGGAGAAACATCAAATGTAACTTCTCCGCTGACAATAGGTGAGTATCATTCCAAGTACTGTAGTCGATAGCCCTACTTACCTTATGCATAGCGTAGGAATATGCACTTTCTTAACCTCCCATTGAGCTTATACTATGGACAACCAAATATTGTAATTACGAGAAAATAGCAACGTTGCTTTGCCATGTTTCCTCATGAGTCAAATATTCGATCATAGTTGATGGAGCGCTATTCACTAAGTTGCTCATTGTACTAAGCCCACCTATTAGGAATTTCCCACCCATATCAGCACAAGAGAGCCTTTTGTAGGTTGTCTCCAATAATGTTCTGCTCCCCAACTCTACAACCCTTTGTAGTTCACTAGCATTAGTTCGTCGTCTCATTATATCTTCTCCATTGCAAGATTTGTTGAACAACTCTGAGTAGAACTCCAGGCTACTATCAATTCGTCAGTTATTTATTATCTTACTAGTCTCATTTTCGACCAAAGCCCTCAAAAGCCTAATCTTGGGAATAGTATTAAATTTATGCTTTTGCATAAATACTAATTAGTATAAATTTAGCACTATTCCTTGAAGAAAATTGTGACAACTTGCAAACATTCAAGTGAATCGATATTGCAATCTTCGTGATTTTTCTTATAGTTGTACTGAAGTGTACTTTTCACTATTTGCCTAAGTCATGGCACCTATATACATTTGGTTTCACCAGCCATGTAACCACACGACGGGTTACTTCTATTAATAACCTTAAGTCTCTCAGCAATGTGGTCTAAATGCATATGCCACAATTGTGAGAGTCAAATAAGTGCATTTGACGTCTTTGCAACAAAATCTGTTACCATCTCCCCTTGAAGCTCATATAGGCCATGTGTTTGACTCATTTCATTATCACCATGGTACCTCGAATGATTTTGCAACTCCACATTCTGAAACATATTAACACCCAACAAAATCTACGGAACTAAACTATGTGTACTCAAATAAGTAGTATAGCAATTCTTGTTTGGAGTAGTGTGAAGTGAACAATAGAATAAAAAACCCATCCATCAAGCAATGAATCCCAATGACAGACGGGCAATCATCGCCATTCAAAACACCATCAACAATTGCAACAATATCATTAGCAAAGTCAACTTTAATTCCCTTACCCATCTTGTTCTCCACCTTAAGGTAATCCCATCTAAGATGCTTAATCTTGCCACAATTCCCATAGACAACATCACTAGTCAAGTTCACAGTACTCTTACCAACACGAGTATAAGTTCCTTCTCTAACTTCACCCACTAAACTAAGAGGTACAAGTTCCAGATTCTCTCCTATGGATGTCTTCATTCAAGATCAATTTGCAAATCTCATCAAACGTCAAGCTCATTGACTTAGAGGAATTACCAACAACAATAATGGTGGTATTCCAACTATTAGGCCGAGGATATATAATTAAAGCACATATCACATTATCAAAGTCAATCTTAACTAAATTCAATTGATTAATGACCTCATTGAATTTATTGATATGCTCAAAAGTTGACACACCTTCGCCCATCTTTGAATCAAATAGACATTGCATCAAGTAGATCACATTGATCACATGGGCTTCTCATATGTGTTGGACAAAGCATTCATTAGTCCCACGGTGATCTTCTCTTTTCCAATGTTGAACGGAACATGGGGAGCCAACATCAATTGAAAAATACCTTGTGCTTGTCTACCTAGCAAATCCCAATCAATTTAATTCACTGTTTTTGGCGTCTTCCCAAATTGGGGTAAGTGCATATTTCCCTAGTATTGATAATTCTCAATATGCATCTTCCTTCTCTTTGTCAAATCAATTGATTCTTACTTTTCATTCTTCTGTCACCATTGATTCGCTTTAAGTTAACCAAGCCTGACTCCAATACTAGTAATTGCAAAAAATAAGCGATCGAATAATAAAATAAATATAAGAAAGGAATAAATCAAACAATGTATATATATATATATATATATTTATATATATTTTATATATATATATTTATATGGTTTTGGTCGATGGAAGCAACACGATGTTCCATTATAGATCAAGCCATTAGTAGAAATTACAATCACAATTAAGTCACTTAAATGCTTTCAATGTTTTCCTGTCCCAAAGTACATGCAATACCTCAAAAGGCATAGCCCTCGTAATTTCTCATAAAATAATGTCTCAATTTTACAAAATAATTACACAAAATCTTAAAAACAAGATCATTAAAAGCATGCCGCACAATTGACTGTCATGGCTGAAAGCCCTCTTGGATCATCTCAAGTTGTAATTTACAAAGAATCTGCCATGCAAAGAATTTTTATCCAAAACAGGATATCTACTTAAAATAAGAATCCAAATACGACTAAGAAACTTACTCGACTCGGATTTTCTTTACGGCTCAAATTCTAGTATGATATAATATTAACCAAATTAACATGTCTATCTCCCAAGCATGGAGTACTGCTAATCATTGTTGTGGCCAAAGTCTTGTAATTATAGCCATGAAAGGGCGAATTCAAATAATAGGTATATGACAATATGGTAGAGTAATGATAATTGTATTAAAAAAAAATAGATTATCCATAAGTAGACCATTTTTTTATCAATCATCAGTAAGACCATATAATAAATTGGTTATTGGGTTCTATCAAACACTCAAAAGAATATAAAAATTGCTGTATATACAGATGTGGTGAATTAATATGAATAAGCCTATGTGATTTTGAAATGAACAATATACAGATTTGGAATTAATATTAACAAGTCTAACGTCATTTTACAGCATAAGATAAAAGTTTTGCAAGCTAATAAGTGCATCCCCGGATTGCCAAGATCTTACTTTGATGCAAAAGAAGACAAGTAGCATCAATCAATCAAAAGAAAGTTATCAAAACAATAATCAAAATAAAAGGATCCGGAAAAGAGGTAAGAAAGCGACAAAACAAAAAGGCATGATAGCCCAAGAGCCTTTCTTTTCAGAATCAGATCTTGTTGGATTTTCATGGACTTTAACTTATAATAAATTTTATTTTTCCAGCCTTTCAACATAGTATAATCTACTCGCCTCGAGCAAGAAGAAGGCACAAGAGTTGAGATTATGAGAGGGGACCACTCCAGTAAGTGCCTTGCTAGGCGACACGTGTTAAACGGCACATGCGGGTGGCTTGGGACACTTTGGTTTTTATTTGATTAATTAGAGAGTATCAGATTTGAGATTTTCCTTTCATATAAAATTGGGAGGTGGGTGGACGAAGCTGACTGTGGAGGGGGCATGTATTTGGATTTTCCTTTCGAATTTTCCGTAAATTTAGGAGTTCTTTCATTCATTAAATTTAAATCTGTCGATTTAATTGCAGCTACCAGTATATTAAACTCGTATCATTTGAGCTACATTATAGGCGGATGTCATTCTATCTTTCCGTTAGATCCCTTTACCGCATGCTTGTACAATTGCATTTGTATGACATGAAATTCCCCCTTCTTTACTTATTATTATTTTTTTAAATCAACAATAAAACGGGCAAAGCTACAGAAAAGCACTCAAATTATCATGTCTTTACCTAACCTAACATCTCGAGACAAAGAGGGACAAATGTTCTGACTTCAAGAAGAGGTCTCTAACCGACCAAAAAAAGAAGAGGTCTCTAACCTTTTTTTCTTTTTTCCTTGAACAAGATTGTGTATGTACATAAGTACATATTAGGTCGGGCTTGTGTTGGGTGTATATGGTTGCGAACGAAATTGACTCATTGGATATATATTTACCTATTTGCATTTGATGATCATATTTTCCTTCGTTCCTCTTTGGAGTATATTGATGGGTGGATTTTTGCAAATATGGCATAACCCGAACATAATCTGTACTTATGTTATATATGATTGATGCCCATAGTTTGGATTCCAATATGGACAGAGGAAATTTCCTCCGACCGACCATCGGACAAAGGAAAATATTGCCCTCCATCAATACATTATAAGTGATCCAAATCAAAACCATATCCATGCTAAACCCAAATCAATCGAAATAACTCAACTTTATGTAGTGTATTCAATTAAGTCACCGTCGCCATAGCTACTCCATCACTCGCATATAAATTCTCTCAACTCATGAAAGAGTCTCTCATTTGCTGAAATTCAACATTGCCGTATATGACAAAGCCAGTCGCCTTGGTCCCCTTCTTAGCCTAAACTTTACATCATAATCATAGCCTATCACAATATAAGGATATCTAGAAGATTATGAAATGAGGATTGAGATGCCAATCTTGATCTCTACCCCGACATCCTTTAGAGAAACTCATTTTTCTTCCTATTACCTGTGAAAGTGACAATAGTTATAGAAGCATCATGAATAAATATTTACTCAATGCAAAACCAATGAAACCTTATTCAGGCTAAAGCAAGAACAAACTAATATAACACAAATGAACAACAATGACAAAACTAGAACAGGCCATGTCTTGAAATGTGACTTTCAAAGCTTATGCAGAACCTTTCACGAAGCTTCGTGATTTGTAACCGAAGGCCACTTCTTGAATTCGAAGTCGCATAATATTCAAGCGAGGAGGTGCAAATTTCTTTCGAACGAGCTTATCTATCGATATCTTTTTATCCGGGTTGCCGGCCACTTAGCTAAAGCCTTATGTCAAGTATTAGGGGAAAAAAATTAAGTACTAGATCAATAAGTGAAGATGAAAAGAAGAAAAAAGAAGAAGAATAAGCAGTGGGGTCTATCCACTGAATTGATAGCAAGTACAGGAAAACGAGAGATCATAGAGAAGGAAAGAAATAAGAAAAGAAATGGATGGAGGGACAAGTCCTGCAGAACATAGTAGCTGCATTTGTATGAGCATGAGATGGGAAGTCATGGGAGACCATCTGACAGCAGAGGTTTGGCTAAAGCCCGACGTTGAAAAGAATCTGACCACATACTTTTTTTAAAGTGGGGAGGAGAGAATGAGAGGAGAGAGAGAGACACTATATGCTTATCTTTTTTAAGTGGGTCATGTCTAAAAACAACAACGCCAAGTACTCTTGTTTGTTGTTTATGGGAAGTAGAACTCCACTCTCTGTCTCATAGTGCCCTCTTTTCTCTCTCTTCTCTCTCTCTCTACCCACCATTGTTTAGCTGTTGAGGAACTGAAGAGCCCAAAATTCAACCAATGGTTGTGCAAGTGTCCTCTGCTTTTTCTCTGACTCCCCTGACTTTCCCCATCTCTGCATAATTATTGCTCTTGTACATCTCTCTCTCTCTCTCTCATGCCCACACTGAGTGACACTGATGATGGTTGGAATTCCATTTATTCTTCATCCACTTCCATACCCACTGTGGAATAAACTAAAACCCACAAGCATGTCTTGTTCTTTCTGAATTGGTGACACTCTCCCTCTTTTAAGGTGCCTTCTCTCTCTCCCCCACTGCTCTTTCACCCTGAAGCATCGGCTCCAACTCAAAGGAAAACTAGGAATGTCATGATTTGTCGCTGCAGGTACACTTTTCATTCTTTTGCCGTCTTTTACTTGCGCTCCGATATAACCCTTTGTTCTTTTTCTTTTCTCTTCTGTGGGTGTATTTTTGTGCTAAGTCTAATTCTCTTGTCCTCCTATGTCTTCCTTTTTTTGTGGTGGAATTGTTGGTTTTTCCAGTAAAAGGGTACTTGCATGTACTTTTGCTTATCAAATCTGGATCTCCCTTGCTTTCTGCTGCGGGGATGCTTGCTTTTCTCCAATTACTCTTTCTGAGCTCTTTTTCTGTCACAATTTAAAGATTTAAGACTTGAGTCGACAGACGTTGGTAAAACTCGTGGGAACCTGAAAACAATTGCAGAGAATTTTTGAGGTAGGATTATTCATTCAGATCAGAACAGAATGCCCAAAGTTCTTCGCCCCTTACTGTTACTGATCAAAGAGATGATTTTGATGTGTAACAATGAGATAACCCGGTGCATTTAGGAAAATTTACTACAGAAAACCATTTTAACCTTTACAGACGCCAGGAGAAAATTTTCTTTCTCAGTTATATATTTGAGGACCTTTTTCCCCTTTTTGAAATAAAATGGCCTGGCCAAGAACTGGCTATGCCAGATCTTCTTTCCAATGAGCTATTCGATGTCTAAATTGGGGCTGTTTAGGAAGAACTCCAAAGACTTTCATGTGTTGGTCGTGATAAAGTAACTTGGTTATGTTGAAATTGCAGTTTCTGCAATTACAGAGGCAAACTTACAAAAAAGATAACTATTCTTGTTTTTCCAGATTGTGATACCGGATTTAATTATTGCATTGGTACGTTACCGGTGCCATGTGCTTTGAGATCGCTGCATTTCTCTTTGCAGCAGTACATCTTTACTGTGAGTAATTGAAAAAGTTGTCTCCATTCATGATTAATTTGTTTTTGAATTGCTTCACTTTGGTTAACTTAGTTGTTACTTTGAAGACCCAAGATTTAGACCAAAAAGTATTGTCCCTCAACCATCATATGGAAGAGCGAGCCCAACTAGAGTGGAGCTCTCAGTCCCGTTCAGCCCCTTTTGGATGGTCCCAATATCAAGTTTCTGCTTCGTTCGTATGTTGTTTTCAGCGATAGTTTTAGGAAGTCCTATTGATCCATTGGCAACAGTGCATTGGAAAACCCAGAGACTTTTTTCTCTGATTAAAGGTATGATTGGGAAAGGGAAATATGGGAATTGAATATGAGACCAACCACAAGGCCAAGCCATATCTCCGGACTTTTTTCACCAAACTATAATATGTGATGCACATGAATTCATGCATGTGTGGACATCAAGAAAATGGTGGCGAGGGCTTTTCTTTGACGTTGGTTGAGCTTCTAATTCAATTTTTGCTACTTTATTTCTATGTCAATTCCTTCCTCCCTAGACCACCTAGACCACTTGCTATATTGGCAAGCAAAGAGGAGAACTTCCTGTTTCTCTGTAACACTTCTTCTGCGTTAGCTCTGCTCATATCTCTTGAGGTCAAGTGTTGGTGTAGATCTCACGGTGATGCAAAGATCAACTTTAGTAATGTGAATCTCTGATTTCTTTTAGTAGTTAGAAACATTTATGTGGTAGCTGTAGCATGTACCACAATTTCTCCATGTACAATTTTCTTGGCAAACATATTATCTAGTTGAGCACTTGTGTTTCCTACATTTTCCTTGGGTTTGACAATTCTATTTATTGTTTGTTATTTTTTCTATCTATTTGTTGGGACTTGTTGATTATATTCACTTGCATTGCTTGTTGGTCTAACCGCAGTATCTGGCTTTGCTGGAAAAAGTATATATCGTTGTCCTTTGCTCACCACCCGTAAAATCTCTGTTTTGGTGTGCCAGGATGGTGATTTTCACACATGATGTGGACTAGAATAGGGGTTTTCCTAGATTGCCAAATCAATTACTGCATTTAACAGTACAAATAGTGGACATGAAAGGCATGACACTGGAAAATGGAAAATGTTATTGAAGTCATCGCTGATGGATTCAAATGCAAAATTTAGCAATCTATTGTTTGAAAGTTCATGGAGTTCGCTGATGATAGTTGACATCATTTCTAATCGTACAAACAAGTAGAGTACTATGTATCAGATACTCTAGTCATTCAGGTAGCTGAAATTCATAAAATTGAGGAGTCGTTCAATATGTGAAAATCTCTGGCCTTATGCAGAACATATAAAGGTACTTCTGGTAAGAAAACCTAAATGATCGATTTTACCCTTAACTTGTTAATTTCTGTTTTCAATGTGTACATAATAATTTTCAGTTGACTTGCAAGCTTCAGTTTACTTGATATGAAGTTCTAAGCATCACAGCACTAAAAAGTGACCTAAACTGTGATGGAGAAAATAAACGCGGCATTTTTTCCTAAATTTCTATGACTCGTACCTTAACCTCATGGAACTAATCTGTTCACTCGTTATGCAGGTGACACCTAGCTAATCTCACAATTTTCAGCTGCGCAATAATTACCATAGACACAGACCACAATTCAGCTGTCTCATCCAGACATGCTGCCACGAAACTCCGATTCAGGAACAGAAAACGAGTCCTCGGACTTCAGCACCCAGGTAGCTTCCGACGCATGTGTGCAGGAAATCTCTGTCGACCCATCCAAAGTTACCTCCACCACTTCCTTGGATCAGGACGATGTGTCACTCGACTTGACCCTTTTCTGCCACAGTAATGCTCCTGCCGAGGCGAATGCTGTTGGAGAGAGTAATAACACTGAAGCCGTTGACCGAGCTTCCGTGGTTAAACTCCCACGGGTGTTCTCTTGCAATTACTGCAAGCGCAAGTTTTACAGCTCGCAGGCACTTGGTGGCCACCAGAATGCTCACAAGAGGGAGAGGACGATGGCGAAGCGGGCCATGCGGATGGGAATGTTCTCCAACAGATATACCAGCTTGGCGTCTCTGCCGCTTCATGGTGCAACCTTTCGGTCCCTTGGCATTGAAGCTCACTCAGGGGTGCACCACCAGAATGCAGTGGCTCCAGAAAGTCGGCCTGCAGTTTTGAGAGGCGGAGCAAAGTTTGAGAAGGGCTATATGGGATTGCCGATGTTTGTCGAAGAAGATGATGTGGTGCCGCTGTTTTGGCCAGGAAGTTTCCGGCAATTGGACACAAG